>OY720443.1:35372665-36007729 GCA_963082915.1 Dolichopus griseipennis
CGTAGATTTAAAAAAAAGACTAAAATTTTAACACTTAAGGGGAATTTAGGTTTAAGGATGCGTTTATGTTGTTAAAACATAGCGTAGAAAATTTATATTATTTATCGATGATCAAAGCGATGCCCTAATATAAACACTTTTATTTAAATCATGTATAAGTTTTTTATACGATATGTTCATATCTCTTATCCCTAATCGCAGCTGATTTTTTAAATCAGAGCATAGATCTGAGCACGTTCTGAAAAAAATGAGCACGCTCTGGGCAAAGCATGAACAGAGTACGCTCAGAGCGTTCTAATTTAATAAAAAACATGATTTGAAAAAGCTGTTATTTTTATTTTAGTTACGTTTTTAATTGTCAAAAAATTAAATTAAATTATTAATATAAAATTAAAAATGGATAACCTCAAATAAATTAAACATTTTGACTTTTATTTTACAAGTAATATCTTAAACAAACGTCAAAATGTCTTTGTATTTTATTTTGCTCAGCCGTGCTCGATTTATTTCCACTAAGCACGTAGAGCAAGCTCTGGGCGCGCTTTTAAAAAAAAAAAACACGAATCACAAGCTCTGAGCGCTCAGAGCTAAAAAATATTTTATTAAAATAAATCGATGAAGTTACTGGATCTAGGACCAAGGACCCTGTTGGATCTATCCGAGATGTTAATCTTCGCGGATAACCATTTTCAAATATTAATTTATATATATTATGTTTTGCATAAGTTTTTAATAATTTTATTAAGGTGCACATGCATATGATTAAAAACGTATATGAAAACGTTTTATCTTCACTTGATATTATTTTATTATTATGATAATATGTTTTATTTGAAATCCATTAATTTTGTTAAATATACAGTTTTTTAATACCGAATTAAAGTTTTTTCATATTTTGATAATCTTTAGTAAGGAAGTTATAATTCATAGTTTATCATCAATATTTAAAATTATTGAAATTATTTGTGCAAAAATTTTGAGTCTTTCAACGAAATATTCTTTCAAATAGAAATTTCTTTTACAAATGACAAATATTTTAAATGATGTAAAAGAAAAGTGCACGTGCAGAGCACGGGTTACGTATTAATACTTTCATTATTCATGATATTTTGTATTACTTTTTTGTTTAATTACAATAGAAACTAGTTAAAAATGTAAGACGAACTTGTAATAATCTACCTAATGATTTAATGAACTATGAACTATTGGACGAGTTGTTTAAACTCTTTTTAGTAAAGTCATGAATAAATCAATAAATAAAAGCATTAAATAATAAACCCTAATTAAAAATTACTCCGCTGCTGACACAATTGTGTATTTATATGCTTTGTACTTTGTAAAAATGTATACTGAGCACTTTGATGTATCAATGTGAGCCCACAAAAATGTTGTTATTTTAAAAATATTTTCAACTTATTAAAATATTTAACAGTGCAATTGAATCTGTGGTTATCTGTTGTGGCATGATATTTTAATGGGATATACTATATTAATTGTTTAAATGACATTATCTAAAATAAAATTATTTAATTTACCATTAAAAATATAAAATTTTGATAAAATATTAAAATCAAGTTCTTATTTAATATTTTATCATAATATTATATTTTTAATGGTACAAACAAATGTAGGAAGTACTTATTAAATATAAAATATTAAATATATTAAAGAAATTTTGAAACGAAGATTTTTTCTTAAAAATTAGCTAACTCCAATAAAACTTAGTATGTTACTTTCCTACTAAAATTTAAAACACGTAAATAAATTAAAATATTAGTTTGTTTAAATAACTTTAAAAGCAAATAATATTTTTTTGTTATTAATCTAATTAGTTGTTTTAAAAGATACATATAATCAATTATATAAATTAACATATTTAATAAATAATCAATATATATTAAAAAAAATGACATAACGCCATTTCTATGTATAAATTATGTTTTGAAAAATTTAAATAACTAATTTGGATAATTTATTGATTTAAATTTATTAAAATACCACCCATATCGAAATTGTTATACCCGTATGACTATAAATCAAATGGTTATACTAAATTTGCCATTACCTTTGTGACGCAGAGAAGGAAGGGGGTTAGTTATAGACTCTAAGATATGGATCGGATCAGAATCGAAAAATAAATCGATTTAACTATGTATGTCCGTGCACCCGTCCGTACACGAGCAAACTCAAAAAATAGAGGAGCTAGGATTTTGAAATTTTCACAAATTCGTTTTTATGCAATAGCCGTCATCGCTATAGAAATCCAGCCATTTTGATCCACGTGTTCGAGTACCTTTCATACAACTTTTAATTTTATATGAGCATTATTGAAGCTGGTTGGCTGAAATTTTGCCAAAAGTAATTAACCGCATAATATAATGTTTATCCCAGAATTGACACAGTCCACTCTACTTCACTTTTCCTCGTTTTTAATTAAATTTTTGAACAAAATGTTTTGCGAAATATAAATCAGATTAAAAATAGTAAATTAGAGACAACTAAATTTTATTTAAAAGTAAACCACAAATAATTTTGTTTTAAAATTTAGAAAATGTTAAAAAATCTTTTTTTATTTGTTCATTTCATGTGATTACATATTTTTAAGTCAGTATATAGTTGAATTACTATACTTGAGTCAAAGGCCTCAGATCCCTCAGATATAAAAAAATTAATAAACAAAAAAAAAAAAAAAAAAAAAAAGAATAAAATAATTATAGAACATATGTAAATATGCCTTGAGCAAGTATGTAAATAGAATTTAAATTGTATGAAGTATTTTTACTAAGTAAAATAAATTGACATAAATGGTAACACTAATGTTAAACATATTGCTTTAAATGTCATAGTTGGCAGAACATATATTTAAGTCAGCCATATTGAATTGTTAGACAAAATTGTAAAAATTAAAGTTGTTAAAATTTTTATGAGCTCAATAAAGAAATAAAAAAAAAAAAAAAATAAAAGGCCTCAGATCCCAGATCCCAGACTTAGGTCTTGTTAAAATAAATATAACACACAAATACTTAAAATTAATAATAATATAGTATGACGGACCAGATCTTTGCGGAATTTAATTTTATAACTGAGAAAAATTATAATTTGTGAATTTATCCATTATATTCGTCATAATATATATGTAGCTGTAAAGTGTCAAAATATATTTATTTAAATTAGTGAACGCCCACTTCAAATATATTATATCGCAGCAATCATTTATTTAGTCTTGTTTTAAAATTTTCAAAATATCGAACATTTTTTTAAAAAAATTATACTTTATTTTATTATTACAAAGTTTTTATAAACAAGTGACGCGCTTTAAGAAAGCAAGGTCGAACAATGATCTATGATGAAAGGGCCCTCTCTAATGGTGGTTTGTGGTTATAGATTGCACAGACATTATACAAACGAAAGTTGTTCTGTAATAAGGGATTGAAAAGAAACCTCGCTCAATACTGTGTAGAGCCGAAATAGAATTAAAAAAAGGCAGCTTAGCAAAAACTTTATAAAAATAATAATAACAAATAAATAGGGTTATGTGAAAACCTTGTCCTCTTTTTTAGGTGAACAAAAATACCCTCAAATATTTTGACGCATTATCGAATTCCTTCATTTTATAATTTTAAAACAAAATGTGTGGATTAACGCGCACGTGGTGATCTTTTTTTGAATTTAAATGGTTCTTCTTTATAAATTAAAATTTTTATTATAATTTTTAAATTAAATTTTTCTATAATTTAATTTTTTTTCTGTTTTTATATAGATATAGCTTCATCTAAAAAAATATTATATTTTTTTATTAAAAATAAGAAATAAATTAATCCAGTTCAGTTTTTTTATAAACTTAAATAAGAAGTAGCACTTTGTACATATATAATTTTATATTTTTTTGAATTTTTGAATTATAAAAATAATTGGCTCCAACATTTTATTATTCTCCGACATATTCTATAAATCATTGCAAATTTTCAGAAGATTAACTATGTATATTTATTTAAAATTTTTTTTGAGTAAAAAAATTGTGTATTTTAGAATCAGACTAAAAAAAATTTATTATAATTAATTTTGAATGTTGATTTTTTTAATTTAAAAAAAACAAAAAATATTTTCTGGGTGGTATAATCTTTAATGCAAATTCAATAAATCAAGTTCAAGTTTATTTAAAAAATTTAATTTAAATTTATTTATAGGAAATAAATAAATAATTTATAATTATCTTATAATTAATATAGTTTATAAAATTTAAAAAATTTGCTGTTAAATACTGGTTAAAATAATACCATATACTAATATAGTCTCATATAATAATTTTGCAGTTTTATTTTAATTCATACAAACTTAATTACAGCGATTTTCAGTAATTTGACATTTCCCATGTGAATTTAAGTTTATAAATCGAAAATGAAATTAATTTTTTTTTTTTTTTTTTTTTTTAGCGCTAACTGTTCAACTGTTAGGCTAATAAGCCTGTCTATACCATAGGTACATGTTGGAACAGGGGGTTATATTATATTCGTGTTATTAGAATTAGTCTTATTGAATTCCACATACAATTTAAACATGAGATCGTACTAGGCCTTATAACATGTAGAAACGTCTTAGATTTTCAATATTTACAATTCTATTTTGTGTTTATATTGTAATATTTTATATTTTACTTATATGGTATTCTATATCTGCGAGTTATATTATTTAATTAAATTATTTGTTTATATTTTTATATTAAGGTATTTTTTTATTAAAGATTTATAATTATTAATTATTGATTATGCCATTAATTTGAACCTAATGGCGAATGGTAGCTGAGTCGAGTCGAAAACCAGAAAAGTTTTTTCACTTTCACTAGAATTCGAACCCGGGCCCTTCTGCATGAAAGGTCGGCACTTAACCACTGTGCCACCCAGCTGTTACTGGGTAACCACATTATTTAATTAAAAGTAACTTTAATTTATGATTTCAGATTTTCAATCAATTTTTTAATTTTTAAATTAAATTTTAATTTTAATTACTAAATATAATTATTAAGTAGTTGTAAGTCTTTGTGTATAGTCTTTCGCCGCAATTAGAAATTGTATTTCATTAAAATAATTATTTAAAATTAAGTCAATTTAATATAAATCTAGTTGCGCAAGCGTTTTGTCAAATAGAAACTTAATTAATTAATTGTTTAATTATTTTATATATTTGCAAATGTATTTTTTTATCTTTTAACTAAAAAAACGCGTTTAAAATTGTTCTAAGAATTAAAATTATAAATTATCTAAAATATATAACATTTTTTTATATAGAAATAGACCTAAAAAGTTTTAATAAATTAAAATAAATAAATTGTAAAATAATAATTATTAATAAACCGAAATAGTTAAACCACATTTATGATTGTAATACTTTTCTATAATTTATTTTACATTTTTTTAGTAAACATTCTGGATTTAAATCTAAATGTAAATATCATTTAAAATAAACCTAATTTTATTTTAATTGATTTAATGTTCTGTTGAAAAATATCAGCTGCAGAACAATTTTTTAATTGTCCTTCGTATTACAGACCTCTAAGCAAATTTCCATATTCTAATATAAGTCAAACTGTATATTTTTTAGACAATACACTTTTTCTATATCATTTGAGTTGTAAAAATTTTAATTTCCTAATTTTTAATAGCGGTAAAAGCTGAAAAAAGTATCTCCTCAATTTTCACATTTTTTATTTAAAGAAGTTATAGGATAGAAAAATTTATATGAAAAGTTGAAAGGTATTTATGTATGATCTTCTTTATCTTTCGTACATAGTGGAAATTGAAAAGAAATAAAAAAATTGAAATTAAGCTTTAATTTAATATATAACAATTGATACTTAAATTAATTTTAAGTATGGTAGGTTCTATTAACTGTAGCCTAAAATAGACTTAGAGTCAAATTTAAAAAACTTCAAATATTATGATGACTTTTGAACTACACATTAGAACAAAATCTAGTCTGGTTTTTTCATTTATCAATATTTTTTTTAAATATAACAAAATAATTTAATAAAATTAATTAAAAATTTAAAATTACAAATGAATTAAATGTTTTTTTTAATTTTAAATAAGGAATTAGCGTCAGAGATAATTAATAATATTAAGTTCACTGTTCACATGCGGAAAATACTAATTTATTGAAAATCACTATAATCAAGATTGAATTGTATAAATTAAATAAAAACTATAATTTATAGTAAACTATAGACTTGGAACTATTATATTTTTAATTATTAGATATTAATGAATACCACTTATACAATTTAAACATTAGATATTGTATTGTAGCCTTTATTACAATATTTAGTAAAATTTAAATTTTGAATAGACGCAGTTCTATTTGTTATATAGATATTGTAATAGTTTGAATTATGAGTATTTCCATATCTGCGAGTTATATTATTCAATTAAATTATTGGTTTCAATTTTGTATGTGCTTATTTATATATTAGTGTTAATAATATAGGTATAAAGTATATTTTATAGTATATTTTTTTATTTATTTATTTATTTATTTGTAGTACCAGACAATATTGCCTGATAATATTAATCCTTTGATGCCGATTTGACATTTGGACTTTATTATTAAATTATAGGACGCCACTTTTCCAATAAGCTATCGGTCAGATTTTATTAAAGTAATATAATTATTAATTATTAGTTATACAATTAATTTGAATCCAAGAACGAATGGTAGATCAGTGGAGAAGTAAACCAGATAAAAGTTTTTTTTTTTTTAATTTTGTTGGTTAACTTAGCATTTATAATTTTCATTCAAATAAAATCACCATTGGTATTGCATTTCACATAAATATATACCTAAAACTTATAAAAGAAACTAAAAATAGCCTTATTTTATTAAAAATTGTTTGTAATTAAAAATAAACTAAAATTAAACATTTTTAACCTGAAAACATAAAATTTTTAAAATCAAAGAAAATCGTTTCTAGTTCAAAATTTAAATAATAATAATTTAATATCTTTAAATACCTATATTCTCTAATGTTTAATATATTTTCCTTCTTAAATTTATTATTTTTCTCATAAATTAATTTTAGAACAAAGAAAAAATATAGGTATATTCAATCATTTAAAATTTAATTTTTTTTTTTCTATTTGAAAAAAATATAAACAAAAAAAAAATTAATAATAAAAACTGACTTTCTTTATAGAAATTATGCCTTTCCTTTGTTATGAGGTCCATAAATTTCAAAGAAATAAACAATTTACTTATTTCTTAAGTCTTCCATTTTTATTTTTTAGTTATATTGTATATAAGTATATACTTAAATAAAACATTGTATATAAAAACTTATATACCAATATGTATACAATATATTATATTGTAATTAATTTTTCCATATATGTATAATATACATTTATATCTCCAATACACATACACATGAATAAGTAAATAATAAAAAACAAAAAATAATAAGAAAAACAAAAACTTTCGAAAAAATAAACTGTAAATTTTGTATAAAGAAATACGGCTTCATTTAAAACAAAGACAATATACCTACTTACTACTCACTTAAATGCCAAACTCACAAATACACTTTTAAATTTTTTATTATATAAAAGATTTAATGTATATATATATAAATGTATATAAGTATATGAAAGAAATAAATAAATAATATACACTCCCTATTTAGTGTAGTTGAATATTCCCTACATTAAACAAAAATGAAAATATATTCTATAGATACAAATGATATATATAATTATAGCTGTATGTATGTATTTATAGATAAAATGTATTTTTTTTTTGTGCTGTTGTTGTTGTTTTTATTATTGTTTCAATTAAAGTATGAGGCGGGGTTCTATTCAATAGAAAGTCTATAAATTTATTAGGTAGGTGCAACCAACGGAAAATCATACATTTTTTTTTTTTGTTTCTAGATCAAATTTCTGAATTTATATTTTTTATATATTTATACTGTATTAAATGAGAGATTGTGGGAGTTGTAACAGTTATAAAACTGACATCAACATGATTTTCAACCATATTAAGTTTTTTTATTTTTATTTTATTTTTGCTGTTCATTTGTTTTAGTTTTGTTATCTTTGATTACTTCTTACATGGTTTTTTTTTAGAAAATAATGAAGGAGAAATTACTTTATTTCCATATATGGGAATTGATTTACTTTACAATATAGTGTACTTATAGATATAGTCTTTCTTATATACATATAAACTTAAGCTTAAGTTAAAGATGGGTTAAAGTTAATAAAATGTCGGTATATAACTATGTATATGAGTTGTTGGAAAAAAATTGTATTGGACAATTTAGACTTAAAAACTGAAAGTTAATCTTTTTTGATTTAATGATCAAATAAATTATCAATTTATCAGTTTCGAATAATTAACTTATCATTATTATTTTCGTACGAACAATTTATTTATATATATGTATGTATATACCTATATTTCATGGATTTTTAATAATGTAATTGTAAATGTTTGAATAGATAGCATAAATTAATAGAAAAAAAACCATTACGATCTTTCAACTATATATGTATATATCTTGAATTTTTGATGAAAGATAAACAAAATATTCTTTACATAATTATTATCTATACATTTAGGTTTGCTAAATTTGCTAAATTAAAAAGTCTTAGCAAAAGGATCGACTTACCAGATCCGACGGTTTAAATTCTAATTCCAATAAAAGTAAAAAAAGTTTGTCTGATTTTGAATCTGACCTTACCAATAATAAATATTCTATACCAATAAATAATAATTTATTCTTATATTATAACTCACAGATAGTAAAAGAATGCATCAAATCCTTAATATTAAATTATTATACAATAAACAACCAGAAAGAATGATCTTTTATCAAATAATAATTTTATGTATAATTATAATAATGAAAATTTTAATAATAATAATAATACCTATATATAATAATAAAGATTAAAATAATAATAATAATATTAATAATAATAGTAATAATAAATATAATTATAATTATAATAATAAATAGTATAATATAATAATAGTAATATATTATAACAATAATAGTATAATAATAATGATGATAATAATTATAATTATAATAATAATAACAGTAATAATAATAATAATAATAATAATAATAATAATAATAATAATAATAATAATAATAATAATAATAATAATAATAATAATAATAATAATAATAATAATAGTAATAATAATAATAGTAATAATAATATTAATAATAATAATAATAAAAATTATAATAATAATTAATAATAATAATAATAATAATAATAGTAATAATAATAAATATAATATTAATTAATACATATAGAAAATTTTAATATATTTTTAGTGAAATTTAATCCTCTGCCTTTTTTAGAAACAAAGGTATCATATATCGTGAAAATATATAAAATTAATTGATCATATCAATCTTATTATCTTTGGTCAGACTTTCAAAAAAAAACTTAATTTTATTTAATATTTATTATTGTAATTAAATTCAAATAAATTTTTTGCATACAAGATATTTAAAATTAATGGTGTATGCATAAGTAATACTTTGTATTTAAAGGATTCATTAATTATGGATATCAATTTGCTTGCTACAAATTTGTTATATATAAAACAACATGATAATCTGATTTTAATTATGTATTGCATATTATTTTATAGTGAATTATTCTCAGCTTAGCTTAACGAACCGTTATCTCACCTTATTAAAATTAAAGCTATTTGCACAAAATTTCATCAACTGCAAGCTTCTTCTCATGTATGATAAAATAGTAAATAATGTTATAATAATAAGTAAATATACAATTAAATATTTTATTAACGTTTTCTAAACTCGTTGATTATTTGTTTTTAGTTCAACAAATTTAAGTAACAAAATTAAATTAATATACTAACAAACTCATAGAATTTAGAAATTAAGCTATATATTCGATGCATCTAGATCACATACCTTCGTATTTAGATCACGATTACTCTAATATTATTTTGTTTCAACTATTTAAAATTATTATTAAGGGTAAAAATATTACCTTTAGAATATTAAGGTATTTAAGTTAGACTGAAAATTAAAAAATTTCCTTTATTTTATGATTTTGGTTTTTTGAAGATCTAATTATCAAAAAATAATTTTAATTTGGATTGAATTGAAAAAAGTCGTTTTTTAAAATCGTCGCTATGATCTTTTAATTCTTTTGAATATACCTATATGTAAAAATGTTTGATTGAATATATAATTTTAATAAAGAAGAACTCAACTACAATGTTTAGAATAAAACAATCGAAAATAAAACTTTATTAAAATAAATTAAGTTATTAAAAAACAAGTTTAAACGAATATTTGAACATAAAAAATTTTACATTACTTGTAAATTATTGAATTAGATTTCTTCCATTTTAAAGAAACTGAACTAAATATGTGAAAATGTGAATTGAGTAATTTAACTTTAATATTAGCCTGTTAATACATTTTATATAAAAAAAAACTAATAAATTATCGTACTTAAAATAAAGTTTTTCAAAATTGGGATTAAACACTAATCGAAAGTATACTCTGTTAGCCAATTCTTACTAAACAAATAATCAGTTATAGTGGTTAGAGTGGCAGCTTTTCTCGGGTTCAAATTCTGGACAGATCATTTCTAATAAAAGAAAAATATAATTTATAATTGATATAATAATAGTTTATACCGTATAATATAAAATAAATTTAACTGCAACTCCTGAAAAGGAAAGGCAGATTCACTCACTTATCATATTGACTGTAGTAGGGCTGTACATAAAAACACAAATAAGTACTAAAAATTTTTTCAATTATTCTTTAAACTTTCTATTCTATTCTGTTTACTACAACAATTTTATATAGCAGTTAAAATACTGTATATAAGTTATATTATTATGCAAAAATTTAATATAAACCTATCCCCCCCCCCCTAACAGTTTGATTTATACAACAGTTACCCAGTTTGAATAATTTAGTTATTAGTAACCAATAAATCAATTCTGAAACAAGAACAGTATTTTACAAATTTCAATAATATTTTAAATTAATTCAAATTCATTTCTCATTTTTTTTTAATTTCAAACTAATTCTTCCACTTAATTTACATAAAAATGTTATAATTTATAAGTTAACTTAAGAAAAACAACAAAAAATTTCCTGTTAAATTCAAAACTGTAAACTTGCAATCTGCGAGTACAAATGAAACGAATGAAAAAAAAAAAAAAAAAGTATCAAATTCTTTTCTCAAATTCCTTAATTTTCAATTATAACAAGAATTTAAATTTTTTTTCTTCTTCTTCAATTGCCTTTTCAATTGCCTTCTTCTTGCTATGATGTTTGTCCATTTCCAGAAATTTTTTTGAAACACTTTAAAATCAATAAAACCTAAAATAAAAAAAAAAATAAAGTAAAAAATGTAATAAAAACGATTTTTATTTTTTTTATTTTCTCGCAATTTGAATTCAAAGACACTTGAAAAACTTTAAATAATTTTTTTTCTTTTATATTTTTCTTATTTTTTCCTTGTCCAAAAGTTTATGGATAGAGAATCCCGGGAATTTAACAGTTTCTAAAAAAAAAATATGCTTTCTTTTATTTTATACTTTTTATTCTTTAAAGAAATAAAAAGATAAATTCTGTTATCTTTAAAAAAAAAAACAAAATAACAATCGGATAACGGTTGTTTTGTTTTTTTTTTTAGAAAATATTATACAGTTAAGAATAATAACCGTTTTTTTTAAATTTTGTATTGCGCAAACTCAAATTTTTATCCTGAATTTCCTTTTGAAATTAAAAAATATAATAAAAAAAATAAATTTGTATAGAAAAAAATTAATTGTAACATTTTGTAACAGTTTCCTTTAAAAAAAAAAAAAAACACTGTTATTTAAACTTTTTTTTTTTTTTTCTTAAAGTTTATTTAATTAAAAAATTTTATAAATTTTTTTTTCTTTTGTTGTTTTGATTTTTTTTTTTTTGGCGCCCCAACTATAAATTAATAGGACTTCTTTTTTTTTTGAACAAAAGAAGTCTTCGAAACTTTTAATATCATTAAAGAATATAAAAATAAACCCTCTGTTACCCTGTGTTATATTGTGAATGAATAACTCTTCAACAGTATAACAACGAATTTGTTATAAAAGATAAAAGAACAGAAAAAATAAAAAAAACAAAAATAACAGAGTCACATGAAAAACGTGTGACGAATTTTGTGTCCTTATTTTTGAAATTCAAAAAAAAAACCTCAAATTAAAAGCTCATTTATACCGAAAATCAATATACCACCGCTGTTATGTGGAATTATGTATGTAGTATGTACATATATGTGTATATATTGTATCTGATATATATACTATATAAAATAATATGTAGGTATATATGTTTTGAAATATGAAATGTACATCAATAAGGATAAACATGGATTTTTCTTGTCTAATTTTTCAAATGTATGTATGTATGTATGTATGAGTGTATGTGTATATATTTGAAAATGAAATGAAATAAAAAAAAGGATATACATATATTATGAAATGTAAAATATTTTTCATTTACACTTTTACATATTTATTACATTTTATAATAATGTTTAAATGTGTGTATGTATATATATTGTATTTAGATATTGTTAATAGATATTTTAACATTTACAGTAAAAATTAATGTTATTTTGTAACATACTCCTTTCCTTTAATATTTTTTTTTTTTATTTTGTATTGTTTTGTTTTTTTTTGTTTCTGTTTTTTTTTTTTGGGAAAATTTGTGGGTTTAAAATTTTTTGAAGGGTTTAAATTGGATTTATTTTGTTTCAGATAACTAGTACAAAATATATTCATTATTATATGTAAACATATATTTACTTCATATGTGGGATATATAAGTACATATAAATATACATATGTATATACAAATATAATTTTTAAGTTAAATTTATGCATATGGTAGGTAAAAAGTGGTTTATTTCTTCAATTTTAAAATTTATTCTGTTTTTTCTAATACTGGTTGTTGATTTTTTTAATTTTTATGTTTTTAGATTTTTTTTTTTTTTTGCATATATTTTGTATACATGATTTTTATCATCATTGTGCAAATATTTTATTTTATTATATATATATATGTACATACAATGTATATCTATATATAGTAGATATATTTGATTTGAAACTAAATTGTGCAAAAATTTGCAATTTAAATTTTTATTCTGTATTGTTTTTTGTTTTTTTTTTTTTTTAAGAGCTTTCCCAGTATATTTTCTTAGTTGATTGTATGTATATGATATAGAGTATATCATATTATATATATATATATATAGAAATATATACTGATGGGTTGGTTGATAAAATAACTGAAGCATATGGAAAATGTTTTTTTCTCATTCATTTTTCAATATATACATTAAAGTATATATATATAATTGATATATACTTGTTATATGTTATACAGTTTATTGCAATATATATATACATCGCAAAAAATTTATATATATATATGAAAAAAAAGTCTGTTCAACCAGGTGTAAAATTTATCTCACGCATGAGTTATTTTTTATCACAAAAATATATAAATGTTTATATTAAAAAATAAAAATTAAATTTTTAAAATTAAAAATAATATATAAAAATCATATAAAAAGAAAATTAGATCTTAATTTTTATATATATATATATATATAGATGCATATATAAGAAAAATGAAAAATCAAAATAAAAAATTATTGGATGTTTTATTGCTTCTTTTGATGTTTAAAATAAATATTGTTCATTATTTTTTTCTTATCTGATTTTATGCAATTATGTTTAAATATATGTTTATGGGCAAATCACATATATATATATATATATATATATATATATATATATAAATACATATGATGATTTTTAATTTTATTAATTTTTCTACTCAATTAAATTTAAATATAATATAAATAACGAATATAAAAAATACTGAACAATAAAATAAAATATAGATCATTTACATAGATGATTTCCTTTCTGAATTAATTTAATATATTTTTTTTTTAAATATTAAAATATTTAGTTTATATTAAAAAATGTTAAATATTTAAGTAACAATAGGTATAAAAGTTGAAGATTTAATTATGCAAAAAAAAAACTTTTATTTATTTATTTTTAGTATACCAGATAATAGTGAATATTGCTTGATATTATAGTAGTCCTTTAAGATTTGACATTAGGACTTCTTACATTAAATACTTTCTGATAGTTTATAATTACAATATTATTTATTTTGTTAATATTTAAACATTTATTTATATATGTCTGAAGAAACTTAAAAGTTTCTTTAATAATTAATTTATTAATGTTAACTATAATTTATTTCGGACTTTTATTTCTTAACATTTGACCAGAGGGATTTATACCATTTAGTTGAATTGATAAAAAACTAGGCTTTATAGTGAGCGTAAATCACAATTTCCATAATTACTTTGAAAAATTTTTATTATCTTCATTCAAATAGATGAAAATTTTTTAATCAACTTGTTGTTTTTTTTTTAAAAAGTCAATTTAATTGAATGGCACCTAATATTTTGTTTTTACAAATGTTCAAATATTTGATATTTATGTCTATTACAACATTCACCTACAAATTATGATATAATAAATTAAATTATTTTAAAAATTTTGACACTTATGTTATTTTTATTCATATTTTTCATGATTTTTTATATAAAAAATTAAACGTCAAATAATTACAATTCAAAAAAACACATTAAAAAAAAATGATCAGAATCAATTCACAATATAGTTTATGATAATTTTATTTAATTATCACTCATTCCATTATTTATATTATAAAATTAATTTATAATATATATATAAATTTATATTATAAATAATGGAAAATGTCAGACGAAATTTAAATCGAAGGACGAAAATTATATGGACAAAAACATAAAATAAATGTCAAATAATAATGATTCACAATTATACATCTAAAAAAAACAAGATCAGTATCATTTTAATATTAACTATGATAAATTTTATAACATATGTTATTCCTTATAATGATAACTGACAATTATTGAGAATTTTATTAAGAATTAATATAGTAAATTTAAGTAAGAAGAGTTGTTAATTATTTTTAACTAATCATTTAATTACTTTTGTGCGCATTCACGCATATTATTTCAAAGCTATATGATACAGTTTTTCCTGCTAATTAATAATCAAAGCCTTACAACTTTCAAGATAATTACTTATTATGTACGATCTTATTGATCTAGACTAGATTCTAAAATCTATATTCATATATATATATACATTTATTTCATATAAATTAAATTTATCACGACATAATCCTATAGCAATAAGTTATTTTATACAGTTATTTTTATCTTTTCCCTTTCAAATCTATATCTATATAATACGTTTAAAATTCTCTGAGCTTTCTTTAGTTTTTCAATGTTTTTCTTTGTAACTATACTTTTAACTAACATTTTTTTTAAATAAAAAATACTTATGCAATTATGATTACATAATTCCATACAAATCTATTAAGTTTCAATTAATAAAAATTTCTCACAATAAGTTAATTAAATAATTTCCCAGTCTTATTACAAATCCATAAATTAAAATAAAAACAATTAAATATTTTAAAAAAAAAAAAACTTGTAATTGAATTTCTTTCTATAATTTAAAACATTAAAAACAATTAAAAAAAATGTCTTATTAAAATAAAATTAATTAGAAAAAAATTAAAATGTATTAAAATTATATATACTTGAACATCATATAACACTTTAATTTTACGTACTTACTTATTTTTCAAATAAAAATTTCCCATTACAATTAAGATAGGGATTTGTCGTTATACGTATATGTTTTTAAGTTGAGTTTTTCTTCAATTTGGTTTTTATTACTTCTTTATTTAATAAATTTATAACTTAAAACAAATACTTTTCAATATACCTAACTATATATAAAAAAAAATATGTTATATACTTATATTGTATAATAATACGTTATTAATAATTTATAAATTTTATAAAAAAAAAAAAACTAAAGTCATTTATTTTTGTTACATTTTTATTATGACGATTATGGAGTTTTACACAATTTCATCAAACATCATGTCCAACAATCAAACTAAAGTCCAAAAAAAGCAATACAACAACTTAATTGTAAACAAGTCAATATAATATACTATAATAATAAATATATATGTATATTTATACATTTAATATAATAAAAACTAAATTATGATATCAAAATTTTCTTTTTAAAGTTTACTTTTATTTTTTTTTTGCGAATTTTGTTTTTTTTTTTAACTTTTAAAAAATAAAATAAAATTTATTTAAAAAAAAAAAAGAGTTATACTATATTGAACCGCCTATACACACCTTTAGTATTATATTGGTATCGGTAACTGTCACATTTGACGTATGATTGTGTCCAGTTAAAAAAATGTTTAAAAAAAAAAACAACAACACAGACCATTATAAAAGACAATAATATTTCGCGTCTGTTATTACTCTTAAATGTTGATATCTTTATTTCTATTCATATAAAAAATTGTCGCAAAATAAAAAAAAAAAATAAAAAATCAAAAAAAAAATGAAAAATGAAAAAACCAAAAAAAAAAAAAAAACAAATCAATACAAAGTGTACCAGTCAGTTTAAACTTTAAATTAAATTCAATTTAGAAATCCATGAGCAAACAGTTAAATCTTAAAAACAAATAAAATAATAAAATATATTATATGTCTAACCAATCCAGTCAACTATAAGATAATTGCTAAACTTAATTTTCTTTACAAAATCACTTTTGTGATCAACGCTTTGGTGAGTCGAATTCGATCCCCGCGGTTTATATGATGTAAACAAAATAAATAATATTACCTATAAAAATTGATAAACGCCGAATATAATATATATGCCACCTTTAGGAAAGGGATGCTTAACTTCCATCTCACATTGTATGAGTTTTCCCCCGCTTTAAATTTTTCGCTTTAATAATTTACAATCAAATGCCAGTATTTTGCGATGAGCTAAGGAAAAACTTTTTGAAAAATTTAACCAGAATTCTTTCATATAATTTTACCTCTTGAGAATTTTTTTGATATATAACGTAGTTCTTAACAATAACCTAAGGGTGCTGTCATAAGTGATAAAAGCGTCGATCATAGCGTAGAAAACTATATACATGATTTAAATAGAAGTGTTTATTTTTGAGCATTGTTTGGTCATCGATTTTTTACAATATGCTCTTAGCGACACTCGTCGCAGCTCCAACATAAACGCACCCTATGCGAATCCTCACTCAACTTAAATGTGTTATATTAGGAAATTTTAATTTCTAACTGTAATAAACCATTTTGTTCTTAATTCTTCAGTGATGTTTACGTTTAGCCTTTTTAATTATGTCATCTTATAGGAAATTTGTATATCATATATATTTATCTTCTTTCCGATCGTAAACTATATAATTTATGAAGTAAATATTTATATCCCAAGAAAAAAAAATTTAATATGAAGCTTGATTCTTAATCTTCGTTACAGCCTAACTGAAATATAGGAACGTACGATATAATAACGTTTTTTCAAAGTGTTCATACATAAACATTTTATATCCGAATTCCTCCAAAAATCGCAACGCATAAATTTTATGCATTCGAATTTTCAATTTTACTTTTTCTATAAATTGAATTATAAACCAAATATCAATTTCATTATACCTCACCTTGAATAATCTTTAAATTTTTTTTCTTTTTTAATAGAAATATAAAAAAAAAGTAGTAAATACCTAAAAACTACCATAAACGGTCATTTCATCTTAAAACAACAGCCATCGCGACTTCAACTTCTCAATTCTCTAATAATAAAAAAAAAACCATTGAAAAACCAATAACAGAAATTGAAAAAAAACAAAAATAAAATAAAAACAAATATCAAATACTACATACCAAAAAAAGTGACTTTTCAAATTTTTTCACTTTGGTTTTTTTTTTATTGTTTTTGCATTTGAGGTTTTGAAAATCCGAATCGAACATAAATCGTGTAAAATAGTGTTTCAAGTCTCTCCTTTTAAATGGCATTCACTTTTTTTTTTGTTTTATTATTTTTTTTTCATTTAATTTTATTTTGTTTTTTTTTTATTAGTACTAACAACTGGATATATTGAACAATGTGGTGCAATGCTACTGGGTATAAAATACATAGTAATGTCAGTAAATTCTTTTTATGAAATCATAAAATTGTTTTTGACGGCTTAAAATCTTAAACGGATGGACCGGACGGACATGGAATTACAATAAAATAACGCGCGAAAATTTATCTAGTTTTTGGTTTAGTATTAATTTTATAAATTATTGAAAATGAAGATTTTTGTTATCGTTTGTATGAATTGCCATTTAAAGTGTTTAGTTTAATAAAGTTATTAATTTTTAACTCCACTTTTCTCTTGTGATGAGTGAAATTTTTTCTTTATTTAGAATCATTGATTTCTTTTATGGAATCATTGTTAAGTTATCCATCTTTTAAATAATCGACATATTTTTTTATATATTGTTATAACTTTCATTATAGAATAGTTGACTTTAGAGCAACATGTATAGTCACATTTTGTAATAGCTATAAAATTTCAAATGATTCTATGATTCACTTTTTCTCTTAGTTTTTCATTAATTATTCACTTCAGGTTTTCTTTTATTTTCATTTTAATTTATAAATTTAATAACTGCAATATGTACTTATAATATTAATAATGTTACTGTTTCCTTATAAGTGTGGCTTAATTACCACGCTCAGAAACTCTGATTGTCTTAATATGACTTAACATTTCAAAATACTTTTTTATAAATATATACGTGAAATTACAATTTAAAAAATCAATTGTTTCTATTGAACTTTTATTTTCAAGGCAATATTAATAGCCTATTTACAATGAACGCTCTCGTTTCGCTCTTTACACGTAGCTATCTGTCAAACTAAGTTAATAAATGTATTGAATTATATGAAAGTATCTACAACAGACGCAGCCATATCGCAGTCATTCCGCAGTCATGAAAAAAGTTGTTTAACTTTTAACCTTTTCGCTTTCTTTACGTGTTCAAATGTCAAATAATTGAATTTTGAAAAATATTTTTTATTGGAAACTTAAAAAATATATCAGAATAAAAAATTAGTACCTAAAATTAGTAATTTTTTTTCTATCTTGGGTTAAATAATATAAAACCACAATTCAAAATAACTGTACAATAAACTTTAAAGTATTGAATATTTTTTAATACATGAAATTTTGTAAACAAAACAATGTTAAAAAACGCTGTCATGTACATTTCATTGTGGACTACGTAATGAGAACGAAACGAGAACGCCATTGTAAATAGACTAAAATTAAAGCGCAAAAACTCTTTTCTTCAAGATAACACCCATTATGAAACAAAAATTGAATCTGGTTCTTTTACTTTAGAACTTAAACTTTCATAATACCAAGTGATGTTCTAAATTTGATTTAAACTTAAAACTGATTTATTTTAAATTTTTTAATTAAACAATTATCACCCTGTGATAATCTACAGTACAGAGTTTTTAAATCAAAATTTCATTATAATCTTATAATATGAGTTAATTTAAGTAAAAAAAATTAATTGTTGCTTTTTTTAATCCTTCGTGCCCAAAATAAAAGACCACTTCAAATTGTCCAGAAAATTTTTTTATTACAATTATTGGAATGAAATGCCACAATTATTATTATTTTGTAAAATTTCCCGGTGTTGTACGTGAGACTTTTTAATAAAATTTAAATTTTATATTTTTTTTTAATAGAAAGTATAGCTACAAATGACACCGTCTGTTTCATTTATATTTTCAGCCTTTTTTTTTGTCTTTTGTATTTCCCCAGTCATTATAAAACAACAAAAAATAAAGCAATCATAGAGAAACATACAAATATTTTTTTAAAATGTACGAGTTTTTGGTTCATCTTTTTTTTTTTAAAAAATAAAAAATATTTAATGTCAAAAGTGCAACAAAACTTTTGTTATCTTTATTTCTTTTATATATTTGCACGTGTAGTAAAGTTTCACTCATATTTTTACTTTCTATGACAGTTTTAAGAGTTAATTTTTTTTTTGAAACATCTGTGAAAGTCTCTTTAAGTTAAAAAACGAGAATGTCTTCTTTGATGTAATTTCCTACTTAAAAAAGGTTCATCCTAAAATATCAGGTATATAAACTCTGAATCCTTAAAAATCCTTAAAGTAGAAATAAATAGAAAAATTTCGTAGAACAACCATATATTTACGGATGCAAAATATGTCTGGGATTCTTAAAGAGATTTAGGAAATACTTTACATCTTCAAATCTATTTCAAATATGTAAGACATGTATAGGACTGGGACTTGAGTATAATTCTAACATATTTGCTAGAGCATAGATAATAATAATATCAATGACAATAACGTCATGACAGACTTAATGTCTTTAAGTCACCACCGAAATGTAGACGCTTCTTGTCTGTTCTATAAATAACTACTAAAGGTAATGCTTCATTTAGAAAGAGTCAATTGACCTTAATACCATTTTAAAATGGTTATAAAGCCAATTGACTTTAATTCCTTTCTGTATTTGACTTTATTACGTATATGTTTTTATATGTTCATATTATGGAAAAATGGGAATACTCTGATTTAGTATTCGACTCTAAAATCCCTCATAATTCAGAATCCGTCATATACACATATATAAATATTCTGTAAGAGGGGAATACTCTGCTTTTAAATCCAACTCTAAAATCTCTTTTAATTCACATATTGCACATATACACATACATATTCTGTAAAAGGGGAATACCCTAATTTAGAATCCAAAATCTCTCCTAAGTCACCCTTCTCTACCATATCGGTAGTTGGTTTTAACACTACAAATGATTGGTGTTATTTTAAAAAGTTAACGGCCACTGGTGGAACTGGTGGAAACTTTAACGGCAAAGCGAACTTTTGAAATTGCAAAAAATCCTAAGTGTTTTAGTTTATTTTAAAAGTACAATAATATGATGTAGGAAAATTCCTTCAGGTGTTATTGCGACGGGAGTTATATCATCCCAATTTTTATGGCATCAATTCTTTTTTATGATATTTGAACCAAGATTAAGCTTCAAACTGAGAAAATAGACGGACAGTTAATTTGACTCTTTCATAAATAATCGTATAAAAAAATCCGCACAACGACAGGATGTTTTTAATCTACAAAGTCATTCAAAAAAATATAAAAACAAAAAATATAAAATCGTAATCGGAGAAAAAAAATGATTAAAATAATTTTTATTTTTCGATTGATAAAAAAATGAATTGAAACACAAAATAAAACAAAAACAAAAAAAAACCTAAAAATGTGTTTTCGCGAAATGTATGTTGTGGTTTTTTCACCTTTAAATTCTTTCCTTGACGTGTTTTTTAGTTGCTTCTTGCTTTTGTTTTAATAATAACACATTGTTGTATGTTTTAATAAACTGTATTGTGATTTCTTTTGAAATTTATAAAAAAAAACAAAAAACTATACATTAAAAGAATATTTCATCTCATTTTTCTGAAATTAAGAAATATTTTACTAAAAAAATTCTTCAAAATGATATGATTTATATCAAATAAAATTAAAAAGTATACGAAATGAATGGTTGGTATTTAATAAGTAGGTACCTATTTATATTAAATTCCAATTTAAAACATTTTTGCCCATAAATGAGAAAATCAAAATTAAAAGTGTTAAACAATGTAGTTGCTTAAGAATTAATTAATAATTATTAAATTTTTCTTTGCCGTCTATTCAATTTTCGAATTATTTATTAATTTAAAATATACAGGCTTAAAAAAAATGCAACTTAAAGTAAAGTGAATTAATTAAATTTTGCTTTATACTAAATATAATTTTTGTCACCCCTATAAATATGCAATGTTACATTTTTTTTTGTGAATGCAATGGGCATTCACCAAGTCTATTTAGACTAGGCTTCAGTTTCTTTAATCGTTATATTCACTAAGCCGTTGAATACTCGGCTGTAGCTATTGTATAAGATTATGAATACACAAATGTTAATATTGTGCGTCATCTATTTATCCTACACCAGAGTTATTTATAAATATATATTAAGTTTTGTCTTATATTAAGATATTAACTATTACGATATAATTATACAATTTTACGATATTTTTTTTATTAGATATGATCTGTCTGTGGTTTAAACCCGGCATTCATGAAAGGCGTCGTCTTTACCACAACGTCATTGGCAAGATGGATTGGTTGTACTACCTAGGTACTAAATTATCTATCAAATATTTTATATAAAAAATTATAAACATCATCTGTGAGTTGTAATAAATAGACCAAAATTTTTTTCAAAAACTTCTGTTTGAAATTTATTAATTGAATGAAATAATTCTGATTCTCATTCATTTGACAATTATTTGACAATTATTATTCAAGTTTAGTGTTGCCATACGCATGTTTTCTAAAAAAAGATTCTTAAATTGTAATGAGCTCCGGTAACAGTTTTCTACTCAATGGAAATTTAAATAGTATATGTTGAAATTTAAAAATTAATAATAAATAAAATAATTAAAAATAAATAAGTTACAGTTAAGCCCTTTTACATTAGCAACTTACGTAAAACTTGTTACATATACAAAAATAAAATTTCTAACTTAACGCTATACTTACACCTTGTTCAAAATCATTCCAAAGACAAATTTCGAGTAATAATGAAAAATTAATAAATATATATATAAACAACTTTATCATCGCACAGATTTAATTAATCTATATATTTCAAAAAAAAAAAAATTCCATGACAGTTTGTATTTTAAATTTCATCATAAAAAATTTTATTTATTTCTTATTTTGAAATTTTTTTTCACAGTTTTATTCCGAAAAAGAATTTTCACATTCTTTTTTTTTCTTTTGTTTCTTTTTTTTTTTTATTATTTCTATACAATTCTTTAAATTTTAATTCCCTTAAATCATTTTCGATAATTTGACACCATTCTGTATATAATTTACTTGAATAACTCCTTTTATTTATAAATTCCAAAAAAAAAAACAAAATAAAATTGAACAGAACAGAACATAATAAAAAAAAAAAAAAAAATTTAAAATTGCTCAATTTTTAACTCTTAATTTTTTTTTTTTATTATCTTAAAAGACTATTTACTAACTTTTATATACTTTAATGTAAATTGTATACAAAATGTATACAATTGGACAAGACGACACATTGTCTCTTCATAAGAGGACATTTTTATTTTGTTATTTTTTTTTTTTTTTTTCATACACACACTTTCTTCCTTTAACCTGTACAAAAGTGTATATATAACGTATGTATATAAGTAATTCTTCATCTTTTGTACCTATATGATCTTAATTCAATAACGATATTCTTTCATATTTATTGCATACCTATATACGTTTGTTGTTGTTTTTATTATTTTGTAAAATTATAAAAATTGATTTTGTTTTTTTTTTTTTTAAATAACGCACAATTTTTCGAAGATGCGTTAAAATTTTCGGAATTAAAAAAAACAAAAGGTAAAACTAAAAAAGTTTTATAAAATAACTCCACTAAAGTGATCAAAGGCAATAACGCATCTTTTGAATTAAATGATGATGATCGCAATTCTTTTGTATATTTTGTTTTTATTTTTTTTTTATTTTTAATATACCATGTATGGAATTATGGATTTTATATAAAAATATTGAAACAATACGTGAAAACACAAAGTATAACTTCCCATTTCAAGTTACCCAAAAATGTTATTAATCCTGACAAAATCACCTGTCAAAAATTACTAAAAACAGAGATTGCTTGTCTTCTATAACTTCTATATGCTATACTTGTTATATTTTTTTATTGTGTTTTTTTTTTTTTTTTTTTGTATTTTAAAAGTTAGTATCATCCTGTTTGCAACTTGTTTAATATTATTACGTTTTTTTTTTTTATTGTTTGTTCTAATAGTAACTTTAGAAGATTTTTCAATATAAATATAATTTTTTTCAACGATCAACAGCAGCAGCAACAGCAACAACAGCAACAACAACATCAACAAGAGCAACAACAACAAAAAAATTATTCATTGAATTCAATAAAACAAGAATATTTTGGTGTAATTTCCGAATTATAACACAATGGTGTCATTTGACATAGTGCATTAAGTATATATATAATATAATATGTATATTTATGTGTAAATATATGTATCTTTTAAATATATTTAGAAGATAAAGTAGCAGAATAAAAGAAAAGTTGTCTTAAAAACGATAAACGCTGGAAAAAAAACTGAAAAATTCCACTGAAGATATATAGAAGAAGATGGTTTCTGCGATCTGAGTTATCTTCTATACTTACCATAAATTGCATACTACCTATATATATACATATATATATACATTTTTGTTATAATATCATCGTTGATTTACAATAACTATTGTTGTCATCAATGGAACATTTTAAGATAGCACAAAAAAAAATAAAAAAAAATTCTAAAAGTATCTTAAGACAAAACATTCAAGTTGTGAAAAAAAAATTATAAGATAAAAAAATGACAAAAAAATTTTAAAAGAATCGCGTTCGATTAAACCTTTAAAAACAATTTCTTAAGTTAATAAATATTTTCCAAATAAAAGTTTTTTTATAGAGTTAATAGATGAGATTCAATACCTATAGTTTTTTTTTATGAATGAAGATTTTTATAAATTTTTATCATAATAATAAATGTTTATTAATAATTACATTGTATTTAGTTATCTACAGTTAATATGGTTATATTGATTAATAAGTACTCTGTATTGAAAGGAAATGAAAAATAAAAAGATTTACTTAATGCATATATATTATATAATTAAAAAATTATGGTTTAATTTGATCGTTAATAATGTAACAATATATAATAGTGACTTTAAATATAATTGATTTTTCCCCAATTGTCTTAGGAGCTGAGAATATGAATGAAAAAATCTTAATCCCAATTAAAATAATAGTTCAAAAATTCCAAAAGTTAACATGTGTATAATCAAATACTTAAAAAATCGAACAATTTTAGAATTTTTTATATTATTAATTCCCATAAATATCATTAATTTAATTTAAAAACAATATCCCATACCTTAAATCTGAATTTATTTTTTAAAGTATGTGCAATTGAACAGCCCTACATTGAAACTAAAAATTCAACTTACTTAACTTTATTGATCCGAAATCAGAGTAACTAGAAATTGCTTTATATTATTTGATTGCAAGACTGTAATAATCCCTAAATATATCTCTATAAATCATTTTCAAACTTTTTAAGAAATTTGACAATAAATTGTTCGTTCAAATTAAAGTCCTAGGAAAAGAGATTATTGTGACATCAATTATAAGACTATAAATTTCAGTTTCTATTTATTACCGTTTATTACAGTTCACCCTAAGGTTAGCCTTATAAATTAGGCTAATTAAAAACTGTGTACCCTTGGAAGGATCTTATAACATCCATTTTCAAGATTAAACGTCATTAAAGGCTTATAACATACTTATAACATACTTTAATAAGGGGATAGTTTAAAAATTTTTATCATTCTTATAACTTATTTATAACTAACTGTTGTAAGTTCGATTCGTAAAAGGCTTATTAACATTTTTACTTAAATTTTCCTAGCCACGAGTAATTCACACTTACAAAAGTCTTATATTAATTCTTATAAGAGCTTTAAAAGATTATATCTTGAGAAAGTGCACTTTAAGATTATTTCAAACCTTGTTCAAGTTGCTTGCAGCTCTTTTTCTCAAATTTTCTTGACTTAGAGTAATATACTGCAGCTATTGTAGTGTTATTTACTTTCATGCAATGAAACAATTAATAGTAATTAAATATTATGTTTTATTACTATAGTGATTATGTCCTGACTACAGTTCCGTCTCAAATATCAAGCCATTGACCAATGCCAAGAATATCCAACATTATCATCAAATAATCGTTATGATAGGAATTAAATATGACTAAATATGAAATTCATATTAAATTTTTTTTTAAGTAAGTCTCATATTATATATATATATACATATAACTTTAAAATTTTCTTTAGACATTTTATAAAATTTAAGTTTTGTCATATTTTATCAATTTTTTTATATTTAATTTTTTTTTTTTTAATATTTATTTTAGCTTCTGCGTTTAAATCATAAATGTTAAAAAAAGCGCCTAAAAAATAAAAAAAAAATAATAAAAATCAAAAAAAAAATTGCTTTATTTTTCTATTGTTTAAAATAAAAAAAAAAAAACTTGTCAAATTTTTATAAGAAATACTTTGGACCAGTTTTGTATTTTATTTGGATCAGAAAAAAATAAAAACAACTTATTATATGTACCACTATTGTGACTTTATTTTTTTATTGTGAATAAATCCTGTATCAATAATATGGCAAATGGTTAACAAAATCATAAATTATTTAGGTAAAAATTCAGTTTTCATTTTTTTTCTTTTTTCTGGAAAGTATTTTTTAAACACTTGGTATAAAAATATATGCTATATATATATTAATAAATATATAACTTGAACTACAGTTACTAACCTCTTTTAAAATCACATGATTTTCTATTAATCTCTGATTTTCCTGAAATAATGAAATCTGAGAAATAAAAGAAAAAATTTAAAAAAAAAAAAAAAAACAAAACAAAGATGACATAAAAAATTATGAACACTATAAAGACTTATGGATTTATTACTGAAACAAATTGATTTTCTATCTTTTTTTGATCTTCAATGTTTTTTTAGAGTTTCTTCAATATATGAATAGTATGAACCATTTTTTTTTTTTTTTTTTTTATTTAAAGATATTTATCTTATGAATATATAATATCATTCAAATCGCTTTATCTTGAACTATTGTTTATAGAATGATTAAAATAAAAAAAATATAAAAAATTGTTTTATAAACCGATGATCGTACACTGAAAATTTATGAAATGTGTATTATAAGGATAATTATACGTTTATAATAATTAATTAAGTTAAGTTTAAATAATTTTTACTTTAATATGACATTTATTTAATAATAAAAAGCCGTCGATATGACAGGTAAAAAAAAAACGTTTAAAGATGCAACATTGACGTGTTATTAATCATAAATTATAATAATTTCAGTTTGTTTTTGAGTTATTAAAGTCTTCTTTCAATTATGTACATATATATATAGATTTTTGTTTATAAATTGACAATTATACAATTTAACTTATTAGAGAATAATTATAAATTAAAATCTTTATTAGTTTTTTTTTTAGGTTTTTATAAAGATTTTGTAAGAACAAACTTTTCCATAGTTGATAGAAAGTTACGAAAATCTGTAATTAAAAAAATTGAAATATCAAATTAAAAGAATCGGAAATCTTTTCTAATGGAAAAATAAAAACATACGGATTTTTGAGCAAATAAAAATAAAAAAAAATTAAAATTAAGAAATTTATCAAAAAACAAACTTTATATATTTGACTTCGAAAACTTTTACAAATACAGTTTATTCAATATTAATTACAACTAATTTTTGAACCTTTTCCACATTGACAAAGTCTATTTAGACTGGGCTTCAGTTTCTTTAGGTGGTGTCGAGAGAATCAATTTTTTTTTGACTTTCAATTTAAGTCGATTTGAGTCAACTATCGGTGTCGGGGAAATGAATTTGTGTTGTTTAAAGTCGTCTGAGTCGACTTTGAAATTCAAATACATTTTTGTGTTTGAAATTACATTATGGCATTGGCGTTGTTTATGTTTAAATCTAAATTTATTCTGTTATTGGCGTTGTTTGTGTTTAAAAATTTAAAGAAAAATTAAAATGAGTAATTTAGAAAGGTAAATAAAGATAAATAATTTATATAAATATAAAAATTTTTATTTATTATTTTCAGGAAAAAATGTTTCAGCAACAGGAAACAATTAGAAAAATTAATCAATTAATAATTATCAAAAATTAATGGATCAAAATTGAAACAACTTGATTCAATTAATTGAAACTAATTCAATTGACTTAGCCGACACCGGGAAATTTTTGAGTGGAATTGAAAAATGTCAAAATCAACCAAGTTGAATTGATTCTCCCGACACCACCTTTTAATCGTTGTATTCACTAATCCGTTGATTCATCGACTGTACTTTTGTAAAATATTATAAATACACAAATGCTAATTTTGTGCGCCATTTATTATCTTGCACTAGAGTTATTTATATATTTTTTATTAAATTTTATTTAATATTACAATATAAATTATTACGAATAATTATACAATTTACGATATTTTTTAGTAAGATATGATCTGACCAAGGTTTGAACCTTAGACTTCCAAATGAAAGACGACGTCTTTACCACTACGCCATTGGTCAGATAATATGAAATATTATATAAAAGACATTTTTAAGGTATTAATATTGTTAAAATTTAAGGGTAAAGGAATTATTCAAAATTTTTATAGATGACATAGTCAGACTTGAATAAAAGGATCATTACAGATTTTTACTTATGATTCTGTGATAAAATATTCTACAGGTAGTGAGCATAGAATATCATTATATAAAAATAGAATATCATTAAATATTAACAAGTCAAAAATTTGGTTATTTGAGAATAATCTTCATAAAATATACATAAAAAATTAGATATAATATATAAAAGAGCAGTAAAAATTATTAACAATTTTTCAATCAGATATTTTGCAAGAGAAGTGTATTTCTAACTTTTAAAGTATTTAACAGAAAATTCGTAATTTTGACAATATTATAATACTAGAAAGGTACCCCTTTATCTTTCTTTTTGCCGAACAAGTAACCAAATAAAACATAATTTTATATACAATAACTTAAAGGCATACAATAATTTATCTGATAATTTAAACAATTTAACTTCCGACAGCTTATTTAAAAAAAAATAGAGATTTAATTGTAATTAGAGAAATAGTTGTAACTGAAAATTAGAGAAATTGTTGTAACTGAAAATTTGAGCTAACCGTAGAGTGTAACTATAGCTTTAAGAATATATAATAATTTGATAATAATAAGCTGTATTTAAGTGAAAAAATAAAATTTAAAAATTTCTAATAATGGTCATTTTTATGGTATTTAATTCTTTTTATGTAAATTTAAATTATCTACGGTTATGGTCTGAAAAAATTAATTGTATTAATTTAACTGAATAATATAACTCGCAGATATAGAAGTAATGAAAATGGATGTTAATGTTCTTCTTAAACTGTATTGGATCGTACATATAAAAACTACCAACTTTAGGAAACACATTACATGGTAACTGATTCCATAATCGCGATATACGCACAACAAACGAATTTCCATACGCCGTGTTTCGCACAACTTACTAATTTAACTTACGTGTAAATTTAATGGTATATGAATTATATTCCATTATTTTACATATATAGCATTGTATTATACACATATTGATTATTATTAGTAGAACATGATTATGGTTTTAAATATTATATTCTTATCCAAAAATATAAAATGCTTGGATAAAAAGCCTGCAAGCTTTTCCAAAGTCTTTCCAATTTATTCCTTATTGTGATAGCATTTAATATATGTGATATTTAACTTTTAATAGATTTTTAATGCATCATAATAGTGTCGAATCGCAGTTTTATGAAAAAAAACTAGAATTGAATTGAAAATGTAAAAAAATATATATATACAATATTTTAGGAATCAAAAGTCATCATATTATATTTCAAAAAAATCAAAAAAATTTTTAATATTAACATTTAAATTTTGGTATTTCGGTTTCTTTAAAAAATTTGTTACTCATTTTACCCCAAAATACAAATAAAATTGATTTATTTATTTTTTTTTATTCTTGTTTTTTTTTTGACAATTCCGGAAGTTTGTCTTTTAATTCTATACCACCAAATAAAACATTTTAAAAAAGATTCCGCTTCAATAAATACCATCTTCCGTTATTTTCCGGTTCATGTATCTTATAATTGTCATCACATATATCTACAAATTCCAATCTTAAAGCTACTGAATTCCATTTTTTTTTTATTATTTTCATCCGATTTTTGGAGCAATTCTCAAAGGAGGCAAGAGACAGAGAGAGAGAGAGAGATGCAAAACAAGTTGATTCGCTAAAAACATATTTGTATCTTTTGGCGTATTTGCATAAAATAAAAACATAAAAATAAAAAAACAACAAAAACAATAACACAAAAAAAAAAAAATCGTTGTATTAAAAGTGCAACAATTTGAATAGTAAGAACAAAGTTGTAAGTTTAGTCACTTGAAGTGTGCATTGTACATATGTTGCTACATAATGTTAATTTTATGTATTTAAATTTTTATTTTTTTTATTTTTTAGTCTTCCTTCAGGATTTAAATCTTTGTTTTACTATTGTTTTTGTTATTGTTTTTTTTATTTTTTTTTTTTATTTTATTTAAGTGTGTATATATTAAAAAAGATTACTTGAAAATTTGCATTACACGTATATAAATTTAAAATTGAATAGCAATAAAAATTTTAAATTGTTTTCACCACAATGGGGATTTTGTACATATAGTTAAAACTTGAATTGGAATTGATATTGGAATATGACTATATGGAAAAAAATAAAAACAAAAGCAAAAATTAAAAAAAAAATGTGAAAAAATAAAAGTAGATATAAAAAAAAATATGTAAAAAGTCCAGATTTCATGAAAAAGATATAATAAAATGCTTTGACAAAATATGTAAAGTTGTTGACTAAAAATGGGCAAAAATATGCTCTTCTTCTTTATTATTATTTTTTGTTTTTTTTATTTTTTATTTTATTTTTTTTTTATTGGATTTAAATTTGAACTTAAAAAAGGGGTGGGGATGTTAAAAGGAAAAAGTATAGTATAAAAAATTCCAATAATATTTACTTTTAAATATTACAAATACACATTTGTGCACATGACTAAACATTTTCACAATCATTTAGTATTAAATAGATTTGAATATTATCTATATATATATATATATGGATATGATATGAGATCTATTGGGATGGAGTAGGGTAACCTTTAAACAAAACAACAACAACAAAAGCAACAGCAAAAAAAAAAAAAAAGAGTCCCAAAAAAGGATATTTAAAATAAAAAATCGTGTTGTATATAACTTTTATTAAAGACAGATGAAAAACAACAACAACAAAACAAAATTAAAAATGTCCGTAAATTATCTCTTTGTCTATGAATTTAAAAAAAACATAAAAAAAAAAATTAAATAAAACTGACATCGAAAATTTCCTTTTAACATTCATGTAAAATTCTTTGGAAAATTTTTATACTGCTTTTGTACTTTTTTTTTTTTTATTTTCTTATGTACTTATACTTTTTTTTTTTTTTTTTTTTGGAGTACAAATAGGAGTACAATTGAAATGCAAGCATTTTTATAACATTTTAAAACTGTCACCTTACAACATCATGTTGTTGTAATAATGATATTTAGTGACATTTGAGAGAAGGAAATTAAAAAACAAATAAAAAATAAAATTAAATTTCCAACAGAATAAATTTTATTGGGGAAATCTTAAAAAAAAAAAAAACAAACAAAAATTAATAAATAGAAATGGAAAAATCAGAAAAAAATGAAATTAAAAATGTAATTTTCTAACATTTAAAAATTTTGTTTTTCTTTTAAACGGATTAACGGCTGAGAAGTACTGTGGTTAGAGTGCTGATCTTTCATTCGAGTGGCCTCTTTAATAAAAAATACATTAATATAACAATAAAAACAAATACAAAATAAAAAAACAAATAATTTAATTGAACAATATAACTCACAGATACAGAATACCGTATAACTCAAATACAATATTATTACTATATAATAATTACAATACATATTAAAAATTTAAGACAGGGATACGCAATTCTCTAGTCGCAGGTAAGAAAAAGTATGCAAGGAAATATTTGATTAAAAATGTTTTAAGCTTTTCTTAGAATATGTCATAAATTAATAATAAATATGAATATTAGTTAATTTTTTATCCAGTAACCCAAGAAAATCGAAAAAACTGAAATTTACCCATTTTTGAAAAAGGTTGCCTATCACTGATCTAAAATGCTAGGACATTTTATAGGGCCTAGTACAATCTCTTGTTTTAATTGTACGTGGAATTAAATTGTACAATGTATAAAATTGAAAATTATTTAAATTTTTAATAAAATAAATAAAAATTAACAAATATTATTATTAGAGCCATAATTTTCTTAACTCGTAATTGTTTCATACACAATGAACTGTTTTTCCTGTCAGGAGCAACAGCGTTACTGCAACGGTAAAAATGTTGTTTTAATTTTTAAACGATTTTTTATAAAAATTATGTTAAAAATATCTTTGTAAAAATTTAAAGTAGTTACATTAACAACAAGATGTAAAATGCATCAGAGAAAAATTATTATGTCACAAGTAATTTTAGAAGATTAAAAGACATATAAATTACTGTAATTTGGTGAATTATTAATGTCATAACTGTCACTGCAGTAATACAGAGCTTCTGGAATGATCAATTTTAAAAATGTAAAAGTATTGAGTATTATTAAACTGTTATTTATTTTAATAATTTTAAAGAAAATTTCTTTAAATTGTGATTTAAGGAGTAAATGTTATTTTATTAGCTTTTTAAAATAAGTCTGCGTTCTGAACAGGAATTTAAAATTGGAATTTATTTTAATTACATTTGAAATTACGGTATATTTTGACATTTAAATTTTTGGATTTGAAAAAAAGCTCAGGAAATGTAATTATAGTTTACAGACGAGGCTTTAAAATAATTCTTTCTATCAAATATTTATATATACTTATGATATACTTATTCCCTGATCCATTTTTAAACCTAAATTACTTCTATTGAATTCAAAATATTTTTTTAACAATTCTCTCTTGACTTTCGCAAATAGTTAAACTGCTAGAGCAGAAATAGCTGCATAGTTGATTTAATTTTTTTTGACATTTCAGTTTTCCATTTCATTTTCCATTTAACATTCCAGGAATTTACATGATGTAAAATCATCACCCTAAATATTTAAAAAGTACGAAAGATCATTTGTCAATAGAATGCGTTTTCCGTTACTAAAAAAAATTTTCATTGAATTTAAAAATAAACGCTTTGCCTAAAATTTTCAAAAAAAAAATATTCAATATTCTTTTATTACTAATATATTAAAATTTTTTTTTTATTATTTCAGCTCCCAGATGCTAAAGATTTACATAATATGTCGTTAATGTCTGGTTATGGAAGTCATCTTTTAAGTAATTTCCCACCGCAATTTTTGCAATTCAATCCAACATTATTAGCAAACAGTGCAGCAGCTGCTGGGAATTTTTTTTCAAATGACAGATTAGTATCAAAGTCAATGTTATCAAATTTTCAATTTTCATCAGCTTTTTCACCACCAAAATACATAGGAATTGATCAAGTATGAATTAATTTTATATTTTTTATTTTAATTTTTTGGTTTTTTTTTATTTTATTAATTCTTATTTTTTTTTTGTTTTTTAAATAAAATTATACTTATTGTTTTATATTATTTATATAGTTTTGTATATTTTTTTTTTTTATTTGTATTTTTGTTTTATAATAAATTTAAAATTTAAAAAAGTTTTTATTATGCGATTGTTGAATTGGTTCGATTGATTGATTGATTTGATGTTTATCAACTCTGAATTTTTAAATTTTTTTATGAAATGCGATTCAATAGCTTATTTTTTATTTATATATTTTGTTAATTTTTGTATTTTAAATTTTTATTTTTTTTTATTTCTATAGAATTTTTTCAATAGTTGTGAATCACTTCGTACACAATCAACAAGTCCAGCATGTACATCACAAGATTCATTAGAAGAAACAAATGAATATAATGATGATAAAAGTGGTAGTCCTAGAAGCAATAATTCAGATCAAAAAGATATTAGGCGTAAGTATATACACATACATATAGAAAAAAAGTAGTTTTTAATAAAATAGAAGCAGAAAAAATGAGGTTAATATGTGTTAGAAGTTAAAACTTAGTGGGAGTGGGAAGTTGTAATAGGTTATTGTTTAATAAATATTTGACCGAACTATGTTAACTTAAAATGTTCTGATTGTATATGTTGCAAATGACGCAATGACGCAATTTAGTAGTTTTTTTTTGATAACTTCACAAATAAATTCTGAAAATGTCTACTCTTTGACCTATTGAAAATTTAATTAAGCTATAGATTATTAACTAAAAGCAGTTTTAGTTTTTAATTCATTTAGGTTTAAAAATTTAGTTATTGTAATATATAGGACGAATGATTATATGTAACAGAAACTAGTGCCAATGTTAGCAAATAATTTAGAACCACAAGATAATGCATATAACTGATTTTAAAGAATGTTAGACCCAAATTCTAAATACGAGTAATGCAATTAAAATTATCGGATCAACTTCGTGTGAAATAATATGCTTTACCGCAAAATCAAGAATTGCGCTACATTTTTTATGATAGGTGGAAACCCTTAAAACCTTGAAAAAAATTACGAACTCTGTGGTAGTATGGAACTTCCCCTTACAAAAACCGCCTGTTGCCGGAACCAAGGTAGTGGGATAACTAGAGGCGCACCCTCACTGCTTGCGTACAACTATATCTGATGAATAAGGGTGGGAACAGTATTCAGAAGAGATTAATTATCTTTCATTAGAATTAAATGGAGATTAAAGAAGAAACGAGGAAGGGTGTAATAGAGTAGACTGTGTCAACTCTGTGATACCCGTATAAGCGTAATGGCGACATTATATCATCCGATTAATTACTTTTGACAAAATTTTCGAATTACTTTTCGTTTCTGATCCGATTCATACCTTTGAGTCTATAATGTAATGGCAAATTTAGTATACCTTTTTGACCTATAGTCATACGGGTATAAAAAGTAGGCTTGTCTTTGGAATTGGGAATCATACACTATGGTGATGTGTTCCACAACTTGGATGAACGATTGTTAAAAGTATTTTTGGAACGAACAGACGTTCCATCTCTATAAAGGTATGTGATCAAGCTGCTAAACAGGTATTTTGAAGAAAAGGTTAACTTTTTAGCATTAAACTGTCCGCAGAAGAGTTTTTTAAACTTGAAGTAATAACTCAATATAAAATATGTGCTTGATTAACCATAACTTAGATATAACTCTTACTTGTTTCAACTATTTATTATACATTTTGGTTATTTAAAATCAGATAATTTATAATGATTTTTTTTAAGTTAGTTTATAATAGTTTGCATGAAACCTCTTTATCGAAAACATCTCATGTTACATTTAACAAGAATACATTATATCTTGAAATTAATTTACATTACCCCTTCCTGTTTGAACAATTTTACAAGTACTTAATGTGCATTAGAAAAAAAAAGCATTTATTAGAAGTATATTTTATATTATAATTCTACAATTTTTAATTTTAAGGTGATATTTTTTTCTTCAAATCAATAAAATATATCATTAACCATTAAGTATCGATATAATTGTATATATTTAATTAAATTTATTGGTACCTTCCTAATCCTACTGTTAAAACTCTAAAAAAATTCGTCCTAAATCGAAAATAATATAAATTATCAAATTTTAACATCAGAAATAAATTTTATTTTAATTCTTAGTCATAATTTAAGAATAATTTCAAATTGACATTTATTATACAAAATAATTGAAGAGACGTATATTTTAGGTATTGGCACTTATCACGTGTTCAACCAGATTCAAATATCAAATAATTTTAATTTTAAAATAAACATCCTTTAATAATTACACAAATAAACATGTTTTTATAGATCTCAATCATTATTTTTCCATTAACACATCATTGTACAAAGAATAAAAATTATTATCGTTGAACTATAAACTTTTAGGATATCCGTATATTAATTGTAAGATTTGAATACCTCTACAAAAGCTGTGTTTTTTTCATTCGATTCAGAATCAAGATTTTCTTAAGAACACATAAAAATAACAACAACATAACCCACATATTTATGTGGGTTAGGATTTGTGATCTATATTAAAATAATTTTCATTAATCGCAATAGATGGCGCAGACATAGTTTTTGATATAAATATAAAAAAGAATTTTACTTTTTTAATAAAAAAAAAACTTCCATAAACAAATATAAAATGCTGATGCGAATTTCGGGTTTGACACTTCAAATGTTCATTTAATTTTCGAATAATGACACTTCACTATAGACATTTGGCAATGTACTTTCAATTGTCGGCTAACTTCGCAGAAATGTTTACATGGATCCGAAATAGTATTTCCGAAATAATTTTTTTTTTTGATTCGACAACTTTTTTCAATTATTGCTTTTATAATTCTCCTGGTTTAGCGACTCCTTCAAATCTTCTAAACATGATGTGAAGACTATAGATAAAGAAATAATGCAAAAAAATCGATTGGCGATAATCATGATTTTTGCAGGAATCGAATCAGTACTCCCTCTGTTAATAAGCTTAATTCTTAGCCAACGAGGCTTCTAAAATTTATAAACATCCTTTATTCATCTTTATGCATCTCCAAAGCATTACAAACTAATGAGATTAAAAGTCCTTCATACTAAAACAGTAGATTCGGACTTTTAAAAATAAAGTAGAATTATAAAACGTTTCTTTTTCGGTTCAGAAACAAATATAAATGCCAATTAATTGGAACTCGTAATTTTGACAACTATTGTAGGACCTTAAACTGAAGTCTATTCTACCGTCCATACAAAAAATTAACTTCTTATAAATGTTTATATAGTAGCTCATAGCAGATCATATAATTAAGGGATAAGAATTTTATTCTAAGTCTAGTATAACAAGACTTAGAATAAAAGATAATTAAAATTAATATGAAATAGAAAAGAGCAACTGTATGAATTTTTTAAAGCATCATAAACGAATTATTCAATATATAAACAACTCCCTTAAAAAATTTTTTTCAATTAAATCTCACACAAAACCCTCATAAGCACTTAAATATTTCATCAAATTTTTAGAATATTTTAATTTGACTTCCAACTTCCAACATGTATAGACGGCTATATACCATATAGAACATAAAAGAAAAGGAGCAAGAGGAGCAAATCTCTTTAACATAAGGCTCACACAACAATTTAAAAGAGTTGCATCGTTATTCATTGATATTCAATTTCTGTTTTTTTTTTTTGGTTTTATTTTTATTTTATTGTTTTTTCATTTTTTTAAAGACCAATAAATAACAAATTAAATACCATTTAAATTATAATATTAAGAACCGGAAAATTTACATCAATATATTATTTTATTGCCATACTTAAAAATCTTGTATACAAAGAATTCGCTCCTCATTTCTTCTTTTTTTTTTCTTTTTATAATAATCTTCATCTTAATCTATGATGATGATTATTTTGGTAATATTCTTGGCAACCCTTGATCTATAATTGGCCTTCTTTTGTTTTCTCTTAATATTTACCAAAAAATAAAAACAACAACAACAACAAATTGAGGAAAAATCATAAAAATTTTCACACTTTATTTAGAATGGATTTTGTTTTTTTGTTTCAGACCTATGTATACATTTTGTCATATACAAATGTTTATATACACACAATTCAATTCAATATATTAAATGTTCGATCAACTTTTGGGTCTTATTATTAAAAACTATTGTTCTTCTATTCATTTATCTTTTATTTTTCTGGGTTTTTCATGTTGTGTCTATAGATTATATTGGAAACTATTATATATATACATGTGTACATGTATCTATATATACAATATTATGATTATGCAAAGATATCGTATATTCTTTTGTCTTCTTCTTCTTCTTTAGATCTTATAATATATTTTTTAAAAGAAAATGTTTAGATAAAGTTTTTAAATATCCCAAAAATTAACCGCAAATATTCCACAGACTAAGTATATAGAAGAAAAAAGAACAATGTTATAAGATAAAAATGTAAGAGATGCTAATGATTTCATTACGGGCGTAATGTGTACTTATACTTATATGTTAAGTTATATTGGAATGATTACAGTGATTACAAGAATAAAATTCGTATAAAAATTATGATATATATTTGATAGTCTCTTTTGGTTATTTTTATTCAAAAACTATAAAATATACAGCAGTATGATAAAGATTCCGGAGTTACAAGTCCCCCAGAAACTTAGGGTTTAAATAAAGCCAAAAGTCTATGGGAGTTTATAACTTGGAGTAGTTAACAAAAAGATACGCGCCGGGGACTTCCCTTGGACAAACCGATTCTGTTAGGGAGGGGGATTGATGTGATGTGTACGTATTATCGAATCAAAATCGCAAGAAAAGTCTTTGGTATGGAAATTGATCTGGAAGCTTGATGCAAGATTGAACCAAGACCAAACGAGTAGATAATTAGGAGATAATAGGCATTTATAAACTGAATTATTTAAATTCAATATCAAAAGAATTGATTGTCTCGAAAAATTTATAAAACTATAATTATTAACAAAAAATAATATATTTTTAATTAAGTTAATATTTAAAATCAAGAATTTTAAATAAATTTCGACTTTTTTGCTTTAAAAATTTGGCTCTTTTTCTTTTCAAAATGCAGTTTAAAGTGCAGTAAAATGTTTTAAAATGTAACGGGAAATTATGCCTTATTTTTTAGCACACTTTTGTCTTACTTATTGGACTTTTAATATTTATTAATATATTTCAGGGACTTTTGACTTTGGGCCTTATATCACATCGCCAAATACAAATAAATTCATATGGACACAGATTGACTTCTAAAATTGAAGAATTTTATTTATAAATTTGTAAAAACAATCGCTTAGATATATTTTATAAACAAAAATATTTTGTTCTTACAAAAAGATTGAAAATGAATCTTATGAATACACAAATAATAATATCTATAGTTATACAATATCATAATAAATTGTTAAAATTGTTTAAAGAGTTTAAGAAGTTAATTGTTTTTAATAAAAATTATTTTGTTTGTTGATTTTGGACCCAAATTTAGAATTAAAATAAAAATAAAATATTAATGTATATTGTGTGAAGGATTCGGTTTTATTTTTCCGTTTTTACAATAATGATGAAATATTAAAAAAAGGCAATTTTTTTCTAATCTTGGAACTTTTCTTTTGAAATTTTATATTTTATTAATATGTTTATAATTTGTATATATGTATAAAATTTTTAATTGTTGTTTGTCTAAATCGAATCATTCTAAATATATAATTGTCATTCTTCATTCATCATAATGTTCTATAATAAATATATAAATAAATTTGGGGTATAAAATAAATTTACCCAATTCATCACAGAAGTCAAAACTACGGCAAAAAATTTTTCGGGGAATTTTTTTTTAGTTTCTTTTTTAAACGCTAACCGTTCAATTGTTAGAATAATAAACCTGCCCGACTATACCATAGGTGAATGTTGGAACAAAGGGTCTTATTATATTCGTGTTCTTAGAATGGATCTAAATGAATTCCACATACAATTTAAACATGAGATAGTACTAGGCCTTAAAACATGTAGAAACGTCTTAGATTTTCAATAGATTCAATTCTATTTTTGTTTATATTGTAAATTTTTTTATTTGAATTATATGGTATTCTATATCTGAGAGTTATATTATTCAATTAAATTTTTTATGTATTTTTTATTAAAGATTTGTAATTATTAATTATTTTTTTATTTATTAATTATTAATTAAGCCATTAATTTGAACCCGATGGCGAATGGTAGCTAACTCGAGTCGAAAAAAAGAAAAGTGTTTTCACTTTCACTGGGATTCGAATTCGGGCCTTTCGCATGAAAGGTCAGCTCTCTAACCGTTGTGACTTTTTAAACTGTAACATTTGAAATTCAGTATTAACCCTTAAGCGGCAACATGGTGAAAAATTTACTCCTTAAATTCTACTGCATCTCAAAATGCATACTTCAAATTTACTCTGATTAATTTTTTTTAAACATATTGTCCTACAAATTGTTAAATGGGTGTCCTTCTGTGTCCTTTTTGATATTTATTGAAATGATTTTTGCATAATTTCAATCAATGTATTGTTATGGTTTAATAAATCATAATAAAAAAATTGGGAGCGTTCTAAAAATAACTCTATATAATTCTCTATAGAGTTATTTTTTATTTCTAATAGAAAACTTTTGACTACTTTGTCAGAGTAATTATTCAACGAGTACGGAACTTTTGGTGCGCAGCACCTCCTTTTTTTAATTATATACGTTAATGCAGCTCTAATCCTTCGTATTCGTACTGCATTTAATTACAATTAAAAATATAGGTGTATTAATATTGAACAATGAAAAATTTTACGGAAATATATAATATATTAAATAATAACTTAAAAAATTTTAATTTAAGACCTTAAACTCACAGAATAAATAAAAAAAAAATAAATAAATCTTTTTTTAAAGCAATTTAAATTTTACATAGTCAGTAAAACTTTAAACTTTTTATAAAATGGATGGAAGAATTTAGGAAGAAATAATTAATGAGATTCAAAGTACATACGAATAGAGCTGTGGAATAGAGAACAAAACGGTTCACCACGTCCTATGCCAATGCGAAGCGCTGGAAATCCTAAGACTAAGGATCTTAGAAAGAGGATACTGGAAACACTTCAATATTGTAAGGGAGTATAAGGGATAATCATTACCTAAAAACTTTTCTTTCTTATAGGCTCCGTTAAATCAAAGTTAGTCAGTTGTTCAGAAAAAGATGGGAATCGTTTATAATATAATTACAAAAAATAGTTATAAATATTTTAATTTGCCGTTATATAAGTAAAATATATACAGTTATTTTTCAAAATTCCAAAACTTCTTACATTTATTCATTTTAAATAATATCGAAATTTTAATAACCATATCCACCATATCGTACACCATATCGTACACCATATCGTATAATATGAATACAAAGTATATACCACACTGTTGATATTTACAAAGGTTCTTCTTTGTACCCAACCCAATTTTAAATCCATTATTAAAGATCAATTACCGCATCAAACAAAAACTTTTCAAAATATATATAATTAGTTTTAATGGTACAACAACTACAACAATAACAACAATTAAAGGGTAACATTTAAAAAAAAAAAAAAATAAAAACAAATTAGTAAATAAAATAATTATGAAAATAAGAATCAATTTCTTTTAAATTGAATTTATTAAAAAATTAAATTGTTTTATATATATATATATATGTATATATATACATATATACCTATATAGAAACTTATAACTAAACTACAAAATGTGTAAAATGGGAAAATAAATTTGTGGTTTCAAAAGTTTTTTTGGGGATTAAATTAATTGGCAATCAAATTGGGTGTTTTTAGAATTTTGGAAAAGACGACGTAATGGTGTACGGAAATAAGATAAAGTTGTTTAAAGGGTTGGAACTATATTTTAGCAGTAATAGTTTGTGATAAATGTTAATCATATTTTTAAAATTTATAATCAAAGATAATGGCTTGGGTTTTAAAACTTAGATTTATTAAAATGTTGATCCAATGTGTAGTAAAATATGCCAAAAGATCTTCTGGAATACCCAAAAATAGTGGAAATCAAACCCTTGATAATTAATGAAATAATGATTATAAATTTTAGTGAAGTTTAGTAAATTCCATTGGTAAATACTTTTCAATACCAACAAACCTAAGGTCCAATAATCTAGCGCAGTTAAATATCCGGAATCACAATTACCTTAAGTTGATAATGAAACGTGAAAGAGAGTAGAATAAACTGTCTCCCTATGCGGCCTGAGTTACATGGGATACAAATGTGATGTGAATATAATATCATATCATCCGATTAAAGAAATCTAATTTTAGAATCATATCGAACCCAATTTTGTGTAAACGTTTCAGAAATACAATGAAGAGTCATATGAACTTTAACTTCTTAGCCATGGCTAAACAATTTGATTAGAAATAACAAAGGAGTTGAATGACAGCTATTCGAACTTCTTGTGCAATATAAACCAAAATTTATGAAGATGGTATTACTTTTGGCAAAATTTCAGACCACCTATAGCTTTATTAAATGTTAGATTTATGCCCATATAAAACCGAAACTAGTACAGTAGCTCCTTAGTAATCCGCAAAACTCGACTATAACCAAATTATACAAATTTTGGACATAAAACTTAATAACTGAAAAAACTTTGGAAAAATTGGAAACACCTTATATAGTTTTATTAAATGCAGTAAAAACAAAAGTTGTAATATCGCTACTCGAACCCCCTGTGCACCTACTGCCTGAATTGCAATAGGAAAGATCATTATGGTAAAAAATTTAAATTTTAAAATATTATTTATTTGATTTTTTACAGACGGAGGGTATATAGTTCAGTCTAGGTAGTCTTCGTAACAGCGCCACATACGTAATGTTAAATTTAGAACAACTTTCATAACTTAAATTTATAAAATATTTTAATATTTCAAATAAAACAAATTTCTCGTATATATAAATATTTCGTATAAAAGTTCCCACATTTTTGGTATATTCTAAAAAATTTTTTGGGCCCTAATTTATTTGGATTTTATTTCCCCCTGTATATAAATTAAATATTGAATTTGATTTGAATAAAATGTGTGTATATATAATTGTTATAAATGACATAATTAAATGGTTTTGCGCATTTGGGAGTATCACTTATGGAATTATAAGAGTAATTAGGTTTCAAAGGATTAAAAAAATATGTTAACAGCTTGTAAAGGATTTGTTGTTATGTATATACATATATATATACATTACCATATGAATATACAGATACATTTGAAAATAAGTTACTTTTTAATAATTCTACATTAGTAAATTGTATGTGAGAAGAAAGTTGAAGGCATAGTTAAGTTCATTTTAATTCCCTTTCCTTTTGTTATGAATATGTTAAAAAAAGATTTTTCTGAAGAATTAAAATATTTAAGTCTTGAAATATAAAATATACATATTTCTTTTTTAAACCTTTAAATAGTTACTGTTTTTATTTTGTAAAATTTTTTATATTATTTTTTAAATATTTACTTTTTAATAAATCTGTAATAAAAATATTTTATTGTTGGAATTTCTAATTTGTGAACACTTTAGAATTTCCTTTTTCAAATTTTTTTACAGAATTCCATTTACAACCGAGCAAACATTGTCCAGTTTGTGGTATACAATTGTCATCAGATGATTGGAATTCACATTTTTTAACCGAATTGGATCGATTATATAAATTGAGTAGTGGTGTGGATCGGTCTCATTTTAGTAATGAACCATATCAAAATCATGATGAATTAATAAGATCAAAGCATAATAGATGGGAGGTAAATCAAAAAAACAAAATCTAATATTCAAAAAATTTAAGTTAATTTTGAAATTTTTTTTTTTTGTTTTACAAATTTTAAGACTTTTCAAAGAATACAACAAAATCGACAAGGACGTTTTAAAATTAAAGTTAGAAAACGTAAATATGGAAGAGATTTATTTTTTATGGAAAATTTATTTTGTCGTTCATGTCCAATATGTAGAAGAAAATTTGCTCTAGATCCTGATAAGGATGAAGTAAGCTATCGAATAATATATTTTAGTGTATGTTGATTTTAAAATTTTAAAACTATAATATTTTATTAAGGATGAAAATCAACCAAAAGAAAGTCAATCTGAACCAATTGATGTTGAAGGAAATTGTGAATGTGTATCTGGTTCTGATTCAAATCAACCCAGAAAAATTGAAAATAATTATACAACACCAGCTATTGAAAGAGAAGACTGTGTATCAAATTCAAATAATATTTGGGATATACATCATATATATAATCATGGTAATTTTTTTTTTTTTTTATGAATTTCAGTTGGTATATAAATCTAAACAAGTTTTATTATTATATAATATAGTAGATAAAGCTAAACTAGAGCAACCGTCAACTACTCAAACACTTTATATGGCAGATTCTTGTGAAGAGAATAATTATGATCAATCTAATAATAATGATAGTGATGAAGATATCATTGTTGATGATGATATAAGCAAACCAATAATAAAACCTAAATTAAATAGAAATGAAGAAATTAGGTAATTATAAATTAAAATGGTCTCTTCAATCATATTTATTAAAATAAATTTTTTTTCTTTAGACATACTACTGTAACACCACCTGATGACGTCCAATCAGAGCCACAAGTTACAAGTTCTGAAGAATCTGAAAATGTTCGTGATTCGCCGATTGTTGAAGAACCAGTATCAAAAATACCAAAAATTGACAATTCTAATAGTATAAAGGAAAAGGCTGAAAATGAGGATTACAAGTGTTTTATGTGTAAATTATTTAAATAAAAATATTTGTAGGAAGCCAAATAAAATAATATAAAAATTTGATTACAGGTACAAGACATTCTAATACACCAGGTGTTAAACCACTTTTTCATCCTTGTTGTACTCATGCCTAAGAGCAGTGATTTATTTTTATTAATTTATAGATAAATTTAAGAAGAATATTGAAAACAAAATTAAGCGGCCATGCGATATGAATTTAAAATTAGAAATTATAATAAAATAATAACACACCAATTAAAGTCATTATTTTAATTTTACAAAAGCATAAATAGAAAAAAATCAGAAAATAGTTTCAATAAAAAAAAAAATCAAAATAAAGAGTGTTTAATGCAATATTAGTTTAAATAATGTTTTTAAAAACAAATATTAACAAAATTTTTATTTAATGTATTGTAATCTTCTGTAAATTATTATAAAAATGATAACAATATGAATTATAAATGTATTCTAATAAAATGTCATTTAAAAAATTTTTTTATGGATATTTAATTCTTTTTCAGCTCCTTAAACAATCAGGCAAGTTTGGCTAATTCCTTGTTGTATTCTCTATTGTAAAATTTCAAAGAAAGCAAAAAAAAAAAACAATTAGTGAATTTATTTTATAAATATCATTTTATTGTTAAATATTAAAACAAACATTTATTAATATTATTATAATCACATTAAGTTAACATCTAAAATAAATTTATATTTAACCTTTAAATTCTGGATATAACTCGGATAATAATGAATCAAATGCACAATACATCAAATGTTTATTTAACGGTGGTGATTGCAAAATATCTAATATATTTGCTGAACCATGCAAAACATTATCTAACATTTTTCTAGCTTTCCTTTGTCTTTCTAACAGTTCTTCAGGTGTTACATCTGTATGTTTATCAACAAATAAATGTTCCTCCAACAATTTTATTAAAGCTCCCAAACGTGGCTGATATAACCCTAAACTTATTAGCACATTAATTCCATAACATATTAGGTGATCAATTGCCTCTTGAGACAATTTTATTAAAGAATATATAAATTTAACAATAATTTTCGATTGCTTTAATAAAGTATCAACTAAAAAATTTATATTACTATTTACTCAGCTTAATTTCAAATAATTTAAAATATTACCAATGTATAGAAGTGATCTGGACGGACCAATAGTTTCAAAAGAAATATATGACGACATATGAAAATTTTTTGATGCTTTACTTATATCAAATAAATTTCCAAAAACTGGATTTAATCCTGTGGAATAATGACTTTTTCCTAATAATCTCTTTTCATTAACTTTAATAACATCTTCACCAACGTCAGTACTTTTAAATATTTTAGGTAAATGTTATAATTAATATCTGTTAAAATCTAAAATTCTTCATTTTGTTTATAATTTACCTCTGTTCTAAGGATTGTAGAAATACTAGAATAAATGAATCCAAATTTTGTCCACGTTCTCTTTTCAATTTTTGAGTAAATGAGCTGTTTATTGCTGTATTTGATGAAGAAAGCTGTAGGTATAAACGTTATTGATAAAATACAAGAGCAAAAGAATTTAAATTAAGTTACATTTGGTTCAGCTAATGCATCCCAGACAGTAGGAATTTCAGTTACATCAAATTGTGTGCCATCAACAGTTCCCTTAAAAGCACCTTTAATTTTTGAACGTAATTTGCCTACACCCCAATTCGTGTCCCCACTTCTAATAAAAAAATATACATATTTTGAATTACAATAAATTTAAAAAAAAAATATTAAAAACCTGCTGTCCTCAGAAAAATCAATATGTTTGGAACCATAAATTAATTTAAAATATTCTGGAGTTTTACTAAATGATTTTCGCCATTCACCTTCTAATAAACTTTTAATATTTTCATGAGCTTCACTTAGTGTTTTCGCTTCATTTATTTCTTGTATTTTTTCAGTTGTAACTAATATTTTATAATCTTTCATTAATTTTTCGGATTCTTGATAAAGAGCTGAAAGTTTTGCCGGATCAGATATCGTTTTTGCATCTTGTAAGTCTTTGTTTAGATTTTCTAAATTAAATTTTTATGATGTATTTTTTTAAGTTTCAGTAAAAAATGTGTTATAAAGTAAAACTTACCAACATCTAAATAAAAACGTAAAGCATCTACTACTTCTATCTTCTTTAAATACTGCATATAAGAATACAATTTAGGATTGCTTGTTAATATGCTTGCATCTTTTATAACGATGTCTTGTTCATGATCTTCAACAAAGTGTTTTAAAAACTCAACTTTGGGTCCAGGCCCTTTAACTTTCAATTTTTCATTTTGGCTTTTACTTATGAGATTAATGACCATTAAATTCAATAAATTGGGATCACATAATACATCCATTAAGGGTAATAAAACCCAACAAGCTAATATTTCTCTAATTAAACTAAAAAATATCTTACTATCAAAATGTTCACTATGAAATATCTTTGGAATTAAGCATTTTGCAACAGCTCTCAAGTAATCTTTTTCAGATTGCCGTGAACAAACTGCCGGATGAATATTTTGATATTTTAAAGTAAATTGATGTGGTAGTCTTACTAATGAAATACCGTCTTCTAACATTTGTGTTACTACTTCTGTGTGCTGGAAAAGTATTGGTAGCAATTTCTGTGTCATAAACGTTGGTGCATCTAATTTACTGATTTTGTCAATTAAATTTGCAGTAGCTTGTCTGAGTCCTTGTTTTAAAGTTATTACGAAATCAGAATCCGTACTTACTAGAACAAACCAACTCTGAATGAAACTTGCAATTATTTTGGAATAAAACTAAAACAAAATTTTGTTTGTAAGTAATTAAATATTAATATGGTTCAGATATATATTTTTTTACACTTTCGATTGCTACATCTAAGTTTTGATCAATGTAAATTTCAGACCAAGGTTCCCTTTGGGGTTTTTGTTGTGCAACATGACGTTTACAATTCTTTGCTTTACAAATATCACAACTTATTTTAACTCCATGAGTCTAAAATGAAAGAAGCAATTTAATAATGTAGAAAAGTATGAAATTTGAAATTACTTTAGGTTGTGATTGTTGATAAATTTGTTTAAGTTTTAAAAAGAGTTTTTTAATTTCGTCCTTTTTTATCAATATAACAACTGCAGCACCACATCCAGCCAGAAAGGAAAATAAAATTAATATTCCAATTTTGTAGCTGGAAGTATTTTTTTTAAATGTTAAAGTTGTCGATTTCAAAATAAACCAAAATAAACATACCTTAATATTATACTAGAAAATACTGAAAAAAATACTATTAAAATAATGCTAGATCTAACAAATGAATCCTTGGTTGCATTTTTCAAAAAGATGATAGAAATAGTTTTAAAATCCATTTTAATGTACGCAATACTTTTTAATAATTAATTATTTTGTTTGAGATTATGAAATTTAAAAAATTTTTGTATTTCATAATAATTAATGTTAACTTTAATTTCAGTTAATTCTAAAATAAATTAAATAACAATTTCTTTGTTAAAAGAATAAAAACACTGAAAAAGTTGTAAATTAAATATGAACATAGTGTTGAACTTTTTACTGATAATGGAAATTCACCACTGTTGTTTTGTTCACCTGATTTTGACAATTATATTTTTTTATCAGGTACGTATTTTTTAAAGGGATAAAAAAATATTGTTAGATAATTTTAACATTTTTCCGTTTTTTTTTACGAATTGATGAAAAATATATATAAAACGGATAAAATTACCAAATTTTAATATATTTGCTATAATTTTTATATATGTATATTAATTACTTTGTGTATTTCTAATAAGGCTACTTAATAAACTTTCTACTACTCGCCACAACATTGCTACAACTACAAAATAAAGATTAACAAAAATGGTAGCACTAAAATACATGTCAGGCCGTTTGCTGTCAAAAATGTCAAAAGCATCTACAAATTTAAAAGAAAAATTAATGTATAGGCAAGCAAAGATGGCAGACTCTATAAAGTGTATTACTTTATTTTAAAAAATATTGTATAAATCAATATTGAACACAAATGAGTTCTTATTCAACTAAACCGGGTGGTAAGTTATCAAACTAATTTAAATTTTATTAAATAAAATTACAGTATTTACTCTTAATTAAGCTTCTGATGGATCACTACATCCACATTCAGATGAGAAGAATAAACAATGGCAAAGAGAATTTTTAATGGAACGTTTACGTTCACATTATGCACAGCACAAAAGTTTTCCGGAACTATCAAAAGCAATGCGAATGTCTATGTTGGAAAAACGTTATGCATTAGATGCTGTTGAAAAATCTAATTTACAAAAATGTCTTGATAGCATGCAACATTGCATAAAGGTTACCACTCGGCAAGGATTAATTGAACGCTTAGATAGTTTATCACGTCAACTCGGTTTAAAATTTATGGAAGACGCAGCGGGATTATTTATATATTCCGATATGTTTTTTTTAGAAATAATTTTAGATCCCAATGATGGAAAATTAAAAGATGTTAAAGTTCATCATGAATGTAAAATAGAACAACAATCGTGTAGTGAACTAGTTAATTGCCTTATAAATGGAGATTTTGCAGATTTTACGAATCAGTTGGAGGGCTTATCGTCAATATATCAATTGAATGCTGAACCAAAAGTGAAAAGTAAAGCATTTGTAGCCCTACAGGCAATGGAAATGGATTTATATAATCTATTTAAATGGAAAAGTTATAATAAAGATATTCCATCACTACTTATTGAGTCTCCAGTAGGATTAGCACAAAAAAGACGTGGAGGTCATCCAATGAAATTAATATTCTTCATTTCACCATATGATTTAATAAATTTAGAAACTAAATCTTTAGTTCCACTAACTTTAGATTATTTAAAAGGCAAGGATATTGGAATGAGTGTGACTGTGAATTTAGAGGCATCTTCTGCAAATAAATTACAAATACTGCCAAGTGTGACTTTTTCAAAAGAAAATAATTGCCCAATTTTTTCTCCATTAAATCAAAATAATTCAACTTTGCTACCAGCTACATTCGTCCTTAAATTAAATAAACCCCTTCCGGTTTCTGATACATTAATGTCAGCTATCGGTATTTCTTCGCAAAAAACTGATACCTCTGTTCAATACTTAATGAGTTTGACCGTCCAAGTGGCATCTAAAGGAATCATTCAAAGCGTTGCAAAAGGCTTATTTGTAACTTTACCAGATCAGAATCACTGTTACTATTTTACTGAAAATAAGAAATTAACGGTAACATTTTTGTTTATTTTTATTTTATTTTAAATCTAAAAAAAAACATTTTGCAGGGTTCTATAATTACAAATGTTCCATATACTGAACCTTCACAAGTACCGAAAATTTTGTCCGCATTAAAACAACAAGCTGTGTTCTTTTCACTTCTGTCAAGCTGTATTCGAACTGGCGATAAACTTTGCAGTAAGTGAAATTTTAAACAAAAAATATTTTATTTGGTTACTTTGGTTTTTAAAATAAAAAAAAACCATTTCAGATTTAGAATCAACTACAATTCTTGAAGTAAACGCATTATCAATATATAAAATAGCTGTAGCACTTCAGCATCCATATGATGAATCAATGGTTTCAGTTGAATTTGATTTAAGTGATATAGGGAATCTTAAAGTTCAAATTTATTCTTTGACAAATAGTTATGAAGCAGCAAGTAGAAAACTAACCAAAATTGTGCAAACCTCATTATCGATCCCAATTACTATAAGATATTTACTAAAATTGTGGAATCATGAACAAATAAAAGGTTTTAATCGTAATAATCAAGATAACGGTGGCTTTGATTCAGGTTCCTTAAGTGGTTCTATGGATCATTTAAATGGTCAAATGAACAGAGGACCAAATAGTTGTGGTAACAATCTAATGGGAAGTGATTTTCAAAGCAATAAACTTAGTAGAAATGGTGGTGGATTAACTGATTCAAGCTCTTCGTTTTCTCAAGGACAAAATAGGCAATTTTTTCATGGAGTTAATTCAGGATCGAATTTAAATGTAGTTTCTAGTGAATTAAGCAATATGGGTGGTGGAGTAACAAATAATATAAATGTAGGTAATGTAACAAGTGGACTTGTAAATCAATTTAACTTGAAACAAGAAAATATAAAAAATCCTCTAAATCAAGAGGATTTTTGTGAAAGCCCAAAGAGTGAAAACCAAGTAAAAACTTCAGATTTAGACACAAAAGTTTTTAAATTAAACAAAGAAGCACAAAATTCTCAAATTTCAGGCAGTGACAACTCTTTGGGCGGTAATGATACACTAAATTCTAAGGTCACTGTAACAAAATCCATGAGCGGCAACACTTTAATAATCGAAAAAATAAGTTCAACAAATAGTAATAGTAACAATGCAACTAATAGTAATAACGGTGCATCTATTAAAAATTTAGAAAAAGTTCAGTCATCAGATGTTTGGAAAAAATCAAGTGGAAGTGACAATAAAAATACAGTCAGCATAACGCCAGTACTTTCAAATACAGTAACAAATGATTCCAGCAATTTAGGTAAAGGAAGTCATGGAATAAGTAGTAATAACAGTTCTAAAAATGACAAAAAATCTGTTATTGAAATTATTCCAATCAAAAACAACACAGTCAATAATTCAATTTCTATAACACCAATTCAAGCAAAAAGCTTAGGAAATATGAATGAATCTTCAAAAAGTCTTTTTCAAACCCTTACGGGGAGTGGGAGTGTAGGAAGCAGCAGTTCAAGTGGGTCCAAGAAAAAAGTAGATGAAAAAGATTCTGCAAAAATTGAAAAGAAAAGAAGAAAAAAGGAGAGTTCCTCCTCAGGTCATATAAACAATAGCAAAACTTTTGACAATATAGAACTCAAAATAATAGAAATTACAGGTGATGGGAATACATCAACATTTACCCGTAAAGTTTCAGATTCAAAAAGTTCAAGTAGCCTTCAAAAGAAACAATCTTTGAGTAATACCCACAGTTCGAATAGTAACAATCAAGGCAATAATAGTTCTTCCTCGTCGAAAAAAATAAGTACAAAGTCTTATAATAATTCTAGTTGTAGTTCTAAGAGTCCTTTATCCTTTGGAACAAGTAGTAATAGCAGTCCAAAAAACAAACACCATAGCTTAACATCGGGTAAACCAAGCTTGACAACTTTAAAAAGTGCCACCAATTCGTATACAAACATTTCTGACAGCAAGGAATCTTTTTCCTTAATTAAGCTAAATCAAGGTCCAGATTCCAGCCAACAAAATCCATATGATATTTTTCAAGACAACGAAGAGAATGATGTTTTTGATTTCACAACCTCGTCAGATTATACATCATCTTTGCCAAGTCCGCAAAGCAGAATTCGTAAGAGTTCTTTAACTGCTGTTATTGATAAATTAAATAAACAAGCAAAAAATTGTATTACAGATGAAATTGGAGAAAAACTGGAGAAAATGCACAAAGAAACACCTCAAGTTCATTCAACAAGTCTTAGTATTGAAGAAATACACTCAAAATCAAATCAAGAATATATGATTAAACCTAGTTTAGATGGAATGAAACTTACAATTAACAAAACTAAATCAGACTCTTATAAAAGGGATAAAATTTCTGATTCTCCAAGAAGTGGAAACTCGTCACCTAATATTAAAAAACATTTTGGCGTTCTTAGTGGCGGTAGCATGAGTAATCCGGGAAGTAGTTCTCCAAAAAAACATACGGGATTAAAGCCTGGTGTAAGTTCCGGACCTGCATCCAAAAAATCTTTTAATACTTCTGAAAAATCTCAAAATGCAAAATCGAGATGTTTAGGATTGTCAAAATCAAATTCTTCAGATTGCTTATCAATTAAGCCGTCCAGTACCTCAAATCAAAAATCTAATCTGTTATCAAAAAGTTTAAGTTCAAATTCCCTTAGCAGTGATTCTTCAGTAAGCAGTGTAAGTAGTACTAATAGTTCAGCTCGTAAAGATAAAATATATAGTAGTAAAAATAAATCGGCCGCTAGCAGTAGTGTTGTTTCTAATCGATTGATTAATGAACAACAAGATTCTACAACTATGAAGCTATTACAGTTTTCTTCCAATAAAAATATAATGGAAGGTTTTATAAAATCTTTGGACACAAATTTTCAAATTCCAAAATTATCACAGAAAATAACAGTTACTCCAACTACTTCAGCAACAACTGTTAATCCAACAAATACGAGTGATATCAACATAAAACCATTCCCTTCCAGTGGTAGCTCTTCACAAAATACAATTGGAAATATAACAGTTGAAAATAATCCTGTTAAACGTAACAATGGTCAGGATCCAGTCAAAAATTTAACCAGTAGTAGCTTATTAAATAATACAACTGCTAATGTAGCACTTCAAAAAATCGATGATAATAAATTATTGAAGTATAGCCCTACTGAGAAAAAAATTAATTCTGATAATAAAACTGCACATGATATTTCATTAATTAATAATATGCCGTCAGAATTAATAAAAAAAGATATTAAAGTTTCACAAAAATCTCATCCACAACAAAATTTTACAAATATTTTTCCAAATAATATGCAAAGATCTTCAACACCATTATCATCATCTTCGTCGCCATCGTCAACATTGCCGATAACTACAACAATAACAACAACATCATTAGCACAATCACCAAATTATATTAATAAAATGAATCAACATTATGCTGCACCAACTACAACAGCACCTGTTTCGGTTCGTTTATTAAAGTCACCAGTGCCTTCGCCAATTTCTGCTGCAATATCTGTTACCTCGAACGCACGTGTAACAAATTCACCTTGTATCACACCAGAAGACGAGATAATGGATGAAGGATTACTAGGTGTTAGTACTAAATGACAAATAATTGTTCATTATATTTTGTTCGGATTTCTAACGAAACTCTAATTAGAGTGTTGTGTCAAAAAAAAAAATTTTATTTTAAATTTTAAATTGTAATCAGTAATTAGAATTCATTTTTTTAATAAGAATAATTAATTTTAAGTTTAAATCAAGTTAATGCAATTTTTAATGTTTAAAATATAGTAATAAAAGAAAATCGTTTGAAAATAATGTTTGAACATAACTTAAAAGATAAAGTTTTGATAAAACTTTGAAAGTTATTTTAAAGAAAAAATTAATTAACGATTAGTAAAATTATTAAGAGTATTAAAAAAATAAATAGTTTTTTTAATAGTGAAATTGTAATAAAACCCAAAAAAGGTCTCTATTAACAAAATTATTTAAAATATTACGAACTGTTTATCAAAACTTTATCAGTATTTAATATTTTAATATTTTAAATAAAATAATTTGTTTAGCATTTTTTTTTAAATAAAATTTATTAAATTGAAAATAAAACTAAAAAAAAAAAACAAAAGTAACAAATAAGCAACAAAAAGTTTATCATATTAGGATACATCTATTTTATTAAAACAAAAAAAAAAAAAAACAAAAATAGTTACTTTTTGTAACAATTAATAGTAGATTCTAAAATTGATTAAAACAAATAAATAATATATAACTATTTTTAATTATAATATTTAAAAAGAAAAAAAAATTACAAGTTATTTAAAAAGTATTTATTAAGAGTTTCAAATAAAAAATTCATTAAAGAAAAAAATATCAATTTATTTATCAAACTATTAATTTTAATTCAATTAAAACTAAACTGTTGCCTGTCTGTTCTCAAGGTTAAGTAAGGTATAAATTTGTTAAAGGTTAAGGCTTTTCATTCCCTTTCTATCTTTCCCTGTCTATAGAGTGTTAGACTCGTTTAATCAATGTTTATTGTCAATTAAAAAGAAAAAAAAAAAGTGTACATACGTTCAATTAAAATTGACAATATTTTTTTTCATTTTCGATTTTTTCGTATGAATTTATTGTATTTTGGCGAGTGTCCAATCTGCAAGTATAATCAAATACATCAAATCAATGAGAAGTGGTTGTTGGTTAGATTTGATATTTCGTAAAGGGTATCCCATTTAAAGAGTTATTAAACGGAGAAAAAAAAATTTGCATGAGAAAGAGACAAATATAGAAACAAATATTTCTAAAAAAATTAAACTTTGAATAAAAAACCTTAAAAAATAAGGTAATATAAATTAGATTATAAACATTTTATAGCTAGATTTTGACATAGAAAACCGAGCACAACCTGGGGAAGAAGGGGAAAAAATTTTAAATTAAATTAAAAACAAAGCGTAATATAAAAATTTCTGGTTTGTTTACAAAATTCAAATGTTACGTATTTATAAAATTATAATGTAGAGTGTCATATTTTATAAAATACAAAGTTTTTGCATATGGTTTTTAAGTATCCGCGATATTAATAGAAAAAAATGTTCAGAGAAGATATTTTGATGTTGTTGAAGGTTTTTTTTATGTTTAAATTGATTCTTAAAATCTCTTATAATCAAACTATATTTATTAAATGTTTTTATGAGCAATATGTTTGATTAAGTTTTCACCACAAATTTTTACTCATCATTCATCGCATTTCAGTTTTCACTCATCATTCATACTTTTCCATTCCGAAACTTAGTTATTAAAAGTTTAAGAGACTGTGTGGCGTATATTAATACTAAAATAGAGTCCGAAACTCAAAAAATTGTTTATAAATTCGGATAAATGAATCCGAAACGAACTTTGAAAGTCACTTATCATTTATAATATTAATCAAAATCAATTAGACTGTTGTCAGAGTACTTCACGTGTTCTGTTCTCTTTAAAAAATTTATATTTTAGTATTTTTTGTGCATTTTAATTAAGAAAATTTTATAAAAATGGTATTTATTTTATTTTGAAATAACATATTTTATTTTTTTATTAATTATATAAACAATTTTAGTTGAATAATAATAGCCGGTTTAATAACCATCATTCTAGAATTTTCTTATCAGATATACACATCCATACATACTTAATTTTTTTTTATACTAATTCTAGGCAGGTTCAATTAAAAGATTGATTCCATTATTAGACAGAATCCTCATCCAAAGATTTGAGCCAATAACCACAACTAAAGGTGGTATTGTTATACCCGAAAAAGCTCAAAATAAAGTATTACAAGGACAAGTAATTGCCGTCGGACCTGGTGGTAGGAATACGGTATGTTTCTAAAGTTATATAACTTAGCAATACTTAATTATTTTTTTATATTTAATTAGGCCGGAGCTAACATTCCAGTAAATGTTCAAGTAGGAGATAGAGTTTTATTGCCAGAATTTGGTGGTACTAAGGTAATAAATTTAATTTTGGGGTTAAGAATTTTTGTAAAGGTTATCAATGATTTTGTTATAATGAATGAATGTGTGTGTGTTTGTCTCTAAGCATTGATACAAAAGAAATGTTTTAAGTTTTTGGAATATTTAAATATTTTTGTTGAATGGAATTTTTAGAAATAATTTGTATAATTAATTTGCCTTTAATACTTTTTAATGCAAAGAAATGTGTAGCTTTTACAGTATATTTTCATTTCCATTTTTTTTTATGTTTTTAGGTGGAGTTAGAAGATAAAAAAGAATATTTCTTGTTTAGAGAATCTGACATCTTGGCTAAGTTAGAATAAATATGATTTTTCTTCAAGAAATTCATCAATAAGTTAAAGTATACACATTTATACATTGTTTTTGTAAAACAACAGTAGCTTTTAATGGTCGAATTAATAATTTTATAATAAATAGCAAAAGAAAATAAAGTAAAAAACTAGTTATTTGTTTTGAATAGAAACTAAATTATTGTTTGACTAATTTTTTATTTTTAAATACATTTATTGGTTTTTTTTTTGTGGTAAATTATAAATTTGTTCCATAGGTGAGTAACCTCTAGTAACTGGAAGATCACTTGCTATCGCACGGTTCCTAGCTATATTGATTACTGCTTCAAATGATTTTGGTTCCCAAATCGATAAATCGGCTAACATTTTCCTTAAAACAAAAATTAAATTTACCTTTTGAAAAATAATTTTTGGAATGGTTTGGTTTCTGAATTATATAAAAACATATATACAATTCTTTAAGTATCTTAAATGTGACAATTTGTCCTATTTTAAAATTTCAATGTTTATTATATATATTTTTGATTGGAACTTACTTATTCAAAAGAATGTCATCCCGATAAAGAGCTTCTTTAAACGTTTTAAATGGAATACCATACTGTTCACATGCTGATTCTACCCTTGATTGCCATAACTAAAAAAATACAAAAAATAGCTTTTAGTATTGATTGATTATGTAAAATGATCTTTTTAAACCTCGGACATATCCCTCTTTATTAATTTTCTGCCTTTAGTAGCATAAGCCAAAGCACGATGAACATTACGTATTGCAACTGAATAACAATTTCTTCTTCGACCAATAAAATGTGCCGATAATTTGAATATTTTACGTTTTCTCCAAAATTCATCGGGTCCACGACTTCTAACATAATTAACAACGGATAAAAACACCATTTTATTATAATCTTAATTAAATATCTAAACAGGCACTTTTACTATTCCAAAGTTAAAAAAAGTAAATAAAAACAAAAAGGTTATGTTTATGTTACATTGAAATGTCAAAAAATAAAATACCGAATTTTAAACTCTAGATTTCAGAATTTCGGAATGGTTTGTGTTTTTAATATATACTATTTAGGACACACACCTTTTTCAATTATTTTTAATTTTTTTTTCATTTAAAATTTTAGTCAGTTATAAAATCTTTTATAAAATAATAAATTTATAGTAGTTTTTGGAAAATCAAAAATGTTAACGAAATTCTTAAATAAATCCAAAGGTGATTAAAATTAAAAAAGAATTATAACTATAAGCAATCTTTGTTAACTTTGTACTATCTAGGGCAAACGAACTTTAAATATATATATATAATAAAAAATTGAACTATGTATTTGATAATTATATATGCTTATATACATGTTTATATACATATACTTTAAACATTGGTCGCGTTCAGTAGCATTTAGCGCTAAACTGTTGTTCTGAACGATTTGCAGCAAAATTAATTGACATTTGATTTTGGGTGTCTTTCATTATGGACACAAAAGAGGATTTCAAAGGCCTTTAAAAACATTTCAATAATTCTATTTTTATCCTTATTTATTATTCTATGTATTTCCTATTTAAATTATTTTTTAACTTCAAATTTTTAATATTAATCAAATTCATTTTTTTTTCAATCTTATATTTTTTAATCAATTTGCATTTTTAATTTAAAAAAAAATGCTCCACTTTAAAAAGTTCTCAGAAAATCTTGTAAATAAACACTTTTTACATTAAAATGTAAACACTTAAACGTCAAATAAAATGCGGAACACAATTTAGCATAAAATATATTTGCTGCCAAATTAATCAACACTGTACCATTAGATAAAACAATCGTTCAGTAAAAAATTTTATCAAGCGCTGCACTTTTCTTGTAGCGCTAGATGCTACTGAACGCGACCATTTTTTGTTACTCTTCTCAAATTTATAAAAATTTTGTTTTATACGAATGTCTTCGACCCAAGTTCTCCCACTGTACTTTTAATAATCTCTATATAAGGAAAAGTTGCATTTTTATGTTGGATCTAAAAATATTTAAAACGACTGATCTCGATAACTGTGTAGAATTTTTAAATAAACTTTATTATTATAAGGAAGGAAAAAACCTCAAAACCTCCTTTCGAAAACCTACAATTGCCTAAAATATTACATATTTATAATTTATCCCTTATATATACCAAAATACATCTATTTCATTAGTTTTGTTTTTTTTTTTAGTTCATTTCAACGTCCGTTTAGATTGTTTAGAATTAAGATCTACACATACCACCTGTTAATTAGATGTTCCCAATTTATGCCTATCCTTTTATTTTAAATTTTGTTTGTCGTATAGGTATAGATAAAGAAGTATTAGTCAAGATACAAGATCAATCATCTTCATACGATTAAGTCCAAATTCCGGTGTTACAGACTGATTTCATCCTTTGAACTTGTTGTCTGTGAAAATTAAATCTCAATCAGTCTAAATATTATTTCAGAAATACTTCGTCTAGATTATTTATTGGAATCAAATTCCTGAAAGAAGATTACAATATATATTGCACATAATTAGGTAAGTGATACAGTTTTAACTTTATTGATTTGTTGCAATTTCAGTATTCTTGACTAGAAGTAGTTGTATACCTTAATGAACTTAAATAAAAAATGTTAATTTTCATTAATAAAAAATTAAACAATATATTTGATAATTATACTTTCTGTGAAAATGTGATATACACTTCCTACATCCTATAAATTAAGCATAGTTCACCGACCATAACCTAATAAAATAGTTCAAAACAAAAGTTACAAACCGTGAAGATGTTTTAATGATAATTTTCTTTTCGGTAATTTTAAAAATAAATTTTTTTTATATTTTTATCAAATAAGATAAAAATTTTAAAACTTCAACACCTTTATTAAAGATAATTGACTTACTTTTTTTAAATTAGGCATTAAATCTAATCTAAAAAAATTCTAAAATTAAAATAAATTATCAAATTCAAAAAACCAAAATAAGGGTTATACAGGTCTTATGTTAATTTTTATGTAAAACTGACCTGCGTATGGATAATTAATTTTAACTAATATTTCCTAATTTTTTTTTTTTTTTTTTTTTTTTTTTATGCAGGAAAATTTTTTTTGTAAATTTTTGTAGTGTTGAGAAATGCGATATTTTGGGTTGTGGTTTTTTTTAAATTTTTTCACATAGATCACAAAAAAGAATATTTCTGCTCTTAACACTTTTTTTTTTAACAGAAAAAGTCTGCATCAAAAAACTGTATGGTAGAACTTCGTTTTCAAAATTTAATTTACGTTAAGGCGCCATCGGATTACCATATCAGTACCACCGCAGATTGCGGTTTTAATTGGTGAAGTATGGTCTTATGATTGACTTTTTTATTGAGTTTTAAAAAAATTATAACTTTTATTTGTTTTTAAGTTTTTTTTAATAATTTTTTGTAGGTCAGTTGACAAACTCGAACACAACCAAGTCTCATATTTCAATAAATGTTAATAATAAAGTTAATAAAAATTATTTTAAAATTTTTGACATTTGAAGTATATTTACAGAGAGCTTATTCTTAAATATCTTCTGCTTTTTAATATGTATTCAAGTGTATGCATCATGTGTATTAGTTCTATTAAAACTAGAAGCCATCTTAAACTAGTTGGGGCTTATCTGAAATGATTAAAAATTGTTTTTTTTTAATATGTATACTTTGGAACAGTTTTACGCAAAAATTTTGTGATCTAGTACCTATTTTACTGTTCCTGAATGGAAAAGTGGTTACCGATATAGCTATTTGTTTCCATTCGCCTGTATGTCCGATAGCTCACAAACTAAAAGAAAAGAGCTTGAACGCTGGATTTTGGATTTAAAAAACAATTTTGATTCTAAAATTGAACAATTCTTCTGAGTGCGTTAATTTTGCTGCTATTCATAACTTCAGGGCGGGATGATGGTTGTATTTTGGCGCCCAGAGCGACTTTCTTGAAAATACGCCTATATTATGCCAGTCAACAGATATTAACTGATTTAATTAATACAAGTTAACACAATTAACTGAAATACTAATTATTAATTAATAACAAATATAAAATTTAAAAACATAAAAACTTGATGAAAACTTTGATCCTTCTGCCATAAACAAAAATCTTAATCCGAGTTAAAAAACTTATAATTATTATTTTTCAATATATGTAAAGCAACGGCTACTATAAATAAATTTAAATTTTCTTTTGAAAAAGTCTAAATTTAATTTGGCACCAAAAAAGGATGCATAGGGCCGTGAGATTCTGAATTAGGATTGATTTTAGAGTTGGATTCAAAATCAGGGTATTCTCTTTTTCCAAAATATTTATGTACTATAAAATCCATCCTGATATTCACATAATTATAATCTGGATTTTTATATATGTATGTAGTATAAATATTCTGGGAAAAGCGGTAATCCTAATTTTGATTTATCTCATGTTTAAAATAATTTTGTCTTTATTTCTTTATAATTTTGGCTTTATTTCTTTTTCAAAAATTTTTAAAAATGTAATAAAGCCGAAAATTAAGAAATTATGATTTTGGTTTCATTTCAAATATGGTATTGAAGTAAAGCCAAAAAAGGCAATTTGGTTTTATTTCATTTGGCCTGATTGCATGTACCCGCAATATTTGTGAAAATTTTGAATGAAAGTGGAGTCTAGTAGTGAGAAAGAAATGAAACTAATTCAGCATAGTAAAAAAAAAAAATAAAAATTGTTTTAATTCAATCATGATATTGTTGTTGTCAAGATAGCTAAAAGATAATATATAGTGCCAATTAAATTGGATATCTAAAATCATTACAAAATAATTAAGGTCTTCGTGGAATTTCTCCAACTCGATGCCTAAAAAGCCTGAATTCAAGTTATCATAACCAATATGGGTCTCTGAATTTGAAAAGATGGTCAAATTTCATTGCAGCAATTTCAGAAACAGTTTTGTTTATCACCCAATTTTATATCTAATATATATATGAATTACAATCAAGTTTTGAAGTCCTAAAAATAATAAAAATTTATTTTCGGTTTTAACCGGATGATAGTATGTTAAGTTCCTGCGTGTATCACAGAGTTGACACAGTCTTCTCTCATTTTTTCTAATTTTTTTTTTAAAAACTTCAGCTTTTATTTAGTTTTAAAAATAAATTTAACACAAAAATTTATTAAAAGTAAGACAGTTTGTTATTTATTTTGTACTATTCTCTTTAACAATTCTATAAAAAAATTCAAATATTACATATTATTAATATATGTATATTTATGTATGCATGGATGTATGTATGTATGAATGAATTTAATTTTAAAAAATGTGATGAATATAAATATCAAACTATGCTTCATGTACTACTTGTATGTTGTCAAAATATTTTTAAAAGGTTTTTAAAAAGTCCAATAAAATGAAAAAAATGATTAAAAAAATGAAAAAAAAAAAATAATAAATTTAAAAAAAACTAATTTAAAATTCATTAAAAATGCAAAAATAAAAAATAATCTTAAAATCCATATTAAAAATTATTCTTTTGTTTGAGTATTCTCATAATTGGCTGGAAATCCCAAATAATAATCTGCAATACGTCCAGCTTCTCTTAAACCACTTAAGAATGCACCATGAACAGTTGCTGGATAATTTCGAATTGTATGTTCACCTGTGAATTAATTTAAAAAAAAAATGGATAAATTGGCGAATTGGATGCAGTTTCAATCTAATACTCAATTTCTGTATAATTAAGTTTAATTAAATAAATAGGGTGGCCCAAAACTACCGATATGGTTTGAATATTTAATAACTTTTTAAATTTATTTATATTTTTTATTTTTATTTCAGAATTTTGTGAAGAAAACTTGGGGAATTGGAAATGGAACAGTACACAACAGAACAGCGATCAAAAATTACGAAAAGTTATGAAAAATATAAAAAATCTAAGACATTTTTACATGTTATTCAGGGAATTAAAAATGGAACAGTACACAACAGAACAGCGATAAAAAATCACGAAAAATTATGGAAAATGTACTGGAAAGAGCATTAATGTGCGAAGCCGAAAAGTCACCACATGCGGGATATAATTTTTCATACTTAAGCTAAAAATATACCCTGTAACAAAAAAATAATAATAATAATTAACCATTAAATAAAAATATCGGTCGTTTTCCGCCACCCTGTATATGTGCATTTATCCCAAACAAAAACTTACCAGCAAAAAATAATCTTGGCATTTCTTTGCTATCCTCGTCCGATGAATGAGTTGGTTCAGTTTCACTTCCATTTGGTGTAACAGGAGCAGCTAATAAATCGTAATCACTGCCCGACGAACCAACTGATACAAAACTATAAGAACCACGAGCCCATTGATCTGCACGCCATCTATATATTCAGTTAATTAAATTAAAAATATAATGAAATCATATATGGTTAACTTTGTATACTTTTCAATATTTAAAATTTGAATACGAACCTTGTTACAACAGTTTCTTTAGGTTGTGGTACAGATGTATTACCAAAAATTCCTTTTAATACAGCAATACAACGACCCACAATTACATCATCTGATACACTTTCCATTATGGCTGCTGATTGTCCAGCTACTAAAGCTAATAATACCGGAGATTGTGAGATACTCCAAAATAAGAAGAGTTCACCTTAAAATAAGAAATGAAGAAGATTATTAGAGATAAAGATTTAGAAGTTAAAATAGAGAAATTGTATTTGAAATGGGTGTTTTTAATTACTTTTGACATATCTGAATAAATTTTCATATATTGGAATCTAAAAAGATTTTTAAAGATATAGAAATAAGAAACAAAGACTTATTTTTTTATGATCATTTCCTCCCTTGAGAAAATTTTTAAGACAAAGTAATAAAAGAAATTAAAATTTACTAGAAACCAAAACACATTTAATACTGTATGAAAACAGTTGTTCATGTCAACAACAGGATTTCTGCTTAATTTATATTATTTTTTAATTAATTCATCTTAAATTGATATTTATTACATTTAAATTGGATCTTATTTAGTTATAAATGAAATACGTATATGTATTTTTTTTTTGAAACAAATTGGATCTATTTACGAGATATGGATATAATTTTAAATAAAAAACGGATCCTTAGGGACATATAAATTTTTATTTAAAATAAGTTTTTTAAAATTGTACATCTGGTTTTCTTTAAATACAAAGTAATAGATATTTTTAAAGGAATAATCTTTTATATACGAAGGTCATATACAAGAAAAAACAAGTTTGGGAAGAATGATCTAAATAGAACCGAAGTCCACACTCTACCACAAGCAACACTCTCAGGTCCGCCGATAACAAAAGATGAGATCAGGAAAGCTATTACAACAGCAAAAAATAATAAAGCTACTGGCCCTGATGAATTACCCGCAGAAATTCTTAAATTAATTGATGATGACAATTTAACCATCTTAGAAAGAATTTTTAACCAAATCTATGATACGGGAATATACCCAGAAGAATGACTTAAATCAACATTTATTACGCTGCCTAAAAAGTAAATGCAAAAAAGTGTAGTGACCTTCGGCTTATAAGCTTAATGAGCCATGCATTAAAGATCTTTTTAAAAATTATTCACTTCCGAATCTACAAGATATGTGAAAATACAATTAGTAATACACAATTCGGCTTTAGAGCAGGTACTCGAGAAGCTCTCTTCGGCCTCCAAGTTTTGGTTCAAAACTGCCGAGACGTTCATAAGGATATTTTTCTCTGTTTCATAGACTATGAAAAAGCTTTTGACCGACGAAAAGACGTTGAAATTAGAAGAGGAGTACGGCAACGCTGTGTATTGTCACCCTTACTTTTTAATTTGTACTCCGAGGTTATATTTGAGGAAACAGTACATAACACAAATATTGGAGTAAAAGTAAATGGGGTTAATATCAACAACATACGATACGCAGATGATTCAACATTAATTACCGATAATATAACTGAACTTCAAGAATTTATAAATTCAGTAAGCGACCGCAGCAGACTTTTCGGCTTAAATATTAATATCGCTAAAACCAAGTTTATGGTTATTTCTAGAACCAACACATTCAACAACGCAACATTAACCATAAATGGCACCATAATTGAACGAGTTTCAAGTTTTAAATATCTAGGATGTTGGCTAAATGAAAACTGGAACTCAGATATGGAAATAAAATGCCGAATTGAATATGCTCGTAGCAGTTTTGTAAAATATAAAAAAGTTTTATGCAACCGTAATATCAATCTCGAAACAAAAATCCGGTTTGTTAAATGCTACGTGTGGTCCATACTCCTCTATGGTATGGTAGCGTGGACTCTAAAAATAACGACCATCAATAAGCTTGAAGCATTTGAAATGTGGATATACCGTAGAATATTGAAAATATCATGGATAGATCGAGTGAGCAATAGTGAGGTTCTAAGTAGAATAAACAGAGACCGTGAGTTATTATTAACAATCAAGCGTAGGAAAACATCTTATCTAGGTCATATAATGCGCAATGACAAATATTATATTCTACAACTGATTCTGCAAGGTAAAATTGAAGGCAGTAGACGTGTCGGCAGAAAGCAAATGTCGTGGCTTAGAAACATCAGGCAATGGACGGGCCTCCAAACGGTAGGAGAATTAATGCACGCAGCACAAGATAGAGAGAGCTTCAGAAATGTGATCGCAGACATCCAGTAGTGGATAAGCAGCTAAAGAAGATACGAAGGTCATTCAAATTTTTAAGTTTTTTTGAACTAATTTTAAATTTTTATGAAATTTTTTTGAATATAAGTTTCAATTCTAATATATATTTAATATAAATTTGATTAAGATTTGACTATATATATATGTTCCTACATTTTAAGTAAGAATTTAAAAAATCCATTTTTCTCGAAATTATGTAAAGCATTATCTAAATCATGAACTTATTAAACGATTTTTGAGAGTCATATAAATAAATTAAATAAACAAGTACAACAAATAAGTTCAGATATTCAACTACTCGGGGAGATTTGAACAACCATTCTGAGATATAAATACAAAACTGGACATTTTACTAAATAGAGGCTTCTTTAGATTTATTAAAACAGATAAAAATTTGGAATCTGAATTTCAAGAGACTACTTAAAGCAATTATAATAAATTTGTTTTTGTATATTGAAAAAGTAAATGTTAAAGATAATCCGCTAAGGTTTCAATCTTGGGCTTGTTTAATATGTATTTAATTTGATCTATCACTCTTAACTTACAATTGATACACTTTACGAAGGGTTAGCTCTTTAGCATAATTTTATCGAAATTCATAAAAATATTCAAATACTAATATTGCAATTCTCTGATAATTAGCCGTCAGTCGTAGCAAAAATGAATGACTGGATTCAGAGCTACTAAAAAGTCAGCCATTATATTACCTTAATATGTATACTTTAATATTTCACTTGAGAGTAAAAATTAGAGGAATGATCAAAAATTTGATGTCTCGGGCTTGAAGATTACATAAGCTACTTGGTTTTTGGACCCATAATAAATGATAATCAAGAAAATCTTGTCTTTTGTTTCGGCTGATGGCAGATTCTTAACTGAAAACTGATTTCAAATCACTATTATCACATTTTTACAATGGGTTGGTATTTACACAGAATACATGTACAGAAACTTTTCTATGGCTTTTGTTTATAACTCTTACATTATAAATTTTTAATTGAACTTTGTTCTAAAGTATTCAACCTATCCTAGGTATAATAAGTTTTATATTATAGTTACTTTGCTTTTCAGTACATTTTTTTAATTATCCGTAGAATTTAAATACGGAACAGACATGTCATATTTTAAATTTTTTCCGTTTATATAGCCCGGACTATATTCTATTGTTTTACATGTAGCCTGTTTATTATAGTGATATAATAGAGAGATACGATTTTGGCTTAAAATATAGCCATTATCTAAGCAGATGAAAAACTCATAAGCTATAAAGCGTAATACTGTCAATAGCTACGTAAGTGTAATACTGTCAATACCATATGAGCAAATTAAAAATGTTTCATTATTTTCGAAATATTTATAAAAATACAAATTAAAGTAACATTAAATGTACCTATACATAGTTATTTGTTCTCAGCTACTGTTTGGCGTAATAAATTAAATAATAAATAAATGTTTTAATATGTTTCTTTTTTTTTTGTATAACAAAACCAATTTCGTTACGACAAATTTTAATTCATTTTGAAATAATTTAATTTTTTTTTTTTATTTTTATACCTGTAATTTATGCCATTTTTTTTTTTATATATAATATAAATTTTTTTATTTTATTTATTTGTATAATGTGGCGGCTTATACAAAAAATAAAAAAAAAAATATAAATGTATATATACATATAAACTAAAATCATTAAATTCATCATAATTAAACCAAAGACACATCATAAATCAATTTGGAACATCTTGAATGAATACAATCGTGCGTTTTTAGTATTAATATTTTATATATATATAATATATATAAGTGTAATATATATGTATATATATATCATATATACATAATATTATAAAATGCCGATAACTTTATCACCTGATTTAAATCTGTTCTCACTCAAGTTATTGGTAACGAACGATGTAACATATCGTACATTATTACATATATACATAACATACATATATACCTTGTATTCAATGCATGCATATTATATTATAATATTAAAAAGTAAGCATAGCTAGGCAGCACTACCAAAACTTAACCATCTGTCATTGTTAATTTAAATCCTATTGATCCATCATTATACAAATTTTATTTTTATATACTTATATATATCTATATAATATGTAGTATATGTATGTATAAATGTAATTGTTTAAAACATGGAAATTGAATATAAAAAATAATAATAATAATAATATCAGGTCTTATATCCCCTCATCTTCTTATATTCTTTAATAAATATTTGGTTAATAAATTGGATTCAAAAAAAAAAAAAAAATATGTTGGGGAAATGAAAAGAAAGGAACATTTTATTTTGTTTTTTTGTTATTTTATTTTTTTTTTAAACAAGAAACATACAAAATTTTTCTTAAATCAAATATCAAAACAAAGGATTAAGAGGATTAACTGCATCAAAAGAGAGAGATTGTATAATGTAAACACACCGCGCGCACTCTTGAAATTTATTGTATAGACTATGGAATACCCAAGTATGAATGGTGAAACACTGACGAATTTTCATTTCTTTTTCAATTGGATTGTTTTTGTTGTTTTTTTTTTTTTTTTTTTTTTTGTGCTACTCGCGTTTTCTTTAATACCGTACATTCGTACCAAATGTTATATATTCTTCGCTTTTATTTTTTATTGTGACATTGGTAATGACAGACAAATCGGGATTGTCTGAAACTTATACACACTAATATTCAATTTTGATATTGTAATATATTTAATGGTATAAAAATTATATTTTGGTTGGATTGTCTGTCTGTCTTTTTTTTGTAGAATTTTATTTAAATGTGAAGATGATCTTTAATAATAATTAATATAGAGGTTTAATATGAACCTGCTAATTAACAGTGTAATAAAATATGAATTGAGATTTTAAATTGAAGTATTTTATTTATTTAATATTTTATTGACGTTTCATCTCGCATTTGTAGTTGTTTGAAACATGCTCATATTCAATATTCAATACTTTGAATAAGTTTGAAAGTATAGAACTAGACACGGACAAAGTGTGGCTCTTTGACAATTTTTTTGTGGCTCGATTTAACTAAAATTTTAATAATTAAAAAAAATGTTTTCTGGTTTCAACTCAAGATTTGCAAATTGGACACTTTGAAATTTTCTATTAAAATTCTATTCATTCGTATGGATATTTTCGAAGATAAATTAGTTATATCTGACAATATCTTTTCCTATTTTGCAGACTTGAAATTGGAGTTGGAAGAAATTCAAGCAGATGAAATTTTAATCGTAAAATATAAATCATTAGAATCCATAAAGGAAATTTGGAAAATTGCTTGTGAAGCCAAATATCTAAATCTAATTAGTTTTGTGGTTCGAATATTATCTATATTTATCTATATTCGAAATTACTTATAAGTGTGAGTCATTTTATTCAAAAATGAAGTTTGTTGAAAATAAATACCCCTAACTATAATAGACATATAATGCCAAATGAACTTTCGATAAATATTCGATATGATTGCCTATGATCTACAAAATCATAACCCTAACTGTAATAGTCATTATGACCAATCATACACATAAAATGTTAAACATAAACATTTAATTATTAAAAATTGATGTATTTACCTTGTTATGTTTGATTTTGAAATTTTTTAATTCTTTTTAATTTTAGTTTCTTTTCAATTTAGTTTGCTTGTATGTATGATATCATAATGATATGTACGCTTCGTTTCGTATGCCTATGACTTGACGAATGATTTCTTAATGATAACGAATGATATCTATGACTATTATAGTTAGTTATATAAAAAGTCATACAATCGTATAAAATCATATAATATCATATGACATCATATGACTATTATAGTTAGGGGTAATATCATTCGCAGCTAACAGTTGTCAATTTAACAATTTAAGATGTTATGGCTTTTCAGCATTTTAAGCAATCACATTTCTTATATAGTTTGTTTTTAATTATTAAAAATTTTCAAGTAATATTTAACCCTATTTTTAATTTTAGCTTAACTAGATTCTATTGAAGGTTTGGGTTACATACCAAACCAAAAAGTTTGTTGACCCAATGACCCTATGGTAAAGGTGAAGGATTAATTAGATAAAAACTTTTATATACGAGTTTTTTGGGCTATGTAAGGGTTTACCGTTATTGATTAATTTTTAATGAAGGCTGTTAAGTTTGAGATGGAGTTGTATAAAATACTAGAGTAAAGTATTTTAAGAAAATTTATTAAACCTACCCAAGAGAATTTAGGTTTTTATTATACTAGGGACAGTTGAAAGCTCGAAAGTTATCAATTGCAACTGTGCGACGTTCCTTTGGGTATTGCATGATTTTAACATTCTAAAACCAGGACCCTTTTTGAATCAAACTTTGGGTTGGGAACATTAACAAAAATATACAGTATGGTTTCGGGGATGAGGATATAGAAGGATTTAGGGATTTGGTTTTTTGGTATATATTGCAATTAAGTCTACGATAATTAAATCGTTGTTCCTTTTGTATGTTGTTTAACATATTAGGTATATTAATTTTATTTTTTCTTTATCTGAAATAGTGTCCTAAAACCAACGCGTACCCAAGTTATTGTTTTATTATGTGTTTCTTGTTTTTAAATTTATTTCTTGGGGATATCTTGTATGAATATACATACGTTCGTTTTTATTTGTTTCGAGCCTTTTGGTTGGGTCATAAATAAAATTTGTCAAGAACAATATGTTGACAAGTAAATGAATATATTTTTTGTTGTTTTTGTTATTTTTTTTTCATTTCGAGAGAAACTTAATTTTTTTTTTATTCGTATTATTGTTGTAAAACTTTCTTATAAATTTTTTTTTTATATTAAAAATTATTTAAAAAAAAAAATAACATTAATAAAATTAATTCTTATTAAAATATATATGGTGGATTTATATCGGTTGAGTTTTCTCATATATGGAAATTTATTTTTTTTTGTAGAAGGTGCTTTTAATGTGTTTTTTTGTTTTTTGTTTTTTTTTTTTTATTATAAATATAATTTTATTGCTCTGTAATTGATACTATCGCATCATAATCGAAAAAAACAAACTGAAAGAACGGGCGACAAAAAAAAATTCTCATCCAATCCAATTTAAAAAGATATTTAAGGCTGATTTTTAATTTTTTTTTTTTTTTTAATATAATAATTTAAGATTTTTTTTTGAGTATAAAAAAAATTAAATGGAAATATAAAAAAAAATTTTTTGGTTTTTGTATTTTTGAATTCAAAACATTTCTTCAATGAGAAACACCAGTAAGTAATAAATTCTTAATCAAAACTGGTTTCTTAATTCCTTTTTTACTTTAGTTGAAGAATGAATACAATATAATGATATATTAAGTTTAAATATAATATATACGAGTATAAGGATTGAAATGAAACCCTTTTTTATTATATTTAGTTTTTCTTTTAAGTTGTTAGCCAAACCTGGAACGGATTGGCCTTGTATAAACCAAGCTTAACGAGACCTTAAATCAATTTTAAAGAAAAAAGGGTTGGTTGATTGGTTGTCGGAGTCTGAGATTGAGTATTTGCTCCGGTTCTAATGATCACACCTTTAACTCTGATGACTATTTCAATTTAATTTTAGATCCATTACGCAGCGTTTAGAAACCTTACAATTTCTTTAGGTTGCTTAACTTCTAGATTTCATTAAGTTATTCTTTCGGATATGGTTAACTTTGTGGCATTTACAGGTAAAATTTATAATGAGTACTTTCTCATTCTGCTCATTATGAATTAAAGGATATATGGTATTTCAGATTAAATGAGACAATTTTCTGATTGAATGAAATTATGTTTCAACTGAATGAAATTATTTTTCAACTGAATGGAACCCTTTTCCAATAGATCGAAAACTTTTTCAAAATAAATGATTTTTTTTTTTAAATAAATGAAACATTTTTTAAAGTAAACGAAACCTTTTTCTATTGGATGAAAGCATTATCCACAATTATTGCAGTTCTTACAATAAATGAGTTTCTATAAACAACTTTAAACTACCTATAAGATTTTTTACGAGTAAGAATGGAGACTTGAAGCCATAAGAAAATTTTTAATGCAGGGATTTGATTTTTTAGTTTTTCGAATTAACTTAGTGTGAAGTCAATGGTTTCCTTAATTTTCATTTATTTTTGTAAAAGTTGTAGTTGTAGTTGTCATATAAAATATTTTTTTTAAAATCTTTCAAGGTCGTCATCATATAGAACATTCCCTTGAGGACATTCAAATGTCTTTAAGGACATCTAATTGCATTAAACTGAAGATTGGAAAATTTTTACTCGGTAAATTCTTGAACTTAAAAGAGATTTTATTATTTAGGTTTTAAGATGCAGGAACGCACTCAGTTATTGTCGCACTGTTGGGACATGGAATTCGTTTTATAGATGTCTTACAGGGACTGATACTCAAGATTTTGTAATAGGAAACAGAGAGGTCTATAGATTCTCATCCCTACTTATGAAAGCCTGTATTTTCAGAATTCTGTATTTCCCAAACATGATTCCAAAAAATCCTTTCAGATCCCTTTCCTCAAAACAAAAACCAAAGTATCACAGATCCCATCTCCTATCCTAAAGTTGGTTTCAAAACGAGTAGTGGATTTAGTGTGTAAAAGTTGCATACTACTTATAGAAACTATACACAGCTTCAATAGGTGTCTTTCGAAACTTTCATGTCCCTCGCAAAAAAAAAGAAGATTCAAGAAAAGGAGCAAGAAAATATAAATAAATTATAGGGTTGTTAAGATGTTCTTAAAGTATTAAACTGGATAGGTCTCACTTATTCCTCCCTTCATCTCTTGTATATGATATTTTAGTTTAAGTGGTACGGTAGGGTATAATCTTCATTTATTTTTACTCAATTAATATGTTAAGCACTAAGTATCATCAAATTTTTTAATGTCATTTTTCATTTTCATCGAAATAAAGCAACAACCAAAAACAAATTACAATATATTTTTGTTTGTCAACTGACTTACGTTATTAATAAAATCTCATTTTCGGAATATTTATGTGTGTACTGTACAATAAAAGGAATTCTATTAACTAATCTTTTTTCTCTACACAAAATATATTAAGAATATAAATTATTTTTTTTGAGTAATTCCCTAAAAATTGGTAATGTAATCTCTCATGGGATATTCAATCCGCGCGCAAACGCACATTTTTTTTTTTTTAAATAATTTCAATGCCTCGTCTGATCTTGAATAACGATGAGTAAAAATGCGTAAGTCTTCTTTTTAGTCACAATAAAAGAACATAGGACAACAAAAAAATAAAGCAAGAAAACAAATGATATGACATTATACTATCCATCTTAATGAGATTTTGTTTTTATACCCGTGCGAACAAATGTGACAGGTTTATTAAAGTTGTTCCTTCGTTTGTAACACATCGAAATAGAAATGATAGATATAGATTCAAAGGTATATGGATCGGATCAGCATCGAAAAGTAAATCGATTTGCGTCGTTACTTTTTACACATTCCGACTATCTGTCTGTCCGTTTATCCGTTCGTCTATCGGCATGAAAATTCAAAAATTAAAAGTAATAGAGTTGTAAAATTTACACAAAAAGGGGTTTTCTGGACACTATGTAGATTCCCAATTTTTAATTTAAATCGGACTAAAGCTTCTGTTAGATGCCATACAGTTTTATGAACCTATTAAATGAATATCTTCAAACCACTGGGAGCATGAAAAGTACACAGGGTATATTAAATAGGAGAGCAAGTGCTTCTACGAAGGTTCCATTTTTGAGCAATTTTCCGGAGTTTTAAAATATTTGGCCACCACTCTTAATAACTGCCCTTAAATGCTCTCAATGGAAATACTGTAAATATATATTGAGGCCACAAGGTTAAAATTGAAAATGGTTAAGTAAAATAATAGGGCAAGTGCATTGACAAAGTTGGACATTAATCAAACAAACTCTTGTTTTAATGGTTTATTTTATTTTAAAAGCATGCGTGGATTTCGCACAGGTATCTAAAAGTTGACAAGGGCAACTATAATCTTTCTCGTTTTTTTTTTCGTTAGTAAAATTAAACGTAAAGTTATTTTAGAACGTAAGAACGATTAAACTGATACAAAAAATGAAGTAGAAATAAAATGAGAGAGAAGAAAATAAAAGAAAAATCTTCATTTTAGTAATTTTTATTTTTTTTTTTTAGTCATTTAAATTAATTAATTAACATAAAATTTCAGTTTCTTCGTTTTTACTTCATTTATAAGCTTCTCAAAATTTCTGAGGGGTTTCTTTCTTATTTTTTTTGTTGAAAAAAACATGTAACCGAGAAGTGGTGAACATGTCTTTGATATTTTTTGATTGTAATATTTGTTTATTGGGTATATCTTCTGTTATGCTGAACATGTTTATATATATAACATATATATGCTTATTTTTTTTAAAAAAAAGAAAACACAAAACGCATAATCTGTGTTTAAGTTGTTTTTTTTTAGTTGCTGTTGTTTGTTGTATTAATGCGTATTCTATTACAAAAATCCACGAGACTTTGGGCTGAGCTGAGTTTTTTTTAATAAACAAACAACCAGACGACTAACCAAAACTATATTGGAGCAAGAATTAAAAAAATTTAAAAAAAATAAAAACAAAAGTTTCAAATTACAATTTAAAAAAAAAAAACAAAAAACCAAAATTCGTTTCAATATTATTATTTAGTATACGGTTCAGTAATGCACCACACACACCGAATATATGGATGAAATTGACCGATCAATTCATCGAACCATGCATGGTCTTTGCATATTATATATACATTACATATTATATATGAATTATTGGTTAGATTTCATAAAGTAAACCATATTTTTCTACCATTTGTACCATTAGCATATGAAGTGAAAATAAAGAATATGGGCAAGTATTGTAATCGTTAAAAAGAACCATTAGCTTGAAACTTGAGGGCTTCTATGTTAGTACAGTACTTAATAGAGTATTATTCGAAGAGGACAATGAAATCCTTGCTTAATTAAAACTTTCGTGTCAAGAAAAAAAGTATTCGGAAACATTCGAGGTTATGATTAACAATTTTAGATCATTCTTCACCGAAATTTTTTTAAAGCAGGTTTTACCGTTATTTTATTATTTTTCGAAGTTATTCTATCCTAGGTTTAAGTTTTTAAGTTTTTTTTTGCCAATTGCTTTCTTCTTCATCTATTCGATTCTTTCTTCCGAATCGTTTTTTAATTGTCCCATTAATTTATTTTAAATATACCGTTATGTGATTTTAAACCCAAGATTTCTATCTTTATTATAGATTTTTAACAGTTAATTTTCTCTTGAATACAACATTAAATTTTACGTTTGAGTGTATACTGATAAGATCAAAGGGAGAACACTCCCAATTTTTTAAATATTATTTTTACTTTAAAAATTTTTAACTTAATTTTGCCTTAAGACCTCAAAAATTTTACAATTTTTATCGTATTTTTTTCATTGTTTTGATATAAAAAAAAAGTATATTTTTAGAACAGTTGGATTTTCCTCGTGTTCTTTGTTTTGTTGTAAATTTTTGCATTTCTTTTTTATTTTCATTTTTTTTTTTTTATCACATTAATACCATAAACATAAAATTAAATAAATTATGGGTCATTCGTAATCAACTGGACCAAATGATAATAGTGATTCAATAAAAAAAGAAAAAATGAAAAGAGAAATACGAAATGAAAGAACGGGACAGCAAAATAATTAAAAAAAAAAAACGAAAATGGGTAATAAAAAAGTAAATGAGATTGAGATTAGCATCTCGTCGTCGGGATCATTTCATCGTTGGATTGGGATATACACGCAATAGGCTTTACCTATGTCATGTATTAGTTTTTTTTTTTTTTTTTTTTATTATTCTTATGTTGGTGCGTATATGCATTGCATTTGAATAAAATGTTGTATTATAGCCAGTTTTTATGGACATTTTTCTTTTTGGATTTTTTCATTTTGATTTTGCTATCTTTACTCTTTGGATCACTCAAGACTCAAGTCAACCATACAGCTATACAACTAACAACGTTTATTTCATTTTTTCATTATTTTTTTGAGAATGATGATGTGAGATTAACAGGTTGATTTGAAGTTAAGATTAGAATTTAAGAAAATCTGCATAAATATACAATATTTTATTATGTAATGAATTTAACCATTTAACTATTTAGCATTGATATTAATATATTTTAATAAATATATAGCTACTGGATTAAAAGTAAAATTAAAAAAAAAACCAAGAAAAAAAATATTAAAAAAACGCGTTAAAATAAGATTTTATCTTTTTTATTTTTTTTAAAAAGAATTTATTGAGAATTATGAAAAATGTTGGAACACATAACAAAATCCCAATATAAAAATCCAAAAAAGAGCAGAACAAAATGTTTTTCAAGTCATAAAATTAAAATTCTATTAAAAAAGCCCTCCTCTGGAGTTCTTGAGTTCTTGCATATATAAATGGATTGGTTTTTAATAGAATGGAAATTGTATTTTTTATTTTTAAAAATTTCATTTCATTTAAGCGTTTTTCATTTTTTCTTTTCTTTTGATTTTTTAGCAAGTTTTGTAATTAAACGGATTTAGGGATTATCTTCAAGTTTTTTTCATTATTTTATTTTCATCCGTTTGATTGAATTGCGATTGTTTTAATAGTTTAAAAAAAAAAAATTGTTGCCGCTAATAAAAAATTAAATTTTATTTTATTTTTTTAATGTCATATATGAAAACTCTTAAAATTAAAATAATTAAAAAACTTCATTAAAAAAATGAAGTACTTTGTTTTGTTTTAAGACTTATATATTAGAAGGGAATCAATGTGGATCATTTAATATATATCAGTTAATGAGTTAATAGCAAGTTTTGGAGGGCAGGGTATGTAATCCCAAATCAAAACATCCCAATCACAAAATTCGAAACGCAAAATCCTAAACTACAAAATAACAAATTCCAAAATTCCAAAAAATTTTCAACATATTACAAAACCCCGAATTTGGAAAATTTAAAAAAATAATTTAAAAAAAAAATTCCAAAAATAAACTGCTTCTTATTATTGATTTTGTAACTTACCCATCCTTCCTAAATCATATATACATACATATTCTTGTAAAGCATATAATCCAGATCTTGTAATCAACTCTAAAATTTCTCCTAATTTAGAATTTCGCATATACAAATATATATATATTTAAATATTTTGTAAAAGGCATATAACTCTGATTTTTAATCCAACTCTAAAACCCCTTCTAATTTAAAACCTTGTATATACAAAGATTATATAAATATTCTGGCAAAAGTGGCAATCCTCATATGGAATTCAACTCCAAAATCAAAACTAATATACAATGTCAATTCTTACAGAACTTCCTACAAAACTATTAAATTTTGACATTTATCTATGAAAAATAGCAATTTTTTAAAATTTTTGACATTTCTATATGAAAAAAATCTATTTTGAAAAATTAACATTGGAAAATTCTAATTTTGAAATTTTGTGTTTGGGATTTTGTAATTTTTCGATTTTGAATTATGTACGATTTGGGAATTTAGCTACTTTAGGATATTAAAGTTTTAAGATTTTGTGATTTGGGATAATGATACATTCCCAGTTTTGGATTAATCAATATTATTTGGATTGATGAACACTCACTTCAATCTTTTTTTTTTTTTATTCTGATTGTGTTTTGGGCATCATCCAATCAACTAACAAAAAAAAAAGTTACTTTAAATTAACTTAAGTATAGTTTAAAGTTAGTACAATACTCGTTTACAATATAAGTTATTTACTTTTTCAGAATTCGAAAAAATCATTTAAAAACTTATAAGAGTTTTAATTACTAGACGTACAGTAATATTATTAAACGTATAGAAATTGTATTTTAATTAAAATTTAAAAATAATTTAATTTAATTTCAAATGTAATTAATAAATTATATATATATATATTTTTTTAAATTTTTTATTATTCAATTTGATGAACAGCTGATGTTTAAGAAAATTAATAAAAAACAATTTAAATAAACGATTTTGATTTTTTTAAAAATAAATTTGATTTTTAAGGTGAATATAAATAAGAAAACAAAATGCCAAGGAAAATTCTTTCAAGATCAAAAAAAGAATTTTCAATAAAATAATATTTACCACCCGTGATGTAATGTGAAAGAATATATACATTAAGAATATTTATTAACTTTTAAATATAGAATTATAATATTGTAAATTTAGATATTTTATTTTTAGGGGTCTGTAGCAAAATTTTGACTTAAAAAATCTAAATTTTCAAAAAACCCGAAAATTGAAACTTCCACATTGTAAAATCCGAACATATGAAAATCCTGCATGTTTAAAATTTTGAAACTACTTAGTCTTTCAATTTTTTTTAAGCTAACCTGGGCCCTATTTCATAAAACTATTAGTCTAATACTAATAAACTAATAATTATTAGAACTAATAAATATGGAGTAATACTTTTTTGTTTCATAAAACTTTTCTGCAACCAATAAAATTTTACTAATAAATTATTACTGCAAATCATAAATTATTAGTATAGACTCGTCACTAATAATTATTATTTGAATGTTCAACTATTTGGTTTATATTAAATGCAAGACTTCTCCTTATTATAAAATAATCTTCAAAATCACTCTCACTATCCAGAGCTTAACATGATTTTCAAATTTATACTGAATTATGTTTAAGTTGTAACCAAAATAAAATGTTGTTGATTAATGTAAAGTATGTATAATAATGCGTAATTTTTTTTTAGATTTTATTATTTATTTATTTTGTACAAAATATTTAAGATTATTTACTAAAAAAAAATAAGTTTATGGCATACAATATAAAGTTTAACCTCTATTATATATAAATATATATTTAAAAGACTAATAATGAATTTATTGGTCTTTCTAAACTAATAAAAATTTACTAATAATTATTAGTGTAGCGACAAATAATTATTAGTCTAATAGTTTTATGAAACAGAAACGCGCTTTGCAGTAATAAAATTCACTAATAATTATTAGTGTAGCACTAATAAAATATTAGCCTTTATGAAACAGAATTTTACTAATAACTAATAAAATATTAGTAAATTCACTAATAATATTAGACTAATAGTTTTATGAAATGGGGCCCTGGCAGTGGGCGTGATTTAAAAGTCAAAGAAAATGAAAAATTCGATATTTATAGATAAGGTCTATTAATCAAAGCTTGGGCAATATGAAGTCTTTCAGTCTAAAAATAAATTTATTTAGTAAATTATTTTAAGACCATATATTTTCGGGACTGTATAAGGTACAATAAAATAACCATAGGTTATCTTCAAATTTTTCTATTTGTAAAGAACAAAACCTATTTTAAAGTCTAAAGTTCCTTGTAATCTCGTATATATATACAAGTACATTTAAATACATCCTATAGAAAAAGCACACAATTTTTAAAATTTTGTTACCAACTCTAAAATCGCATACAATGATTTTTATAACAAAAATATTTCAAATACTGAGAGTTGCCGAAGTTTAAAACTACTATTTTGGAAAATTTTTGTAAAATATAGAAATATGGTAAGAAGTGGAAAATTCAGAAATTTTTAAATAAAAACAGGGTTTTGAATCGAAAGAATTTTTAAAATTAGAATAGGATATTCTAGATCTAGATCTATTGTTTTGATGAGTTGGATTTTGATATAGTACTTTAGCTAAGGACATTTTTACTTTGTTTAAATTTGTACTTTAACTGAAGGGATGTTTATTTCAATATTTTTTTTTTTATTTTAAGTGAAGACATTTTTTTCTCAATAAAGATTTTTTCAGTAAATTCATTTTTATATGTGAACACACCCATTATATTATATATTACCTAAAATAACTGAAATAAAGAATATATCTTCATTTAAAGCAAAAAATCTTCATGTCTTCACTTAAAGTAAAAAATCAATACTTAAATAAAAATGTTTTCAATTACAATAAAAAGTTTTCATTTGAAATAAACAAAGGTTCTTAGTAAAAAAATCCAAGTCTTCAGTTGAAATAAAAGAGTCCTTTGTTAAAAAACTCAAATCTTCAGTTGAAATAAAAGAGTCATTGGTTAAAGTAAAAATGGTGTATATGTTGGAATTTTAACATATCGGTATTATGAATGTCGTACTTTTGCAGGTTACCTTTACTTTATTATATTAAATTTTTTTTTAAAAAAAGGAAGTCAATGTCGGGTTGGAATTTACTTAAAAAATTTATTTCTAATGTAATAAATGACTATATCTTGTAATGTGAAAAGGATTGATTTAAATTGGAAATATTTAATTAAAATCAATTGGAATTATTTAATTAATTTAATTTCAGACGATCGTTTTGCCTTTATATAATATTCCACAAAATAAGGACCTACATTGAAAAATTGCAGGAGCACAAAGATTAAATATCTACTAACGAAGTACTACTAACGAAGTATATCACATCTATTAGGTCCTATAAATTAAAATTAAGACTCGTATATAAGTTATAGTCACATTGTGTGTTTCAAAGTAAAAAAAACTAATTCAACTTCTAGACAAGGAATAATTTAAATGAAATAATACTTTATATTTTAAAAATTAACGAATTTTAAACAAAAGAATAGCTACAGTCATTTTCACAAATTTCCTTCAATTATAATATATTCCCAAAAGATATATTGCGTATATATATATGTATACATTAAATAAAAGATTTAAAGATAAAAATGTTCACCTTATGCTTTCCGGAATTTTTTTTTTATTTAAAAAATAAAAAAAAAAAATTGTTTAAACCTTTTTATTTTTAATTTATAAGAACCTTTTCTTTTCCCTTAACCTACTCTAAAAGTGTACAAATAAAATATAATATTTATGGGATTCAAAAATTTTTTTTAAGTGATCCTTAAGTTCAAAAGTTACAATATACACATTTTTTTATTTTAAGTAATACTTATTTCCTATTATTCAATGAAGACCTGTATCTTAACTTCCGGTTTTTTCTTATAAAAAACAATATTAAAAAAAAACTCAACAGTGTTTTTTTTTTTTTAATAAGGATTTAGTGGTTAAATATAAGTATAGTATTTACTATACATATATTGTAAATTATTACAAGGTTCGTTCTATAGGTATAGTAATTAAGTATGACTTTGCAATGTTTAATTTTATAAAAGTAAACATATATAAAGTCTATTTATATAAAACATTTTAAAAAAATAACATATAATCTATAATTTATATTAAGATTTAATTTAACGTCAATTTATATGGATTAAAATTAAAATGTAGCTAAATAATGACATGATTATACATATATAGGGTTACAAAATAAATAAATATAAACATATGTCAAAATGTTTTAAGGGAAACACCGATTAAATATAAATTAAAAAACCTCAAATTTAAAATGTAGAACAATGTGGTATATATTTTTATATATGTATATATATATATATATATATATATATATATGCATTGTTCCTTTGTGGTTCCGCATCAAAATCTTGATTCGAAAAGAACTCCAAAATATAAAATCTTAAAAAAACATCTTGAATTAGTAAAAATTTAAAGCTCTAAATTTTGATTAAAAATGAATTTCTAGATTACAATTAACTGTAACATTCTGCAAATTTAAAATTTAACTTATAATATAATTACATACTTTGGAAAAGTGTATATTAATCAGAATTTTAGTACCAGACTATAAGATTTTCTCCAAGTTGTTTTTTGACATTTATATTAAAAGAATAAACCGTCTGCACTGCAATTCGCAAACCTGCGCCAAAGCAATTATTGAAATCAGGATCTTTTAATCGACTATAATTCGGAAGCTTATTTTTTACACGCTAACTAAACGCTAGGAACGGATTACTTTATACATCGGTAGGTTTTATTATTTAAGAAAATAGGATATTAAAAGGGAATTAGTCGCAAGATTGGAAATGACCATATAAAGATTCGTTTTGAATTTTAGTATTTAAATTGTAGTATGTAACGTTATTCACACTTAATCAATTCTCACAACAAATGAGTTTCCATAGCCATTTTAAACCATCTTGGAGTTTCCACAGAGTACAAATGAGCACTTGCAAATCCTCTGGTGTTAAGTTTTTAGTTCAATAGAGCAAGTGTTCTACAAGATTATCATTATTAGGTCTATATCTATAAGATATCTATAAAACAGAGAAATCGTTCAAAGATTTCGGCGATAGTTAAGTGGAGTGAGTGGTACTTGTTGGACAGGGTCGCCTATTAAGGCTCAAGCTGCAGTTTGGAATTTTTTTGATGTAACTCAATGAAGTTTGGTAAGCTCCGGCCCAAATGTGATGCTAGTACTCTATAATAGATCTATAATACCTAGATACTATACAGCTTACATTTATTTAAAGGTTTTGGGATATTCCACGCTAAGTTTGTGCAGTTAAATTGCCTAATAATGGATCATAGTTTATAAAATTCTATATTTAATTCGTTCAACTTGACATCGAAAAGATACTTAAAGAATAATTTCAGAAAAAAATATTCAATGCTTTAAAATTCGAAATAATGAATGCGTAATATATATTATTATAATATTTTAAGATAAATTAGATTGTTTCTGTAATGGAAAGATATATACTCAATTTCAATAGATTCATTCAATAGATTCAATAATTAGATTATGAAATGTATTTAGTTTAAGATTAAGGCTTGATTAAGAAATACAACTGACAGAATTGTAATCAGTTAAAACAAAAAGTAATAAATGAAAAACTTCATTAGAAAGTACACAAATAATATTGTAATACAAAAAATTAAAAAAAAAATTGATAAATGAATAGATCTTTTGTTGGAGAATTACAGCTTAAGAACATTGTTTAATAATTTCAACATATTATAATAATTTCCATAAAAAATTGAAAGAAATTGAAGAAAAAAACGTACACATATTTTAATTATACAAAACACTATTTTTATAACCGTTCTAAAAATTCAAACTGTTCTTTTACCCTCTAAACAAGTGACTTACAAATCAACATAATTTTTACAACAATACATTTTAATAATTATTATCAATGATAATAAAAAAGGGTACATGCAATGAGGCCAAATGAAATAAAACCAAACTGCACTTTTTTGGCTCTATTTCAGTATCACATTTGAAATAAATCCAAAATTAATAATTTGAAAAAGAAATAAAGCCAAAATTATATAAAAAAAAAGACAAAAATATTTGAACCATAAGATAAATCAAAATTAGTATTGCCGCTTTTTCCAGAGTAAATATCCATATATAAAAATCCAGATTATAATTATATGAATATACCAGATTCTGAATCATATAAAATTTTATAGTATATAAATATTTTGGAAAAAGGGAATACCCTGATTTTGAATCTTACTCTAAAATCTCTCCAATTCTAAATTCCACATATACAACCTAGATTTTGATTCAAGTCTATACATATATATATATTCTGTATAAGGGGAACACCCTGAATTTGAATCCACCTCTAAAATCCATCCTATTTCGGAATCTCACGTACACGTGATTGGCTTTATTTCATTTTGCCTTATTGCATGTACCCATAAAAATCATTTTTTAACATCTTTTAAATTATTATATTATTTTATTAAAAAACTCTTTTTTTTTTTAATTAAATAAATTATATTTTAACTAATATAATATAAAGATACAAAAAAATTGAAACATTTTTTTATTATAAAAAATAAGAAAAAACCCAAAAAATCATAGGTTCTAACATTGATTTCAACTTTAAAATTTTGGAAACTTATCAAGACAAAAAATAAGAAAAGATATTTTATTTCTTAACGCTCATCCGCAACCATATCCAAAAAAAAAAAAACAAAACTTGTTTATGGAATTAAACTATTGTTAACTATTAATAAATTAAAATACAAAACTTCATATATGTGTACGTATATATATATTTTTATATAAGAATAGAAAAACAACAACCAATTTTATTGTTTAAAAAAAAAAATAGTGGAAAAAAAGCAGGTAACAGAAAATTAAAAAAAAATAAAACAACATATTGATAAGACAGGTGTCTCTAACATGGAAGTTACATATCTCCAAGATATACATATATGTATAGTAATATAGATTTGAATAGATTCATATGTGGGCATATAATCGACACACAATCTTGTAAATGTGGGAGAATATTCAAATTAGAAAATGATAAAAAAAAATAAAAGAAAATGATTTGTAGTTATACTATAGGCATATAATAACCCTTTTTAATATTAAAATTAAATTTTTTTTTTATATATATATTATATACATATATTTCTTTCTTTAATTTGATTTCTTAAATTTTAATTCAATAAATTCAAAAAAAAAAAAATAGAATAAAATCACATAAAAAATAGCAACAAAAGAAATCACTAGCTGCGTTTTAATCGTAAATTAAAATAAAAACTGCATAAATAGAATTTGATGTTTGTAACAACAGGTTTAAAAGATGACATATTTATAGCTTAAACTATAGCCAAATTAACTAAATTTGAATTCAAGGTATAATAAAATTAATATACTTGGTAAATGGTAACTCTTTAAATGACAGGTATTGTGATATGTCATAATTCTTCTTGCAAATGACATTTACTTTATGTAACTGTCATAGTTTGTATAAAATATTGTGAAAAATTCTAAGTAATTTTAATTTTATAATTATTTCAAAAAAAAAACATTTCCCCACTTGACATTTAAATTTATGAAAACTTTAAAGTTATGAAAACTTTACAAAAACTTTATAATGTCCCTATACTTTTTAAATATTTGGAATTAAAAACTTTAAAGATGGATAACATAACTAAAAATTAACTTAAAATTATTTTATTTTTGTGTTCCGTCCCGTTTCGGAGCTACAAGGGCTTAAATATTATTTCATTAATACACCTTTACCCACAGCTGTTATTTTAAATTCCATAATTTTCTTCCCAGAATAGTCAGTTGCAAGAAATGCAATAGTCACAATTCTACCATGTTTACTACAATTAGTTTGAAAATCTGCGTTTTAAAAAATTATAAATATTATCAACTACCTTTTTCTAGATTCAAGGGGTTGGATACTTTCCATATAAAAGTTCCTAAAAAATTATTATTTTTTTTTGAATTTCCTATATAAATTTCACTTTTCTGGGGATATTGCTAGACTAGTTAGATTTTTGTATGGTATCTAGAATCTACTTTTAGTTGTTACACTTTTCTTTTGCTTCTTTAAATGTCAGCTTAAGAACTGAAAATGTATTAAGCCCTTTATTATAAAACGGCCAATATTCATTTATATTTATTACACATTTTCTCAAAATTATTGTTCCAGGTTATCGTCTAGAGCGTAAAACTTATTAAGCTCTTATCAAAATAATTTAAGTGTCAACCACATATAGATTATTGAAATAGATCAGTTCAAATATTTAATTTGCAACACGTTCTATATATCTGACCAATGGCGTAATGTTTAAGACGCCGACCTTACATTTGGAGGGTTTTGGGTTTAAACTCTGGTCAGATCATATGTAATAAGAAGAAAATATCGTAAGATTGTATAATTATATCGTAATATAAAATTAGATTTAATTAAAGTATATAATATGTATAATAACTCTTGTGTAATATAATAGATGGCGCAAAAAATAACATTTGTGTACTTATAATCTTATACAATAGCTAAAGCCGAGTAATCAACGATTTAATGAATATAACGATTGAGGAAACTGAAGCCTAGTCTATATTGAACTTGTTCAGTGCCCTATGCTCGATAAAGGGGTGAAAAAGAAAAAAAAAACTTTTTATATATGAGACAATAGCATTTTAGCTGCGTTTTTATTCCAATGTAAACGAATCTAGTGTGTTGAGTGTTCCAAATATTAATTATATTTCTTCTTTAAATGTCATTCTTGTCATTGCATAATTATATACAGTGTTATACGCATTTTTCTCCTTCGTGTGTATAATACTTTAATTACAAATGTCAACAAATTTGAATTAATTAATTTTTGTTTTTATTTGCTTTTTTTTTTTTTAAATAATTTTAATTGAAAAAAATATTTAAAAATGGTTTTAAATTATTCAAATAGTTATTTAATTAACAATCAAAAAAAATTGCTAGAAAATTGAAAATTAATTAATTTAAATTTAAAATACATAAATTGTAAAAAAATGAAAAAAAAATAATGAAGTAGGTATATAATTAAAATGCAAAATAGTTTGAAACTTACAAGAAACTATTTTTATGAATTCAAAATGAACTTCAAAGTGGTGAATTCGTACGAAAAAGGAAATTAATATGGAGAGTTTATATTAAACATGAATGCTATTATAATTTAATACAAAAATACTCTGTAGACAGACGAAAATGAAACTTTATGTAAATTAAGATATATATTTGTTTCAATTTTTACACGCTTAATTTATAAAATAAAAAAAAAAAATTTCTTTTTTTTAAACTAAAGAAGAGGAAAAATTAATTAGCACAAAATTAAAACACAAGAATGCAAATGATTAGCTCATTAGTATATCGATTAATATGAAATATATTCAAATTAAATTAAAGTCATTTATATATATTAAATATGTATACAATATATATAAATATATATTATATTAATAATAATAATTAAAATAAAAGTGGATATTAAATGCACAACTGAAGACGGTTTAAATTATTGAATAGAAAACGCAAGATAACTTGTATAATGAATTCCTATATAAAGAAGTTTGTGGGAAATGAATGTTTTGATTATGAATGAAAATTAAATGAATTTTTCGTTTAGTCTTTAATTTGAAATTTTTTTTTTTAGGCACCATGATTGTTTAATATTATTTTCTTAAAGAGATAATTTATTTAATATTAAATTGGATTTTAATTAAGTATGTTAAAAGAATGCAACTTAAGTTTTCGAATTTATTTTAGAAAATTTTCATAAGTAGCCTAGAAACAGAGTTAAGAGTAAAATTATGAAAACAAAAAAAAATATTTCAATTTAATTTAAGCCCGTCTTGGAAAGCCTTCTTCTTTAAGTTATATCTTGAAAGCTGGGAGAGGCCTAGCTTAGCTCCAATACAAAAATTGTACCTATATTCATAAGTACCTATGCAGTTGTAAATAGTAGTGCACTTAATTAGGAAACACCCGGTATATATAGATTGTAAATAATTATTCAGAAGATTTAACTATATAGCATTATAGAAAATATGCCTTCTTAAAAATCATTGGCTTAGATCTTTTAAAGTTTATCAAATTTAAAGTATCGGAGGGATGATACCCGATGTTGAACCAATTTTTTTGAATAGGAAGAAAATTGTGCCAAAATTTTTTTCAAGGATTTTATTTTAATATATAAAAATGTTTAAAGAGAAGCAATGCAATCAAAAAACTTGAAGGCAGTCGATTAACGTGAATCCCAAGCGAATTTTTTGTGTGCCACACATATACTGATACTATTTCAAATGTTTAATCCAAATTCTTTAAAAGTAATTCGAGAGATAGAAACAAAGATAAAAAGATTTTTTAGATTGTGTAATGATAATACTTAGCTAATTATTAGGAGTTAGATAAACTCAAGAATTAATATATATAATGATTATTAATAACATTATATACTAATGTTAATAAAATAATGAAATAATTACATTTTATATATATATATCATCTATTATTAAATATAATATAAAGAAAGTTGTAATATTAACATTTAGCTAATTACCAATCAAATGAAAATAATGTGTACAAATTAAAATTTCCACTTTATAATTTATATGATATTTGTAAATTATAATTTATTTTATATTTTAATTGTAGCAATAACTTTATCAGCAGGTACCAGGTATACTTTACCAGCAATTATAATTTAGATTTTCTTAATACTGTTAAATTATGAGATAATATATAAATTACAATATTAAAACTAACAAATAATTTATTTTTATATCCGCATATGAACGTAGATTAAACGTTATTCAAAATGTTGCATTTCGTTTGCTATACAACATTTTTTTTAATATGTGAATAACAATTGTGATTGACATATAATTTATTTATTTATATATTTATTTATTTGTAGTACCAGACACTAGTAAATATTGCCTGCTATGATAATAATGCTTTGTCTATTTAACATTTGAGCTTCTTATTAAAATATTATAATGTAAACTATATTTTATTTTTAATTAGATATGATTCGATCACAGTTTGAACCAGAGAATTTCCGATTGAAAAGCCGCCACTTTAACCACTGAGATATCGTTCAGATGTAACATATAATTGAAGCTGAGTATCTGAAACTTTTTAATTTAAATTCCAAAACTATCTAGTTAGCTTTAATGGCCAACATCTGTACAAAATATAGTTGGTGTAGTATTAGAGGTTCGAAGAGCTGTCATACAACTTATAGTATAGTACGATATCCCTGACATCGTAAATGTGTTTGCGAATTCGTGAATACAATGTCGCATGGATAGTAAATGTAAACTTCAAAAATTTTACATCATCTCATGATCGTAAATTCATTTTACATTGTATTCGCAAACCATTTTCACGACGCGTGTTGTTAAATTGAGTATTGAAAATTTTTTGGATACACAAATAAAAAGTTAAAAGTTATTTGAATTTTGAAGTTTTAATTTGAATTTTGGTCAGTTGAATTTTATTTTTGTGGTGATGAAGTCCCTAACTTAAAAAAAACAAAAAAAACCATGGAAGAAAAGTAAGTAAATTTTTAATTTTTGTAAGATGCTTAATTTTCTGTTAAAATTTTTGACATTTCATTTTGACGTAATCGGAATTGTAAACAAAATACATTGTATGCAGAAATTTTACGTTGTGTTATTTTCACATTGAATCAGGTTGAAGTTTTTTTCACGACATTTACTATGTCACCCTTTCTTTTATACATAACTCAAAACCTAAAAAGCTGTGTATTTGAAATTCGCTAAAAGTTATTAGCCGAATTTCTTTATTACGATATCCCAGAGTTAATAAAGTCTACTCCACACTCTTCCTCGTTTATTTAAGTTTTGGTTTTTTTTTTTTTTAATGAAGTAAAAAATGAAATAAATTTAATTAAGTATAAAAATAATTTAAAATAACAAGATAAATTAACAAATTGTATATATGAATTAGCACTAATAATAATAATTAGACTTATATAATAAAATGTGAATTTATACTTTTGTTCAGATTTATATATATGTTTTAATGGAGCTAAATTTTAAAATAGCAGGAAATTTTATAGAACATTAGTATATAATAGGACTTTGTTTTTACTAATAATAACTATAAAACATAAGAATATTTTATTTTGATTTCACCACCAACTGAGATTTTTTGAATAATTAGTATTTTATTTTATATTAAATTAAAATAAAAAAAAAAACTGATATTTTTATTCTATATGAATATTTCCTGATTCTATTAGTATCAAGCCATGATCATTTTTAATTTTTTTATGAATGAAATAAAAAAAAAAAAACCATTCCATTTGTTTTATTACACATTTCTGTCATTAATGAGTTTTTTTTTTTCAAATTTTAGGGGAAACCTTCTGTCGTTTGATCTGAAGAAATTTTTGAGGAATTTAAAAAAAAAAAATGATATTATGTTAATTTTTATTGGTTAGTTTTTATCTATTTAAATATTTTGTTTTAAATTTCAAGTTTTAATCATTTTAATCATTAAAAAAAAAAGGACACCCTTTATAATTTCACTTATACTTAGTTTAGTTTATCAGCTGTGACACACTTTAAATAGTAAACAGGCTGCAACATCTTGAAATTGTCTTCAACTCCATGTTCTTAATATGGAATTGAATTTTTCTTGAATTAAAATTTTTTTTTAAAGAAAATATTTTAAAATTAAAGAGGGGTTGAGATCTTATTTTTTGTATATTTAAAATATATTAAAGATAAAAGTGAAGTTGGTTTTTAGGGATAATGAAGAAATCATGTTTTATATCAACCATAAAAAGAAAATAAATTATCACATAAAATATTCACTTCTATTTATTATTTTTTGTTGTTTTTTTTTGTATTTTCTGGGTTGGAAAACCATTGGATTTTTTTTTGTTTTTGTTCTTTAATAGTTTTTAATCAATTTTCCTTTTCGGAAAAGTTAAAAATGTATTGAAAAAAAAAAACAAGGCTATTATTAAAATTGAGAGATGATACGACCGGAAAAGGAAATCAATAAAGTTTGTTTGAATATTTTCTTTTATATATATATATTATAGTAAATGATTTTAATGGTTTTTTGTATTGAAGTTCTTTTGTTTAATAAATGGATAAGAAAAATAAAAACAAGAGATAAAGTAATGACATTATACTAAAATGATTTTAAATGTATAATAATTCCTAGAGAGAAAAGTGGTTGGTTTTTAAGATGTGTATACACTTTTTAGATTGAAATATTGTTAGACGATCTTTAGTTTTGCTGGTCCAGCTAACAGTTTTAAAGTTTAAAAATTAAAGATTCCTTATAACAGAACATAGCAATGAAAACTCTGATTATAATGATGAAAATATTGTTTATATCTTTTAAGATTATAGTGAAGTAATTTAATCAGGGTTAAAGAATTCTTTTTAACAGTTTTCTTTGGATGCACTAGATTTCATTTTATTTTGAAAGGAAGAAATAGTCAGTTGAAGAAATAAACATTTCCAATTCTTTAAAAAGTACTAAGTATACCTAGAACCCTATAAGTAGAATAATCAATGATATAAGTTTATTGGGATAGGTTTATAGGGATGATCAAATAACTTTTGGTTGCGAGCTCTAAATTCTGAATTACTAATAAGTCTGTCTAAACCATAGGTATATGTTATAAATAAGGGGGTTCATTTTATATTCCTTGTTATAAAAAATTAATCTTAATGAATTCCACATACAATTTAAACATGAGATAGTACTAAGACTTAACATGTAGAAACGTCTTAGTTTTTCAATAGATACAATTCTATTTTTGTTTATATTGAAATATTTTGTATTTAAATTGTATGGTTTTCTATATCTGCGAGTTATATTATTCAATTAAATTATTTGTTTATATTGTTATATTAATGTATTTTTTATTAAAGATATATAATTATTATTTATTGATTAAGTCATTAATTTGAACCCACGTTCAAATAGTTGAATACCAGATAAAAGATTTTCACTTTCAATGGGATTTGAAACCAACACCTGAAGTCAAAGTAACCATATTTTACGAATTATAGGACTCAATTAAATCATTATATATTTAAAATATTAAACACATATATTTTAAATATTCTACTGTGATTGTGATAACCCTAAAAATATTACAACAATATTTTAATTTTATTCCGTCATTCATTTTCATTCAATATATATATATATAAATATTTAATGCATCTTATAGCATCCATAGAAGAAGAAGAGGCAAACCTAAAAAAAAACAAAAAAAAAAAAAACAACAAAGAATGAATTCTATAATATAGACGTTTATTTCCAGTAAATTGATAATTAATCTTTAAAATGAGATTACATACAAATGCGAGGTTTTTTCATTTATATATATACATATATATATATCAGTTGGTTGATGGTTGCATTCTTTCTTATATAAAGTAATTATTAGTGATAATCGTTTTGTATCTTATTTTAATGCATATTTTAACACTTTGTTAAAAGTTAATAATTAAAATTGTTATTGTTTTTTTTTATATATGCGTTAATTTGTATGTTTCTTTTTTCACTCTATATATATGTACATATATACTCGTATATGTAATTTATTGCGGTGGAAATTGATACTTATATTTTGTGGTGTTCGCTGATTTGTGATATAAAAAAAAAAAACCACTTTAACAAATTATAAATAGAGTCTATAGTTACCATAGTTACTATAAATTAACTTTTATATTCAAAATAATATCATATATTATAAAAGAATTGCAATTTAAATCTGTTGCAGATGGTACTTATACGAATTAACAATAAAATTTAATTTTAAATTTATTTTTTAATACATTTTTTTTTTTTTACAAATTTTATTGTTCATTTTTTTAATTATTTATTGGGCAAATTCATTTAATTTTAATTTTAAAAGCTTTCCTTTTTTATTTTTTATTTATAATTTTAATTTTATTGGAAATCATTTAAAATTTAAATTTAAATTCGAAAAAAAGAAACGAATAAAAGAAAATTTAAAAAATTAACTTTTAATGTCCTTTTGGTCATTGCATTTTAATTGTAACCATGAACCCGGAATTTTTTATTTTTGATTGTTAAAATGTTTAAAATATTGCCTCAAAATTTCCATAACAAATTTGTCAAAAAAAAAAAAAAAAAAAATAACAATAAAAAATTACAATAAAAATTGAAATTGTAAAGGTTTTGGTTTTTGGTGTTTTTGGTTTAAAAATTAAATATATAATATGGTAAAATTTATTTAAAAATCTTTGAACTCTTTCTAAAAATAAATTTTTTATATTTTTTTACAATGAATTCCAAAAAAAAAAAAACCGATATTTTTTCAAAACATTTTAAAAATCCAATTTTCTTCTCCTTGTTAAAGAATTAAATGATGACTTTTTAAACATACAAAAATGTTCTGTGGTAAATGAGCAAAACAACAAACCAAAGAAAAAAAACTGGACAAAAATAAAAAAAAACCGAATATGAAAGGGAAAAATTCCAATAAAAATGTTTTTTTTTTTGCAATAAAAATTTCTTTCAAAAGGATTGAAATGTTATGTCCGTTTAAAACGCGAACGAATTTACAAAAAAAAAACAAAAAAAAAAATTTAAAAATTAAAACTAATAAAAAAAAAAATTATAAGTATAAAATTAAATGATTCTGGAAAACTACAAGGTAATAAAATTATTGATAAAAACTATTATTATGTTAAGTACGAATCTTAAAGGTTTGTGTCATTGCTAGACATATATTTAAAATTCAATGCATATGCCATTTTCTAAACACATGTTTAAATGTCATTATAATAATTAGCATGACAGGACAAGGTTGGTTAGAATAAAATAATTATAGATCACATGTAATTATGCCTTGAGCAAGTATGTAAATAGAATTTAAATTTTAAGAAGTATTCTTACTAAGTATAAAAAAATTGGAAGTAGATGGTAACACTAATGTTAAACATATTACTTTAAATGTCATAGTTGGCAGAACATATATTTAAGTCAGCCATATTGAATTGTTAGACAATATCTAATTGTAAAATATTAAAGTTGTTAAAATTTTTAGGTTGGTGAAAAAATTTGATCTAAATGTAAAATACATCTTTTGACATTTCATTTGACAGATGTTTGTATGAATTACCAAATTTGTCAACATTTCACTGTAACCTTATCAAAATGTCAAAATTAAATGTCATAATTAAACATAAGAGCTGTTATAACAGTTTCAGTGCATAGTGTAAAAATTTAAAAAAGTTGTTTTATTACTTTGCGACTTCCTATGCCAACAGTCTGAAGTGAAAATATTATAGCTGTGCTCTTTTTTTTTAGTTCAGGATCTTGGTTAGCCGTGAAATATACTTTGTCAAATTAAGTAAAATCTTTTTCAAATATAATGAAACATTTTGCAATAAAATTAAACCTCTTGTGAAAAGGTTTCATATATTTGCAAATGGTTTAATTAAATTTGAAAATTTATAACAGTGAATTTAAATGTCACATAATTACCTGGGTTTTATATTTATAGATTTAAAAATTTTAGCAATTTCATTTATTAAGTGTCAGGCATGGAAATAGAGACAGAACGATTTTTTTTTGGTGAGCCGAAGATAGGATAATTTAAACTCGTTCGTCACTCTTCTAAAATCTATTTAGCCACTTGTATAAAAATCAATATGTTTAAAATTTTTTTAAATTTCCTAAAAATCATACGCTCGATCGCTGTCTCGCTGTGTTTACAAACGAATTTTATTCAAATTTGAATAAGTAAATCAATTTGTATCAAATTTATATAGACTACTTGCAGTTAAAATATTTTTTCAAATTAAAACTGAAACGCCAGAAATCAGAACGTATTTTTTAAATTACAAGTATAAAATCTTAAATCTAAAGGCTTAAATCTACAAGTATAAAAATTTTCAAAGCTTGTAAAATTTCATTTGATATCGAAGAACTGATAAAAATTAGTTTTGGTTCTATAAAAAAATTACCAATAAGTTTGCAACTTTAAAGACATACTTCTATATACTCCTTTAACATTATGAACTGAATATCAATTTTAAAATTCCATTTTAAACTAGTTTTATATAATATGTGAGTAATAATAAAAACTGAATAATAAATAACAACAAAATCAAGTTTCATTTAAACAAATTTAATGAGAAAAGAGTAGCGAATTACACAAAGTAACCAACATTTTTAACTTTTTTTTTTATTTTATTTTCGTTTTTTTTCTTCTTTTTTTTAAACTTTTTTGCATTTTACTCCAAAAAGGAGCGCTAAAAAGCCGTTAATAAAATTCCAACTATAATTTAAGTGCCAATAATTCTTTAAAAAAAAAAAACAATAACAACAAAAAAATAAATATGTATATGAAAAAAAAAAAAAAAATAAAAAAAGTAAGAAAAAGGTCTACATATGAAAATGCCGCTTTTCAACTTCAGATCATCTTAGCTTAATTTAACTCAACTTAGGTCAAAGCCATTTTAAGCAGCATAACACAATTTAAGAAAAAAAAAAAACAATAATAATAATAATAAAAACAGAAGAAAAAAAAACACATATATGTTTATGTATGTTTGTATGAATATAAAAATAAAATTATTTTAAGGAATTTTAATACATTGCAGCCAGATTAATGTAAAAATCGATTTATTTAATAAAAAAAGTTAATCCTTTTTATTCACTTCAATGAGTATATGTATATATTATACTAGTTAAAATTTTAATCTTAGATCTTCTTAATCTTAAAATTCGTTCAAAATATATTTCAATTTACAAGATAAGTACAATGTAGGTTAATAAAATCTCTAGTTTCCCTAGAAACCCTGTTTTAGGTCTTAAATTTTGGGACTATACACTTTTTTCAAGTAAATTCCTAAGTCACAACTTTAAAGATCTCCAATTCAAAATTCTAAAAATTGACATAGTCAGTTTAATTTACCCATTTAAATTATCTTACAATAGTCTGTTACAACTACAATTTGACTTGATTAATTATATACAAATGTGTAGAGCATAACAGTGCACTTAAGTCAAGTTGTTACCGAAAAATTATTTAATGATTTTTATTATTATTATTTTTGTTTTTTTTTTATTCTTTAAAATGTTTTTGGGGATGCTAGGCTTTTAATTTTAAATTCAATATTTTATTTATATTTCCTTTTAAAATTTTTCAATGTTTGTTGTTGTTGTTTTTTTTTTTTATAAAATAATAAAATTAATTAAATGTACTTACCACGACTGGCAGTTGTTGTACCAACATGACCAAACAAATTTGAATTTGGATCCCAAAATATACGATCAAAACATAATACAACTTTATTTAAATTACCAAAACCTAAACGTTGTATTGCAGATTGTTTCCATTCTGGTAATGGTGGTTCAAATTTAACAGTATTTGCTTGATTTGTTGATGCTGTTGAGGTAGCTACTTTAAGAACACCAAGTGTTAATGTACATAAACAAAGATCAGCTAAAAAAATTATAAAATAATTATAAATATAAATTAATCAGTAATTGATAAGTAATATTATATTCTTATAAACATATTTACATTTAATAAATTAATAAAGAAAGTTTTATATTTCTAATTATAATTTCTTATACAAAGTATATAATTTCTAGAATTAATCGGTTATTAAATATAAATAACCTTTTATTAGATTGTACTTTGTATATATACATTTATATATATATATATATATTATATAGAACTTTTTTTTTTAAATTAAAATGATTAAAGACAGCAAAATTCCACCCAGATGCCATTAGTAATTTATTATCAATAATTTTTAATTGTTGTTATACAATGATAATACATATAATGTATATATATATACAATTTAATTCCGATAGTGATTAAATTGCGCATTTATAATTTGAAATTATTCTGTACTAACATTGCCCTTTACTAATTACATACATACAAAAAGTGTTCGCACTATCTAATAATTATTAAATTGTGATTATGAAACTTTTCATTTTCATAATAATTATTGATGAAATTTTCTTAATTAGTTTCAATTTATCAACAATGTAATGTATGTATGTATGCAATGTATGTATACATTTATATATATATATATATAAAAATAGCACACGATTTATCATCATCACGAATTAATGACTTTTACAAATAATTAGCATTCTTTTGAAGTGTTGTTCCATTTATGATTGAATTTCATTGACAATATTTTCAAAATATATACATTATACGTGTATAAATAGTATATAATTATGTATATATATATAAATCACTTTGGATTTATCTATTGGGAAATCGCTTTGTACATAACTATTTTTGGAAGATGAATTTTTGAAAATATTGCAATCAAAATCAAAAAATTTTTTAAAAAAACAAACATATTTAATTATATTAATTTTTAAAAATAATAAAAAAAACAATTCATTCATCTTATATTTTTTGTCTCTTTCTTTCCTTAAATTTTTTAGTATTAAATAAAATTTATGGATCATCCAATAATTCATTATAAACATGACAAATAAAAAAAAATATGGTTATTAATAATTTCAAAGAGCCATAAAATTATACGTTTCGTTCATATTTTTTTTTTTTTCAAATTGTTTAAAAAGTTAATCACTTTATGGATCTGTGTTGAACTGCTCTAAATTAAACTGCGAGATGAAAATAATTTGAAATAAATTACAAAATAAATAACGTCCAAAAAATTTTTAATTATTAAAGTAAAAATTTTGACATCCAGATATATTACTTGGGTGTGCATTAGTTTTAAATGATTTAGAAAAGTCAGTTTCTAAAATTATATATGCATAAACTCTTTAAACATGAACTTGGTCCTTTTTAAAATTAAATTTGGTATTTTTTTAAAAAGCCCCGTTTCTTCGGATCCAATAGTCGAATCCACATTTTAAAAAAAAAGGTACTCACTGATTTTTTAATATAACCTTAATACAAAAAGAAAAATTTAAAATTGTTCGATTCTTAACCCCGCCCTAAACACCAGGCTCGAAAAATTTAGATGGAATTTTTTTTTTTTAATTTTTTAGTTAGTAATACAGAATTGTGGGCTAGGTTCAAACTGATGAAAAGATACGGGGTGTTTTTAAAAAACGAACCAAATTGATTTGAAAAAAGATCAATTTAATTTGAAAAACGATCAAATTAATTTGAAAAAAGATGAATTTAATTTGAAAAACGACAAAATTCATGTTAAAAGTGTATAGTTTAAAAAGAGTTTTTTAAATATTAAGATTAAAGTGATTTCAGGGGACTGTACGGTCAATTTATTAGTAGAATTTTTACTCCTTTGCTCCAAATAATACAATTTTAGTAAATAAATTTTAATTCGTCATATTGGAATATTATTATGCCCCCGGATCACACAGTTATATTAAGGAGGTACTAAATTTATTATGTAGGTGTTTTCATGGGGACTGGGTAGAAGAAAATTAGCTAGGAGAAAATGCTTACATTTCGAAATTATATAAATTAAATTAAGTTAAATTATAAGAAACATGCAATTATATAAAGTTTTATACATAGAAAAATCTTGGCTTACAAAATCTAATTTCGAAGAATTTTTTTCTAATCATTTTATAATAATTTAAAACAAAAAAAAATTTTAAATGAAAATTTGTTCTAATTGTAAAATAAAAAATTTTTCAAAATTCCAGTAAAATTAAAAGAAAAATAGCTTTTAAGCGAGACATCAGGGTCATCTATTTTTAGTTTTATACTCTCAGTCAATATATAACGCAAAACACCATGGGTTAAAATAAAAAAAAAAAACTGATTTACAAAGTCTGATAATTATTTATTTAATAGAGTAATATAGTAATTAGATAGTAAATTGTGATAAGATATGAACAAAAAACCAGTTATTGTTATCATTAAAAACTAAATGATAGGATTTCGACCTTTAAAGAATGAGATCAATTCAAGTATATATTATGTAGGTACATACATAGTTTAATTTTTTTTTTTCACAATCTTTTAATTTTGTCTATATTTATATTTGAAAAGCTTTTATTCAAGGAAGTGTTTTAAGAATAAAAGTTTTTATATTTTCAATCGAAATGTGTATGAAATTTTATGGGATGATCGTTAGAAATGTGTATGTCGCATGTTGCACGTATCATTCTACATATGAATGATGTTAAAATTGGAATTTTACTTAAATGATAAGTTTATAATTTTAAGACTGTATATTTGTTATAATGTTAAGACTGTATGAGATCTAGTAATGTTAAGAGTTTTGATATACTTATATATAAATAGAATTAAAGAAGTTAGTAGTATGATTTCGGAATACTCTTGAAAAACATTTTTAGGGAGAAGTTATATTAAAAACTCATTAATAAAGTAGTTTAAATCAGATGAATTTTTACTGTATTTTAAGCTTCCTGGAAATTCTAAGGATCTTAATAGCTTTTGATCTATACTATCGCAAGCCTGTATTTCATTTGCCTGTATTTCATTTGTCTGTATTTATTTTACCTGTATACAAATACATATCTATAGATATTCATATTACCCAGATTTTGTAACCAACTATAAAATTTGGGTGTATGACACTTTATTGAAAAAAAATCTTGAATTTTAATTCTGTAAAAAAAATCCCGAATGTTCGAAAACTCCGGAAACAAAATATTGAAAACCAAAAATCAGCGCTCACTATATTAAAAATTTTTGTTGTTAAGTTAGGAAGAATTTCAGGGTTGAATTTAAAATCAGGGTTCCAATAATCATATATGGGGGCGACAACCTCCATTATAATCAGGAATGCTGCTTTTTCCAGAGTATTGATATTCGGGATTTTTTTCCAGTAAAGTGTCATAAACCCAGAAAATCGCTCTTAACTCAGAATCTCATATATAAATATTCTATAAAATGTGTAAAACACTATTTTTGCAAGCAAATAAGATACAGGTGATTGATATACGAGTACAGGCAAATACTCAAAAAATACAGGCAAATGACACTACGGGCAAATTGAATTTTGAATACTTTTTTGATTAAATTACAGATTTTTTTCATTTTTTGAGAGCCCAAATTTTTTTTTGGACGCTATTTAATTTGGATATTTTGTTTTATTTAATACTAATTATATACAATATTAATATTTTTCAAGCGATTTTTCATAATAATTTTTTTTTTTTTTTGTAAATCGATGAAATCAAAGTAAACTGTATACGAACATTTGTATCTCTAAAAACTCTTAACTTGTTTTCTATATACTATACACTTTATATAGCATCTATATAAATAGTTATTTAGTTATTGTATCTTGTTAAATTTTGCTTCTGTTACATATTGTATCTACAAATTGTTTTATTACTTGAAAATCTTTGCAAATTAATAACATGAGTATATATTTTTATATTTTTTATTATTTTTCATAATTTCTAAATTACATACCTTCGTACGTTACAGATGAATTATTTGTCTTTAAATTTTCTGTTGTAATTTCAACTCCTCCGGGAAAATATTTAATTTTTTTAACCGCTGTATTTACGCGAATATCTAAACCTTCTGTTAATGCAATCGGTACGCATGAATATCCATTACGAACTGTAAAGAAAATAAAAAAAAAAAATATAAGCAAAATATTATTTAATTGAAAAAAATTAATAACAATAATAATAATTGAGGTTAAGTTATTATTTTATTTTTGAAAATGAAAAATATGAAAAATCGTAATCGTAATAATAATAATAAATGTTAAATCGTTAAGAAAAGTAAAGAAAGGAGTTTTTTAACTATTATTATTATTGGGAGGATTTTATCAATGATTTGTATAAAATTTTGGTGCCGTATGGTAGATAGTTGTGGTGCCTACTGCATTAATTGAGAAAACAATGTGTAAGAAATTTGTGAGTCGGAAATAAAAATTTCTTTCAGACATCGAAACTAAAGTAGAGAAATAGGAGTAGAGTTATTTATTAGCGAATTAATACTACATATTAAATATTTACAACTATTACAGCTGGGTGGCACAGTGGTTAAAGTGACGGCCTTTCATTTAAAAGGCTAGGGTGAAAATAAAAAAAATTTTTCTCCTTTTCGACTCAACTCAACTGCCATTCGCTACTGGGTTCAAATTAATGCCTTAATTAATATTTAATAATTGTATATCTTTAATAAAAATACATTAATATAACAATATCAACAAATAATTTAATTAAATAATATAACTCACAGATATAAAATACCATATAACTCAAATACAAAATATGTATTACAATATAAACAAAAATAGAATTGTATCTATTGAAAATCGAAGACGTTCCTACATGTTATAAGACCTAACATTATCTCATGTTTAAATTGTATGTGGAGTTCATTAAGATCAATTCTAATAACACGAATATAATATGACCCCCTTTTCCAACAAGTAGTTCTGATAGAAGTATCTGCACTACAAAATGTAAGGGATACGAAGTGAAGTTTCTGTCCTTTTATTATTTTTCAAATGATTCGCGTATATCTTGTACTCCCTTATCTGATGTAACTAAACAAATTTTTTTGGTGAAATGTTCCTTGAACTTAAGTTTACGATTTATGAAAATAGTTAGAAAATATATATGTTGCACTGTTTTCTATTAATCTTCGAAATTCTGATTCTTTTAGAAATTCACATTCAAAAGGTTTGTGTATTAACTATACTACCACGTAGCCATTAAAATAAAGCAAATATTTTTAACTAAAAATTTATAAATTTATTTTATAATAGTCATTTAAAACAAATAAACCAAACCAAACAAAAGAAAATATATATTAATTGCGTAATGTCAAAAATTTTTGGAATTAATAAATTTCAATGTTCTATTTTCCTATTTTGAAAATTAATATTTTCAACTTTATTTTATGATGTAAACAATTTATTTGAGACAAAAACCTAAAAAAATAAAAAAAATAAAAATAAATAAAATAAAAAATTATAAAAAATCAGGCAAATTATTTTATCAAAAGAAAAATATATAAAATAAAAATTTACTACATATTATCGTCTACATTTTTGATAGACCTGTTGATAAATGAATTAAATTTGCATTTTCTTTAAATTAATTTCTTGGCCTTTTGGGGTTTTTTTTTTTATTTTATGATCAAAAAAAATTTATATTTATTAGTAACTGATTAAACTTTAACTATTTTTTATTTTTATTTTATTTTTGTTTTTTTTTTTTTTATTTGTTTTATAAAATTCCTAGAAAGATTAAATCTAAAAAAAAATTCGTACAATATAAATACTTTTAATGTGAAATATGAGTAAAAATAATAGTTGATATGTCTAGATGGGTTGATCTTGTCTAGTTTAGGATATAAATAATTTAATTTTAATTTTAGAAGAATATCATGATAAAGCGGTGAATGAAATTAAAGTTCTATATATTAAAGTGTCAATTACAGCTTTCAGCGAAATGACAGGACATCTTATTTAATCTATTTTTACATTACTTACAGTCAGTGATGAGCTGCCAAACATTTTACAACCGGTTCTATAAAACCAAAAACTAAAAATCGTTTTATTTCAATAAAATATCGTTTTATTTGAATAGATTTTTTTTTTATTTTTTTTTTTAAATTATTATAATAATTTCCAAATGATTTCATTATTTTCATTAATATTTTTTTTTGGCCCATTTCGAATCCTGGTATCATCAGCTGAATTATGATTCCTCAACCAAGTTTTGACATATTCTCCAGCATTCCATGATTCAAGTGGTGGTCCAATCATATTAATACTCATTAAACTAGAAATATGTTCTACTGAAAGATTAGCTCTTCTTTTTTCACAAATAATATTCATTAATGAGAATCCTCGTTCGGCCTCTGATGAACTTGTAGCAATGGTGTTAATTTTATTTTTAGCTTTTTGAATTGTTTCTATTTCAGAGATTTTTCCTTCAATTACATTTTGAACATAATCTCTGAAATCATTAATGGGAATTTCGTATCTAATTATTTTATAAAAATTTTTAATTTTTCTAACGGGAAGTATATCAAAACATAGAAGGACGGTGAAAAATTAAAATTTTTCATACAAAATTTAAAAAATTGGTGCTTATTTAAAAAAAAATTGAGAATTTCTCTCTCTACGCGATTGCCTGATAATAACCAGCAGTGGTTGTTTTTAATAATAGTGCCACATATTAATTAGGAATCAACAAAATTAATTTGTTGATTCCTAATTAACAAACGGTTCTATAAACTACAAAAAATTTAACAACCGGTTCTATAGAACCGGTGCGAACCGGCTATAGCTCATCACTGCTTACAGTTGATTAGACCAGAGTAATGTTTCGGTAAAAATAGTTGTCATTGACTTATTTGGAAATACAAAATCATTAAAAAAAGTATTCTTTAAATAATTTAAAAAAAATTGAAGATTAATTTATTATTTAGTACATATACACAAATATTTATTAATTTAAATCAAGATATTTATTAAATGGTTCATGTCTTTGATGGTAAATAATAAACATTTTTCTGGTGGATTACAATTAAAGCTAAAAATTACACCTAAATTGACGCCGCCGTTGCATGCAGCTTTTGTAAATTTATCAATCTTCTTGATCTATATATTTCCAATCTAGTATGGATATCTAAGCAAACAGCAATAAAGATTTTAAAAAAGTACTGGAAATTATATTATAAGCTTTAATTCTAAAAATACACCGTTATTACATTAAACGCTTAAAAATTTGATTCGGAAAAGTTTGCGGGGGACCATAAATACATTGTAATAAAAAAATCTATGTATAGAAAAAAATTTTCTGAGCAACAATTGATCATTGTTTTCTTTAATTCTTTATTGTTAATAAAATTCGTACTGTTGTTGATAATAATTACATTTATAATTTTTTTTTTTGCAAGCGATTTAAAGTTGATACAAAACGAGTTCGTTTTGCGAATCGATTGCCAGGTATAACAGAGCAATCGATTGAAAAGTAACTCATTTAGTGTTTTTAATAAGTATAATAAGCAGAGTGTTTGTAAATTCACTTGCCAAGATAAAATAAAATACTAACATAAAATAAAATTAATATAGAATTTTTTTTTGTAAGTATATTACAAGTTTAATTAGGAATTAGTATGCAGTAAAAATATAATTCTTATCACAGCTTGTTGCTTAATTCACAAAAATTTAGTTCGAAACTTCTTATTTATCTAAAAAATTTAAACTTCATTATAATTGTTTTAGAACAAATTTTGAGATTTTCTCATGGGTACTTCGCAAAATGAACCAAATTTATCAAACTTACTTATCCGAATTTTTTTGCGATTTAAATAGACAATTTTAAAAAGTTCGCCTTATTTTTAAAAATTGTCAAAAAATTGTTGAATGCGAAACTCCTAATTCTTTAGCTATTTCTTTATTTGATTCTTCTTATTATCAAATTCGCATTACAAAAAAAAAATATTTCAGACAATTACATATGTGTTTATTGTTTAATTTACCAGGCTCCAGTCGTCAAACAATATGGGCCTTTTCTTTTTTAATTTATTATTATAATAATAACGTATGTGTTTTTCTTTATTTTCTTATTATCGTGTTTATATTTTCGTCGTTATAACCGATAATTTTTTTCGTTTTTTAAGTTAAAAATAGCTCGCTATAAGCGATGTCGTTATTTCCGATATCAATTTGTTTGAAATTATATATTCTTAAAACCGGGACTATTAAAAGTGGTCGTAATAAACGATATGTCGTTATAATCGATTTTGAGGTAGGTACTTATATTATAAACGAAAAGTCTAATATTATATAAAAAAATTTCTAACTGTTTTTTTTTTATTTTACTTGTATTAAAATGTCATGAAAATTTCTCCAATTTGTTATGGTTGTAAAAGAATTTAATTTGGAAATTAATTTCTATACTCTTTATACCTATATATATTTTGTTTTTATTTTATATTTTATATTTATAAAATTTGAATTTGAGTAAAGTGGATTTTACCACACACGATTATTGAAAATAAAGTGACGAGATTACCTTTCATTAATGAAAAATTTGTTGTTTTTCTTTTTTTGATCTGAAAGATGAAAGAAAAGAAATGAGCAATCAAATAAAGTGATGATTAGAATTGGATTCGTTTTTTTTTTTATTTTATTGTCACCTTATTTTTTCGCCGAATTCCGACAATTAATTTAAAAATTTTATTTTGTTATTTTGATATTGATTTGGTTTTTTTTTCTATTTTTGTTTTTTTGTTTTTTTTTATCAGTTGCCATATTTGAAATTTTGTTCATGGTTTGGAATTAATTTTAACATCAAATTATAGACAAAATGTATCTATTGTCATCATCATGTATAATTTTTTTTTAGATTTTCGAATTAGAATTAATAAATTTATTTTTTTTTTTTTATAAAATTTGCATTTTAAATTTACATTTTTTTCAAAGTTACTGTTCTCCTTTTTTTTTTTTTTAAATATGAGTTTATTAGCTTTTTTTGTTTAAAAATATTTAAAAAATAAAAAAAAAAATGTCAATAAACTTTAAAAATAATTAAACTTATATAAATCTACAATTGAAAATTAATAATTTGATTAAAATTGAGATCTGACGAAATGTTCATTATCTATTTACACATGCTATAAAGAATTAAAACAAAAAAATATTAAAAAATTTTTCCAAAATTTTATGTTTTGTACTTTGGAATCAGTAGACGGGCATGATTCAGATTTAATTATATACCCATATATACCCATATATTATATTAAACGTAAAGTTATCAGAAAAAATTATGAATATTATTTATTTTATAAAATATTAATCGAGACTTGAACTTTGATATCATTTTGTGTCTCATTCAATATACATATGGGGTTACCTTCAGTGGTGTGATATTTATAAAATCATTCGTGTTTATATTATTATTAATAATTAGTATTCATGTGTGTCTAAAAATATAAAGTATTAAATCTATTTATTATTTTTGATTATCTGACAAATATGTGTACATACATACATAGGGTTTCTGATAACTCGGGTTTTTACGACTCGGCGAGTACGAGTCCTAAATTTTGAAAACTCGCCGAGTCCGAGTCGAATCCAATCTAAATCTAAACTCAAATCAATAAGCGAAATCGTTTAATATTTTGGAACTCAAGAAAGTATTTATAAAAAAAAATTACTAAAATTTGTTAAAATTAGAATTATTACAAGATTTTTAACTGAAATTTGTGGTCCTGTCCAGAAATTAAAAAATTAATCAATTCATTTTCAAATATTAAACTTTGAACTTACATTTAACTATTTGAACATTTTATTTGATCAACTTAATTGCTTTTTTGTTTTAAGTTAAGGTAGAAATATTTGAGAAATACTAACGAATTAAGAGACTTGTATTCGTTTTGAAGTTAATAGTTTTTGCTTAATTTTAAAAACTAGTAATAGAGTCGAGTCCCGAATCCAAGAAACCACCCAAATACTCGACGAGTCCGAGTCGAGTCGAATCGAGTACAAAAACCCTATACATACATAATTAATTTAATTGGGACTCCTAATTATTAAGAAATTGTTTTTGTTGACAAATATGACTTTTTTGAAAATATGTTTTTGTTTTTATTTTATTTTTTTCATTCAGAATTATTTTACTTTCTACTTGCGTTCTATTTAGCACTGCAATACATGATTAATGTATATACTTATATAAATTTAAATTACTTATTTAAACTATTTTTAGTAAATCATGATGATAAACTATTACTAATTATTTTAATGATTTTAGTAAGTGATATCTTTACTTCAGACATATTTAGTGCGAGTCAGGAAAATTATAAAGCAAATAAATAGTGAATAAATAATAACAGATCCAAAGTTCAATTTTTTAAACTTACGTTTTTAAAGCTGTAAACAAAAATTTTGTTTCGAGACTATGATTATGTCTATTTATTCTATTTATATTTTATACCCATGCCAACAATAGGTTATTATAAAATTGCTCTTCCGTTTGAAACCCATTAATCTAAATATGACAGATATGGACTCAAAAGGTATATTGATCGAATCAGATTTGAAAAGTAAATCGATTTAGCTACGTGTGTTTGATGTTCGTCTGTACGTTTGTGTATCAGCACAATAACTCAAAAACTAAAAGGGCTAGAGTTTTGAAGTGTACACAATTTTTTTTTAGATAATTTATTGGCTCCTATCCAGACCAAGGCTTTGTGTTTCATATAAAATTTTTTTGGTGGATAATTTATTGGTTTCTTATTATTTTGTTTAAAATCGGACCAAGGCTTTGGGTTTTTAATAAATAAGCATGGTCACTAAAGTTAAGTGTAGCTTCTATAAAAATTTTTTGGAACCAAAGTACAGATCCTTAAAACTTGTAATATAATATAAGCAATTTTGTAGAGTTTTAAAATAATTGGATCACACTTTTGGGAACGTGCATTACAAAGTTCTCTATCCGATCAATATGTTAGAAAACGAGGCTACAAAGTTAAAATTGAAATTAGGCAAGTAAAGTAATAGGACAAGTGCTTTAGGAAAGTTGGACATTATTCGAAGCAACTTTTGGGGTCGGCCAAATATTTTTTTACTACTTTTTTTTTTAGATATAATATCATAGGAAATTTAAGGTTTTATTATTTAAAAGGACATAGTTGGTTGACCCGGGTATCTGAAATTTGACAAGCGCAACTATATTCCTTCTCGTCTTACATTTGATTTAACTATTCAACGTAGTCAATTTTCAGTTTTAAATTTTTTGTTTTTTTTTTTAATTTTAACACATATAAAAAAAATATTCAATGTGGATTCTGAGTTATGATAATTTACAGGATAGAAAGATTTTTTTAATTTGGGGATTAATGGATATGGTTTTCCAAAAATGACTGATTGGTATAGTAGTTGGAGTAGTGGATTCTAACTCTAGGAACCCGTGTTCAAATCTGTGTACGTGTCAAAAAAAGTTTTTCTTGTTTTTGTTACTATTCAACTTCTTTATCAATTTCCTTATAATATATGCATTCAAATTTTTTATTCAAATATTTTATTTTTAATCACAAAACAGTCTAGAAGTTTCTAAATATGTAACGAACAGGACGGACAAAGAAAAACTATAAAGCATATATTAAAAAAATGCCAAATTTTAAATCATTTCTGTCCTATAATTAAAATATATTTATTTTCGAAATAATAATTTCCAAAAATTAAGAATTTAGGTTCAATATAATTAATAATTTCGAAAAATTAAAAATTACAGTCTAAAGTCCAGCTAAACATTTTTTTTCTCATTCAATCTTCCCAGCCCTGCAGTACTCTTTGTTAAAATTTGTTCTAATTAAAAAAAAAAATCTTCATGCTAAAAATATATTAAAAATAAAAGCTTTTTTTTTATAATTATTTAAAAATTTATAATTTTTTTATTTAAAAAAATATTAATTAAAATTAAAATGACTAGATTCTTACAAACCACAAACTTGTATTAAAAAAAAAAACATTAACAAAAAAAGTAAATTTTAAATTATTAATTTTTCAAAATACATAGTACAAAAAATTCTAATACTATGATTGACGAACTCTTAAATCTAAAGGAATATCATTATTTACTGTCTCATAGATGTCGTTATTATATTCAAAATTTGTTTTAAATGTATATTGATTATCATCATAATATTGAGAATTGTCACAATACTGAACAGTAGAAGGATGATTTTGATCTGATGATGTAAACTGTTGAGGAGATGATAACTTATCATACAATATACTTCTTTCATATTTATATTCCTTATTCATTGGCAAATCATGATAATAATTATTATTATATTGATATGATGATATAGATTCATTATTATATTGATTTTTACACATTGGTGAGTATATGGGTGAATTTGGTTCATCAATTTCCATTTCCATATGAGATGATTCTGGTGTATGTTGAATGTATTGCATTTCTCTTGAATTATTATTACTCGTATACCAACATTGTTCATCCTGTTCATTTTTTATATCCACTTTTTGTTGTTCAGTTTCCAGATCTTGTACCCGGATATTCTCTTGTTCTTGATTATGTTTGTAAGTTTTAACATGTTTACGCAATGATGACGGATCAGTATAACGTTTTTGACAACCTGGTATTTTACAAGCATACGGTTTTTGTGTTAAATGAGTTTTTGTATGTTTAAAACGATCCGATGAATTTGAATAGGCTTTATTACAGCCATCAAATGAACAAATGTAGGGTTTTTCACCTGAATGTGAACGTAAATGAATTTTAAGATTTTCAGCCCTAGAAAAACTCTTACTACACAAATGACATTTATGTGGTTTTTCTTTTGTATGTGTACGTATATGTACAAGCATTTTATAACGGGCATTAAAACCTTTATTGGCACGAGTGCAACCATACCATTTACAATAGTATAAACCTTCTTTAGCTGCAATTGCATGTAATTGGGTAACATGTGATGCAAGTTGTTCTAATGTATCAAATATTGTAAAACAATTTTCCCAATTGCATATGAAATTGTCATGTGATGTCGGTGATTCGGATAATAAATTTGTTTTAACTTCAGTTATAATATGATTTGGATTAACTTTCATTATAACTGATTTGGTACGAATTGGAATTGAAATTTTTGAAAAATTTTCTTCCACTTTTTTACGATTTTTTTCCAAATTTTTAAAATAATTTTCAAAAAATTGATGATGTGTTGTTCTCAATGTTGACACTGGCACTGTAATACTTGTTTCTATATTATATGGTGTTTTTAATATTGAATCCTTTGGTGGTAAAAATTCTATTGATTGTTCTGATGATGATGATGGTGGTGTTAATGATGATGATGATGATTGTATTGATGAACTAAATTCTGATATATCTGATATAGAATTAATATTTTTATAATTTAGTTCAAATTTAGAATAAATTTCTTCTTCTTTGTTGGGTGGAGTTAATGGTGGTGTTGGTAAACATAAATATTTTTCCTCATCAATTGGTGATGGTGATAGTGTTGATGATGTTGATGATGATAAAAATAATTTTTTTTCAAAAATATTTTCAAAATAATTTTTTGTTGTTGTAGTTTCATTCAAATGAAAATTTGAGTTTATTTGTGGATACAATCCGTGTGGCGTATTTTTATTATAATATTCGTTTGTATCGAATTTGTATAATGACGAATTCATAGTTAATAATTATGCAATAAATATAGTCTTTCTTTAATATTAATATATTTATTTTTTTATTTTAAGTGTTTTTTTTTTGTAATCTTATTTAAAATGGGGAAAATTAATTAATTTTTTAATTTTGTAGTGTATTACACGAACATATAATTGCGAATAAATTAATAATATTATGTTAAGTCTATATATTATTTAATTTATAAAATAAATTTTAAGTTTTGCACAAATTTATTGTATGAACACTGTTCTAACTTTTTTTTAAAACTGATTTCTGATTAAAATACAAAAAAAAATTTCTAGTTCTGATTTACTTAAATTTTTTTGTTTTTTTTTTTTATAAAAAATCGCGACTGGTGGTGGTTCACTCTCATTTAGAGTGATATGTATATATATATATTCAAGTGTCTATTTAAAATTACAATGAAATTATAAAAAAAAAAATTAAAATGAGTATAAAACGTCTGGCTGATAAGAAATATAAAAAAAAAAATTATATTTTCTGTGTTGTCTTATCAATTTTTATGATTTTGAGACAGCTTTTGAAAATTTTTTTTTTTTTTTTAAACTAAAATAGGAAGGGAGTATTTATAGGAGTCAAATTCCAAAGCTTTGTTCTATTACGAAGTTATTGTTTCTTCAATTAAATGAAATGTAGGTACCTACATTTGTATGCAAAATAATGTGTGCAGGAACCAATTTTTTTAAAATCCCAAAAATTGATCATCACAAAATTGATTAATTTATGAGCTAATATTTGTTTATATTTTTACATATACATACTTATTGAAATATTACTTATTTATTAATTTGTTTATTTGTGGTTTTCATAGGGGATTGCACATATAAAATATAAATTTAGGATCTGCGTGGGAATGAAATTCACACACCCTAGATTAATAAGCAATGTATCTATACTATGCTTATTGTCCAAGGCCTACAATGCTTACCACTGCAAACCCGAGATCCCTTATTCAGTACTTATAACATTATATTTTAAAGCTAGAAATATTAAATTAAATCTTTCTGGCGAGAACGAAGGATGTTTCTTATTTATTTGGGATCAAACCCAGCTAACATTTAGGTTATTTTTTGAAACTAAGAAACTAGAAGTTTAGGAGAGATGAAGGAGCAATTTGAAGGAGAAAATTATCTTAGAAATTCAAAAGGAAGCAAAAAACAAAAAAGAATTAACATTAAAAACAGAATTCGAAAAGGAAGCTAAGAAGTGCGTATAGAAATTAAAATGCACCGAACCTTTCCAATGTAAATTCGGGTAAGAAATGCAAGAAAGCTAATAACTTTTTATGGATTAAGCAAGGATTATTTCAAAATTCAGGGAATTTTTAAAAAAGTGTGGCAAAGGGAATTACGGTAGAAGTGTGGCAAAAAGTGTATTTAAATTTAATTTCTGTAGAACAAATGTAATGCAATCTACAGACTAAATATAAAAAATGCGGAATATCTTTTCACTTATTTTAAAACAAAAAGTTCAAGAATTTTAATTACCATCTTAATGTTTTTTTACTGATTCTTCTCAATTAAAACGCAATACTTTACATTGTATCTATTCGAAATATTTAATTACTTATTTTGTAATTCCCCGAAAATGGGTTGAAAATAATAACTTCAAAAATTATTTAATTTTTATAGGAGAAGTGAAAAAGATGGAAAAAACATAATAAAAAAAAATAAGAGGGGGTGCGAAAATTCCATAGGCAATAAGTGCATAAATTAAAATTATGAACTTAATTTAATTTAAAATGGAATTAAAACCATAAAGTGAATTATGTACTTTTAATTTCTCTTTACTCGTAACATTGTGAATTATGACCATATGACATATGACCTTTGATTTCTAAACTTCAATTTAAGGCCTCATAATTTTCAAATTACTCTTACCGTTTTCGAGATAATCATCTTGATAATGTTATTGTAATAAGGGGATTTTAAAAATGAAATAATGGTATTGGTATACAAAAATAACGAGTGGAAAATATCCATATATTTTTCAGATCAAAGTAATTGTTACTTGAAACCTCATAACCTCATCTAGCTTCCGACAATTAAACTATCTTCTATGTTAAACAGGGGTGAAGATATTGTTATTTCTTTTTTAAAAGTTACCGAAATTACTTTAAAGGTTGTTATCCCAAAAACCGTCAGAAATAGACCACACCCTCCAGAACAATTGTTTGTTCATTAAGAACTTCTCCATCACCTCTGTTCTTCGTGACCTTGTTTCCGACATCCTATATAAATATTACGGAAAAAGTGGATAACTATGATTTTGAATATTCTAAAAAATAAATATTCTAAAGCGCAGGCGAAACGGGCTCATAGCGGTTATGGCTGTACTGCACAATCAAACCCTGACCCTAATACTAAACTTAAAAGGGAAATAAGGCCATCATTTTGTTAGGAACCTATTTCTTTTTCAAATGGAATTAAGTTCATTATGGACTTACTGCCAATTGGAACTGTTACACCCTCCCAGAAAATAAAATCAAACACACTTATTAAATTTTTTTTTCCAAATATATTAGATTAGATTTTAGCTCAGACATTTTTTTTAATATAATCAATAAAAAATAAAAAAAAAATTAATATAAATAATTAAGTTATTAATTTTAATTTTTCTTTGTTAAAATTAAATTTAGACTAGACTGTTTTTTTTATTAATTTTTATATTATTAATAAATATGATATGAATATTTTTATTTTTTTTTAATTTTCATCTATTTAGTATTCAATGATTATAAGATTTATTTTTTGTTTTTCTCTATTTCATATTTTTAAAATTTTAATAAATTAAAAAAAAAATTATTATTTAAAATTTAAATATCGAAGATGAAATTCTTCGTTTATATTTCACAAGAAGTTCTAAGAAATGATGCAACATATACAGTCAATAATAATCCCTTCGGCAATATAAGTATCTACTAAATTCCTTCACCATCCGTTTGAATAAAAAAAATTTATTTCTGACTTTTTGTTAAAATTAACTGTCTATTTGTTAAATTAACTACTTACTATTCGGACTATTAAAAAAAATGAAATATTTTCAAAAAAAAAAAAAACAGACGCCACCAATCTTACAAATCGCAAAAAACCAAATACGATCATCCCAATTAGACAAAATAAAATTTTGAATGTTAAAATTATAATTATGAGATGAAGTCTAGAAACAGGAACCTCAGAAAAAAAAAATTATAATTAGTTCTTATTCTTCTTCAGTTTCATCTTTTAAGACAGTTTGTATATATATATATTATATAGATACAATTAATTTAGACCTTTTTTTGTTGGCTTTTAAAATCCATTTTCATATTTATTTATTAGTTTATTTATTGTATCTTGGTGTTTTTTTGTTTATCCTATACAGTTTTTTTAATAATTTATTTTTAATTTCGAAAAATGACATATTGCCAACCTTAAATAAATTCGGAATTAAAAAAAATAAAAAACTAATAACTAATATGTATTTTATACCTGGGGACCAGCAGATTTGGATTGAATATGATTTAATAAGCACAAAAACAGCAAAAAAAGCTATTAAAAAAAACAAAGAATCCCTTAAGTTGGGTTATGTTTTTTTTGTTTTTGAGAATTGGATGATGAACGTTTCGAACACACCCAAAAAATCCTCCTTTTTTCAAATAAAATATTAAAAAATTATTCTTCAAATTTTTGTTTTTTATTTTTCAAAAATTTGTTAAAACAAAGCCTCCAAAAATCCAAAAAATGAAAAAACAATAAAATATAACCCTCCTAATAAGCATTTCTAATTAGTTATGAATGAACAAATCAAATATTGATTAGAAGAGGAGAGAAGAGAATAAAGAAGAGGAGAGAAGAAACTATAAAATTAATCCAATCTAGTTTTAAAATTCATTGAATGAAAATTAAAGATGATTCTAAAATTCTAAAAAAAAAAATAAACGAAAGAATAAAATCTTAAAAAATCATTATTTTTAGATATTTTATTTTGTTTTTGTTTTTTTTTTTTTGCTTTTGGGTTTCCGAAATTCCGAACCCAGATGAAATTATAATGAAAAGAACATAAATCATTGCACCAAATGGATATTTATCTAACTATATAATATAGGAGTATAATATAATGTATATATATATATGTAGTTTTTAAGTTAATTTGGTTGATTAGTTAGATATATTGGTAAGTATATACATATATAAGTTATTGGTGAGATATTTTATTTTTTCAAGTTTAATAAATTTCTATGTTTCAATGAATGTGTGTAGTATATGATTATAAAATATGGATAATCATTGGAAATAAATGTTATTTTGATAATGAGATATAGGTAAAAGGAAATATGCCAAAAAAATGTTTGTATATATATGTATATATAAATCAATATAATTTAAAATGTAGTATGTTAAGATACATTTTTATATATATATGTATAATATAACAAGCATACAGTGTTGGATAAATATCATATCCGACCGGCGACGTAGAGGTTAGGAAGTCGGCCTTTAAAAGTGAAAGGACTCGAGTTCAAGCTCTGGTCAGATCATATCTCATAAAAAATATAATTTATAATTTGTATTATAATAGGTGACCACATTTCAAATTAGAAACAGGGGTTAATGCTAGCTGGTACATTTATGTACTATATGGTAATTAATAAATAAATATGATTTAATGTAAAAGTATAAAGAGTATAAAGTATAATGTAAAGTATAAAGTATAATGTAAAAGTATATTTTACGAGTCTATTAACGTTTTATTAGTAAATCATAATTATGAAAAACTCTTTTGATTCAACAATTGAGTCTTTGATTAATTTCTTTAAATTTCAATCTAATACAAAAATACTCTTCTTTGATATTGTAATAAAGTATGTCTATCAAAGCTTTTAAAGATATTTTATAAGATTATGAAACACAAATATGATATTTATCTGATATAAGAAGACTTATATTTATATAAAGTAAAAATAAATTTATATAATGAATAATAATTAAGGATACAGCGTACTTTTAATAAATTATTATTTTGTTATTAAAACATCACTTCTTCTATAAATACCTCCTCAATACAATGATCTTTTGATCGGTATTATCAAAGCTCAAGTCATTTTATCGAATTTTTTAATATAAAGTGATTGATCCTTTTTTTTTATCAGATATATAACCGTTAGAGGCTTGCGGTGTAAGTGTTGGTACTGCGTTAAAATATGGTAGTATTGAGTGTTGATCTCTAAATTGAGTGGTGAGGATTAGAGTTCTACTTTATGTTAAAATTTTTTAAGCTAATCAAATTTTGGTTCGTAATTTGGTTTCAAAATAAATGCAAAAGTGAATAGTTAATAATTAATATATATATATTTTTAATATAATAAAATGTATAAACTGTTTAAAAAGCAAATACTTTAAGTACAGTGTAATACAAGTAAATTTTAAATGAAATTCTTTGATAAGCTCAAATCAAGTCAAGTAGAAATTAAGTTGATCCTAAGGATAAATCGTAAGAATATATTTTTATAATCTAAAAGGTTAATAATGGTGAAAAAATACTGTTATAGACAAGCTGTTGAACAATATAGCAAGTTTGACTAAAATGCTCCACTGGCACAGTTATTAAAGTGCCGATCTTTCATTCAAGATGCCCAGGATCAAATCTCAGTAAAATAAAAAAAAAATATTTTATCTTGTTTTAGACTCGACTCTGCCACAATTTTCCGAGTTCAAAAAAAGAGTTCAAATTAATGGATTATGATTATATTAATAAAAAAAGAATACATTAATATAACAATATAAAAAATACAAAATATATACAAATAATTTAATTTAATAATATAACTCACAGATACAATAATACCTTATAAATCAAATATAAAATTATTACAATATATTATAAATAGTAATTTATTTATTGAAGATCTAAGACGTTCCTACATGTTATAAGGCCTGGTATTATTTTACTTTGTGTATTAATTGTATATTATTTTGTGTATTAATTGTATGTGGAATTCATTAAGGTTAATTTTAATAATAAGAAGTGTATAATATGTCCTCCTTGTTCCCCCCTTTGTGAATCTATGGTATGGAATTATTAGCTTAACAGTTGAAGATTTAGCATTAAAAAAAAGTGTAAGTGCAAGAATAATGTATTTATATAAAATAAATCTATTTGTTCCAAATAAAACCGTCACACATTTTTTGAGGCAGTAGCTGAAGTTTTCAAATATATACAAACTATTTGCTGGAAATCTTATTACTATCTACACATCATATAGTAAACTTATATTTAAATAATCTTGAAAAGATTTTTTCTCTTCGTATTTTTCATACTATTTTAAATTATTTAACCTTTTATTTTTAATTTTTGAGCAACACTGTCTTTAAAACTAAAACTTAAATTCTCCCAAAAAAATTACCTCGTTAATAAGAACCTAAAATCAGATCTGGAAATTATAAAATTTAATATCTCAAAGATGGTAATTTTTATATTTTAAATACGAGTATTCTTCATTTTCAAATTTTTTTCTAATGAATTTCACCAATTAATCTTAAAGACACTACACATTTTATTTGATTTCTATGTAAATAGGGATTATTTTTTTTATATTTTTCTATTTTTTTTTTTTTTTTATTAAATTTTTGGGGAATTTTTCTATATGGCTTATGAGAACAAGCGTTCAAAATATTAAAAACAAAAAAAAATATATCTTAAGATAATTTTTTTTTTATTTCTGATTTTTAGTATATTATGTCCCCTATCATTTGTCTCCAGATACTTTTATACAAATAGAGGTGGATATATTACAATCTTGTTTGGAAATCATTAAAACTAACAAAGTTTGAGTTTGAGGAAGAGCTAAGACAATTAAAAAAAAAATATTCAGGAAACCTTTACCTTAAGTATATATTTAACAAACTATATGTAGGTATATGAAATTATGTAACAAATTTACAACACCTTTTTTATTTCATTTTCAAATTGAAAATTAATTTTGATTTTTGTTTTTTTTAATTAATTAAAATAAAATAAAATTAACGATTTCCTCTTTTTAATATTACAACAGAATACAAAATTGAATATTATATTGAATATATATTGAATATTTATTGTTTTTCCTTCTATATTATAAATTGTTAATTACATTATATATGAAATAAATCTGGTACATTGATCTTGAAATTTAGATCTGGTATTTTGATTCAGGAATTTTGGAATTTTTTTTTTCAAAAATACGTTTTAATAGCATTCCGATAGATGGATCTAATAAAATATACCATAATCTAGTGTTAGGTAGTCTTTAATATAAATTCACTATATAATATAAAGACAAATGAAAAGTAATCAAATGAATTGTTATAAATGCTGTCAATAGGAATGATAATGATCGGATCTTAGTTTTACAAAAAATAAAGGTGAAAAATAATTTTTTTCGAAAAACATGATCTGTTTAAAATTCTTTTCTAAGAACTTGTAATTTGAAATAGTTAAATGGATACCGAAAGTTACCATAGTAAAAATGAATTACAGTAAGATATAGGATTAATCTTATGAAAAATTATTTAAAATAAATTTGTGTTCATTGTTCTTGAATGGGGGGGATTATTAATCCTTTTTTTTTTCAATTTAATTAAGTATCCCCAGATAATAGGTATACGAATACGGGTTAATATGTTTTGAGTTTTATTGAATGAATTTCCTCCTCATATTTCTTATATACTTGGACTTTATTATTTCTATTGTTCTTGGGAAATTTAAATTAATTTTCAAGTGTTAAGCATTATTAAGTTTCAGGAATTTTATACATAGGATTAAAATTTTCTATTAATAAAGAAAACGACGAAGAGCGTAGTAGAGTAGACTGTGTCAATTCTGGGATACCCGTATGACCGTTATATAAACATTATATCATTATTATAAACTTTAAATAATACTAGTTTTATTAGATGTAGTCTAATGTTCTTATAAAATAAGAAGTTGTATGGTAGATACTCGAACTTTCTGCAGTAGATCCACCAAATTTTGCAAAAAACTTTGGCCATAAAACTAAACTACTTTTGGCAAAATTTCAGACACGCAGTTGTAATAGGTACAGAGTAATGCTCATATAAAAAAGAATTCGTATGGCAGCTAACCGAACCCATGGACCAAAATGGCTGGATTTAAATAGCGATGACGGCTATTGCAAAAAAACGAATTTACGAAAATTTTAAGATCCTAGCTCCTTTAGTTTTTGAGTTATCGTGTGCACGGACGGGCAGAAGGACGAACGGACATACATATCTAAATCGATTTTTTTTTCGATTCTGATCCGATCCATACACTTGAGTCTATATCTACTCCCCCTCCTTGTCTGCGTCACAAACGTAATTGCAAATTTATTACACCCTTTGACCTATAGTCATACGGGTATAAAGAGTATACAAAGTATAGAGCTTTACAAAGTATACTCTTTTAAGTATGAACAATATACTAAGTACTATGTATAACAAGGTTATTTTACAAAGATAATAATTTTTATTTACTTTTTTATCAAATTGTACGTGAACTCAATCAATATTGATTTTTTAATCTACTTTGACTCATTGCCATTATCACATTTTATCATTTTATGGTATCTTTATATGATAAGTGTACATTTGTTGTGACGTAATGCTTAACAACTAATATAAACTGTTGTTTTAATTGAGTTTTTTTTTGTATATGTTTTTTTAATTTTTAAAAACTTTAATCAATTTAATTTAATTATTAGTGTAATCACAATATTGTACGTCAGTTTGTTATTAAAGTAGAGTTATAAGTTGAAGCTCTACTGCATTTAAATGTCATATGAAGTTGTAAATATTTAAAAAAATTATGTATAGATTCTAAAATCTAAATGGTAGTGAAAAAGGTGCAGGGTCACAACTCCCAGGGTCATGGGGACTCTTAGGGTCCTTTAGAGACTTATGACTCACTTAATGGAACATAAGTCCCTTTACAAATGTTATAATTGCCTTTATTAAATTTTTAGTTATAAAATCATATAACTTAAATTGTGTGATTGAGGGATATATATTAAAGTCAAAATTTTGAAATAATTTCTGAAAGTTTTTTCTGATCTTTATAATTTAAAGTGTAATAATATAAAAATATATATGTATATATAAGTAAAATGTACAACAATATGTTTTTATATATTTATCTATGCGAGATACTATATTAAGAAGCATATTTAGCTTAAAAAATCAAAGTTGATCCTTTTTCCAGAATATTTATGAATTCATGTATGCGAGACTTTGGTTACAAAATCAGGATTACCCTTTTTCCAAAATAGCTTTTCACTGGTGATTTTACATTATTTACATTATAGTGGTGCAACAATAAAAGTCTAATAAGAACTTTTGACTAGTTTTAAGCACAGAAGTTCCAATAGGACTCTAAAAGACACTTGTTCAATCATTAGTCTAACCAATATCTCTGTTGCATACTATATAGATATCATATAGGTTCTTCTAGGAACATAAGGGTAAGGCACTGGAATAAGTTCTAATGTTGAAACTAAGTTTTATATTTCTGCTTCTGTGAGTTATGGTATAAGTCAAATTATTTTAAGCTCTTCATTGTTACTAAAATATGGATCCAGGTCCCTAGAATCAGATGTCGACACTCTAACAATTGTGCTACCCAGCTGTTAATTTCATTCAAGTCTGAATATTTAAACTAAAAAAAAAATAATTAAAATACTGACCAGATGTAAAAGTTGTTTCCGGGTGTTACACATGAAACGTGTGTTTCCAAAAAAAAAACTAAGAATATTATATTTTTTTAAAAAAAAATCAACACGCGTCTAAGAAAATGACTTTTAAAGATGGTGAATTAAAGATGTTGCTAAAAAGATATCATTTTCATTGAAATTATTTGCAAAAAAAAAATCTCCTAACATAATCATATCATATTTATGAGTGGCATACTTGCATAGAAAAAATGATTCATTCCCATATGCTTTAATCCTAAAAATATTTTTTTTTAAGTTTTTCTTTTTTGCATATTAAAAATGAGTTATTAAACCATTTGTTAATTTTTTCATTCACTTTTTTATTCACAGCGTTTTTATAAGTGACTAATTTTTTTTATATTTTATAACTAAAGCAATAAAATAAAAAAATAAATTGACATAAAAAATATTTCGATTCGATTTGTATCGAAGGATCAAGCTAAAAAAAAGGTGTGGTGACAAAAGTCCTAGAGTCAAATGTCCCACGAGGAGAGGGCAAAAAGATACCTAAAAAAAGAGAAATAACACCCCATTATATTTTCAAACGTCTGTAATTATGTTTTGAACTGCATTTTGAAAAACAGTAAAATTTTGAATGTGGAACGAGTTTAAGCAGAAATTCCAGATTTTCAATATGTAGTTAATAAAAAATTTTTTATTTTTTGTTAATGGTTTTATTTTTATAAACTATGGAAATAATTAATTGCTACTTATTTTGGGAGCATAGGGCTTCAACAAAACTACGAAATCTTACTCTATTTTAGGCTTTTTAATTGACTTCTGTCCATACTTTTTCTTCGTATTTATTTTTCTATCATTCTTCTCCAAGTGTTTTTGGGTCTAACAACTATTCTTTTCCCTGGCGGTTCCAATCTAATGCCTGATTGGCAATGGTATTTATTTCGAATAAGCTCTTATTGCATTATCAGCAACAATTCTTCGTTAGTTATTCTCTGGCGCTCGTTCATCAGCCAGATTTCACTGCTTTATAGGAGAATTGAATTCACGCAGTAGTCGAAAATTTTAATTTTTGCTGGTGTGGCTATTTGTGTAGATCTCCAAATACTCCATGGTGTAACGAAACTGTTCTTGTAAGATTTAGCCTGTCTGTTTTCACTTATATCCCTTTTATGCTCGCTGGAAAATTGAAGTTTTGCAAATCTTCTAAAGGTCTCTACTCTGAAAATGATCTTTAAATATTGCGTATTATATTTTAAAAATTTGAGTTTATGAATTCAAAAGTCCTCGGGGGACTTTTGATCAACTCATTGTGAGTTATAAATTCCCTGAAGACATTTGGTTTTTTACCGATTCATAAATACCATGGGAACTTTTGACTCTGGGACTTTTGTCATCCCACCAGAAAAAAAAGTGTTTCATAATTCATTCGGAAATTAAGAAAAAAAAAAAACAACAGCAAAACAGAGCCAGACTCCAAGTCTTTTAAATTAAAGATTTTTTTTTTATCTTTTTTATTTAATTTTTTTTTTTTTTGTAAATACGTTCAAATGTTTCAAAATAATTCGTAGAATAAATAAATGTCGCTTTAAGGTAAATTACACAATCAAACAAATACAAGAAAAAAAAAACCCAAACTGGTATGAAAAACTCTTTTAATAAAATTTATTTTTTTTTTTTTTTTTTTGATTACAACATATTAGATTTGACCGACCATCACTATTATCACCGTATTGTCCGTATGTCACAGGAACTTAATAAGAATATGTAGGTATATATATATATATATATATATATATATATATAATACAAAAAAAGAGTATTTAACAGCTGAGAGTTGAATTAAATTGAACCATTTTTTTTTGTAGTTCATTTGTAGGTATATGGTGTATATTTTGGTATATAATACACCAGATCAATATGCTTTAAACTTTAGATATATATACGAGTATGTCTTAAACCAATATGGACCTTATATTTATAGGAAAAAAACAAAAAACAACGACGTTTTATTTTTTCGGTTTAAGAAGAGAATATAAAAATAAAATTGATCTTTAGCACTTTTGTACATGAAATTCGATTTAAAAGTGATAAAAAAAAAATGAAATGAAAAAAAAAAAAATAAATTTGTTTTTATTTTAATTTTTTTTTTTTTTTTGTACTTTTTCCAGAGGAAATAAATTTTTTCCAACATTATATCCGACGGGAGATCCATTTACATGTTCTTTTATTTTGGAATTTTGGTTTTTTTTATAATTTTGTTTTTTTGGTTTTAATATGGTAAAATGAATAAAAAAAAAAGCATTTCTTTTGTACACCATTTTATATCTAATTTAAAATCGTAATAGGTAAAATAAAAAAAAAAAAAAATTCAAAAAAAAACCATGTTAACTTATACATTGACATTATTATTTCGATTTATAAATCTAGAGTTGAAAAAAAAAAATCCATTGAAATATGTGTAATTTAAAGCAACACTCCTTGATTCAAGTCCAAAATATGTATGTTTCAGTTTTTGTTGTTGCTTTTTTTTTAATTTTTTTGAAAAAAAAAGTTCTTAATATTAAATTTTACAATTAGTGCATTTTGATTGGGCACTTTGGGTATTAGATTTGCTATATGGCCGAATTTTTTATTATTATAAACCCAACATTTCAAATTCAAAGGTTCAAATTGAATTATAGGCCATTGACGTTGAAGTGTTAAATTTTTTGAAATAAATAGCTCGGAAGAATTCTTAATAGAAGCAGTTATAGCTTATAATCAGGGTTTGAAATGATATAGTTAAAGCAGCAAATGCAATGAAATAAGTGCTTTTGCTGTACAGTCGAACCATTTCAATCTAATAAATAAAACTGTGCTGTGCTATACTGCTTAAATACTATAGAAGCAAATGAAAGCGATAGCTATTATTTAAAAAAACAAAACCTTTGGCTTGTTAGCACATTCCAATTATCAAACATTGAACTATAAAAAATGCTTTTTTTTTGTTACAATTTATAAGCAAAGTAAGAAAAAGTTTTTACTGAGAACTTAATTACTGAAAAGGTTATACATACATTGTGCACATATTGCATAAAATATATAATGTCAAAACAAAAATTAACGAAAACGAATGGTGAATTATAAGATAACACAAATTTAACTTGACGTTTCTTAATTTCATCTGACGTCATACATGTTACCTGACTACATTTATTTTCGCCGTCCCTCTAAATGTCGTAGAATTTTCTACGGCGTCGAGATTGTCTGAGTTGAGTTATTAAGCTTGCAGTGTTGTTTGTGCATATTGTTTTAAATCCTAAGGGGAAGAGATTAATAATTGGCGATATAGATTTAGGGGTTAGGAAGTTTGTATTATTATAATTTATTAATTGACTTTTTAAAATTACTAATTGTTGTGACAAGGACTATTTCACATCAAATTAATTTAAATTCTCAATAACAGTTTTCAATGACATTAATAAAAATTTATAAACATTTGTTGTCCGTGCATTTTTCATTTGAAAAATTTTGTATGTTCTATATTTTGTCAGGAGATTAAAGTTTATAGTTCAATGATTTTATAAGAAAGTTTTAATATATTTGGAATGTCTGCAGCACTATGGCTTGATTTTAATATATAATACTTTTAAATAGTAGTCATGCACAAACGTGTTTCATGAAAGTTCTTGAAAACTTTAAAAGAAATATTTAAAAGTTTTGTATTACCATTGGCGGAATGATTCAAAAAACTAAAAAACTCATACAAAATGCTCCACCTAAGAAAAGCGTACATTTCGCTAATTTTATTTGTCAAGTTAGTTAATGTACTTAAAATTTTTGCCGTTCTTTCAAAAAAAGTACCAGAAACCGTTTTATACTTCTGAACGGTTTTAAAATATTTAAATTTTTAAAACCGCTCCTAATCAAGTTAATCTTACAGCATTTACAATTCAGTGTGTAATTGCATCACATTAAAAAAAAAACAACAACAAACAAAATAAGAAAAATATACCTCTTTATGGTGTTTTTTATGTTTTTCTTGCCAATTTTATTCATTCTTTTTTTTTTTTTTTTTGAAATTTTGAGAAAAGGATTGAAGAATGGACTTTTAAATTTTATATAAATATAAAATTAAAAAAAAAAATAATGTAAGAGTGAGAAAGATATAACCTTCAAATTGTATTATATTGTGTACCCATAAATCGAAAAAAAAAAAACAAAAAACCAAAAAATTACAATAAATACCAAACTTAACACATCCCCACCTAAACTTGCATACCAAAATATTCTACTTACGTGGTAAATATTTTTTTTTTTTTTGTATTTATCCAAAGGAAATAAAATACATATCGAAAATGAGAAGAAAAGATATGTTTAGAACTCCATAAACACAGGACAAATTACCTTCTAAGATATAAATCTGAATATACTTGAGAATAAAAAAGAAATCAAAGAACAGAAAAAAAAAAAAAGAAAATAGAATATAATAAATAAAAATTTAAGACAAGGTAACCCTAAAAAAAACATAATAAGAGAAAGATCATGATATATTGTATTAAACTGTGTTGCCATCGTTAATGTTACAAGATATCTTTGTTCTAAAAAATAAATTATTAAATAACTTTAAAAAGCGAATTTGTCGAATTGGATTTAAATTGTTTTAGCATTAGTTTTTGGGAAATTTTTAAGAAAAATGAAAAGACAATAAGATAACAAAGTTTTTAAAACCAGCTAGGAAATCGGCTTCAGTCAAAATTTTAAGAATCACATTCAACAATAAGTCCTAAATTCTTCATCAATGACAAATTTTGCATAACCCAATTGAAAGAAAATTTTTTATATATTAAGGTAAAGTAAAATTAGCCCAGCGGCAACACTAATTTATTTTGCATAATCTAATAGGAATTCAATTTTGACATATTAAGGTAAAGTAAAATTAACACAACGACAGCACTGATTTATTTTGCATAATCTAATAGGAATTTATTTTTGACATATTAAGGTAAAGTAAAATTAAACACAGCGGTAACACTAATTTTTACATTTAACTGATCATATATGGAAAAAAAACACATTTTCGAATTTGAAATTACAGAAAAATAACAATAATAAAAAATTAAATAAAATAAAAAAAAAACGTAAATTTAATAATAAAGGCGTATAAAACACGGCTCGAATTTATTTTAAATAAAATAAAAAAAAAAAACCAAAACAATTTCTGTATAGAACATAAAATTAAATTTATTGAAATTTTTACATTTTATTTTTTTATTTTTTTTTAAATATTTTGGGTTCCTTTACATCGTAATTTTATTGTTGTTGTTCTTTTTTGTTGTTTTACGTTATTTGTAATCCACCATAAGTATCTATAAAACCAACAGCTAACAACGAAATCAAACCAAAATCAAAACCTTAATCATTGAATGAGAGTTAAAATAAAAATTTGTTTTATTTTTTTTTTTTGAATTTATTACATTTTTTTTTTTTTGTTTTTGTATATAAGTACCTGCTCTGATGATCTTTAATGTTCTGTTGAAAATTGTTCACGGGAATTAATTTAGCACCCAAAAAATTGTAGTTAAAAGACACCTTACATCCATGCATATACCTATATACATTCATATAATTTGGTGTCTATTAAGTACTAGAAATATTACATTTTACATATATTTCTAATACTTGCATTTAAGTAATATTATGTGCATTGAGTCGTAACTGAGTGTGTGTGTGTATGTGTGTTTAGATGCCAGAATCAGTTATAAATTATACCTTGATGGATAATATGCCTATTCTGGTGACAGGTCCAAATTAACATGATGATAGGCCGATTAGTGTTCGGAATATATGTAATAAATTTAATTTGTTGTATTTTTGTTTTTAATTTTGAAAAAAAAAATGGAAATATAGTGGGTGTGGATGTAGACAGAATGTATCCCCAAAAACATAGATAAAATAAAAACAAAAATCAAAAAATTTTTTTTATCTTAAAATAAAAATCAAAAACAAAAAATGTCAAATGTTATTAGAATTTAATGGTATCGATGGTTTAAATTGAAAAAAAAAAAATTGTATTCGTTAGATCTTAGATCTTATTACCACAGATTTAGATTTGAAAATAAAAAAAAAAAAAAACAGTTTTAGTGTCAAACTTAAACAAAAAAAAAATAAAATTAAAAATAAAAACAATAATAAATTTATCATATCATGAGAAATTTAAAATAAATTTAAATTTACTTTATTCGTTTTCTTTTTAAAAATAATTCTTTCTCTTTCTCACTACAGATTTTTCCCTTTTCTTCTCTTTCTTGCAACACATACAGTGATGTAATTGGAAATTTAACTGTAAATTAATAATTGTAAAGAAAATTTTTAAATTTTTTCAATTGGAAAAAAACAAAATCAATTTATCTTTTCAAATAAATATTCAATGAAATTTTGACAGGTGTAAAAGAATATGTAGATGGCATTGTAGTATATTTTAAAAAGAATTAAATCTGTCAAATGGTTCTTAAATTTTTTAATTATGATGTCAAACTTTTGTATAGATTCTTATTTAATAATTTGATTTGTGGTTTGTTGGTGGTCTAATGCTAATACATACAAGTATTATGAACAGTTGAATAATTATTGGAAAGAGTTCATGACTTTAAAATTTTATATGTACATGTATTATTATATTTTTGCAAAAATTTTTGTTTTAAGTATTTGTACCTTAGTATTGTAAAACACTATGTTAGAATTATTTTAATAATTTGCTGAATATCGTCCACAAAATGACTTAGACAAGGCTTCAGTTTCTTTGATCGATATATTCTCTAAGCCGTTAATTACTTGGCTGTAGCTATTGTATAAGATTATGAATACACAAATTTTAGTATTGTGCGCCATCTATTATCCTACACAAGAGTTATTTATATACTTTTATTAAATCATACTTTATATTACGATATAAACTATTACGATGTAATTATACAATTTTACGATATTTTTTTTATTGTATTTGATCCGACCGGGGTTTGAACCCGAGATCTTCAGCATGAATGGCGGCATTTTTATCATTACGCCATTGGTCAGATTGGTGGTGTAAGGGCTTTTGATTTGATTATAAAAACATGTTGAATTTATTGTAAAAATAATTGCAATTATTATTGGATAAGTTAAATTTTGGAATTTTTGATTTTACATGAATCTATAAAAAAAAATTTAACAATATTAAAGTATGAAAACTGTATAAGATAGTAACATTTTGGGAAACAAGATTATCAAGAACACATGGATGGATTTAAATTGCTGTAAATAAGATGAACTTAATAAAACAAAGAGACTTAAGTTAATAAAACAAAATTTACATATACCTATAAACATTTTTAAAATATACATACAAATTTTACATATAAACTTCTGTACTAATATCCTGAACCCAAGTGTTGGAAATGTGGATTTCTTTAGTGGAGCTCTTTAGTTATACTTTTTATTCCTCAAATTCCGTTAGGACTAAAAGCATTGATTTTTAAATATTAAAGTAAAGTATATTAAAAGTTCAATTCCATAAGTTCTAAAACAAAAGAATTAAATTTACATAACATATCTATTCATATACAATTTCATTATTTCAAAATTTTAATACCTATTTATATAAGTGATTTATTAAAACATAATCTATCTTTAAGGTGATCATGTTAAAAAATATTGCAGAAAAAAACCCCCCAAAATCACTAGAATTCTGTTTTATTTATAATATAACTAAATGATTAATTCATAGTTCTATTTTAATTACTTTCTTTTATTACAATTTATTTGTATTTTATTTTTTTTTCCACCTATCTGGAAAATCGATTTGATTTAATTAATTTTATTTAACTATGAAAAAAAGATGAACATTGAACATTTTGTCATAATTTTTTTATATGTCTATTGTATTTAGAAGCACTTTTTCCTTTCAATTCTTGAGAATTAATATTTTCATAACAAATACTTCAAGCATCAGTGTAGGTCTTTGTAATAAATTTTGTTCCACATTCTATTTAACTTTTTTTTTTTTTTTAAATTAAAAAAATAAAAATAAAACTTCAATTTATTATTTACAAGTCATAGATACAAAAGAAATATACTGACTATGCGAAATTTATATTCTATTCAAAAAAATATGAAAATATAAAATAGAATAATCCAATCACCACCTTACAGTGTTTCACTGTCAGTAAGTTTCAAAAAAAAAAATGCCATTTGACAGATAAAGATAAAGAATAAAGATGACCGGCTGACTCTTAAAGAAATCCATTTTTTTTTCTTAATGTTAATCTGAACATAAAAGAAAAGAAAATTATTAAATTCTAACGCCAGGATACCATCTTTTATGTTCTCTTTTTAATATTGTATTTTTTATTTATTTATTTTTATTTTGTTGAATTAAACTTTAAATCCTTTCATCAATTTCTATTATTTATTATTTACAATTTTTTTTATAATATATATATTTATATATACACTGTATTATATTTTGTTTTGTAGTTTTTTATTATTATTAAAAAAAAAAAGAATTTAAATAAAAACAACTCTTTTTTTTTTTTATAGATTTCTTTTTAAGAAATTATGATTAGTCACCTTCAGGCACAATTCAAATATGGACAAAAATAACTGAATGACTAGAGAATTTAAAGAAAATCGATTTTTCACATTATTTATACACCAAATAAATAAATTATAGAATAAAAAGTTTATATGAATCGTTTTAAATAAAAAAATAAATAAACGTTGTTGATTTTAGCAACTATAAGATACCATAGACCTTTTGGATCCGTTTTGTTTTTTTTTTTAAATTATTGTGCCAATTAAGTGATCTTAAGCCTTTTAAAATTACTAAATTGCTTTAAACAAATTTTTAGAGAACGATTCCGCTTCAGTTATCAGCGTTCTAAATATAACAGTGTCGATCATGCCTTATCAAAGATGAACACTTGATTTGACAGAATATATACTCATTTTAAATTTTTTTTTTTTTAATTCTAACTGTTCAATAGTTAGGCTAATTAGGCGATCCATACCATAGGTACATTTCATCAGTGCCGACATATTATATTCGTATTATTAGAATTGATCTTAATGAATTCCACATATAATTTAAACATGAGTTAACACTAGGCCTTATAACATGTAGAAACGTCTTAGATTTTCAATAAATACAATTCTATTTGTTATAAAAAGCTAAACATTATTTTTTAATATATATTTTTGACAGAATCATGAAAATGTCAATTTTATTTTTTTGACAGAATTAAGCTTCTGACAAGCGCGTTGTTTTTTCGTATTTTGTTTAGTGATATCAAATTGATTGTTAGACAAAATATTTTAATTTTTATTTTATTACATTTTCTAATATTTTAATATGTGTAGGTTCAACTCGAAGGAAAAATTGTTTAGTGCTGTCACAAATACGAAAATGACATTTCTGAGCAAAATGAAATAGGAGATCATTTCGTCTCCGCGTGAGAAATCCTACTAATTTTCCTTCATTACTATAAAGTAAATATTGTTGCAGGCAGAGAATTAAGTTTAAAATGTTTTAGCTTCTTTAAATTTTTACTTTTACTTGAACTTGAACTTAGTCGATTGTGATTAATTTTCTATTATTAAAAGAAATTTGCATACACTCTAGTTTTAAATTTATTGGAGATTTATTGTATGTTTTTCAATAGTTTAGTTTTTTTTCAGTTTGGTTTTGGAAAAATATAATATTTTAAAAAAGTAAATATAAAGCCTTACTATACCATTTATTTTAGCAAATGAAAATAACAAAAATAAATTTGTAAATCAAAAGAAGAATATCAAAAATTATATTAACCAATTTTCATGAAATTGTGTTTAAATTTAAATTAAGCCAATTCTTAACTAAATATTTACATGTTACAAAAAAAAAAATATATATATTTTTAACACATATTTATAACACATATTAACACATATTACAAAATATTCATATAAAAAACCAAAACAATTTCTTTTTTTAAATAAACTCATGTCATCATCTTGTTTTTCATTTTGGCGACCGTTCAATGAAGAAAAATAAATAGCCTCTAACTAAATATATATTTTTTTTAAGTAATTATTAAGTATATAATTGAGTTCCAACACAATTAATATCTTATATATTTGAAGCAAGTAACCAAATAATTTATAATAATGTGTTAAATAACACCTTTACATGCTAAAAGCAAAATTTTCTGTTAATTTTTTTTTTTTAAATTACTGCAATTATGAACAAGCGATAAGATAAGTACCACCATTAGATAAAATTTTAGCACTGAACAATGTAAACAAGAAGAAAACGTTTGCAGAGTAAAAAATATTATTATATATTTATAAAATGCATGCATAAAGGTTGAAATTGTGCAGGTGTAAAAATTAACACTTTCATGATGTTATTTTGTTTTTTTAATCTTGTGTTATAATGCTCGTAATAAGAGTTATAATAATTTTAAGGTAAAAATTAGTTGAATTAGAATTGAATGGAAATGAAAGTGTTATCGCACATAGGTATTTAGTGCAATGACAGAATTTTTAAAACTTATTTAATGTTAAAAATTTCAGAATTTTTTTTAAACTTTTGTGATTGGGACTTTTACGAGTATTTCCTTGCAAATTTTATTGGATAGAATCAAGTACAAGCACTAAAGAAGTCTGCATGTCGTAGATGAAATACTGGTATTTGTAAAAATTAATAACTTTAGTGAATTAATAAGGAAACTGCTAGTTTGTTATTTCTTTCGGATAGCATTGACATTTTTCTGTTACTGGGAATTTTAAAAAAAAGTTGCAAAAGTACACCCAATTCTAATAAATTCTACATTGTTTATAAAGAAAGTTGCAAGATTAAGTATCTACTCATTTTTTGGTACTTACTGATAAGGTTGATAAGGTTGTAAGCCCTATCTTCGAAAATCAAAATTAATTGTCAAACATTCAACTACCATCTATTGCCCAGTAAGAGAACAAATAATTAATAATTAAATAATTAAACCCTTGGTAATTTTACCTAAAAATAGGTTAAATCTAGTATATATTTGGTAACTTTTTCTGCTCTTGTATATGTGCTTCTTTTTGGATGGTTTAAGAGCTTTATTCAGACAAGTGCCCAAAAGTTATAACATTTTTCTGAAGGTGCTTAAGCGTGTTTTAGTCTTTATTTTATATTAAATAAAACTTAAATCATTGATATTAACACTTGTAAATGTCTATACAATTATACAAAATATTAATTATATCCCTTTGGTAGGATTGTAAATTCCATACAACATATTCTCCATAAATTAGTACCTATACTTAATACTCAATAAAAAATGGTGTAAGATACAATGTGCAACGTTTGATAATTAAATTGATATACAAATTTGAATTGTAAAGTAGCGCTTCATATTGCTTTGTCATTGTTGAACCTAATAATTGAAAACTTCAGGTAATAGTAAAATTACTAGAAAAAATGTACCTATACAACTTTCTGGACCTATACTAAGTCTAAATTTTATCCAATATTCAAGTGAAATAAGACTTTTACCAAGATATCACAACTTTGATTCGTTAACTGGCGCAAATTGTTTAACTGTTATTAAATTATTTTTTATATTATTTTATTGATCCAAAAACTTTTATTAATCTTATATCCCATAATAGATATGAAATTTTAATTTAATTTAAACTAAAATTAATATTTTTCTTTTATTCTTTAAATGACAAACGATCATTTTGTGATCATTGGTTCAACAAAAGATTTGAAATTGAAAAAAAAATTTTTTTTTTTTTAAATACAATCAAATTATTTTGATTGTAAAATTATTGTAATCATTATTACTTCTTTTTTCCAAAACTATTGTTACCTTTATTATTACCATTATTTATTATCATTTAAATGTGCAGTTTCAGCCCGCAAAATAGAATTTTTAGATATCCAACATATTCTAAAAAGAATAATTCTCATGTTAAAAATTTTAAAATTCGACTTAGTCATAATGAGAATTTTACGATAGAACACAACACCGCAGCAATGATAGAAAGATTTCTAAAAAAAATATTGTAAATTCATTGTTGATTTGTATTTTAAAGTTTCTGTTTTCTTCTTTAATTTACAAAAATAATTAATCCCTATTGTTCACAGAAAAATAGGGATCAATTTTTTGTTTTCTTTAAAAACAAAAAAAAAAAAGACACAAAAGAAAAGTAAAAAGAAATTGAATAAATCCAGAAAATAATCAGAGAGAAAGAACGGAACACGCTACATTATGAATTTCCTTTTCTTTTTTTTTATATTATTTGTTGTATTCTTAATCCTTCTTTTGTCCAAGGTTTTGTGGTTCGTTTTAAAGGTGATCACCATCATGATGGCGATCATGATATAATCTGATCATTTCGGGTTAGCGTGGGTCTGATTTGCTTTTTCTTGTCCTTTTCTTTTTTAATTTTTTGTTTTTTTTTTGTGGAAAGTTAAAATTTTCTCCTTATGAATTTTGAATTTTGAAAATGATAAAAAAAAAACTAATTTGAATTCCAATATGGTGGTTAGTATTCTTCTGTCCGAACAATATTTGTGGCATTTTTTTTTAATAAATTGTGTTCGAATAAGTTGAAAAAATAGATCCAAGGATTAAAACTACATTTTCAAATTCATCCTTTATAATTTTCAAAATAAAATTTCCTAATCTTCAGCCCTTATTGTAGAATCTTACCTTTACATTAGTATTAATGGTTCTATTCAAAAGTTTCAACACCTCAAATAGAATTTCTTTGCAAATTAGTGTCTTATGAAAATAGAAAATATTTTTAATTGTTCTAACTCTAATACTGCTAGCTCTTATTACTTCTTTGTGCTATTCTGATGTTTTCCATTTATCTTTTAAAAAAAAAATCCATTCTGGCTTTTATACGAACTTATCTCAAGGCATTTGAGATAAGATTCATTGCGAACTCTAAATTTAATCAAATAAATATTATTAAAAGAATCTGCAAATTTTATAACGAAGATATACTATACTGAAGTTGGTAATATCAATGGTTTTGAATGCATATGCTTTCATATGAAAAAACTCATTACAGACAATTTCAACTACAAAACAAAATTTTTCATTTCACATCATTCGTTTTATTTTTAATCATGTTCGTTTATTTGCGGTCTTACCTCAAAAACTGGACAAAAATTTACATGTTTTCAAAGTAAATAAAAAATAAAAATATATTTTTTTTTACAAAAACGGAAAAATTAAAATAAATTCTGAGTTTATTCAAATTTTTTTGTAAAATAAAATAAAAAAAAGAACAAAAAAAAATATAAATAAAGATTAAAGGATCACAATATAACAACCCAAAACAAATAATTTAAAAATGCAAATAAATTTCAGAATTCTTTTCAGAAATTCATCAAAAAAAAAAAAAAAAACAAAAAAAAAAGAATACAAGGTAACAAAAAAGGGATAAGCAGCAGAATAATTTCAAAATCAAATTGGGAGGATCTTTTTTTTTATTTTTGTTAAAGGGATTAAAAAAAAAAATGAATGTGATATTATATATATACACATGTATATAAATAATGATATACACAATGCAAATTTCTTTATTTTTTCTTTTTTAAAAAATGTAGGTTTACTATATTTGGCTTCTGAAAAAATTTGCAATTTGAATTCGTTTAAAAAAAAAAAAAACTTAAAATTATTTTCATAAGATTATAGAATTAAAAATAAATGCAAGAAACAGCAAACCAAAAAATCAATAATCTTCCATTCCATTTTTCTCTTACTGTTTTTTCTAAGAACCAGGTGAATTGGTTGGTTTGATTACTACCAACTAATCATCTCTGCTCTCTTTTATGTAAATTTAAAAAAAATTTTCAAAAAAATGCGGGTTAATTAATTTGTTGTAACTGTTTGTTTAGCATATACATAATATAATTGTTATGACCAGAACAAATCAAACTATAAAATTGAAAAATTTTTGGTTAAAGAAGAAGTGATGACATTTGTTTACCTACTGTTTTTGAGATGAGATTAAAAATGATCTAAATTTCTTGTATAGTTTATCGGTTTCATTTAAAATGCTTTTAACAATAGTTTATTTATTGTTATTTAAGTTGTTCTCATCAATGAAATTCTTATTAAATTTGAATTTTATTTAAATGAACGCAAAAAAAGCAACAACATATGGAAGAAAAATATAAAAGACTTAGACGAGAAACTTGAAAAAAAATATATTCTTTTCGGTATTTAAAACATTGAAACCCCAGTTGCAAAAATTATTTTATGCATTTTTTTTCGAAAATTATGTTGAAATACGCCTACCCAATTCATATGGAAATTATTAATTCGACCGTGAAAGTTATGTGTCAACTTTATAATAGGATTTTAAAGGACTGAAGTCATTTAATCTCTGGCTAGATAAAGCTGATGATTTTACAGTAAGGAGGTTACATAAATTACTTATCTTAACATTTCTTAATTTATTTTAAACAAATGGCAGTTTTTTTTTTAAAATGTCGTTAAAAGATATTTGAAGAAGGGTCGTATAAGATATTTAAACTTTGATTCCCATGATTACAGTTTATATAAATATCAATAAATTTTATTTTTTAGATAAGAAAATTCTAACACCTTAAGAACTTATTACAACATTTATTATGGATAGTTTAAGACTTCCTAAATTATTTTATTTGATTATATTTCTAGATAATAATTGGCACAAATTAAGATTTAAATCTATAGATAATTATAATTAAAAAAAAAACAAAATCTGATAAAATCTACACTGCTAAAGTATTTAATATCAATTTTAGAAGATCTTTTGTTCTAATATCTTTACAAAAAAACCCTCTTTATACAAGATAATCAAATATTTTTAGTCACGTTTCAATCGAAATTTCATCAATTAAGGTTCTATTGTTCAGAAATAAAAACAAAAACCCTGAATTACACATTTTATTAAGAAAAAAAAAAGATGACCTTTAACTATAAAAAAAACCTGAAAAAATCAAGAGAGAAAAAATACAAAATCTTTGGATTTTAATCTCGACACAATTTACAGCTTCTTAATTTGACAATGAAAATTAAGGGATCTATATTTAAAAACCTATCATTTTACGAATAATTTGATGACTTTTACCTGAATTAAAAAAAATTATACGAAAAATAAAAATTTTTTTTGGAGGTCTGATTTGTATCTATAAACATAACCTAAACATAAAATTTTGTTTTAATTTGTATTCCATGATATTTTTTTATATTTTCTTTTTATTTAATAACTTTTAAAATTTTTTTAAAAATTTAATATGCACTTAATTACACCCAATAATATTGAAAATATTTAAATAATTTTTCCATTTTTTGTCTTTCTTCGAAATTTATTCGAATAAGAAAAAAATGAAAAGAACCCATCAAAATGTTAATAAAAATAAATAATAACTCTTAATAATGATTAAAACATGATATGTTTCAGATATGTTGGATATTAATTTGGATGAAATATAAAAAAATAAATAAATGAGAAAAAAAACAGAACAGTAGCTAATATTGTAACAAGAAGTTTGATGATACAATTTCTTAGATTTTTTTATGTTTTATATTATTATAGAAGAATCGAAATAATAAAAAGAGGGCCTCACAGTCTTGCTGATCAAAAGATATCTTAATTATTATGATAAAAAGGTTTTTAATTAATTTTCACTGAAACTCTGATTTTAAGGAACGGAACTTTTATATTGCTAGAAGAGGACAAATGTTTCAAAGTCTGTGTAAACAGTTATTATATATATTTTGGAAAAAATTAAAAAAACTGAAGTTGCACAAATACTGCCCAAGAATTAAATTCAAATATTTTTTTTTCCTTTTCGTACTCCCTTGGGAAGCATATGGCTTCCACAAAACTCCTGTATTTACTCTATTTGGTTCTAATGCCTTGATTTACATTTACATTTTTCCTGGTTCTTCGATTTCTTTTGTTATAGTTCTTATACATGTAGTTTTAGGCCTTCTCATTTTTCCTTTCCCTTGGGAATTTAAAACTAGCTTCCTTGGCGATCCAATAAAATCCATTTATACGTTTTTTTCCCAATGACTAGTTATATGGGTCTCTGATAGCTTTCTGTTTTGCCATTTTGCACAAATCTTAGTTTGAAATTAGCGGTAGCAAGAATATCCTACGTATAATTCGCAGACATGTGTTCTGGAATACTGGAAGTTTTTTGGATTATTTTCTCTTTGACCAACTCTGCTTCGATGCTATATGCTTCGAAAATCCTAAATTTTGTATTTCTGATATTTGGGATGATCCCCATCTTCCATAGCCTTGAAAATTTCCCTTGCTTTCTAAATTTTATGTTAAAGTCAAATATATATAAAATTATAGTGGTTCTATAGTCAATTAAATTTTAAAGTGGAACCGTTGACTGCAAAATAAGTAAATGATGCAAAATTGGAATACAAACCAAAATTTAGCATAAATATTGTAGAACCCCGAAAATGCGTATTAGATTTGAAATTTTTAACTTTCTTGCAGACTACTAGGATATCAGTTTTATTTATTTAAAATATTTATAATGTACACAGAAATTAGTGCTTTAAATTTTGATGTTGCAGAATATAAACAGTAAAAACATACACAATATTCTTTTCAGTATATTAAATTTCTTATTCTAAACGTTTCCTGAGAACCTTTTATAGTTTTCAATCAATTAATTTCTTTCTATATGTTTTGCTTATTTGTTATTGGTTGGATACCTTTTCTCAACTCAACCTAAGCTCAACCAACCTGTTCAAAATAATTTTCTGCATTACAGAGCAATAACATTAACTGTATATACATAACATAGTCTTTTGCCACCATCATCACCATAACTATAATTAATATTATGATCATTATTATTGCTGTACTATTCAATATCAACAGGTACCAATTTAAAGCAGTTAACAACTCATATATGTAGAAAAAGATCTTAAAACCTAAATCATAAAATCCATCAAGCATCAAAAATTATTGTTGTCTCGTTTTTTTAATTTTTGTTTTTTTTTTTTTTTTATTGTTTTCATGTAATTTTTGTTTTTTTTGCTCCCCTTTTATGATTAAATTTGACATTAACATGAAGATGGCGCTGCCCTCTCATAAAACAATTTTTCTTTTTTTTTATTCTTTTTGTTATTAACTATTTTGTTATTTTTGTTGTGATTTTTTTTTTTTTGTAATTTTGTGTCATCGCACGATGAATTCATGTTCCAAAATGTTGGTTAATTTAATTGAATGTTAACTATGACATGATATCTTTGGTCATTTTATTATTGGTTTTTTTTTTGTTTTTGTAAAATTTTTAAGTAATTTCATTTAAAACATATTAATGACAGTCCCAGTAATTATATTGGTATATGATAGTATTAAGAACATATGTTAATAATTAGACTTAGAATTTTAAATATTACGTCTTGCAATACTCTTCTTAAGCACAATGAGCGAAGCCAACAACGTTGAATTACTACTGCAGAAGTTAAACATATGGGAAACCTTACCTAAATGTTGCTCAACTTTTAACTTCTGCTCTACTTTGACATCTAATTGCTTAATTCATTATCAGCCTTTTGTATTTATTATTACTTATTACCTTTAAATTGGAATATAGAATTATAAAAGTTAAAAAATTAAATTTATTTGTAATATAAAATCATAAACTTAAAAATGTAAAATATAATAAATTTTTTTCTTTACTTTCAGTTAAGTGATTGAAAAATTAATTTATGTTTATTTATTTAATTTTTTTACATTAAATGTGACTTTAACGCTTTTAATTGTGCTTAAAAAATTTGAGAACTATATACGTTTTTTCACGTATTGCAACTTTGATGCTGCGTTATGGCTACGCTCGTTGCGTACAACGCAAAATTTACTGAAGTATTCTTAGAAGACTGTAGTGCTGCACTATCCACACAAACTTCTGATTTTGATTCTTTAATTGATTCTTACAACTTATACAAAATATACCCTCTCTTGAGTTAAATTAAGAATAAATGTTTTTTTCTAATTATTAAGTTAAATTATTACTTTTTATTATACTTGGTAGAAGTTTACAAAATATTTCAAAAATTTTTATGAAAACATATTCGTAAATTACACTATACACCACATGCCAAAGGAATACAGCAAATTTACTACACTCTCCGGTCATTTACATTAAAATATTTACAATATTTGAAGGTTACAGCCATAAAAAGATTAAAATTTTGCAATATTCATTGAAAATTTTAAAAAGTTATAAAACGGCAATTAGTTACACGTAATAATTTATACCATTAGTTACTATTTGTGGTTTTATTAATGTTTTTTTGTACATTGTTGTTTTATTTTTATAGAAAATGTCCATTTAGTCAATCGTTAAATATTTTGACATACGCGCATTCTATTGTGAATTATGGAGTGAGCGTTTGTTTTTTCTAACAAATTTTTTTAGTTTTTTTTTCACATTTTATGTTGTTTGCAGGTCGTTTGTCAAAATATTATTTTTCTAAAAAGTCAGAGGACTGGAAAATAGTTTTTATGCTTTTTAAAAAAAAAAACTGGTCTAATGAATTTTGACAATTTTCAACTGCATTTATATATATATATAGTTAATATAAACAGGTAATTACAGGTAGGTATGAATTCATTAAATATTCATGTTTATTTAAAAAAAAAAAGTCTGAGTAAAAAACAAATTTAAAAAAAAATTTTAATTAAATGATGATGATGAATTTTATTCAAAAAGAGTACAAGGTAGACTAGAAAATATTAAATTGTACATATAAATATTTTAAAACAATTCAAAGATATTTAGTAAAATATAAAGATGTATTTAATTAGTTGTTTTTGTAGATAATGAAAAAAATTTTAATTGTTTTTTTAAGAAATTTTAACTGTTAATATTTTGAATAAATAAAAACGATTATTCTACTAAATGTTATCTAAAAGTACAAATTTTTAATAGTTTTTAATATGTCTGAATTGTAATAAAAAATTAAATTATTGTTATCATTTGATAAAACCTTAAAAAAAAATTTTATTCCAAGATACATTTCTTTAAAAAAATATACAAAGAATAAAATTAAAAGTAAGTAACTTAAGAATTTGTTTTGGAACTTAGCCCAGATTTCAGCATTATGCGACATCTTAGAAAAACCCAACACCATTGTTTGCAGTAATTTGAGCGAAAATTTAAATCCATTCTAATCGTATAAAATGCCCCTTTTATCTTTTAAAATTCAAAAATTACTGGAAAAAATACCTATACATATAAGATATAAAAATCTAGATGCCTAGATTTCAATTCAAAAAAGGAGAAGAATGACAATAGAAATAGGCAATGCAAAAATTTTTTGGAATATACGATTATTCAAAAAGAAATCAAAATAAAGGATGCAAAATAATCTTCAATTGATCTTAGATTGACAAATATTTGAAAGAAAACAGCCTTTAGATATGGAATTTTAAGATAATAAATAAGAATAGCAGATGTGATTTTGGTAAACTAATTATAATTTGATTAAAAATATTTTTAAAAAATTAAATAAAAAGTATTACCATAAACTATTGGTTGACAGATGTGTTTTGAATTGAAAAACAAGCGGTTAAATTAAAAGAAATTGTTTGAATTTTCTTCTTTAATAATTCTAAATGCAAACAAATTTAAATAAAGATTAATTAAGGTAATGACATTTTCAAAAAGGGTTCAGGCATTTTGTTCTATTTATGAATTTAATGTACATAAAAAATAAGTATACGAATTATAAATTTAATTTAGTTAAAATACAAAAAGTCTTTAAGTTCTTTTTAAATTCTAAAAATTATTAAAATTGTTTTATAAATTTTAATGGACCATGGATCAAAATAGTCATACAGGAACAAGTAGACTTTGTACCATTCTAGACAGGGTAAAACTGTCAAAAAATTGCACGAAATATTAAAATGTTATTTCTGCGTTAAAATTTTACACAACCCTTCCATTAGGATAGAAATATTAGCCAAAAATTTATAAACGATATTTCAACGCTGCAGATATAAAAATACCTATTTAAAACTACACATTTATCTTGTTTTTAACTCAAGAACAGTCTAAAGTTAAAAAAATCCTTTGATTTAAATGAAAATATATATCTTCTAAATTCTAAAATCTTTTGGCTTGTGGTAAGCGTCTTAGGTTTTAATTACATTAAAAACTTTAAAGGCTAGTGTTAAAATTAAATTTAAAATCCCCTATCGCAAATCTATTTTTTGTTTTTTATTTTGGAATTCTCAGACATTTCATTTAGTAATTTAAAATTTTATAACATAATATTTAAATTAAGAAAAAAACTAAATTCAAAATGTATTTTTTTTATAACAATTTGACAAAATATTTGTAAATTTATCAGCAGAATAACTAAACTAATTTACATCTTGTTAATACAAGGAATAAAAAAAAATAAAAAGACTTAAGCGAGAAACTTTAATTAAAATAACCACACATCAACAAGTTTAATTAAAACTTTACAATTTTTTTTTTCTTTTTCTTTTTTATTTTCTTTCTTTTTTATTCTTTTTTGAATCCAAATTAAATCAGAAGCTTGTTCTTTTTTAATTTATATGTTACTACTAAATCAATTGAATGATGAATTAATAATATTTTTACATATAAGTTTAAGAAAAATAATAAAAAAAATTAAAAACTGAAAATTATTGTGTGCAAAATGAAATGGCAGAGTTATTTTTATAATTGAAAAAGATGTTTAATGTTTTATTAAAAAAAATAAAACAAAATCAAGAATTTAAATCTCAATTTATATGCTAAAACAAAATTTAAAATAAAAGATCAGAAGTAAATGAAAAAATATAAAATTATTTAAACTATAAAAAAAAAAAAAACGTTTAATCAGAAGATTTTTCAATTTTGAACGATGTCTCAAAAAAACAAAAAACACAAAAAAATATAAAAATTAAATGAACAAATGAATATACGGCGATCGATGTCCCAAACGATGTCTTAATTCAAGTTGCATTTAATATGCACAACTGCTAAACACCAACTCGATTCGCCGTCATAATCAATACCGCTGTAGGCATTTCCAATGCAATTGCTTGTTTTTGTTTTACTTACAACTTCGTTAATAAATAGTTTTTAATTGAGAAAAATTGTTTTAGTTCTGGTATAACGTTTATGATATGGATTGATTTTAAGATAAGGGTTCGATTATTTTAATTTTTTTATTTTTCTGAAAAAGTGCAGATTCCTATTGAAACTTGGAACTTCTGTTATAATTTTTTTTTATTAAGTGAGTTAGTCAGAGTTAACTGGGAACCTTCCTAAAATAAGGGTTAAGGGACATTGAAACATTTATAAAGTTAAATTTAATAGAATCTCATAACTCTTGGCAGAAGTTCCCATCAATAAACCGATCTGGTATTAATAATAAATAAGTAGTTCATTTAAACAAAATTTAAAATTTATTTCGAGCCTATTGTCAGTTGTCCGTATTAGAATTAGACTAAGATAATATAAGATGGCAAATTTTTCTAATTGCAGAACCAAATCCTACAATTCACAAGAAAATTTGAAAATTTTACAATAAAAAAATTAAAATAAATAAAACATTAAGATTAAAAATTAACAAAAAACAAAAACAAAAACAAAAAAAAAATTAAACGAAAGAATCAAGAAATAAAAAAGAAATCAGCACTATGTTATTCCAAGTTGTTACGATCTCGTTACTTCAAAATTATCTCTCTTATTTAGAAAATTAAAATAATAAAACAAAAATAAGAAAAAAATCTTAAAGGCTGATAGATAATTACAACGTTGATTAATTGCTAAAATATATCGCGAAAAAATAAAAACAAAATAGCGAAGCAAATCGGAAGAAGCAAAAAACAAAAAAAAAAATAAAAAGCAAAAATTAAAGCGCGCAGAGCACACCACAAGTTGTCTTTCAATGCAATATAAAAATTTTTTTAAAAGATAGTTTCAGTAGATTTTTTTTTTTTTCTAATTTATCAAAGTTACTTGTATTTGAAGAAGAAGTAGATTATTACTTGTTATATTGTTATGTTTTTTTTTTTTTGTTTTGTTATTTTTTCATTTTATATTTAAAGAATAATTTATCTTCCACCCTTTTGCATTGTTGGTGGTAATTTTTAGTTTTATTTTTTATTTTTTTGATATAAAGTTTGTCGGTCGCCATGCTCTTCTTTTTGTTTTTTTTTTTTTTGTAAAACTTTATTTGTATTGGTTTTTTGCAGTGAAAATTCCGGCAGGTTGTCTTTTTTATTTTTTTTTACATACACACATACTTTAATTTTATATTATAAATGAATTTTAAACTAAGATAAATTAACTTTTAGCATGGTGATACTCTATAAAAATTTTTATTATTTTTCATTTATTATAATATAAAGAATTCAATGAGTAGTAATTTTTCATGGTTTTTTTTGGTGAGTAGAGATTTTCTTTAATTCTGTTTTTTCGTATTTTTATGTTTTTATTGAAACATTTATTGTTAGCAGTTCTTGAACTTAAAAAAATTTAGAAAATTTAAAGATAATTTTAATTTGAAAATTTTTTCTATATACACTTTTGATTTGTAAGAGCCAGGCTTTATCTATTTCTATTTTAAGCTTGTAATTATATAATAAAATTTTTCATTTAAATCATCGTTAAGTACTTTTATTACATATAGATTGAAATTGCATAGATTAAAAAACATTTTATATTTATTTGGGTGTTAAAAACTTTTTAAATTAAAATAAAATATATCTTAAAATTTTATAAACTATTAATTGAATTGGTAATACAGTTTGTAGATAATAGAGCAAGTAATAAAGTTGGTGTTTTAATTAAAGGTTTTTAAAAAATATGCTAATATTTAAAAGTAAATCAATAAAATTTGTAATATGAAGGATTGACCAATTTAGGACTGAAAAACTGAAAGTTAGTAATGAGATGCAAATTAAAAAAATTATTTAAACGCATATATAGCAAACTTTATATTTTGTAATTTATTTGAATAGCCTTCAACATACCAATTTTCTAAAGAAAAATAAATATAAATAACAATGATCAAATAATTTTAGCAATTTTAAAAATAAAATAATATTAGAATTTATCAGAATTTAATACAAAACAGTAGTTTAAATAACAAAATTTTACATTTGCTTAACATTGATATTTGTTTGAAGAAAAGTTTCTCGCTTAAGTCTTTTATATTTTTTTGGATAAATTTTTTATGCAATGGAATTTACGTGAAAATTAATTCTTAAGACTCTTTCTAAAAATTATTTATTCTATATAGTATTCATATGACATTTTATTATGGTAAAATTATTCTAGAAAAATGCAATAGAATTTTGTTTTTTTTATTTAAAACAGAACACATTAATGCAATTTAATTTAAAAAGTTTTTTTTTTTTCAATTTTTTGACACAACAAAAACACTTTAAAATACATATCCAAAAACAAGATCTAAATTAGGATGTTGAACAATTTTCAATTGTTTATTCAATTTTGTTTTATATATTTTTTTTGTTTTTTTTCAATATATTTTTATATTGAAATATTCAAGGAATTTTTTAACACGTTTTACAATAATCAATAATAAAAATAAAAAAAAAAAAGTTAAAAATTAATACTTTGCTACTACTATACTATTACCACTTCTTTTTGATAATATAATGACAATTGGTAACTCTTGAATGTATATGTATATATATATAAATATATGTTGATTATAAAAATAATGTATATTTTTAACAATCAAAAACAATTGAAAATTAAAATATACGACCTAAAATGTAAATTATTTCTAAAAAACAAAAAAAAAAAAAATAAATAAAACAAGAACATACGAATACGAAAATTGTATCTTATAGCTTCAAGTTTAGTTTTTTTTTTTTTAGTGTTATATTCTCGAAGAGCGGTCTTCGATGAACACTGTTTTCATCATCAATTTTCATTTTGTTTTTTTTTTTTGATTTTTGTTCAACTTAGCATCGCGTTTAATTTTTTTTTTTTTTAGTTTTATGCTTATTTTTTTCATCTTTGATTCCTTTGAAATTTATTTTATTTTTTCTCATTTTTCGTGTATTTTTTTTTCTTGTTGTTATTTTTTTACCCAACATATTTTTTCATGTAGTTACCTTTAACAAGCTTAAAATTGTTAAACAATTAGCAGGCTTGTTATTATTATTTAAATTTCCATGCAAAATGGGCATATCAATATTCCTATCAACAACTAGTTATAAATTTAATCAAAAAAAAAAATATAAGAAAAACAATATATTTATAAGTAAGTATATATGTACTTTAAGTAAGAATATAAAGAAGAAAAAAAAATTGGTAACAAGAAATAGAGAGAGAGAAAGAGACACACAAAGAGAAGAGTAAAGGTAATCAACAACTAACTAACAATATTAAAAAAAAAACAAACAAAATGAAAAAAAGTAACAACTAGCAACAAGACTGTAGACTTTTAAGTTAGTTTTTTTTGTTTTTTCTTTTATATAAAATTTACCAGCTTAACATTTTACATACAACTTACAGTACACAATTTTATACATAACAATTTTTTTATTTTATTCTGCTATAAATAAAAAAAAAAACATATACTGAGAGAAGAAATAAATATTGGGGAGAAAAACCAAATAATGAAAAAAAGTAAAAAGCAAAAAAAAGTCAGTGCAACAACTAACAAGCGCAAAAGTAACAACAAGAACAACAAAATAAACAAAGTTTTCAAAAATAATATATAAAAGCAAACCAGAGCGATCAATATAATATATCTACACACTAGTCAAAAACTAACCATAGTAAATTTATTTAAAGGTATAATGAAAAAAAACCAAAAAAAAATATAAAAAAAAACTTCAACCATCGGCGACACGAAGAATAATGTTTTAAAAAATTTATCTTACTCTTGTTTTTCTTTTCAATTCATTTTTTTTTGTTTTTTTTTTGTAATTCGTTAACGTTTTTCTCTCAATAATCAAACGATCATTGGAGCGCAATGTTCATATAAACTATGAAAAAAAAAAAATAAAAAAAAAAAAAAGTAATTGTTACATGATAATTTTATTACCGTAAAATTAAACTGCGTTTTTAAATATCATTTATTTTAATTTTTAATGTAAATTTGTAATTATTTTATTAAATTAATTATTTAATTCATTATTAATTATAATTATAATTAGTCTTTTACATTTTTAAGATAATAAAATAAAGTTTTTATTAACAACTTGTATTTTAATAGCAAATGTAACTAAACTTGTAATCACTATGAATTAAATATTGTTTTCTCATATGTGAGTTATAAAGTATGAATTAAAATTTTATATTGAATTTCTGAAATTATTATTAAAAGTCTATTTCTTAAATGTCTCTTATTGTAATTTATAACAAATAAATTTAAATTCTTTAGATATTGGATGTCTCAAATTACTATTACTAATACAGTCCATTTTACTATTATTTTATATTGTGAGTTATAAAGTAAAATTCAAATTTTATGATTTTATTAGATTTGTTAATTATTTTACTTATTATTAAAAGATATTTATAACTTGCTGCTTCTTCTTATGGTTAGGCATTCATTAATTCAGGGGTTTGAAACATTTTTTACATGTTTTCTTCCTAGAAGAGGTTGAAACACCGAAAAGGAACCTGGAAAACTTAAACCGATGGTTTGAGACTTTAAGTAATAGAAAACGATCCACATCAATGCAATGACTGAAGCAAGGATAAAAAAAGGATAGGAAAGAATAAAATATTTTCATTAAGGAATGAATGGGGAATTCAGAAGTAAAAGAAGCAAGCCTTAAAATAATTTTTATTATTATATAATGAACCGCAATTGATGAATATCGGATTATTGAAGATTGTGTTCTATAGAACATTTCCTTTAAAAATGGCATGCTTATTTTATTCTATATAAATCTTGAGTTATATATTCACTTAAATTATAGTCTAGGATATGTTCCATATTTTATTCGAATTATATTTGTTTTAATCTGCTATCGTGATTGGACACCTGATTAATGAAATATTAAATTTAAGCCACAGGATCGACGGCCTTTAAGAAAACCATATCCATTGATAAACCATTTTTATAAGATACAGAAAAATTTTCAATTTCAATTGAATTTTTCCTAAAGGACAGACAAATAAATCGTATATCAATCCAATATTACATTTTCAATGTGTTTTTTTGTTTTTGTTTCCTTTTTTTTTGCCGCAGTTCATGTATAAAAATTTAACAACCGCGAATTGTGTTGTTGTTTTGTTTTTTTTTACTATGTTTGTTATTTCTGTTTTTGTTTGTCTATATCGCGATTCTATATAGCTGTTTTTTTTTTACGTATATAACTTACAATTTATTTAATTTTGTTGTTTTTTTTTTTGTTTATTCAATTTTTATCCAATTTTTTTTGAATATATGTAAAATAGACCTGAGTTGAAGTCATGGATCTTTTGTTACCGCAATTTCAAACGGATGAGAATTGAGAAATAAACAAGTATTGAAAAGAAAGAAATAATAAAAATAAGAAAAAAAAATTAAAAACAGAAAAAAAATTTACGTATAATTGAAAATGAAAAATTGTAATTTTTTAAAAATTTGTTTACCAAATTTATTTACCAAATTTTAAAGGGTTAAAAATTGTTAGAAACTGAAGAAAAAAAATATTATTTATATCTTTTCATTGAATTAATTTAAATTATTTTTTGGTGGGGAGGGGCGTTATCAGTACCTTCAAATACTTTAGACATGGGTAGAATTTTTTTTTTAAAAAAGGAAGTAGATTTTAATCTTTATCAACATTTGTATAAATTTTAGCCTTGGTAAAAGAAGTAAATAGAACTGGTAAAAGAAGTGAAGAATATGATAAGATTGTGCAATTGTAAAGTCTCATTTGAATACGGATTAGAATTTCAGTTTTAAATTGTTCATTTCTGAATTTAATTGACACTTGAGCTTGGTTTTAAAATCTAATAAACGGGTAGACGAAATAACACCTAGCCTTCCATTCCCTAAGCATTTTACATTAAATCTATATTAATAAAACAATCAACGGAGTATTTGTTCCCTGTTTACTAAACTCTTCCTCCTCTCATTCAATGTAACTATTTGATTTTTTTTTTTTGTCCTTGTCCATTCCCCTAGGCAACAAAGGGCTTCCACATAGCCTCCCCAACTGTCCTTTTTTAGCGCTAGTCTTTTTATTTCTGATCAGGTTTTTCCCGATAGGTCACATTTAATCTGGAATGTTCTCCTCCAGGTTGCTCTTGGTCTTCCCATATTTCTCCTACACCGGGTGTTACAATCTAGGGCTTGGCGTGCCACTCTTGTTATTGGTCGCTTTAGAATGTGACCAACCCACTTCCTTTTTTTTTTATTCTGATTTGGACCCATATCGGTTCTTGAATTGCCATCACCCAAAGCTCTTCATTCATTATTCGCCTAGGCCAGAATATGCGACATATTATACGTAGACATTTATTCACAAAGACTTGTATTTTCTGTAGGTTGTTTCTTGAACTATTTGATTAAAACGCAAAGATATAATTCATACAGATACAATGTTCATTATCGAACAATTCCTTAATTCTAAAGAAGATGAATTTCTTTACTTCTTAGGTAATTATTAAAAACTTAAGCTCTTTTAACATATTTTATACAAAAAGGTATTAAAATGTATATCTATGATAAATGAGATACAAATTTTAAACCTAAGAACTGTTATTAATTTCCTGGAATTTGCCTATAGTTTTTTTTTTTTCTTCTATAGCCTCTTGTGTATCAAGTTTCAAATTATAATTCAGTAATCCTTCTTCTCACCTCATAGGTTTGGGTGTTCTTTTTTAGATTTTTCTCTACTTTTAACTATTGTAAATTATCAAATCTCAATTTTTGTTTTTTTTTTTCTAATATAGTAAACCCACCTTCATTTTGAAGAAAATTCTAATACTTTACCATTTAAAAAAAAGAAAAAAATTATATTTAAATTTTTCGCGTAAATTCAAATCAATTTTTGTAAAATAAATGTTTAAAAAAAACAAAAATTAAAAAAGAAAAACACCACGTCTATTTTATATGTTATTCTTGTTAGTTTTTTTTTTTTAAAACTTACCATGTTTAAATTTACCACAATGTTTTTTTTTTGGTATATTCTATCTACACAATATCTTTACTCGTTAATTTTTTTTTGTATTTTTAACTATTTTTATAGGTACACATAACTTTTATTAGAGTACATTTGGTGTTTTGTCTATTTTCTACTTTGTTTTTTTTTTTATATTCAAAATTCGCTAGAAAAAGTGTTACCACAACTTACTATCAATCGCTGATACATAACTTTAATTCTGTTTTTTTTTTTTAAATAAAAATTAAAGTATAATAACAAAAGAAAGAAAGAGACAACAACACTAAATAAAAGAATATAAAAAAAAAAAAAAACAATATTAAGAAAAATACAGGTTTATAGACTTATGCGCGTCTTAAAACTCTTCTATTTTACATATATGCATTCCATTGATTTAAATAGAATTTAACATTTTGGTACTTTTTTTTTTTTTTTTAACAAGACTCTGGAAAAGTACAAGAACTATTCATATAATGTATCTATAGATATACATTATATTTATAAATATTCAAATATAAATTTTATATTATTATTACCTGTATATATACGAGTATATTGTGCCTATAATCTATCTTAAGATGGAATAAAGATTAGTTAGTGAAGAAATAAAACGTAAATATATATATAGGGAATGGATGAATAGATGAACGAATTACGGAACACAAAATAGCGAACTACATATACTCGTAGATAGCAATGGCACAGGAAGAATACAAATTTGAATTCAAATTGCCGGCGAAATTTATGATCGTTGTAGGGAGTCGCAACAAACACCAACCAGATAAAGGTGTGAAGTTTAAAGAAAAACGCATTTTCAAAAAAAAAAATAAAAAAAAAAAAAACAAAACTTTATATATATATATTTATTTATTTTTTATATTTTCTGCTTCTTTTAGTTTTTCTTTTTGATTTTATGGTGGTTTTATATTTATTTATTTGCTGGAGTTTTTGTTGTTAAGTTTTTTTTTTATATAAAAGATATTTTTGTTTTTCTCGCAACTTTTTTGAATGTGAAAAAAAAAAATAATCAACGAAATAATACGAAAAAATCGAATTTATAAGGAAAATAACAAAAAAAATTGCTTACAGTTTTATGGACAATAATAGTATAAAAATTATACTAAAAGTTGAATATTTTATCGTAGAATTAACTGCCTTCATTAATACTTTTCAAATTGATTAGAATTGTTCTGCATTACAGTATTATGGTCTATTTAAGGCAATTTTTTTGATTTTAGCAGTGATATTATATCTTAAGTATTTTACAAATGAATTTTTTATTGAAGTTTAAGTTTATTATTTTTATTATTTATGGATCAGTTCTAATTATACATTATTTTATAAATTTTTATCATGTCTGGGAGTTGATGTGAAAATGTAGTTATACTTATTGCATAGAAGAGTTTTCTAAAGGTACTTTTTTTTATAAAATAAAAAAAATATGAATCATACATTTTCTATCGCATTAAGTTCCGGGCTTGAAGATGACCACTCCATTACATTAATTTAATTTTTGGATAAAACTTTTTAGTGCCTTGCTGAAACACTATTGCATTGATCTCTTACCCGATCGATTCTACTTTGCAAGTTTTCATAGGTCATTATTGCTTATTGTGTTGGACCAGTATACTATGCATATGATTCTTAGACATTTGTTAATGAACACTGTTATAGTTTCTGTGTGATGTTGTTCGTAACTAACCAGATTTCACTTCCTTATGTTAAGGTGGTTTTTCTAGCATACTAACTATAAAATAATTGTGGAATTGTGTGTTCAGGAATTGTGTTTATATTTGTAACATTTTGACAGTCAAACTTAGGTTTTCGAACTTCAGATTGACCTGTCAAAAAATTTTATGAATTTCTCACTTTCATCATTGACGTATTTTTGCAAATTAATGACAAGCAATTTGACACAAGTTTTGACAATAGAATAGAAAATTATCAAAATGTCTAAACCCCATCATGTATGGCTTGTTATTTCTTAAATCATTGCTATATGTAAAAAATTTTTCAGACTGACTATTTTAAACAATTACAATAATTTCTTAAATTAAATTATTATAATTATATTTTAAAAAATTTCCACCAAATCAACAACTACAAATAAAAATGAAAATGTAAAAAAATTTTTATCTCCATAAAATAACGAACAGTGTTGTGTGTGTTATATGAGATTTAAAATGGCTATACTTACTTATTTACTTATATTTTTTTTATTTTTATTTCAATTCTTTTATTTCGCCAAATCTTTTTTAATAGATTTTGATTATAATCAACCAAAAAAAAAAGTGTTTGAATTAAAAATAATGACATATAAAAATAAAAAAAAAAAAAATTAAATTTAATAATAAGAATAATAGAAAAATAAAAATAAAAAATAAAAAAAGAGACAACAGATACAGCCTTGAATGATTCATAAATTTTTGTCTTGTCTAAAAATGTGTTGTTTTTTTACCTTATCAAATCAAATTGCTCTCCTCCAATATCTTTATGGCTTTTTAGAATATCTATTGGAATAAGTTCCCTCATAAACCCGTAGCATATATATATGTATATATATTAATATATTAAAATATGTATATATATTCATTTTCGAACTATATTTAACTATATTTTATAATTTGAAAATAGTTTAAAAAGTATTCCAAAAAAAAAAATTTCATAAGTGCAGTGCATATGACTTCAAATATTAAAGTTTTATTGCGGTTTCAAAGGCTACTCAACTCTCGAAAAATTGTTTTGATTTTGTTGCAAATAAAAAAAGTGTTGCAAAATTGCAAAAAAAAAAATTATTGCAAAATTTTGTTTTATTATTATATACTCAATACAATATGAGAATTTAAAAAAAAATAAATAAATAATAAAAACAAATAAAAAGTTATAATAATAGTTAAATAAAAATAATAGTTATATTATTCAATTGATTTTTATAACTTTTTTTTTATAGTTTAAAGTTTCGTTAGATTTCGTGGAAAGTAGTAAAATTAGGACAGTATTGAATCAAGATTTGTTACTATATATATATGTATATACATATATATTGCAATCACGGATAGTATTTTTTTTTTTTGATTTCCTTATGATTTCGGAAAATTTTTTTTTAAATCTGTTGATATATTGTGCAAAAACAAAGTCATTTTCAATAATGCTGGCGTTTATTGATTTTATATGTATCTTATATATTTATATTATATTAGTTTAAATCTTAAGTACAATTTTAAAATAAATATTAAAAAAAAAAAAAAGAAAAAACTAGATACAATAAAAAAAAAATAAAAATTTGAACGACCGACCATTAAGAAAATGATAGAAAATTGCCGTAATCTAAATGTTAAATCTGAAAGGTAATTGAAAAATTCCAATCAAATTTTTTTGTTTTTTATTTATTACCTATTTCTGGACTTTTAAAAAAAAAAAATTTTTATGATATTTTTTAAAATTTTTCTTGAATATATTTGCTTTTTCTATTTTGTTTTTTTTACTAACGTTTAGTTGAGGAAAAATAATTTTTTTTTCAAAAAAATGTTCAGATCAATTTTCAGAGTTTGTTGCCAACAGGTGAATATGTAAATTAAAAAATTAAGTTAAGTTTAAAATGAAATATTTTTTCTAAAAAAAAAAAAAAAAAAAAAAAACAAAATAAAAAACGATATTTAAATTAATTTTGAAAGGCAAAAGACAAGATTCATTATCTAATCAAATAAAATTGGACTATTTTGCATTTTGCCGGACCGATACAGACCACTTTAAATTTTAATTTTGAAACTGTTTTGTGATAAGTGCAACTTCCTACATTGAAAATGTTGATATATTAAATTGAAATTTGGAAAATTATATTAACTTTCTTTTTTTTTTTTGTATCTTAAAGGACATGTCAGTTATATGTTAAAAATAATTTATATTCAGTATGGGTTTTCATAAGTTATTGATGATAAAGGTATAAAACCAATAAAAGTTCTACTTTTCTTGATCTTTTATAACAACTCACAGATGATGTTTATAATTTTTTATATAAAGTATTTGTTAGATCAAAATTTTTTTGGAGTTATCTAGGTAGTTCAACAATAGTATAACCTACCGAGGATTCCAATGGTGGTAGATGGACCCACTCAAAAAAAAAGAATGCTGGTGTTAGAGTGTCAATCATATCTGAATTATATAACTGTTAGATTACTAAGCTTTTCAGAGTTGTCTAGGTAGTTCAACAATGGTGAAACCTACTGAGGATTCCAATAGTGGTAAATGGACGGAAATAATGTCTGAATTATATAACTATTACGCTAATAAGTTTGTCTATACCATATGTACATCTATACCATTGTACAGGTGGAAAAGGACGTATAACTTTTTTTAGATACATTTTAACAAATTACACAGGCAATCAATTCATGAGATAAGTAATGACTAATAAGCCTTATTGTTGTTGTTTTGATATGGGTGATATGCCATCCTAACACGCCTCTCGGCCCGTTGTGCCCGCACTTTCAATACTTTTTATTAATTTATAAGTAATATTATTTTTTTTATACATATATATATTTGTATATTTTAAATTATATTTCGTAATGGTGATTTGTAAAGAATAATTATTTTTTAATAATTTTTTTTAAATGGTTACCCACTAAACCACTGAGATATAATAGGCCTTTATTTGTTAAATATTGTACTAATTTTATATTAGAATTATATAGTATTTAAAGTTAAAATGTAAAGACCTATTTGATTAGAAACAATACGGTGATTGACACAATGTTCACATTACAAGAAACATAACAGCATTTGATAAAAACAATAAATTATTTTGCTAATAAATACTACATACTAAAAATACTAAAAAATTTTTATACTTTAAATTTGACAGCAGTTCTTTTGTAGTTTTACAAACTCACATAATGCTTTGTGTACTGTAATTACTAAAACGCGCTGCATTTGCAGTTCTAAACTAGTACTGCAGACTTGAACTCTGCCATACTTGAATTTATTATTAGAGTATATAAAAGTGCATTTTTGAAAAACTTTAAATTATGATGTATTTAACGTACTTTAAAACTAACAGTTGGAGATGTAAAATTCTTTGGAAAATGTTTTTTCAAAAATCAAAGAAATGTGAAGCAAAAAATTGTTTAACCATGTGCTAGTGGCATGAATATACTTTGAGATATACTTCAAATTTTTTACCAAAAATCGTTTGGATAAACTTTGATTTTGTTAATTAAATTTCAACAACAGAATGAGCTACTTCTTTACAAATAAAATATTAATAGATAGTTTAATAATTTAATAAAAATTTTAATTAATTTTTTTTAAAATTATAATTAACAAACTAGAAATAAAAATGCCAAAAAAAAAACAAACAATATTAACTTAATACAAAGTTTAAAAAAAAAACAAAATGCTGTTAAGAATCTTGTTAATTATATTTGCGGTGGCCGCAATACCCTTGAAATAAACTAATCAGCTCTTTTTTTAAATTTTATTTTAAAAAACTAAGTAAAATACTGTGTACAGATATGGTACTATATATAAAACCAAAAAAGTACTCTAATAAAAACAAAACCCTTGAAACCTAGTATTTAACCAAACTTTTTGATTTAAAAACAAAAATAATTTTTTTAATGCAGTTAAAAAAGTAAACAAGCCTTCAATAGAACGCATTATTAATTATTTCATATTTTTATTCAAAAAAAAAAAAAAATTAATTACCTATTTCTAGAAAAAAAAAAGTAAAGTAATTTTACTTTTAAAAATAAAACCTCCGGTAGGCATTTTGTGGTTTACAGTTGGTTTTTTTTTCCATAGGTATTTTATTATTTTAAAGTTTAATAAATTGACCGCCAGAGGGTCCTTAATATTTTTAATTTGAAATTTTCATAAACTAAATTTAGAAAAAAAAATTTCTATATCAATGATGGCCATCTTTTTATACAATGAAAAAAAAAAACAGTATTTCATTGTTCTATCATTAAATTAAAATAAAATTAATAATAACTTAAAAAAAAAAAATGAAAGAGTATTTTAATTAATTAAAAAATTTCATTTCCGGTATATAAAATAATCAAAATACAAATTGACGTTTTCTGTCAAAAATCTGTGCATATGGTTGTGGAAATATCCATATTGGATAAAGTGTATTCACATATTTAAAAAACTTGAAATTGAAGTTGAACCTTTCAATTAGCAATTTGCATGAAATGATCCTTTTTTCAAAATTAAAATTTATTATCCTTTATAATCCTGTGTATAATTTTATTAGATGTATTTTTTAAACCATTTGCTTAATTATACCCAACATCTAATTAGCATATGAATAGAATTTTAAAATAAAAAATAAAAAAAAAAACCAGAAAACCAGTTTTGTTTTTACAGGACGAATTGAAAACTTCTACCGTTCACGTTTATTCACTTATCCTCCATTCAATTCAAAATTCAAACTATTAAAGTACAAAAAGAATCTTCAAAAATTTTTAAATGAGAACTTGCAATAAAATATAACAGTAAAAACCAACCTATATTCAACCTACACCCTAATAATTTATATTTATTATTGTTTGGGAACTAAACTAAAAAAATTTGTATTTATAAGTTTATTACACACAGTTTTTATACAATATAACAATTAACCCATATGCAAAACATTTGGTATGAATCTTTAATCAATTTTTTTTTTCAACCCCCTTATTTAAATAATTTGGTTTTATAAATTTATAAAATTATATATTATATAAACCTCCTATGCTCTCAATTACAAATTTTTACCTCCTATACCAATTAATAATTCATACCAATTTAATTTTTTGTGGACTCTTGTATTTGAAACGTTGCTCTGTTGTTATTGTTTAATAAACGCCCTTTAGAAATCCTTTTATCTTTTGATGGTTGCTTTTTATTGTTATTTTATGATATATTTGTAAAATGAGTGCATTTTTAATGCAGAAGACGTTAGGAGTTCTTTATTGGATGATTATTGTAAAAGTGTGTCAGTCTAAATTGGGTTCGAGTAGATCTAATGGATTTATAAAGTTGTATAGAGTGTATAGATCTAATTTTTCGTCCTGACAGATAACTATGATTCAAAGATAGAAGTTGGTATTAAAAGTGCAGGAAGATCATGTCAATTCTTAGATATTTTATAAGTAGACCTTATACATATACAGTACATGATAAGCAATAAATTCAAATTTAAAAATAGATGTCAAATAGATGTCATGAAGATGTCACCAGAACTTCATGACAAGTTGAAGATATCTTTACTTATGTAAACAAAATTTTCAAATTATCAAAGTCTTTAAATCTAAAGTTTCAGCAAAGCTAGTTTTAAGTTTGACATTTGTTTTTGACAGTTCTTTTTTAGAGAATATTTGAAGTTTAGCTGAACTATAAGATAATGAATGGGTATTCTACGAAATATAAGATAATGTATTCTACTTTTCAACTTCATAAAAATTTAATCGGATACAAACACTGAAGTAGTCTTCAAGTCCTAGTCGAAATACCTTTTTGTGTATAGGCTGGGTGGCGCAGTGGTTAGAGTGCCGACCTTTCATATGAAAGGCCTGGGTTCGGATCGCAGTGAAAGTGAAAAACCAAAAAAAAACTTTTATCTGGTTTTCAACTCGACTCAGCTAGTATTCGGTTCAAATGAATGACTTAATTAATAATTAATAAAAAATACATTAATATAACAATATAAAAAATGCAAAATATAAACAAATAATTTAAATGAATAATATAACTTGCAGATATAGAATAACATATAACTCAAATACAAAATATTGCAATATTAACAAATATAGAATTGTATATCTATTGAAAATCAAGACATTTCTACATGTTTTTAAGGCGCAGTACTGTCCCATGTTTAAATTGTATGTGGAATTTATTTGATCAGTTCTATTATATGAATATATCCCCCGCTGTATCCCCCGACATGCACATGTATAGTCAGGCTGTTTAGCCTATGATAGTTAATAGTTAGCACGTAAAGGTTCCGGAAAAAAAAAATATAAAAAAAAATTACTAAAATTAAAATTTTACAAATAGTTTTTTAATTTTTAATCATTACCATATTTGATTTCCTTCCAGACTTAAGCTTTCTTTATATTAATTAACATAATCCTCAACTAAATTAAAAATAAAAACCTTTGGGTCTGCTTCTTTTTTAAAAGATTTAAAAAAAAAGTGATCAACCTTTAGATTTTAGGTTTAATTTTCTATTAGTTTATAATCATTTGAGACCATAAATCTTTTTCAATTTTCTTGGTAATTCTTTTAACGATAACACATTTTACTTTAATTTATTATTTTAAAAGTACTCGAATTGTTATTTTTTTATTTTTAATTTATACTTACCCTAAATATTATTCTTATATAATGACCCAAAGTTAAATGCTATAAATTTAAATTAAAAATATTTTTTAAAATCAAATCATCTATAATCTTAACTATTCGAATGGGATGAGATATTAAGATAAAAATATATCACTATATTCACATAATATACACATTTATATGTACATATTAAATATATGTATTTTCAAGGACATCATGATTCCTTCTGATTGTAATTAACAAAACAAACCTTTCTTTTTAATTTTGGTTTATTATATTTTGTTTTTTTTATTTTAATTTCTCATCTTCATTTTATATTTTTTAATCGATTATAAAAAAAAAAACAATTTTTTTTTCTAAAGTGTCTCTTATACCACTTCAAATAAGAGAAAAATTTTGTTTTTGATTATTTTTCAAAATATTTTTAAAAATGATCCTCTTCAAAATTATAACAGAAATCCTTTTTTCTGTTAAATAATCAACTGCCACTTAAATAAATTTAAGGATTCATGAAATCCAAAAAAAAAAAAACTGGCATTCGGTGTTTCATTTTAATTACAAAAGAGGGAAGGATGCAGTTTATATAAGAAATTCATCTAACTGGAAGAACCCTTTTGCATTCCATAATCAAAAATCTTGTTAAAATAATAAATATTTAATAAAGAAAAAGTAAAATTTTATATTGTTCTAACAATTGCAGTAGTAATTTGTTATAAAATGACATTTTAAACGTCATTCCGTAACATTTTATTTGATATATTTTTATTTTATACCATGTTCATGCATGACTATAGAAATAAATAAATAGCATGTCTATAGAAATGAACTATAAAGAAAACCAGTTTAACTAAATGCCGTTCAGATTATGGAGTATTTCAATTTCGACATTTATTTTGACATAACCTTATTTCTAACATATTTAAGAATGGATTCAATATATAAGTGTACCTAAATTAAAAACTAAACAACATTGGTAAAATGTCAAATTTATGTCAAAATTATTCAAAAACAACATAGTTATAAAAAAATATTAATAATGTTATGAATAAATTATAAAAAAGGTTTCAAAATTCGAGTTTAGTACTTATATTACTTCTTTTATAAAATATTAAGTACTTATACGTCCAGATTTACTAAACCGAGTACTTATACGTCAACTTTAAAAAATTTTAATTTTGTATTTTCCTTCTAGTACAAACTATCCACATTAATTAAATATCCTATTTAGAGAAATATAGATTAAAAAACGATTCGTAAATGATACTAATACAACAAAATATAAATAAATCTCAGGAAATATAAGAGTAACGTAATTAGCCCAAATCTTTCACAGAATGTCCTGTGTTCATTAGGGGAGCGTTCCATAATCTCGGTTTAGTAAATCTTTTTTTATAAATCTGGTTTTTAGAAAATTTCGTTTTAGAAAATCTCGTTTTTTATTGAAAAATCTCGCTTTTTAAGCAAATCTCATTTTTAATTGAAAAATCTGGTTTTTAAGAATTTTTGATAAAACCAGAATTAAAAGTTTTTTTCAGAATATAAAACAAGGAATTTTCTAAAAACAAGATTTTCTAAAACGAGATTTCCTAAAAACGAGATTTTCTAAACGAGATTTTCTAAAACGAGATGTTGTGAAAACGATATTTACTAAACCGAGATTTCAAACCCAACCCGTGCATTAGTCCCCCATTAATCACTTAATATACTCGGAACTTGATCTATTACCTTAATTTTATCCAATTACAATTACTCGTGAGGTGAAATAATCAATAGTAAAAGAATTAAAATTAAATATGACAGTTAAACTGACGAAAATTATTCAAAAACACCAAATCAAATTAATTAGTTCATTTAAAAACTGTGTTAAATTAAAAAGAATAACAAAATGAGAAAAAAAAAATACCACGCTAAGAAAACATTCCACAAAAATTTAAAAATACAAAATATTAAAAAAAAAAAAAACTGATTACATCATTATTATATCAAAAGTTGCATCATGTTGTAAACCCTTGAAACACCAAAAAACCAAAAAAAAAAACCCAAAAAAACAAAATTATCTCCTTCTCATTTCATTTTTGAAAGTGCGAAGAAATGGAGATGCAATCATCAGTTGAAACGAAGGTACATTTTTAAAACAAATTTTTTTTTTTTTAATAAAATTTAAAAAAGGACCTAACCTTAATTTAAGGATTTTTCTACTATATTACGCGCAACAGTACAATTTCAAATATACATTTGTACAAACACACAAACATTATAAATTTTCAAAATTTATTCTTGAAACTTCGAAAATAACATTGGACAAAATATCTAATGGATATTTTATAACGAGTATATCAAGTGGTTCACCACACAACAACATATGTGCGTATTGAACCCTAAAAATTATGATGAAAAATAACAAAAAAAAAAAAGTAAATTTGTTTTACAAGGACTCTTTTGAAACTTAAAAATAATCGTACTACGTCGTATGTTCGATTTTTTCTTTTTTTTATGATGTCTGATATTTGATACAAAAAGTAACTTTGTAAGTGTCAAAATTAAAGGATACACCTATATTTATAGATATAAAATTGAAATTTTTTTTGTATACATATCTAAGCGTATATAAACCAAATGTTGTTGTTGTATAATTTATTATCTTTGCTTTTTTTTTGCCTATTCTAGGATATCGAATAACCTCTTTAATTTTTCACCAGATGGATTTTTTTTTGTTTATTTCAACTTAAAAACGGTTTTGAAATATTTTTTTAAATTAAAGTGGAAAGAACATTAATGTGTTACATAGATTAACTAGGACTAGACAGTATATATAGATCTGTTAAAAAAAAATTTTTAAGGTTTTATATCATCATATATAACTGTAATAAAGGATATATGCGTATATACTTTTTCATTTAATAGCAGAGTTTATTTTAAGAAATCGGGAGGCGCTACATTGATAATTTTTTAAAAATTTTCAATGGTTTTTAATAATTTTTTAAAAATTAAAAAAAAAAAATATAATATAAAATTGGATCATATTGCTCTCAAATTATAGAACTGTTGTTCTTTTTTTTTGTAAAATAATAACATATTTTTTGTTTTTTTAAATTTTAAAGGAAAGGGGAACAAATTTGTTAAAATTTAATATTTTATAAAAGATATTTTATTTTTTAATTTAAAATTTATATATTTTATGATATGCATGCCAAACATATTAAAAAAAAGAAAATATTTATTAGATTAATTGCATTTATATAATATTAACTTTGTAGTATTACCGACTTGTTAATATTTAAGTAATTTAAGTAAATTCCAGAGATCTATAAAGAGTGCTCAGGTTGCCTTTGATATTCATTAATTATTGAATTTTTAGCATAACAAATTTTAATGTCCGGTGAATTTGAGATGTCGGCGCCAGTCAATTTTTTTGAATATATACATATATGTATATGTATATTACATATATGTATGTATTTAGCAAAAGAACCGTAAAAAATATAATAAATATATATATATATTATTAATATATACTTTGTATAATAATTTCTTTAAAATTATATTATGAATTAATTTTTTGACACCTTATTTGACATTAATGACAAGACATACTCGTATCTACTACATTTAGTATTGCCAATATGTTATTTAATTTTTTTTCAAAAAATTTTACTTTAAACTTGAGAATATTTTTCAACATTTGGTTGATTTTTAAAAAAAAATTTAAAAATTGGTTACGTGACAAAAGTTAATTAAGGAACTTGCACATTGTCAAAATGAATTACAACTAATTTAAATGAACACAGACAATAAAGGCGAACTTTAATTAAACGAATATTTTTTGTCCAATTTTTTTTTTTTACAAATTAACAAAAAAAGTAAAAAGGAATGCAAAATAAATTTTACTGTAATACAAGTTAATAAATATTGCTCTCATTTATTTTTATTAACCCTAAATTATTGTTATTACTTTAAAAAAAAAGGGTCTAATTAGTAATAAAATTCTAAAAATTCTTGAATGAATTTTTTTTTTTTGAATGAATGCTTAATAAATTTAATTAATATCTATTGTATAATAATGGTAACAAGTGTGAGAAAATTTCTTTTATATATTTTTATATATCTTTTAATCAAAATGGTTTTTTTTTTTTTTTTTTTTGTATTCCTATCATATCAGTAGGTGCTAATTCACTGTAAAATTAGATATGACAATTACTCATGAATAGATTATTAAAGGTTTAATGTAATACTATTAAAATTTATTTATAATTATGTCTGGTAATACCAAGTAATACGGTTAAAAAGTTAAGGTTTATTATTTTAATCTATTTAAACGTGTGAGCTAATATTGGAGAGTTGTAGAATTCTCAGTTTGTTTTAATGGAACGGAGTTCAATAAGTAAAAAAAATAAAATAGAGGGTGTTTAAAAAAGTACAGAACGTATATACGGAAATGAGATTTTTTAATTTTCTTAAAATTTAATAATGTAATCTGTTGGAATATTAATTTTAAACAATAAACTTATTTAATTGATATTGTATTGTTACCTAATTTTATTAAAATATTTAATAACTTATTTAATTAAAATTGAATTTAAAGATTTTTTTTAATTTCATTGAACTTTGAAACAAAAAATTATTGCATAGTTTTTTCATGGTTAATAATTTAAAACATTTGTATCTAAGGATTCACCAAATTTTGATTTTGCATGTAAAAGATTATAATCTGTAAATTTTAACTAGTTTTACAAAGGCCTTAAGTTGTTGTCAAATAAGTTTTTTTTTAGAAATAAAATTTTTCAATTAAAAATATACATTCAAATTGAATTTAAATTCGCTCTCAAATCATCGAATTAAGTTTCCATCTTTTTCTTGCTTAAAACATTGATAAATATAAAGTGTCATAAATTTTCTAAAAGAAATAAAGCTCGGTTCAAAATTTATTATTTGAAAGTCACATATTTAAAAAGTGATGTATAAATTGTTTTTTAAGGCGGGAACTATATGTAACGGACTTCCCACTAACGACCTACAGTGATTTCGTAAACTCTAGGAAAAAAACATTTTCACCTCTATGCAACATATAAGATTCATTTAAGTGCCATTAGTTAGCTGCATGCTATGGACTTTCATAATAATATCTAATATTTTCATTATTTCTTATTATTGAAGTGTCGCATATTTTCAATATTTTATTAACTAACTGTAATTTTTGCATAAATAACTGTTTATATTCAAAAAAGTATACTTCATTTTTAAAATCCTCAACCTTGTTTTGCTCATATTTCGTTTTCGATATTTACCGTTTTGATATTTCCATTATAACACGGCAAGTAGTTATATTGTACTCGTATATTTTATGTAACAAAATATGAAAGAAAAAATTGTTAGAAAAATTTTAACTAAACACATGGTTGTTCTTAGATAATTATCTCTAATAAAACCAATCGATAGAGCGTAGTTTTTTGGACATCGGCCTTTCTATCGAAGGTCTCAGGTTCAAACCCTGGTCGGATCATATCTAAAAGAAATATGGTGTATATTATAATAGTTTAATAAGAAGTTCAAATGCCAAATAGGACTCTTATAATATCCGTTAATATTAACTATTGTCTGATACTACAAATAAATAAATAAATAAATATTTTTAATTGCTAATGCAATGCAATTCGGAAACAGTTTTAGTATAATTTTGTTGAGTTAAAAATATCATAAGCAAGTTTGAACCATTTGTTTATCATATTTTAAATTTTTTAATTTTTAACATTTCAATTTCCAGCATCATATTTAGGTTGAGTTGACGACGTTTTTTCTTGAAAATGTGGGACATCCAGTTTTACTTGATTCTTTGAGTAATCTTTACAGGTTCATGCAATAGGGGGCTCAGGTCTTTTCTTAATATTATTGTTTCCAGCTTTCATCAAACTATTTTCAATTTAATTAATAACCAACTCGCAAAATAAACATTTCAAACAATATGCATAAGATATCCAAAGTAAATTTTCATTCAAATATTCTAAAATACTTTAATTTCATCATAATTATGACTTGATTTATAAACCAAAATGATAAGTAAAAATCTATAAAAATTAATATTTTCGATTATCTATTAGTTATCTTGCGGATATTAATTAGTTGCCATTAAATTCATATCTATACAAACTCCTAAATCTATTAATGACTCATATGTAAAACATTTTAAAATTCTTCAAATATTGAAAACTAATAATTTAAAATTGTTTCTGAATAAACTTAACAACAGTAATAAAAAAAAATAAATATTTTATATCTAATTATCTTAAAAAATTTTGAAAGATAAAATAAATATGTATAAGAATTCCAAAATAAAAAATTAGTTTAGTGAATGGGTTACTAAATAAAAACTTAATATAACAACAATGCCTATAAGCGACAAGATTATTTCCCTGTATTCTAAAAAAATTATTTTAAATTATTGTTTTCTTACAAAATAGGTATACATATATATATTATATATATATAAATATATTTTAGCAGTTCACCAATTAAACTTTACTTCATTTGTGACATTTGTGAACCGTCATGCTTCAAATCATTCTATACTATATATATATATATATTTTTCTCCATATTCGAACTCCAAAGACTTTTAAATTTTTTTTTTTTTGCTTTTAGGGCATAAAAGTAATAAATTATTTCAAATTAATTAAGGTAAATTATCTGGCAGGTGAATTTGAGTAAATTAATTTTTAAATATATTATAAGTATATATGTTTTAAATAGACTTGACGTGTGTTTATATATTATTTTCGAAATCTACTATATGTATCTATCTAAATTCTACATATTCCAATATTTCATTGAAATTTTGGTGGGGATTCCACACCATTGTAAGAGAAGGGCGATGGGACAAAAGTCCCGGAGATAAAAGTCCACTGACGATTTAGGAGTTTAAAAAAAATAAGCGAAAAGTATCCAGGGAATCATAAGTCCGATGACTGAGTTGAAAGTCCTCCAAAATATGTGACAATATTTTAAAACATATAATTAAGTTCTTAATTTTGAAAAGAAATAAAGCCGAAATTTAGAATTTTATTCTAAACTTTACAATTTAATTATTTCTGTATTACGAAACATATTAAAGTTGGTTACAAAATCAAGTTGTACATTTTTCAAGATTATTTATTAACTCCTAAATGCGAAATTTGTGAAAATGGGAAATTCCTTACTTTCAATCATCGTGAATCATAATTCCCCGGGTATTTTTGGCTTATTTTTTAAGTTCTAAGTCCTCCGGGGACTTTTGACACCGGGACATTTATCATTTCGTTGGTACTTTTGGCTTATTTTTTTCAAATCCTCACTCCTCCGGGGACTTTTGATCCCTGGGACTTTTATCATTTAGCCAAAAGAACAATATAAAATTAAAAAAAAAACAATCGGAAATTTCTTTTTACTTATGTCATTTTTAAAAGTTAATTAATAATTTTATTCCGACTAATTCTGTAAATTTTTTTGTAAATAAATAAGAAAATTCTCAAAAAAAAAACCCATTTCTTTAGGGTGAATACAACATCATTGTTATTTGGGTTAAAAAAACAAAATCACTTAGAAGTTAGACTACACTGTATATATATTCGCTACACTTACGTTTAACCGGTAATATATGTAAACTATGTATATAAATAGGAAAAACTTGAAACCATTAGATCTTATTATAAATTTTGAAAAATAGGTGGTGACCCAGTGTCACAATGAAATATTAAGTACAAAAAAAAAAAAAAAAGACAAATAAATAGAATTTTAAAGATTTATATTCAACAATCCATGGGGTTGATGTTAAGTACTAATATATGTGATAATCGTTACATCTATTGATAAAAAAAAAAACTGCATTAATATATAAATACTGTTATACTGGTTAACAGAAGCTCCTGCTGATTTTTTTTTCCCAATCCTATTTTTTCTGCGCATTGAAGGAAAAAACAAAATTTTTATGAAAATTATTTGTGAAATTTTTCGAAAAATTTGTAACTTAGGATTTGTGTATTTGTATATGTATATGACATAGAATATTAATAAGGGTAATGACCCCGATTACAGTAATATACAGATTTTTAAATTAGAATTTTTTAAAGTTTTTTTTAAGAGCGGTTAAAGGGAAGTGACATTATTAAATTTTGGATAAAATTGATAAAAAAAAATTAAGAATGAATCCTGGAATATGTCTTTAAAATCATTTCCAAAAATCTAAGAGATCTTTATAACACGCAGATCAAACATTTTCAGATAACACAGAAAAAATTATTGAAGAGTTTGTCAGGTTTTAAAAAATCCGATTTTTTTTTTTTCTACAAAACAAAACAATTATTTTTTATAGTAACAATATTGTAATAAATCTCTGTTAAATAATTATAATTATTCAATTCATGTTCATTCAGTATAAAAACAATTTTATATGAACATATAAAACAAAGATTTTGATGATTATTTGTACAAATGAAGAGGAAAAAAAATTCTGGAAATCCGAAATAAAGAAATTGTGAAAAAAATCAAAGGTTTTTAAAAAAGCACATTTTCAAAATTACACAATATTTCATAATTCATTTTGGGTAAAGACCGTATTTATATATATATTAGTTTTTCTTAGATTTCCTAGGATCTAAATAGAACATCCCTATTCCAAAAATTGTAACAACTAAATCATAATTTAATTCACAGTCACCAAAAATTCGTTATAGTGACTTTTTTAATGATTTTTGGTATTTCAAAAAATTTAATTATAATTTGACATGTGTCAAATGTCATTATGTGATGTGATTAATAATAAAATTAAAAAAACTTTTAACATATGTTAAAATATAATGTTGGAGCTCCACTTTTTACATTATTTAAAAAATTCTGAACAGGTATTCAAGCTACAGATGTTTAAAAATTGCAAATTTTAAATTTACGTCCCCGTACAGCTCCTTAAAGTAGAGTAGTATACATTTCATAAAAGACTATTTTTTTAAGATCTAAGCTCTCTCAAAATTTCCGGTTTCCAACTTAAACCATTTGGAAGATATAAGGGATCAAGAATTTTGAAAAAATTGATTTTCGCATAACAGTAAATTAGAATAAAAATAAAAGCTTTTAAAAATCGCTATCGTTTGGTGTTTCCAGATTGGAAAAATGATTTAAATATAATGCTTTTTTGGATTTCGGAGGGCTGTTGCTCTGCAACGAGTGGGGCTATTGAAATTCAGGAACAACTAACCGTTGTTAAAATTTCATTTCTTTATTTTAAACTCTTAAATGGTAAAAAAAAAGTTTCGTAAACAAACGAACGGGCGGATGGAAGGACAGAGTAGGTCTATAAAGGAATATATTTTTCCCAAAATTTTTTTAGAAAATCCAAAATTCTGGAAGCCCCGAAAAAAAACAGAAAATATTAACGTGCATCATTGTATATTTAACTTTTAAAAATATACAACATGTACGAATCACATAAGTACAACTTCTTGAATTCCTTTTTAAAGGGGAAGAAAATTATAATTTTTGTATTAAAATTCTACAAACGAAATATTTAAAAAATTTAAAATTCATTCATACTCAATTCTTTGTTATTTTTTTTTTTTTTCATTATTTACTTGTTATAAACATTGAATTGTTGAAAATTAGAGTATTCTAACAGCTACTTAAATGCAAGTAAAAATTTATATAATAATATTGTTTAATTTTAATACACATTATCTATATTTCCATCTCTTTTACTCTCTTCCTTTTTTAAAATAAAATATTTTTTTTTTTTTTTTTTTTTATTTCAATAACGTGATTTACATAAAATTTTCCCTGTTAAAGAGTTATAAAGAAATAATGAGCGGCATTTAAGCAAAAAAAAAAAATAAAATAAGATAAAAAACAAAAAAAAAGCAAGGTAAGTAAGTAAGTAGTAAATATAAGCGGTATAATCGCGGTACAAATTACAAATAACAGAAAAGAACAAAAAAAAAAATAAATAAAGTATCTTAAGTATAAAAATTTTTCAAAATAAAATGATAAAATCACTCTAAATAAATCACTGTAAAACCAGTAAACATTTGTGAAACGTGATTTACTTTTGAAATATACAGATTTTTTTTTTTTTTTATTGTGTGTTTTTCCAAAAAAAGAAATAATTTTTTTAATTTTTTTTTTTTTTTTGTTTTTTTTTATCATCCGTTAACTTTGTCTTAAATAACTATAACTAAAATTTATTCTTAGTAGTTATATTACATATTTATTTTATTTTGTAATATAAAATAGTAGTAACATATAATTGGAGGTTTGCGTCTGTTTGATAACATGGTCATCATTTGCAATATTACAATTCATGACTGTCATATGTATCTGTGATATTTATTCGTGAATTAAAATATTTCTTATATAATTGATATTTGTAAATTCTGATGATTCCGAGAAATTTGAATTTTTAACAAATATTGTTCCAACAATTATTGCTTGTGCTATTTGTTACTTTTTATCAACTTCAACATTTTTTAAAACTGGTCAACGCTCAAGGATAACACTGATATTAGAAAAAGTTAAATTTGCATTTATATGGTCAAAATAGTTTGCCTGTGAAGTTACATTCCAATTGCAAAGTTCAAGAGCGATCTTAACTCAGTATTTTATGTTTAAAAATTATCGTAAAAAATTCTCAGACTTTGGAACAATTTGAGTGCTATATAGAAAAAGAACCCCAATAGAATCTGAAGGCAATCTTAAAGCAAATATCAGATACTATCTGTTTTACTAAACTGCGTGAAAGCTGTGTTTAGAACTTTTTATTTGTAATACCTTAATATTGAAATCGAAAGAGTTTAAATGTGCTCGAATTCTTTAATAAACTTCTCAAATTCAAATAATTAAATAGTTGGTTACTTTAGAACTAAAATAGAATATTTAATAATGAAAGTTTATCAGCATGCACATCCTTTATGTTTCGTTTAGCTAGGACTATGAAAAAGATGAATGGCTCCATAATGTCTGCACAGTATTCTATTTTTCGTTAAAATTGAAGGCAACGATCTTACTAATTTACTGCTAGTGAACAACTGTTAGCCAAACATTAATCAAATAAAACGAGAGTGGAGGAATAAATGTATGTCCCTATTCCATAGCTTTTTTTATTTTGTTTTAATCATTCACATTTCTATGAATTTTTTTTTTATACTTAACTTTTGTATAATTTTTTGATTTTTTTGTGACTGAATATTAGTACTTCTCATTGACTCTACTCTCTGTCAGAGTAAATCTTTGCTGGCTTATTACTTATTAGCTTAATTACCTCCTAACTGCTGTGCTATTGGTTTGAGTTTTATTCCTGACATTTTTTTACGTTCCTAAACCTAAAATTGACATACTTTGATCATATATTGCGAAAAATCAGGTTGACATAATACTAATATCTGAAACGTGGCTGAATAGCAACATCAACTCTTATATGATCAAAATACTCGCACGTTAAATTTCGTACCAGAGTCAAAAAAATTTTCATACATAATGCAAAAACAGCTACAATGTATCCATGGTTACATATTAATTGAACATACCATATGTTACAAACCTCCTAATATAAGTGGTTTACAAAAAAAAATATTTTTTTAATTTAACATGTGTGTACACATATAAAATCAAAAAAATGCTGCTGTAAAATATTTTAGTCTTAATTTTTTAATTTTTTTCTTATTCTTATTCTTATTTTTTTTTTTCGAAGGTATCATATTTATAGGCTACATACCTAACAAACCTAACTATATCTAGTTTTCTCCTAATTTATATTCATAACATGTTCCGCCTAATAATATTTTTGCATCATTAAAACTCTCCAAATTGGTCATAAACTCTCCCACAGATTCTTTTATGTTTTATAGCGACATTTTATTCTTATGTTGTTTTTTTTTGTTTTTTTTTTATTGTTGATTTTGTTTTTTTCTTCTATAACTGATTCTCTTACTGTTGTTGTTAATTTAATTTTTTTTTCAAAGTTTTCTTTTTTTTTTTTTTTCAAAATTATAAATTCTTACAAAGTCATAGTAGTACAGCAGCAGCAACAATGGTAACAGCAGCATAACATAGCAATGAATTGAATAATAGTATATGTAATGTAACAAACTTATAGGTATTTATTAGATATACTAACGCGCACCAGTAGTTTTACAAGAGGGGTTCTCTATATAATTCACTATTCATATATTTGAGAAACAAAATATTCTTAAGAGGAACCCAATAATGAAAAAAGAAGACAACCAAAGTATCAAACAAAAAAAAAAAACAGCTGTCTACATTTTATTCATCTTTAAGTTTTTTAAATCAACAATTTTTTCATGTAACAAAGTCATTGAAGACGATTTGAGAGAGAGAGAGACTGTAGAGTAAATCAACTAATATCATATCATCTATTATCTAAACTCTCTGATTTAGTACCAACACTATTGAACATCATAAATTAAATGATTAACAAAAGAGAGGCAGAGATAGAGAAACCCAAGTCTCAGAACAGATAATTTTATTAAAAGAAAAAAAACAGCTCTAACCATCAATAAAAGTCAGAGTTAAAAGTTTGAGAAATAAAAAAAAAAAAAAACACAACATGAATTCAATTCAAAGCGTTTATTATCTCACATTATTTGATTTCTTTTCAATTCTATTTCAAACAAGATACGTATACGTCTGTATTGCTTGTGACATACATGATCACCAAAACATATAAAGAATAAAAAAAAAATAAAACATAAAGACCTAAAATGAAACATAAAATAAGAAACCCTATTAGCAGGTATGATAGCTCTACTTCCATCATCTGGTATACAACAAGAACAAATATGTATAAAATTAAAAAAAAAAAAAAAATCTCAACCTGCTTTTAGCAACTGCAGCCGTCTTTCTTCTTTTTTCCCCTATTTTACAATTTTTTTTTTTTTTTTTTTTTTTTTATATCAATGCCTAACGACGTTAACTTAACAACAAATTCGTATCGTCAAAGTTAACGTTACTACAAACTAAACAGAACCCAAAGGCGGTAGACAAAAAAAAACAAAAAAATAAATAATAAAATAAAAAAATTTTATAGCTCCTCGTAACTCTTTTTATGTGTGTGAAAAGTATCTTACCAATCTAACGTATAGAATCGCGCAACTGATTATAAAAAACGGTGAATTTAAAGAGAGTTGGAGGTTAAAATGTACAAAAATTGAAAATCTTTAAATTTAAAAGAAAAGTTGATAGTGTTTACATTTAATTTAAATTTTACAACAAAAAATTAGGTATGAATAAGTTAAAAATTATGAAGTAAATAGAAAATCGATTAGTTTCCTATTATTTTAACTTAAACATTTTATTTTTGCAAAATACGATATGCAGACTTTTTCAAAACTTGTACTCGATTAATCAGTGAGTGCTTTGGTTTGATATACAATCCAATTTGATTTCGAATTTATTTTTTATTTATTTTTTTTTTTGCCAACCTTTGAAACTATGCGGTGTTTCTTTGGGTAGTGTTCGACTTTAGCGCTAAAAAACCACACCCTTTTTAAACCAAACTTTAGGAAGGAATCTGTGAAATGGAACAAATCTACAGTTTTGTTACAAGGATGGGAATATAGAAGGATTTTGGGATTGTGGGGAGGTCATTTGGGAATTTAGGATTATGAGGGATGGGGAAACTTTGTAGGGATATTGAGGAGGAAGATGTTAATATTCTTCTTAAATTTAATTAATAATTACCAACTCTATATATGGAATATGGTTCTATTTCACGAATATGTTTACATTTTTCAAAATAGATTAACTGATTAAAATCCAATTCTTCTGTATCATTATATACTTTTCTTATGCTACACCTCATATCCATCTTCAATAATATTTTTTGGGCTTTATTCATTATTAATGCATGTTACCTAAGAGCTTTAGATGAAAATTAGAAAAATGACAACATGTAATGTTGTATCTTATCTTTGATAAAATATAGCCATTATACATAAAAATTAGCCACTCTTTAGTTACATAACCTGATCTTCTAAAGGTTTCGCCAATTGTGACTACCAAATATTAAGGAGAATATTATAAATTTTTATTTAATTTTTTCACAGCTTTTTAGACTAGATCTGGGTACCATATGATTTTTTTTTTTAATAAGATCATAATAAGTTCATTAACATTCAACCAATTACTGTAAGCCTTTAAACCGTTATTTAATACAGGTTCCAAATCACTTAGTGAGTTTGCTTTAACAACAATATTAGTCAGCATATATATTACGAGTTGATGAAATTTTAAAATTTAAAATGCTCATGATGTAATAGTAATTATATAACAGTGGTCCGAGTAGTGAGCCCTGTTCTGTGGTACATCAATTACTATATTGTATATATTAGTTAAAAATGATTTAAAATTTATTTCTGTAATAAATTTTGTAGAAAACTAGTCCTTTTTGAAGATATTCGAGATATCCTGGGCTTTTTGCATCAGATTTTGTAACTCAACTAGTCTGAAAAAAATTTAAGTTTGTTGTATTTTTCATTTTTTAAAATTGATACTAATTTTTTTTGAAGAGTCCTAAGTATTCAATAAAAAATTTAATTTAGTAGAACATTAAACCCGCAGCAATAATCTTAGATTTTAAGAATCCATTTCTTTTTTTGAGTCATTTCGAGTCATCTTATACTAGATAAGGTTTGGTTACTATATTTCGTGCCTTAATTACTTATAATAGCCCAAATGCATTAAATTGAGCTTCAACTCAAATCTCATCAATTTTGTATGAAAAATTGGGATTTGAGTTCTAACTCATTTTTATGCATTTAGTCCATTGTCTTTATTAAATCTTTCAAGGTCATATAAAAATCTTTGCCAACTTCTTAAAATTTTAATGTTATTTAAACTGAATAACAAATTGATTTTAGAACTTTTAAACTCACACCGGTTTTCAAATAACGTTTAATAAAAAATAAAAAAATTTATTTTTTTTTTTGAAGCTGATGGAAAAAAAAACAACAATTGCTCAGTGGAAGTAATAGCAACAACAAACAAAAGACCAAATTCTTAAATTTTTTTTTTATTCTCTTTTTTCATTTTTTTTTTCTTTTTTATTCAAATCAAACGTTTTTTTGTTTACATTTTACTCCCTATAACAAGAAATTCAATAAAAAAAGAAACAAATTTTTTTTTTACCTTTAAAGGTACTCAAAAATTCACAAGTTGGTCTCTTCAATTTTAACACCAACACAAATATAAAAAAAAAAATCCAAAATAAAAAACAAACACAACTGTATTTTTAAAGAGGGAAAATAACACAATAACGAAATAAATATGAAAGAACTTTAAAACAACTGTTGTTTCATGTCGATTTACAAATCAAGTTGTTGAATTTTTATTGAAAATTCAATGCAACAGTCGACATGCAATACATGCGATTGTTGTACGGATTGAGTACCAAGAATCAACCATTAATAAATACGTTTTCTCTTTGTAAAAAAACTAATTTCTCATTTGCTGAGAAATTAATTGAGTTCTCAATTCTCATAATTCTACATTATGTTTTCCATTCTCTTTCTATATTGCTCTCTTTGGTTTTTAAACTTTTCTCAAGTACCGTTCTGTTGTATTTTTTTTTTTGTGTTTAATAATTTTGCAAATGGTGTTTATTTCCATTTCAACAACAACTCAACTCAACATTCAAGAACTGTTTTTCTCAGTTTTTTTTTACCTTAGCCATGCTTCTCTCTTCACAACTGAGAGAAAATTAGAGTTTAGTAAAATGAAAAACAAATGAAAAATAATTGAGATCTCCATATTGTTTTTTTTTATTTTTCCTTTATTTTCATTTCTTTTACTTGTAATTTTTTTTTTACAGTTGTATTGCAGTATATTTGTTGAATGATCCTTCAAATTTTCTTCAGTCACTGAGTAACATTCGAATGAAACGCATGCGTGATCGGCATACATTTTGGATTATTTAAAATTTATTTTAATAAAAAAAAACAAATTAATTTAAATATATTTATAAAATGGATAATAATTAAAATAAAAAATATAATTTTAGTATTATAAGTTTTTTTTGAATTTATCAAAATTTAAATTTTAAAATAAAACATGGAAAAAAATGAAGAAAAAATTTAAAAAAGAATTTTAGAAAATGAAGTGAAGAATATTTTGAAAATTTTCTTTAATGAAAATAAAGAATAAAACAAAATTAAAAAAAATATGCATTGAAAATATATTAAAAGAGTTTGAAAAAATTTAAAATAATAAGATTTAGAAAAAAAAACTTGTGAAATTATTTTCTTTTAGAAAAAAAATCTAAAAGCAATATAAAATTTAATTAAATATTTATATATAAAAAAAAATTAATAATAATACTTAATTATAATCAAATAAATTAATATAATAAAAAAAAAAATGGCTACAAGTAAAAAATATTCCGTATTAACGATAATATTAACAGTTGCAATGACGGTACTTGGCGCGGCATTAAGTAAAACGGTATTATATCAAGCACCAGATGAATGTCGTTGGTCCGGTAATTTTGATACTGATATTACGTTAATCTGTCATTTAAGAACAATAAATAGCGAATTGGAAAATACAAATTTTAGTGTTATACAACCGCAAAATACTGTACGTTTACGTTTAGAATGTAATGATGCGTTATTCTTTCAAAGTAGTTTAAGTCCGGGTAGCTTTAAAAATTTGATTGAATTACGTGCCTTAACAATTGAATATTGTAAATTAGGCAATTTAACAGAAGGATCATTTCGTGGATTAACTGAATTAAGAAATTTAACAATAAAAACACATAATTCCGATTGGTCATCAATGAGTTTGGATATATCAACGAATGTATTCAGTGATTTTCGTCAATTAGAAATCATTGATTTAAGTCAAAATAATATCTGGACAATACCAGATGGTATTTTATGCCCATTAAAAAGTTTACAATTCTTAAATATGTCAAATAATCAAATACAAGATGTTACAAATTTTCATTTTAGTTCAGTAAATGCAAATCGTATGAGAAAAACAAAAATATGCGGCGAATCAATAACTGAAATTGATTTGTCATATAATAAAATTGCTAATTTACAAACATCAATTTGGTCAGCATTAAATCGCTTAAAACGTTTAAACTTAAAACATAATGAAATGACTTTTATTGCTGATCGTGCCTTTGAAGGTCTAATGTCACTAAATTTTGTTGATTTAAGTGAAAATAAACTTAGAAATTTACCACCAGAATTGTTTGCTGAAACAAAATATATTCGTGAAATTTATTTACAAAATAATAGTATGAATGTTATAGCCCCAGGTTTATTTACTGAATTAGCTGAACTTTTAGTATTAGATTTATCAAATAATGAACTTACATCACAATGGGTTAATTCACAAACATTTGTCGGTTTAAAACGTTTAATGTTATTAAATTTATCAAATAATCAATTGAACAAATTGGAACCGAATTTGTTTAAAAGTTTAAGAAGTTTACAAGTATTACGTTTACAAGATAATTTTATTGATCATATTCCTGAGGAAACTTTCTCAGAATTATCAAATTTACATACTTTAAGTCTTTCAAATAATCGAATTTCACATATAAGTGATTTTACATTTAGTGGACTTTATGGAATACTAGTCTTATCATTGGATTACAATCAAATTTCAACAATTAATTTATTGGCATTTAAAAATTGTTCAAATTTACAAGATCTTCATATAAATGGAAATAAATTAACGAGTGTACCAAGTGCTTTACAATTTATACCACTCCTTAAAACACTTGACATTGGTGAAAATTTATTAACAACAATTGAAAATACAAGTTTAATTCATATGGAAAACTTGTATGGATTACGTTTAACTGAAAATTCAATAACACAAATTAAAAAAGGTTACTTTGATAAAATGCAATCTTTACAAATTTTAAATTTATCAAAAAATAAAATAAAATTAATAGAACCTGGATCATTTGATCAAAATAAACAATTACAAGCGATTCGTTTAGATGGAAATTTTATTAAATCAATTCATGGATTATTTTTAGAATTACCAAATTTAGTATGGTTAAATATATCTGATAATCATTTGGAAAAATTTGAATATTCTACAATACCAAATGGTTTACAATGGTTAGATGTACATGCAAATAAAATTTCTCAATTAGGAAATTATTTTGAAATTGAATCAGAGCTATCTTTAAATACATTTGATGCTAGTTCAAATAGTTTAACTGAAATTACAACAACTTCAATACCAAATAGTGTTTCATTATTATATTTAAATGATAATTTAATATCAAAAATACAACCATATACATTTTTCAAAAAAACCAATTTAACAAGAGTCGATCTATTTGGTAATAAATTGACTACATTAGAACCAAATGCATTAAGATTATCACCAATACCAGATGGTAAAAAAATACCAGAATTTTATATTGGTGGAAATCCATTCAAATGTGATTGTAATTTAGATTGGTTACAAAAAACATCAAATATTGGTGATAGTAGTCGCACACAACCAAAATTAATGGATTTACAAAATATTCAATGTAAATTACCATATAAACGTGATCGTATGTATTTACCACTTATTGAAACAAAATCAAATGAATTTTTATGCAAATATGAATCACATTGTTTTGCATTGTGTCATTGTTGTGAATTTAGTGCATGCGATTGTAAAATGGAATGCCCAAATAAATGTAAATGTTTTCATGATCAAAGTTGGACATCAAATGTTGTTGATTGTTCAAAAGCTGGTTATAGTAATCAATTACCACATCATATACCAATGGATTCAACACAATTATATTTAGATGGTAATAAATTTCCAGAATTGAATAGTCATACATTTTTGGGTAGAAAACGTTTAAAAATTTTATATTTAAATAATTCAAATGTTGAAATAATATCAAATCGTACATTTTATGGACTTTTAGAATTGGAAATATTACAATTGAATGATAATAAATTACAAAAATTGGATGGTAATGAATTTCTAGGTTTAGAAAATTTAAAAGAATTATTTTTACAAAATAATAAAATATCATATATAAATAATTATACATTTACAAATTTACATCATTTAAAAATCTTACGTTTAGATCATAATGAAATAAATATATTTTCATTATGGGAATTTTTTCCACCATATTTAAGTGATTTATATATTGGTGGTAATCCATTAAAATGTGATTGTAAATTTATTTCAATATTTCGAGCTTATAATAAAATAAAAAATAATATTAAAGATATTAAAGAGATATATTGTACGATCACATTAACTCCAGAAGATCCAAAACAATTACAAACAACAATTGTTAATAAAATTGAACCAATCGATGCATTATTATATCCACCAACTACAACAACAACTACAACAATACAAGGGAATGGCAATAACAATAGTCATAAGACATTAATATGCAAACATGAAATAAATGTTAACATTCTTGGTAATCTAAACATAGATGGTAACGATCATGATAATAATATAATTGGCAATAACAATGTTATAGATGGTAACGATGAAAAAATGTTTTATGATAATCAGAATTTTTATAATAATTCAATAAGAAAAAAATTAATTCTAACTCCATATACTGGAGGAGTTCAAGGATATATACCATTTATAATAGCAGCTAGCTTCTTATTAATTATTATTGCAATATTATTCATATTTATATTTCGACAAGAAATGCGTGTTTGGTTTCATTCACGATTTGGAATTCGTTTATTTTATAATGCAAGTTTAGATTATGATAAAAATGAAAAAGAAAAAATATTTGATGCATTTGTTTCATATAGTAATAAAGATGAACATTTTGTATTGGAAGAATTAGCCCCAATATTAGAAGAAACTGGAGATTATCGTTATAAATTATGTTTACATTATAGAGATTTTCCCATAAATGGTGCATATTCATTAGCGGATACCCTAACACATGCAATTGATAATTCAAGACGTACAGTAATGATTTTAACAGAAAATTTCATTAAAACTGAATGGTCACGTTATGAATTTAAAACAGCACATCATCAAGTATTAAGAGATCGTAAACGTCGTTTAATTGTAATATTAATTGGTGAATTACCACCCTTAAAAGATTTAGATCCAGATTTAAGATTATATTTAAAAACAAATACATATTTACAATGGGGTGATAAATTATTTTGGCAAAAGTTACGTTTTGCATTGCCAGATGTACCACATAATCAAAGACGTGCAATACCAATTAATTGTGGTGGTGGTGGTGGTGGCGGTAATATAAATAGTAGTCCAAATATGTTTCCAATGATACAACATCATGCACATATTAATCAACAACATCCGTCACATATTCATCATCATAATATGCATCAACATCATAATCATCCGCATTTACAACAACATGGTGTTTTACCATGTAGTAATATTGTTACAACTGTTGGTAATTTACCAACAGGAGTAAATAGTAATATAATGGGGGGACAACCAGTTCCACCAATTCCGCCAATAACAAATAGGCCACCACTTATAACAAATTTAACGAATGTTCCTACAGCATCAATAAGACATAGTATTAATCGTAATATAAATATATCAGCAAGTCAACAGCAACAGCAACAACAACAACAGCATCCACAAGCACAACAACAACAAGCACAATCACAACAAGCACCAGAATCTCCCTTAGGAGGAGGTGTTGGTGGTGGTGGAGGTGGTGGTGTTGGAAGAGGAAATAATACAACAAGATCATCACCCAGAACAGTTGCCATTCATATATAACAAGGAAAATTTTTGTTTTTTTTTTCATTTTTATTTTTTCTATTGTAAGAAAAAATGAAAATGAGGCAGAAATGAAAATGTGTACTGTTTTTTTTTGTTTTTGGGGAAAAATATTTATTTTTGGAATTTTTTCTCCTCCTAAATTTGTGTGTAAATAGAATTTTTTTTTGTAATTTTTATATAATTTAAGAATGTTCCTTACATTTTGAGACAAAATATTTATGGTAAATTCTTTTAATTGTTGTTGTTGTTGCTTTTTTTTGTAAAGAAAGAAAATTTATGTAAAATTAATTTAATTTTAAATTTAAAACAAAATAAGACTTAGAACGTATGTTTGTAATTTTTCTTAAAATGGTTTTTTTTTCCTCTAAGATTAAAATTTACTTCTTTAGGAAGTTTTTCTTATTTTTTATTTGTGAAAATGTGATTTTAAATTCTAAATGTGTAGGAAAATTAATTTACGTAAATATCAAATATTTTGATTATATTTTATTTTATATTTTGTATGTTTATTTTTTTTTTATTTTAGGGAAAATTAAGCATTGAAAAATTATTTTGTAAATAAAGAAAAAGACATAAGAAAAAAGATTTATTTAAAATAAATTTAGAAAAATTATTTTTAAAACAAAAAAAAAACAAAAATAGAAACAGAATATAAATACAAACGGAATAATTTTAATTGTATCCAAGTAAAAAAAACGTCAAGGAAATTAAATGACAATTAAATGTCAAAAATTTGATTTTTTTTGTGAAAATTGACATTTTAATTGAACTTTATTGTATAATTAATTATATTCAGATTTTTATTTTTAATTTTAATTTTTTTTTCACCTTCAATTCAATTTTCAGTCATTAATTTTTCAAAATATTTTAAAATAGAATTAATTTGACATTAAAATGACAGAATTACCATAAATTGACATTACATATAAATTCATTTTAAATTTATAGATTTTATTTTTTAAATTATTATCAAAAAATATGTTTTAATTATATTTAAATAAGATTGTGATATAGAAAAGAAAAAAATTAATAAAATAAAAAATTAAAACAAAATATATACTTAATTAAATATTAAAAATAATTTAAAAAAAAACAAGAAAGTAAATAATATATAGATAATAAGAAAATTTAAAAAAAAAAAATTGTAAATAAGTAATATTTTTTTACTACTTAAATAAAAAATTCTGTATGAAATACTCAATGAGATATTAATATAAAAGTAAAAAAATGAAAATTATATCAAATAAATTAATTAAATTAAAAATATAATAATAAAATGTAAATAATAAATTATATTAAGAATATTTTAAATAAAATGAAAACAAACAAATAATTAAGAATAATTAACATATCTATTTTTTTATTGAATAAAACTTTTCAAGTCATTTAATATTATTATTAATATACAAATGTATACATATATATATATATATATATATATATATATAGGAAGAGTTGAAGTATCTAATTGAGAATATAATTAATGTTAGAGTGCATATAGAAAATTTAAAACAAATAGATGCATTCATTTGATAGCTACAATTAAAATAGGATTGCCAACGTTTAAAATATCAAAATTTGGATTAAAATGCAAGATCAATAGGGTTTAGTTCTAAATTAAAAAATTCGGCATCGGTGTTATTAAAAAAAAAGTACTGAAAGTAACTAACAATAGAATAACATTTTTAAATTAAGTTATATGTAACTCTAATGCGTTCGTTTTATTGTTTTATGAGCATATAGTGATTACAAAATTAAGAAATTTGTACGTGATCTAACATAAATACGTGTCAATTACACAAATTACAAAAATATAAAATAGGAATTTTTTCATTTTTCACTTTAAATTAATTTTCTTTTCATTTACCGCCTTTTTATTACTGAACTTTAAATTGTAATCGAAATTTATAAAAGCAAGTTATTATTATATAAGTTATCCAACGGTCTGAACTTAACATTAGGAAGATAAGTGTTCATTATTCTAATCCTTTCAAATAATAATTCTAATTATTCAATCATATAGATTTTTTAACAGGGAACTATTTAAATTAATTTACCAAAGCCGAATTGCTTAAAATTTATTAAATACTTAATTCAATCATTTAAAAGTTTATTAGAATATCACGGAAACATATGACACTCAATCATAAATCCAAATTCTATACATTAAATATTAGAACAAATCAATTAATCATTCAAATTTCAATTCATTATGTAAATTAAAAGAACTTAAAAAATGTTTAAAATATGTACAAAATAATTGATATATAAATTTTAAAAATTATTAATTCCATTTTAATAAAAAAAAAAGCCTGGTAAATAAATTAATAAAAAAATATGGGAAAAAATACAAAATGAAACAAAACGCCGACACATATGCAATAAAATATTCTAATTAATAGTAATAAAAATATAAAAAAAATACAAAAAAAATATAAAATAATTAAATCATTAAAATCATAAAATAGACAAAAAATAATTCCAAGAAATTTATAATTTAGACAATAACGAAATTAAATATTCACAAAAAAATTAAAAACAGAAGTCATAAAAACTTATTTTTTAAATTAAATTTAATTTTTATAAAAATTAATTAGAAAAAACTGTTTTAAAAGTTTTATGATATTGAAAACTTTTTTTATATCCATTGTATTTTGTTAAAAATTTAATTTTTTAAAACTATTTTATTAATGTAAATATTAAATGAATTAATTAAAAAACGTTTAATAAAATAAAAATAAAAAAAAAAACAAAACGTTGAATTGTATTATGTAAATAAATGACTGATTATATAATGTAAATTATAATTTAAAATAAATATAAAAAATATATATATAAAATGTAAAAAAAAAATTATCTAATGAGAAAAAAATTATTAGTTAACTTATAAATAAAAAAGAAAAATTAAAAAAAAAAATTAAAAAAAATATAATAAAAATTTAATTAAAAATTAAAATATAGTTTTTTTTTTTTTATTCAAATTTTCAGATAAACTTTAATTCCAATTTAAATGGTTCTATTCTTTTGCGGAAAAATAAGAAAAACTTTAATGACATTTATGAGAAATAAATAAAAGACATAAATCTTAGCTGTTTCCGCTAATAAATATATATGTATATATATATATGTATTTTATATTTATTCTAAAACATCATCGAAAGTTTAATTATAATCACAGATATAATTAAAATAAATACTTAATAATAATAAAATATTTAAATTACTTTGATTACTCAACTTTGTTTGTGTATATAATGTTTAAAGAATTTAAATTTAATTGAAAAAAAATTCTTAAAGAATACTTATTGTAATTCATAAAAATAACTATAATTGATTTATTTTAATTAAAATTTTAAAAATTGAATTGGTCCGTTCTTTGAAGGTTTTATTAACTTATCATCAAATTTTTATATTCAAAATGAAAGCGACAAAAGTATAAGAAGTTCTTTTGTTAATAAAATCCGCGTTTAAACGCAACTACTTTAGAGTTATTCCGCGTTAAGTTGATATTTTTTTTTAAATTCACATAAGCGACAAAAGTATAAGAAGTTCTTTTGTTAATAAAATCCGCGTTTAAACGCAACTACTTTAGAGTTTTTCCGCGTTAAGTTGATATTTTTTTTTTAAATTCTCATATCCTTCCCCTTGTGTTAAACGTATTCCATGTTAGACCATACATTTTCGGATCAATTTACAAAACTGTGTTAAATTATAAACACATTGGAATTAATTATATACAAACTGTGCATACGACGTATTTAAAAGAAATTTAAGAAGCTAAAGTCAATATTTAATAAACTTATATTAGTGATTATACTAAGTCAAAATTGCCGCATATTAATTGTAACTTAAGTTAGACATAATAAAGCGACTCAAAAGTAATAATAAACGCGATATTTGTTTAGGTTTGAAGGACAACATCAAAAGGTGAAAATAATATTGTTCTAACAATATTATAAGGTGTTAAAAATTCAAAGTGATTTTAATATTTGATTAGGATATCATATATAAATGGTATATGCATGGTGTACGCATAATCATTTAGTTAAAAAGTAAATAACTAATATGTAGGTGCTACCGACATTTAAATAAATAGTACAAAATATATATAGTTTATAGTTATTTAAACAAAATCTAGGTTATAACTGAGAAAAAGATTTGTATCTTATTAAAATCTCGTATGAAAAATGGTAAATAAATAGGTTTGTTAATTTTTGGGGTCTAATGAGATTTATTTAGAAATACATCATTGGAAATAGTTTAATGTAACAATGTTTTTGTACTAATTATTGTGCGATCAAAGGTGTGTTTGTAGAATCTGAATTATTTTACAGAATATTCTCATTAATTAATTTAAATAATCAGATCGAGAGGACAATGGGGGTTGTTCGGACGTCAGACTTTCAATTAAAAAGTGTCTGGGTTCAAACTCGAGATCATATATAATTAAAAGATAATGGTTAGATCATTTATCAGTGAGTCTATTTTAAAGTAAATCTATAAAGTCTATTTTTCATCACGACTTTTCAGTTTTAGGACATCATGACTTTTTATAGGCTTAAAACACAGGCGATGATTACAATAATAATTTTTAATTATAAATTGAAGTAATTTACAGTGCAAATTTTTGTATTACGAAGGTTTAAATCATTGTTTTCTGAAAAGAAAATTGATATTTTTTTCTTTTAAGTCGTGCTTACTCCAAAACTTAAATGATGGTAGACTATAACTATAACTTAATAAGCTTTAAATTATCTGCTTTATTTTTAATATCTGAAGTTGTTCTAATACTGTAGATATAAATCCAAAATATATTTAAAAAGTTATAAACATATGGCTACATAACTCTTTAGGGACTAAGGATGATCCCACCTTCCATAGAATTTTTTGATTTTTTTAACATGCTTCTGCTCTATGTAAAAGTAATTGCGGAACACCTTGTATATTTTTTTTTTTTTTTAAAGCTCTAACTGTTCCACTGTTAGGCTAATAAGCCTGTTTATACCATACGTACATGTTGAAATAGGGGATCATATTATATTCGTGTTATTAGAATTGATTTTAATGAATTCCACATACAATTTAAACATGAGATAGTACTAGGTCTTATAACATGTAGAAACATCTTAGATTTTCAATAGATACAATTCTGTTTTTGTTTATATTGTAATATTTTTGTATTTGAGTTATATCCATGGGTTATAATGTTTAATTAAATTATTTGTTTATATTTTGCATTTTGTTTATATTTTGCATTAATTATTGATTAAGCTATTAATTTGAACCCAATGGCGAATGGTAGCTCAGTCGAGTCAAAAACCAGAAAAGTTTTTACAGCTTCACTGGGATTCGAACCCATGCCTTTTGTATGAAACGTTGGCACTCTAACCACTGAGCCACCCAGTTGTTTTATTTCTCATATTAAAAAAGAAGTTATATGACAACTACTCGAATTCGAATAATAATTAAAATTAAGCTCAAAAATAAAAAATTGGTTGAATTTCAATAGCCATGACGGCTCTTATATAAAAACGGATTCGTGAAAATTATAGGATCATAGCTCTTTTATTTTTGATTTATTTCAATTATTTATTTTAATTATTTAAGTACACTTAAGTAATTAATTAAAACTTTACTTGTTTCAAAAACGTCTATCATCAATCTTAATTAGATAATTCAGTTCAATTTTTTTTATTTCAAAGAAAACAAAACAATTTTTTTCTAATTAATAAATTAAATATTCTTAAAGTGTTCAAATCAAGTAAAGTTTTAAAAATCTGCCATTACTTCAACTATTAATAGTTTTTATTCAAAAAATACATAATTTAATCCAATTATACTGAAAAATTTTTTCAATTATTCTAAAAAATTACTTATATGGTACTTTAAATATATAATTATAATTTAAATCTCGATTTTAATATTAAAACCCTGTTTTACATTAGTCATAACATTTAAACGCATTAAAAAAAACATAAAATTAAAGTCTTTAGTCATTTTATTACACATCATATCCACAATGTGTAATTTTCAAAAAAAAAAAAAAAAAAATTAAATTAATTCTCAATAAAATAAAAATGAAGTGAAAAAATTAAATTAAGTATATGCGCTTATAAAAATATATAATAAAATATTCAAATCATGCAACTAATTCAAAATAAATAAATAATCCAACCAATTTATTATTCGCTTTAAATTATATTTGGATTTTATTCCCACAACAATTTGAAATATAATAAAGCACAAATTCTTTCCTTCAACATTTACATCTACATTAAACGTCAACGTCAAAATTTTTTTTAAATAATGTCGGTTGATCGTCGGTCGGTCTTCTTAATTCTGCTATTTTTGATTTTTTTTTTTTTTTTAATTTAAATAAAATGAATTTATTAAAATCCTGTTCACATACAAGTAATACACATTTTATATTGTCCATTACCAATTTTAACTATATACATATATACATTTTTAAAATAATTTTCAAAACACATATTAACAATTTTTTTCTTTTAACAATAATGTGTAATTTAGAATGCATTTAATAACGCCATAAATTCAAAATCGTCAAATGAATTTTAACATATTTTTCAAATAAAAAAAAAAAACAAAAATAAAAAAATTTAAATTTTCAATTACATTTTGAAAAACAAAACAAAAGCAACAACAAAATAAAAGAATTAATAAAGGTGTATACACACTACCATGGAAGTAAATGCACGTATATGCATATATGCATATGTCAAAATAAAATTCACGATTTTGTTGAAGAAAAGCTTTAATCTGATTCAATTTTAATAGTTTTTCTTTTGTTTTGGGCTTTTTTTTTATAATTTTCATATGTTAAATTAAATTAAATTTAAATATATATAGCTATACATATATATGAAAAAAAATTAAAATATATTCATTTATTACTATTTTACTTATTGCTTCGCGTTTTTTATTTTTTGTTTAAATGCAGCAAATGCAGGTGGAAATAGAAAAAAAAATTAAAAGAAAATCAAAAATAAAATTTAAATGTTATGGAGAATTACTGAAATGACACATTAAAATCTTAAATTTAATGTTTAAAAAAAAAAACAAAAACAAAATAAAAGAGTTCAAAATTATCATTTTTATTAGCCCCATTATAGTCCAACTTAGATTTTATTTAAAATATATAAAAATAAAAACTTAATTTTCATTTTTCTCTCACATTTTGTTGTTTTTTTTTTATTGTTGTTTGTTGTTTTTTTATTATTGTTTTCGTGTACGTTTAAAAAAATAATTTTTTTTATGAAGCGTGGTTCACATTGCAGTTTTGAAGAACAGTTTAATATTTTAAATTGAATTTTATATTTGTAAGTTATAAGCTTTGAAAATTCTGCATAAACGACTAATTGAATTCTTGTTAATATCTTAATATTTTTAGTGTTGGCCAAAGTTCGAATCTATTTTTTCAATTCTCGCTGTAAGTTTTGGTTGTAAGAAGAGCTCAAAACCAAAGTGGCTCAACCCACAAAAAAATTAAAAAAACCACCAACAAGGCACAAGGGTTAGAACACTTTGGCAGAAATAAAAAAAATTACTTAGACCAAAATAATACCACGGATGCAACCGAAAATATGCCTTTCCAGTTACACAGTCCGATTTTATATCTAATTCTTATACAATATATGTAAAAAAAATTTTTTTTAGGGGATTAAGCTACTTTTGTCCTGAGGCTCTCATGTATTTAGCGCCAAAAATTTTAAATCAAATTTTAAAAAAATGCATGAAAAACTTCAACATGCAGTCTTTATTTCAATTGATAATATTATAGTAAATTCCAAATGGAGAGCACAAATAGCTACTATTTTTTTGTTTTGGAGTAATAATAGTTCTACAAATAAATATGAAAAATTATACCCAAAATTTTTTGGTTTTAGGTTCGATTTTTTTGAAAATTTTCAATTTTAAAAAATTATCTTAAAGGCTGCACTACATTTGTTTGATTTCCGACTATGGTTGCATATTATCTATTTTTCAGTGCTTGACAGAAGGAACTTAAGATTTAAAAAATATTAGTCAAAAAAAAACTAGTCGTTCAATAGATAAAGACCGTCAACAATCCAGAAATTAGAGCCCCCGAAATTATTGAACCGCAATACGTCAGAGATTCAGAACATAACCTAAAAATTGGTTGATTCTTCACTATTTCACAAATCACTTTGAAGAAGTTACTTCTGCTTTTATTTTTCCATTTACTCATATCAAAATAAAACATTCGCGTTTTTCTTGACTTTTAGCAGCATACAATGAGATGTTTTTTTTTTTCGTATTTTTTTCGTGTGCGTCTTTGTATCGGTTTAAAAAATAAAAAAAAAAAACATTTAAAGTTAAATTTAATTTATTATATTGACAATAAATTTAAAAGTAAATTTTATTTTATTTCATTTTAATTTTTTTATTTTTTTCTGATTATTCTTTTTAGTCATGTTTACGGTTTAAAAATTTGAATGTGAATAGGAGATTTTTTTTTTTGTTTTTCTGTTTTATTTCTGTTTTATTTGCATAATTTAAACTGAAGACTTTTTTATTTTTTTTTTACCATTTTTTAAGATCGAGCGACAATCAGTCTCATTTTGATTTTTTTTTCCATTTCTTATATATTTTTCTGTTGAATGTAATTTAATGGTGGTTAACTAAAGTATTTATGGGTTCTGGTATTGATTTTTAGTTAAAGTAAAATATAAAAAAAAAAAAACGAGGAAGAGTGCAGTAGAGTAGACTGCGTCAACTCTGGGATACCCGTATGACCGTAACATATACATTATATCATCCGGTTAATTACTTTTGGCCAAATTTCAAACACCCAGCTTCCATAGGTATAGAGTAATGCTCATATAAAATTAGAAGTTGTATGGCAGCTACCCGAACCCATGAACCAAATAGGCTGGGTTTAAATAGCGATGACGGATATTGCAAAAAAACGAATTTGCGAAAATTTCAAGATCCTAGCTCCTTTAGTTTTTGAGTTATCGTGATTAAGGACGGACGGACGGACATACATAGCTAAATCGATTTATTTTTCGATTCTGATCCGATCCATACACTTGAGTCTATATCTACCCCTCCTCCTTTTCTGCGTCACAAACGTAATGGCAAATTTAGTATACCCTTTTGACTAATAGTCATACGGGTATAAAAATTAAAATAATAAAAGAATATATATGTACATATTATTTGAGTAAAGATTTTTTTTAAAAGTTTTAAGCTGAGAATATAGCTGCGTGAAAAATAATAAAATAGAGAATATTTAGAGCGCATTTAATAGTTTATTTGGTAATTTTTAAGACCATTTTATTTGATTATTTTTTTGATTTTGGTTTTTTTTTTTTTTTTAACTTAAGCTTTAGTTAAAAATTAAAAATTAAAAGATTTAAAATAAAAAATTTTTAATTTTAAAGGTGTGTTATTTTTTTTAAATTTTCTGTAAAATAAAAATCCAGACTTGAATTTTTTTTACACTGCATGCATAATATTTTACAAAAATAAGAAAAATATTTATATATATATATATATATATTTGTTTAAATCTGTTTTAATTCCAAAATAAACATAATAAAAAAAATATTTGTAAATAGAAAATCTTCTTTAAAAATTCATAAAATATTAAAAAATAAAGAAAAATTATAGGTAATAGGTATTAAGTGAAATTGTAAATATTAAATTACAAAAACATGTTAAATAAACAAAAAATAAATAAAAAAAAAAAAAAATTTGTTATTTTTTAAATGGACAATTAGTTAGTACATTTACTAGGTATATACTTGGAATTAACATTTTGTTTGCACAAGTTGGGGATTTTTTTTTTTAAAAGAAAAAAACAAACTGAAAAATAATCATTTGAAGTTTACCGAATTCATTAAATCAGTTACAAAGCTGATTTTAAAGATTTTGAGCAAGTAAATTGGTCCATAAAGTTGTTAAAAATCAACAAAATAAATTAAATATTAAATATTACATACTTAATAATGACAGAAAAAAACGAAATGTAGAACTAAATACTCTACTTAAAATATAGATTAGACTAATTAAGAATCAATTATGATTTGTATGTTAAATATAGAGACCTCCATTGGACCAGTTCTTTTATTATTAAATTTGCTTAAAATTAATAATACCTCCACATAATAAATATACTTATATAATTTTTATTGGATTGGGTGTTATTTAGAGTAAATCATTCTTTTCAACAAAATTTTTTAAGGTAAATAATAAAAATTTATGGGAAAATTATTTTGTAACAAGTTCAGTTTAAAGACCATTTTTGAAAAAAAAAATTAAGTATATATTATCATTTAATTAGCAAGAAAATTAAAGTAAGTACAAATTTTATATTTAAACAAGTGATGGAAAAAACTAAGGGTTTTTAAAAAAGCACATTTGCGAAAAATAACTTAAATAAAAATAAATTGATAATATTATAATTTATTTATTTGTTTAATTAAAAAATTATAAAATAGACAATAATAATTCTATCTAGATTTAAAATATAGTCCAAGCCCATAATCAAGAATATACCTTTTACCATAGGGGCTTAATTTCATATTTACTGTTTTTTTTTTAAATAAAAACTTTTAATTTGTAAGTTCTAATAGTCTTGACTAGGAAAGAATGGAAAAGTGATCAAATTCAAGAAATTAAATCATAACTTGCACCAAAGTTTGGCTCTTTTCTTAGATTTTTTTTTATATGAGCATTCGAATGGTTAAATATTAAGAGACACTCTCTTCGATTTTAAGGAAGCCCTTTATAATTAAGAAAAATCTCTAATACGTGTTAAAATATAATGGTGGGCGTCATAAAAAAATTGTCGTAAATGATTCATCCTAATTTCTAAAAATTTAACTTCTTAACTTTCTAACTTTAGTTGGAACTTTTAAAATTAGGAGTTCAGGTTTAGTTCAAAAGATATGAGAGGTCAAAAATTTTGAACCGTAAATTAAAGTACTGTATGGCAACCCTATATAATTGTTTTATACATATTTATGCTTATAAAAGCAGTTGTTTTTAAACGTTTCTGAATTGCAAATATGCCTTATAGAACTCTTGCTATAAACTAGCTGTTAATAAACTCTTCTATTAACAGCTGGGTGGCACAGTGGTTGAGTGCCGACCTTTCATGCGGAAGGTCCCGGGTTCGAATTCTAGTGAAAGTGAAAAAAAACTTTTCTGGTTTTCGACTCGACTCAGTTACCATTCGCCATTGGGTTCAAATTAATGGCATAATCAATAATTAATAATTATAAATCTTTAATAAAAAATACCTTAATATAAAAATATAAACAAATGCAAAATATAAACAAATAATTTAAATAAATAATATAACTCGCAGATATAGAATACCATATAAGTAAAATATAAAATATTACAATATAAACAAAAAATAGAATTGTAAATATTGAAAATCTAAGACAGACGTTTCTACATGTTATAAGGCCTAGTACTATCTCATGTTTAAATTGTATGTGGAATTCAATAAGACCAATTCTAATAACAAGAATATAATATGACCCCCTGTTCCAACATGTACCTATGGTATAGACAGGCTTATTAGCCTAACAGTTGAACAGTTAGCACTTAAAAAAAAAAAAAAAAAAAAAAAAACTGTATAAATATAGGGCTTCTTCGGATTTTCGGAGGCTGTAACTCTGTGGCAGATGAGACAACCGAAAAAAGTTCTTCCATGAAATTAATTTTTTGCCATATCTATTCGAAGTTAAAATTTCGCTTCTTTATTTCAGACGGTGTAGAATTTTTGTAAATAAATGGACGGGGACGGATGGACGAATTTGTCCATAAATTTTGAAACTGTGCTAAAAATTGAACTTTCTATGTACATATACAAAAAATGAAACAATTATTTTTTAAAAGCAATTTTTTTGGTTTGTTTTTCTTATACCTACTTATATTCCTTTTATGTTTTTTAATTTTTATTTGAAATTTTATTTTTTAAATAGCTTTTTCATGTTATCATAAAAAAGTTTCAGGCTTACAGTTAATTAAATGTATTTTAATATTGTGCAAACAGTCTACAGATATTTTAACATTTTTTACTTGCATATTTTCTCAAACAAAAAAAAAAAAAATAAAATTTGGCCACGGTAAATAAAAACTTAAAAATCATTTGAGACATGGTCTCGTGACAAAAATAATAAAATTTGAATAAAATAAAAAACAAAAATATTTAAGATTTGTTACAGAATACAGACTATATTAGTAACTAGTTGAAGGAATCACATTGTTTTGAAAATTGTGAATATAGTTTGTTTTAAAATTAGTTTTCGCAGCATATAATTCACTATCTTTGATTCTTTGCGTGTTAGTGTAATTTTATATACGAAATATATTCAATTTTACACAAAAAATGGAATGCTGTATAAATTTGTTACAATTATTTCTTACGATGATTACGCCACTGACATTATAACCTTCATTACAATATTCCTATGACGTGTGAATATAAAGGTCTGGTTTAAGATTCAAGTAACGATTTGAAAGTATCTGTATCTCCCTAAACAAGGCTCTTTATTTGATAATTGTATAACTGTTAGACTGAAGGTATGTCTGACATAGGGAAATATTGACATCAGACGAAAGATAATTTTGGGAAATTGAAATTCACTGACAATATTAATTCTTTCGCGCCTGAATTTCTTGATTGACGGTAGAATTGGCAGAAATTGTCGACACAATGAATTTTTTATTTTACAAATTTACTATTTAAAAGTTTAAATTTTTTAAATTTTAAAGGGTCTACCGGAGATTTTTAAGGGTTTTTTAAACGTTAAAAAATTAAAATATTTTTCTCTTAATTGAAACCGAATGATGGATTGCGCTTAGTTATATATAGCAATGCTTCTTGATAGTTCAGTTCACTTTAAAAACGGACTGGAAATTCTTTAACCCTTTTGGCGCAATATTAGGTAACAAATTTTTTTGTAAATGGTGTGGTAGACGATTTTTCTACAATGGACTGCTTTTAGCGCTTTATCTAAGTGGACTGCTAAATGTTTCACTGGCACTGCAATTCAAGTCTGGATCCTTACAATAGGCTTCAGATTTTAACTATCACTGCGCCATCTAATGTAAATATTGACCGAACAATTTTTATTGAATTATTAAACTTTCCTAAATCGTTTTATTTTTAATTACCTATTTAATAATTTAAATATATTTAAATTATATTTAAATAAAAAAAACTACAATTCAATTAACGTAAAAGAAGAAACCAAAAGAAATTCTTTAAGAGAAATAGGCTGTAGAAAAATTTGATGGTCATTTGGAAAACATTCTTTTGTACAAGTACATAGTTGAAACACATCTAATTATGGTAAATGAAATGGTTTAATTAAAAAATTAGATTCGTTGGTCTTTTTTGGATTTTGCATTAACAAATACTATCTTTTACGGGAGTGTATAAAATATTACATTTGTGTGTTGTAATGGTAATTATTAACTAATTTTAGAATTAATATGTTTCTGCATTTACAAATAAATCAATTACAAACAAATAAAATAATACCTTTATAAACATACTTTTAAAAATTACCTATAATTAAGTAAATTTTTTTTCAATCATATAACATTCAGAACTTAAAACATATTAATAAAACATTTTTATGACATTTAATTCCCACTTTTCTTAAAATAAAAATAAAAAGCATTTAAGTAAATTAATGTATTAAATTCTTTTTAATAATCTATTAAATTACCCAATTTGTCTAAAAAAAAAATGGAATTTAAAGAATTTTCTAAACTAACATACAAACTGTGATATTTGATACTTGATACCCCTTTTTTTCTTTTCCAAAAAAAAAAACACGCAAACAATTTAAAAAAAAAGATTTATTATTTAAATTTTCAATTTTGACATTTAATATCTCATATCATTGTAAATAATTTAAATTGACATATTAAAAAAGAATTTATTTTTAACTACAAAAAAGGTAATTTCTCTCTATTAATTTCACTTCTTTGCATCACAAAATGCATATTATATGAATGCAGATTTTGTTCATAAGTGTATAATTTCAAATCAAAAATTTATAAAACATTTCAAAAAACCCACACCATCTAACAAAAAAAAATGAACAACAATAAAAAATAGTATTCAATTTCGTTTAACATAAATAAATAAAGAAAAATACAAAAAAATCACTTAATTCCCAAAACAAAACCATAAACATAAGTTCCAAAATTAGTATTTTAATACTATTAACACCCAATTTTCTATACAAAAATTAAATACAAAAACAAAACAAAAGTACTGAAGCTTAACTTGCATAAAATTCATTTGTTTATGTTTTCATTTTTTTTTTTTTTAGTGACATTTAAAACATCATCATTTTAATTTTATATATATATACAATTTTATTTCGATTGTTTTTCTTTATTCGAATGAATGCAAAATTTCATTTTCAATTTTTCACCCAAAAAAAAAATCAAAACCAAGGAAATGAAACCATTGTGCTCTGCTTAAATTCAAGAGAACGTTAACTATATAGCTATTAACGGTTAGTCCAAATTACTTGATATTTGGCTAGCTACATTATCTTTAACGCCAAAATCTTATACGACAAAATCTTGAATTGAAATATATCGGTGGTTGTCGATTCGAAGGTATCCCCGTTTATTTAATAATTGAAGCTAGATTTTGTATCGAACAGTAAAATCCAAAAAATGGTATGAGTAAGGGTTGTAAAGTGTCCAAGTTGCAAAGGGTTCAGTTGTAGAAATGATATACATTCTGTAAAAGGCGAACAATTTTGTTTGTGAAATAACCGCTATAGTAAGGGTTGTAAAGTGTCCAAGTTGCAAGGGATCCAGTTGTAGAAACTGTTTAATCAAATTTATAAATTCTGTAAAAGGCGAATTACCATGTTTTTAAATCGAACTATAAAAACTTTAAGAAATATTTTGCAAGATTTTGTCCCTTAAAGATTTTGTAGGCCTAGAATTGTATGTGGAATTCATTTAACAAGATCAATTTTAATGACAAGAATATAATATGACCCCCCGCTTCAACATTTGCCTTTGATATTGATTGGGTTATTAGTCTGAAAAGATTTAAGGAAAATATATTTTGAAAAATTGCAAGATTTTGTCGCAGGTTGATTTTAGCGTATAGGATAGTGACCCAATCCCGATATTTAGATACTAGCCAGTTATTCAGCAGCAAAAAATAGTGGGGCAGTAGTGGTGTTGAAGTGGAAAATTTTCTTTATAAGAAAAATTCTATTTTGAATACAATACAAACTATAAAAAAAAAACAAAACTGTATAAAATCAGTTAAAATCACATTCCATAATAAAATAAAATAAATACAATGAAATAAAATAAAAACAAGAAAAAAAAATTAAAGAGAAAAACTTTATTTAGTTAAACTTTAATGTTTTGTCGTGCAGGAAAACTTCAAAAGCACAAAAAAAAAAAAAACGACAAGAGAAATTTTCATTTTCTTGCTTGTTATGCCATTTAAAAAACTATTAATTTTTCCCATTTCATTTCTTTTCTTTCTTTTATATTATTTTTTATTATTTTAAATCTCATCTTTAAATGGACAAAAATTTAAATAGTTCGAGTATGTTTTTTTTTTTTTATTCGAATTAAAATTTAATTTTTAAACAAAAAAAAAAGAATACAATAAAATTAAACACAGATTTGAACAAATCTGTGAATGCACAGCGTATTAAATTTTTTTTTTTTTGTCATTTGCTGTCATTTTTTTAATAAAATTGTCGCGGATTAAGTAAAAATGTTATCACACGAGGCTTTCAACATGTAAGAAATGCTTAGTTATATTTTGATTTTGACAGTTAGCTCATGCCAAAATTTTTCGACGCCCAAGATTCTGAATTTGGAGTCAGTCCTAGAATATTTTATAAAGGAAGCTGTCATTTTTATCTTTTATTGGTTCAAACTGTGATTCTTTTTTTTTTGATTTCATCATTTGATTTACATCTGTTCAAAAATAATGGAAGTATCTAGGCGCCATTGCACCAAACGCTTATCACAAATTAAATATTTATATTTTAATAAGTGAACGTTTTTATCAATCAAACTATATTGGTTTGCTGTCAAATATGAATTTGGTGCAACAAAAAAATGTACAGTTGTTATTTTTGTAAAAGCTTAGAAAAGGGTAGAAAGTAAGTTTTCTTTAAATAAAAAGAAAATTTTAAAATATGTTAACAAGTGCTAGAAGTATTTAGAAAAATTTATTAGTCATCTAACAAGGTATAAAGCTTTAAAAAAAGGCAACTGTTAGCCATTTAAACGATTCTAATTTAGTATAATTTTATTTTATTCTGTAATAATTCTGTTAAAAAATCTGTAATATCTTTATGTATGGCAATTTAATTTGATTAATTTAGTTAACTTCTCTGATATTTTTTTGGTATTACTATTTTAAAATCTTATATTGTCACCGGAATCTGACCTATGTCAAAAGTCACTAGCCTAACGACAAATGCGTTTAAAATAACGTCCAAGATTCCACGTTTTTTTAAGCATGAGTAAGATAAAAAAAGCTGTTAAACAAATGTTATTTAATTATTTTATTACAAATAAGTTGTTGGTGTAATAGGGCTGATTTTTAAATTATTAAAATAATATATTAAATTATGTTAAATGACAGGAAGAGTTTATTAGAGCTTTAGTTTTCAATCAGAATTTGACGTAGAATTTGAGAAAAAAATTAATAACAAAATCTATTTGACATTTTCAAAGTTTAGTTACATTTTAGAAAACTATTTATAAAACATGACATTAAAAAGTGTCAGTTTAGACACATAGTTATAAAATTTTGAAAAAAAATTGAAATAAAATTTATAAAAATAAAATAATACAAAAAAGTTTAATTTTAAAATCTTTAGATACGACGATTGACTTTAAAAACGATTTTTATTACCAAAAAAATTTTTTATTACTTCTTTATGACTTTAATGGCCCACTATACATGTACAATATGGATGGATGAAATTTTTAATACTCTAATGTATAGAAAATTTGGTACCAATATTCCATATTTGATTTTTATTACATAGATATATATATATATATATGTATATTATTTGACCATAGCATGAAATTCCAATTTTTGAAGTTTAATTTTTATGTTTTGTTTTTTTTTTGTCTTATATTTTTTTTTTATTATTATTTTTATTATTTTGGTGTTTTATTAACTTTTAACACGATTCTTAGGGCGCCGTCAATAGGTTTTCATTTAACAATTTCTTTAAAGTTTTAATTTTTTTATTATTTTTTTGTTTTTTTGTTTTTTTTTGTACAAAAACTCAATATGATCTCTTGAGACGACGCGCTTCTTTTTTTTCCCAATTTTGTCACGATGCTTCAAAAAATACGAAAAAATTCGAATAAAAAAAAAAAAAAACAACAAAAAAAAAGCTCTTCCATAAAATAAAAAAAAAAAAAAACAAGACTACAAACAAATTCAATAGAATGGTACGTTTGGCACGTTTTAGGTGTCGGAATCAATCATAAAAACAGAAAATTTTTCAAAAATAAAAATACAAAGAAAGGTAACAACATAGACTTTTTTTTTTACTTCCCTCTGATTTGATGCGATGATGACGATAATAATGACAAGAATAAAAATGAAAAATTCTTGACCCATAGTCCCAGATTTTAATTCAAAATAATAATAATGGTAATTTTTTCTGATTTTTTTTTTTTTTAGCTTAATTCAATTCTTATTAAAGATAAAAAATAATTAATTTAATTCAAATAAAAATGTTTAAAAGCTTTTATTGTTAGAAAAAGTAAAAAAAATTATTTGAAAAATTTGTTATTTAATTTTTGGTTATATGTCAAATATTTCTAAATTCTTATAAATTTAAAATTTCGTTTGAAACATGTTAAAAAATGCTATCGGAAATGAAACTAAGGGCTTAGAGATGGCACTATGTAATATACAACATTTAATTGCATAAGATCTAAACCGATCGAACGACAGTTGGTATAGTTTTAAATTGACTTATGTCAAAACTTAATGCGGTGGTGTGGAACCTTTTGAATATTAGGATATTTTTAACAACAAGTGTTAATTAATTTATTTGACATTTTATTGGTATGCCAAACTATGCATGCTCTAGAGATTTTTCAGTCATGCATTTCTGCTTTTACCGAGACCTAATCTTCCTTCAATCCGGTCTTAGAAAGGATCATGAAGTAATAAAATTGATTTTATTTTTATAAATAATCCAAATCATAAATGATTAAGCAACATTTTAAAACCATTGTTTACTATGACTATTATAGGTTAGGATATTATTATTAGATTATACCAATACTATTTTTTATAAATATTTAATTATAATATTTGATTGTAACGGAGATTTGAAACTTAAAAAATACTATCTGAGCGGGGGTGAAAACCACACACACACTTTCGGGCGATACGCCAGATACTTAACCACTGCTCAGGTTCCTTAGTCTTATTATTGATATCTCATTAAATGTGCAAATTAAATCTATTTAATTCCTTTCATTACTATTACAATTACAAACCCACTGCTCTTCCCTATTTTCGTTTCAAACTTAATTTTTTAAACTTAAAAATAACCTTAAGGTAAACCAGAAGACCTAATCTTAACTAACAAATTATTACCATTTTTGTTTTTTTTTTTCCTTTTGTCTATAAAAAAATTTTTTGAGTGATGATCGACTGAAACGACTTTTTGTTTATTTCAGTGATAAAAAGGATTACCATTAAATTAAAAAATAGAAAATCTGTTGTACCTATTACAAATTTTAATAAAATAGATTTCAATAGAGTCCAAGAACGTGAAAAATCACGAACCATTAATATTAGATTGAATATTTATTATACATTATATAGAATATTGTTATAATTTTTTCTTATACAAAAATCTTTCACGAAATTCAGATTTAGGGGTTTTATTGTTTTTTTGAATTGTATATAATTCTTTCCTCTTAATCGAATAAATTTCAAATAGAAAAATAGCAGTAACTTATTTTAACAATATAACTTTGGGTTTTTTTTATTTCTTGATCAGTCTTAATCAAAAAGTAATTTTTTACAATCAAAAAAACACAAAAAAGAATATGAATATAATGCAATCTTTTCTCTTTATACAATTTTTCCCACTTTTTAATTTTTTATGTTTTATAAATCATATCTTGTGGGTTTCTTTCTTTTTTTTATTATTATTTTATTTTATTCCCTCAAATTTATAAAAAAAAAATTCTAATTCTTACTTTTTTATTTAATTTGTCTTTTTTTTCTTCTTTTTTATTTCAGACGTATATGAAAAATTTCGACAAATTTATTAGGTGCAATTCTCATTACCAACCAATCCAATAATATCGATAAATTTTTTAATTTAAAACTAAAGTTGGGAATAAAATTGATAAACGTTTTGTTTTCGTTTCGACACGGAAAGTATGCGTTAAATATTCCCGTTACTTTTAATTGACAGTTCAAACTGATGAGAAAATTTTATAAAAATTCATATAAGTTGGAGAATGTTTGTTTATTTATATTTATATTTTACAGTTTGAAAATCGCTTAATATTTGACAAATTTATTCACATCAATTATCCATCTGTCATTTGGATTTTCATTTTTATAACAATAAAAAATGATACATTATTTTGTGTTTGAACAAACTGTCTATGAATTGTCTAGGTAGGCAATGCCTTATTATGAATCTAATAGTGTAGGAAAGATGAAACACTCCTTACATATTTCTAATATTAGCAATGACAATGATGATTTTAGCATGGGTTGGGTACGTCAAAGTTAGCAATGACATATTTTAAAATCAAATTCCAGAATCAATATATTTATTGAAGGTTATCTAAGTTGAGGAGGGAGTTTATGCGTGAATATTTTAAGAAAAAATCAGGAACCACTGCCAGCTTTTCATTATATTAAACTTGTAAATTTTTGATCCCGCGCTGCCAAATTAAGTTTTGAACCGAATTCAATATAAAATCTAATAATATAAAAACCATAAATTATGTCTAAACCTATAAATCTATTAAGCTTTTTATTAAATCAAAATCAAATAAAGAATTAGTCGTTTCGACTTGAACGTTTACAGTTTACACTTCATTTTGCGTTGAATATAAGAAGACATCAAAATTAAATAAAACAAAACTAAAAAAATAAATTTTTATTATCAATTTTTGTTTTTTTTTGATTTTTTATAATTTTTTTTTTTTTTATTAATTTTTCAATTTTCAATATAACAAATTTTCATAATTTATTACCCATTTAAAATTAATGTCATTCTCATGGCACACAATTGGTTAAATAACAAGATTACATTCTTTCTACGATAAATTAAGAAGGAAAATAAGAAAGAGAAATAACATACGTACATTTATTATATGAATGAGAGAAAAAATAAGAAAAACAACAGACTGAACTTAAAATGGGCTAATGTTAAAAAATGTTGTAAAAAAAAATGAAAAATAAATTCAAAAAAAAAAAGAAACCAAAAACAATCTTAAAAGATCATCAGGCATATAGGTACGTAGGCATCATCACATACCTTTAATATATACTGCAAATGAAATTATAAATATGAACAGTGCTTTAACATATTATTAGGCACTTTATCTTAGATCATTTTAGAGTTGGGAAGCTTAAGTAATATAAAATTTTTATATGGAGCTGGATGTACATCAGAGAGTGTATTTTAAATTATTTGGAGCCGTGGTGGTTTAATTGGTAAGCAACACGTTTATTAACCGAAGGTTTGTGGGTTCGATTCCCGTATTGAAAAATAATTTTTCTTTACAAAATCGTCTTGGTATCCAAGTAGTAAAATATAAAATATATGATAAGTACAAACAAAATAAATATTACTTATTAATATTAATAATAACTATAAGTACATATCTCGTACACCTACGTCTAATATTAATGGGAAATTTTAGTATTCCTCTTACTAGACGTAAAAAAAATATACACCCTGACATCGTAAATGTGTTTGCGACGTCGTGAATACAATGTCGCATGATCGTAAATGTAAACTTCAAAAATTTTACATTGTCTCATGATCGTAAATTCATTTTACATTGTATTAGCGACCCATTTTCACGACGCGTGTTATTAAATTGAGTATCGAAAATTTTTTGGATTTTTGTGAGATGCTTAATTTTTTTTGTTACAATTGTTAAAATTTTTGACATTTCATTTTGACGCAATCGGAATTGTAAACAAAATACATTGTATTTTCGACACAAAGTGTTCAGAAATTTTGCATTGTGTTATTTTCACATTGTATCAGGTTGAATTTTTTTTACGACATTTACGATATCACCCACAGTTATAATTAGATTACAAGATCTATTAATCCAAATTAGTTAAGAGGGCATCGACATAAAAACTTTTAAGATTTTTAAACAAAAGCTGCAGCTCCATCAATTAAACTTAATTTAATTTGCAATTTTTCGATATGATCCAGGTTTAAAAATCCAACTCAATATTTCTTCATGGAACTGTCTCAATTATTGGTATTTTTCTTTTTTCATAAATTTTTTTTTTTAATTTTAACATATGACCAAAAAAAAAATCTCGTGAAAGATAAATTTTAAACACTTTCTATATACTTGCATATCTCTTTAATTTTTCTTAAAAAGTTCAAAATGATTGTCATATGAAAAGTATTTATATGTACCTTCATATATACATACTTTATTATAATATATTTGTATTTTTTGTATATATATATATATATATATATGGTACAAAAAACACGATCGATACATTCGATCATCATTATACCTACATATAATTCTACATGTGTATAACTTTTACATACTTGTAAAAATGTACATAATTTACGATGCAACCTTCCGTCGCCTTCATCACCAATGATTCAAATTCGTATAGTTTTGTTAATTTTTTTTTTTCTTTCTGTTTCTTTTTTTCCCAATTCTTACACATTCAATTTCTAGTTCAGTCCACCAACCATCCAATAAAACATAAACAAAAATAAAACAAAAAACATTGGTAAACATCAAACTGAGCTGAACTGAGCTGATCCAAAACCGAACCAATGTTTCAAAATAAAAAAAAAAAAAAAACAAAATAAAAACGTAAATCGAAAATGAAAATAAAAACAACAACAAAATAACATAACACTAGAATCTTTAACAAGTGAATGACCTATCTACTTCTTCAATCTTGAATCTCTCTCTGGTAAAATGAAAATGAAACAGGAACAAGCACAGTGAAAAAAAAAAAAGAAACTTAGAAATGAGCGAGAAAAAGAAAAAATCAGAAACAAAATTAAAAAAAAAAAGATGAAGATCAAGCTTAGAACATTACAGAAGTTTTATTGGATTTAAAAAAAAAAGTTTATTTTTAAATACGAGTTAAATGGTTTTAGTCATTTTGTAAATAGAAAAATAAAAATTAAAATAATCATTGGCAAAATTGGTGGATAATTCTATATTCCAACTTCTATTCCTTATGAATCTTTGTTAAAAATAATGCGTTTACAAACCAAAAATGTATTGGTACTCTAGTTCAGTCAACTTTATCTTAATTGTTTCAGTAAGTTTTGCATTTCAATAAAAAGCACGGGAACTGAAGGTTCAAATAACTATAGTGCAACTATTAGAATGCCTGGCTTTAAATGCTGCGTCTCATCCCTTAAAATACGTGGGAAAACCAAATAATGGCTAATTGAAGCAAATTATTTAGATCTTGGACTTAAGCTAGATATTAACAAACTTCTTTGCGATAACTGATTTTCTATTACAAATAATCAAAATATTTGCATATAGACAAGTATTTTCTTTGATGTTTTCAATTTTTTTTTTTTCTTTTTTTTTTTTTTTTACTGACACCTCTACGTGCTGACTGTAACGCCAACACTGTTATAGGCTAAACAGCCTGAATATATATGTGCATGTCAGAACAGAAGGAAATATTATATTCATATTATTAGAACTGACAAATGAATAAATAAATTTTAATATGGCAACTGTTTAATTCTTAGACTAGCAAGCCTCTTGGCTTCTACACTAAGTACATCTTGGAGCGTATTGATATAGAAATAATAATTATATATTAAGTCGTATCAATGGCGGTGTATTGGGTAAAAACATTACTTATTAAGTAAGGCGTTGAGAGTTCGAGTCGGTAAACACAAAACACACGGTTTATTAACCGAGCAAAGAACGAATTCGATTCCAGCTCAGGTCATAAAAAAATTCGGAGAAAACTACATAAAAAAATATTCTTTTCCAAAATCACCTTGGTAACCATAAATATACGGTAAAATATGAAACATTTGATACAAACACAATAAATAAATAACTTTTAAATTAATAGAAGTATCATTAATTTGGATGTACATCGGGTTCAAGGTTAACGTTTAAGTAGAGCATGGGATAGTACAACAGTTATTATACTGTTAGTTAAATAGCGCACTAGGGTTGCTTAGTGTACTATTCAATTGCGAATGATTGATTAATCGTCCAAAACTAGAGAGAAGAATTTTTACTTTTATTTCCACCTATGCTCTTCGAATGAGAGGTCGGCAGCAAATAAGTATTTGTTTAAAAATTCTATAGCATCAGGTTCTGTTATTTTAATACCTTAGCATTTTATTAATCTACCAATATTAGGTTAAGAAAATGCTAAGCACATAGGCCTTTAAGTTCTGTTAATAAGTAATTTTCATTTTGTACTTGCAGATAAATGAACTCCACATTTTTTTAAAATTTTTAGGTATTTTGCTGATTTCATACATTTCTTATAAAAAAACCAAAATGAAATTATTTTTAAAAATTTTATCTTTGATATTTTTTAATTCACAAAATGAAAACCACTTCTGTTAATCTTAATACAGAAATCGAAACTCTTTTTGTAAAATGAATTAAGATTAATTTACTGATTTTGTTTAATAAAATTTCAAAATTTTTAAGGATCTTGTTGATCCGTTATGATTTATAACATATAACATTAATCAACTAATTAAGAGATTAAGATACAATATCCAACTTTATTTTCATATTAGCAAATTATTAAAAACAAAATTCGTTTAGTGCTGTTCCACTTTCATTGCAAAAATATTTTTTTTTTGTTTTGTTTTTTTTATTATTAATTTTTTCTTTTTCCACTTGTTCTAAGTACCTGTGTACATGACCAAATGTAAACGGAGTTTAATCAACGACATCATCATTATCATCATAATTATCATCATTATCATCGTCATTCCCGTCATCATCATCGTTCGTTGTTATTATCATCATTGACTTACGTTAAACGAAAGAATGAACGACATTTATATACACAAGATGAAAATATAAAGTCAAGAACAACAACTGCAACAACAACAAATAATAATAATAATAACAAGAGCAACATTTAAAATGAAATCATGGTAGGTATTTTAGAAGTTATGTATTGGATATTGGGATAAGCTGCAAGTATTTAATATTAAAATATATATATATAAAAAAAAAATTAAACAGAAAACGAGTGGAGATGTTACATTAACTACCTTTACTACCTGTTATTTGATAACAACAATCATAAGACAAAAAATAGGAGGAATAAAAAAAACTGCACCTAACATAACATATTCTATATGTAAAGGGTGTCTCGAAAATAAAGATATTATTATCATTTTATTTATTGCAAATTTTTGCATAATAATTTATTAAATTAAAATCGAATGCAATTGATAATGCGATATATTTTTTTAATTTTCAATAGATTAACTGTTGGGCTAATAAGCCTATGGTATAGGTACATGTTGGAACAGGGGGGATATATTATATTCTTATTATTAGAATTGATCTTAATGAATTCGACTTATAATATGTGTTCAATTTGTTATATATTGGAATAATTTTATATTTCAATTATGAGGTATTTCTATATCTGCGAGTTATATTGTTCAATTAATTTAATTATTTGTTTATATTTTCTATTTGTTTGTATTTTTATATTAATTTTTTAGGTATTTTGCTGATTTCTTACATTTCTTATAAAAAAATCAAAATGAAATTATTTTATGTAATTTTTTTTATTAAATATCTATAATTATTAATTATTTGCTAGGCCATTGAATTGAACCCAATAGTTAATAGTAGCTGAGTCAAAAACCAGGAAAAAAGTTTTTTTACTTTTTCTGGGATTTTAATTCAAGTCTCTCGAAAAGTCGGCACTAGAATCACTGTGAGTGGCACAGTAATTATGAGTTATTATTAAGTATTATTTTAACAGAAAATTAAAAAATTACATTATAATAAATTCTGATGAAATATCTTGTCAATTTCATATTTAAAAAAAAAGCAATAAAAATAGATCCAATGTCAAAAGTTAATTACAATGATTGAGAATCCAAGGGAACGCGCACAACAATCGAACGGAGGCTTTTTTGTACTGTCGATTCAACTGTCTTGTATTACCATTTATATATGAAAGCCAATATTATGGAAATTTTTTAGAAAAAATCACAATTGTTGTTTGTATTTTCGAGCCCTATATGTCGAATGTTTGTCATTTAATTGATTTTAAGTTTATATTAAAAATATATAACCCATATAATTATAATTTTTTGATTAAAAAGAATCTTTTAACACTCCCTGTACATGTGTATACATATTATACATATGTATGAATTTAATGTATGTATAAATACAAGCTCTCATTTCGCGATTATTGTAATACCATTTAAAGTTTGTTATGAGCGTCGCGGGAATATAATATACATTTTTTTGTGTTTTTTTTTACTAGAAAGTTAAACTAACAAAAAACACAACAACAACAACAACAACAAGAACAACAAGAGCAACAAGAATTAATGTTAAAAGTAGTAAAGTTAAAAAAAAAGGAAATAAATGAAGTTAAATGTGTAGAACACGCGCAAATATACGATATCATCATATACACAAGTACCATTATTCTCATATACACATCTTATATAATCTACATATATATATATATATATATATCAGTGGCGTTTTCTCTGGGTGTGCAAGGTGTGCACTGCACACCCAGCAAAATTAGAGATTATCATTTTATAATTCGTAAAATAAAATTTTTTTTTTTTTTTAATTTGTCCAAAAATACAATGTAATTTTATATTTTTAATTTGTTTGTACCTCATATAAACTTCATGGCATTTGTTGTAAAGTATTAATATTCATTTATTTATGTAATACGTATGTAGTATAATTGAAAAAATGTTTGAAATAATATTGGAAAAATCAAATACTCGTATTATCAATGATTGTGTGCATCATGTGTAGTCGCACATTATTTCATATTCCAAATTCCAATACACTAAATGTTATTTTTCCCATACTTCTTAAATAATAAATTGAAAAGTAGAAATGTTTCTTCGCACTTGATAAAATTAAATGAAAACAAGAAAAAAAAAATAATAACGACAATAACTATAGTAACCATATTTGTTTTTTTTATTCTCTTTATAAAATATTAGAATTATATGTAGCGAAGCGACTAGCGAATCGATTGTGTGCATTTTATGTAGTCGCACATTTTTCCATATTCCAATATATTAAATATTATTCTTTCCCAATCCATACTGTTCTAAAATAATAAATAGAAAAGTAGAAAAGTATCGTCGCACTTGATAGTTGTGTTGTGTTGTGGTAATACTATTCTCTTCTCTCATGCAATTTACATATAATAATTCTTTTAATAAAAATTTTTGTTAGCGACAAAACCATAGCAACCATATTCGCTTTTTTTTATTCCTCTTTAAAAATATTAGAAATATATTATATAATAACGAGAGTCGTACATTTTTTCATATTCCAATTTCCAAATTGACAATATTATTATGTTCTATTTTCTCTATGACTCTATCCATGTGGTTAACTAATTACTCAACAAATAATAAATAGAAAAGTAGAAAAGTTATGTGAAGTTATGAATTTATGATGAGCTGCAGATGATTGATGATTTATGATTATGTTACAAATTTTACTACATCAAAGCAATTTATGATTTTCGCTAAATCAAATTTACAAAAAAAAAAATTAAAAAAATCTATGTCGTACAACTTTTTTTTAATACATATTACATAGTACCAAATAGAGAACGTGAGAATTTTTAAAGTGAGATTTTTATCTTAACATTATTTTTAAAACAGATATAGGTACATAATATATGGAAATAATTTTGTAGTTGGGCATTGGGTTGTATGTAACATGTAAATATTTTCTTAAATATTGTGTGTACAAGTTATATTTTCGCACTTTTGCTTAAAAATATCATTATAGCAGTTTTTTTTTTTAGCTTTTTTTGTTTTAAATAATAAAACCCAATAATTCATAATTAGTATTAAAATTTAAAGTGATTAATTAGGATTTAGAAATATATTTTGAATTTTATACTGTTGTTAAATTAAATAAAAAATATGAATCAAAGTAACGATTTAGTTTTTATGCTACTACAAAAAAAATTTAGTAGCTTAGTTATGATGAAAAAAAGACCATAATAGAAAATGGTAGGCCCATTCCTGATTTAAATGACTTAAGATATAAGAAAAATGGTAAGGAGTATGAGAGAAATTTAACAGTGATTTATATAAAAATAATCAGTGGTCAAATGGGTCAACGGTATTAAATAAATTATATTGTTGGCCTTGTATAATATTTAAAACTAAGCCAGATGCAGTGTGATGTTCAACAGGTTATTGTGACATAAATCACGTGCATTAAAAAATACCAAAACATGCACTTTCAGTAAGTCATATAACAAATGCTCTTGCTTTAAATACATTTGGTGAATCTCGAATCGTTTATTTGATATTCACCAAAGAGACTTTTTTGAACAAGTTGTTGAACAGTTCAATAAAAAATCTAGAAGAATTAATTTAATATATAAAAAACTGTGAATATTTTAAGAATTAAAAAAAAAAAGAAAGAACATAATAAAATATTTTTTTTCTTTGTTTTAATTATCCTATTATGTTTTAAATGTTTTTTTTTATAAATTTAACTTTTATATTATTTTTGCACACCCAGCGTAAATTTTCACGAGACGCCACTGATATATATATATAAATTACTTGAGTAATAATCAAAAGAGTTTAAATATATAAGGAAAAAAAAAGATAAAAAGGTGAGTTAATTTTACAGAAATAAAACACAAAAAACAGAACAGAGAAGATTTTAAAAAAAATATAAATGGTTTTTTGATATCCGTACAACAATAACAACAACAAAAAACTAAGGTAAAGTTTTATAAATTGGAGGAATTTAAAAAATATATATATAAAATAAAACAGATCTTCTCTTTGGCAAATAAAATTAATGAGTTCTTCATTTGTTCATTTGCATTTTTTCTTCCATTTTTTTTTTTAGTTTAACTTCATCAAATGTTAATAGAGATGCAAATTATCCAAGTATGCAAAACAACAACAGGACTTAGGAAACGATAAAAACAACAAAAAAATTTTTTTAAAAGAATGAAAGTTCAAAATGATCTGAATTCGATCCCTAATTGGATCCCTAAAGATTTAAATAAGATAACTTAAGAAAAAAAAAATTAAGTTCATACCATTTGTATCAATTTTGACCAAAAGGATTTCGATTTCTTTACTTTCCCCATCCTTTCCTTTCAAAAAATTAAAATTTATGAAGTTAAATTAATTTTAATATTAATATATTTTAGTCATTATCTTAAATTGGTTTTATTAATGAAAATTATGAGTTCCTAATGAAGATTAAGATAAGAATTATATTTAAGGTTTTTTATTTTTTTTTAGGGTTCTTCTTTTTGATTTTGTTTTCGAAGACAGTGTATTATATTGATATTTTGTTATTTTCGATTTTTTTTAATTTATGACTTTTTTTCGATTAATAATCGTTAAATCGATCTGTGATTTTTTGAAAGTATAAAAAAAATGGGTCTAACATAAGACTGTCACCATGAGGTGATTGTTTTATCAAGAGCAAAAAACAAAATAAAAATATTAGATATTAAAATTAGAGAACAGGTGTTTGATATCAAATATTTTACTGTTTAAAAATTTAATTTTTAATATCGATTCTCAGAAATTAAAAATCGATTCTTTGAAAAAAAAACCAATCAAATTTTTTATTAATCTGTGTTTAATTGGTGTTAAACAGTTTTAGATATAGATTAGGAAATTTGATCTATTTCAGTTTTAAGAATAAATTATTAATTTAAAAACAAAATATATATAAAATATTTTTGACATAATTATCAAAAATTGATAAATATTAAAATGGTGTCAAAAAAATAAATTAAAAATAAAATTTTAAGATTTGGAAAAAAATGATGGGTGTGGAAAGTAAGATACGGTATATTGGGAATATAATATTAGCGATTTTTTTTAAAATTAAGAAATTTAAAATTAACTTCTGTTTATTGCTTATTCAGTGGTTTAAGAAGATGTTAACATCTAATTAGAATATTATTTTATGAAAGCCAAAGATATAATATAGAAAATTTCATTTATTACTTCAAGATTATTAAGGTTATGTCAGAATGACATTTAAAGCTAAGCATCGACATTTAAGTAAGATACAATATATATTATTTTAAATCGAACTTGATACAATAAAAACTTTGACCCGTATGACATAATTACAATCCCCATTAGACATTTTCCATTGGTTTGGAGTTTTTAAATAAAAATTTTAAATCTGTTTTCATAAAAGTTGAAATGATTTTAATTGCTGAAATCGCAAAAGGTTAAGTTAATTATAATTAGAATAAGCTCAGAGAATATCAATATTTTGTTTTATAAATTTATTTAAAATAAGTTTTCGTAAATTTTAATGAGGCATTAATTATTTTATTTCTTTAGAACAGGTGTTCGCTCCCACTATCTATAAAACAGGGTAAGTGACCAAATTGTACGCTGATGGCTAAGTGAAATGAGCGTTGAGGTAACACTGGGATCATTTATAAGACGAATTCACTTTATCGAGATATCTTGCGCCGATTGGGAAGCACCAATCCATTTTTGGTCTTATATATGTTTTATAGATATTGAGAAGATCAAGTGGAGGAAAGCAAGTTTTACAGCGATACAAAAAACCCAAACATCTTTAAAGCATTAAGCTTTACCAAAAATGTGATTTCACCAAGTCAATTTTTTGTTTAACTCGATGCCCAAAATATTTAAATCCCTTAATAATTGCCCAAAATATTTAAATCCGGTACAAAGCTTTTCCCTGAAAAATCAGGTTGGGGATAGAAATTGCCATTTGATACTTAAACCAACACTTTTGTTAAATTGTTTATGTCTTTGATTATATTTTTTTTTTTTTATTTAATTTATTATATAATTATTATTATTATTATTTTATTAATATATTTGAATGAGGTGTAACAAACGCATTCAATTAAATGTGTTTGTTGGATGTGTTTAATTATAAAAAACTAAAATATTAATGTTTTGTTTGATGTGTTTTATTTTAGAAAATAAAATATCCAAAATTATCATAAGCAGGCCAAAAAATATTTTATTTATTTTTAATAAAAAAAAAAAATTTTGACGAAATAAAATTTATTTATTATGAATTATTTCATTTCAGCTTTAAAAATCACAGATGATTTTCTTGAAATTTTTTAATAAATAGTAAAACATTTTGTAAATAAAAATTAAGAAGACTATGGTTCACATGAATATTTGTGTAGTAAGTCTTAATTATTCGCTTTGATGCATTGCTTGCTTTGTTTAAGCAAATAAACTAAGCAATGTGTCAAAGTAATTTCAAAGTTTCCCTCGACTCTCCCACATCTCGCTCTTAACTCTCCCTCATCTATCCCCATACCTTTATGCTTCACTTACAACCTTTTAAATATTTTACTATTTAAAAAAAGTTAAAAATGAAAGAAAATGGTGTTAAGTTTGAAGTGGCTTCGGGTATACAATACCTGAGCTCAATGCACCATAGAAGCCAAACAAAATAAATTTTTTTTAAAGTAAATTAGGTATATTAAAAAAATGCCAAATAAATGAAGAAATATATCATTATTGAAACAAAATAAACCTATAAAAGAATTTAAAATCTTTTATTAATTTATTTAATTTAAGCAAGTACGCACTTAAATAAAAAAAAATATTAATTGAAATTAAAAAAAATTATACCTAGAAGGGATTTGAACTAACGACCCCAACATTTTATAAACATGAAACATATAATAAGTAGACTAACTAACATATTCATCTTCAAGTTTTTAAGATACAAGAAGAAATTATATGAGTCATTTATTTATTTTTTATGTATCTATTACTAGAAACGAAGCATAATATGTGTTATTTAAATGTAACGGTTGCAATTTTATTTAACATACTTTTAACAAAATGTACATAATGAAATTAGAAATAGTTTTTAATTAGAAAAAGTTCTTCTTTTAACTGACCTTCCGTCATTCTGTGACGGGTCAACAGCTAGTATTTCATATTTTGCTTAAGGGCAAAAAATCTATGATTCTTCTACAGGTTGAAATAATGAATAAAATCCCGCAAAAATTATCGAATATCCAGAAAATCGCAATTATCTTTATTATAAATTAAATTTTTTGGCAATATTTTTGCAAATGTGAAAATTTTCGTATTTATTTCGTTTTTTTTAATCATTATTTAAACTTTTTAGATGTCACCAAAGAAAAAATTCCAAAATTTTGGAATTTCAATTCTTAATTTCCATCTCTTTCTTTTGTTGTTCATTCACAAATTCTGGAACGGTATAGCGGTCCATCTCAAAGAAAAATAATTAATTTTTATTTTAATATTGTAAGTATAAGAATTCGACAACAGTTAATTTAAAAAAAAACAGAATTTGTTTGATAAATAAAATAACTGGTCTCAAAAAAATTACAGAATTTACAAAAAACAAAACTTAATTTTTAACTGAAGTTTGTTTACAGTTTACGTTCCTAATTCAATTCAATGTTTTAAGTTCTGTCAAACTCTGTAAGTGCATTTACATGTATTACCTTCTATATTTGTTTTTTTTTTTTTTTTTGTAATAATTTTAATTTTAATTTTTTCTTACATTTATATTATTTAATTTATTAAATTTTAATTAAAAATAATTAGCCAATTGGATGCAAAATAATAAAAATAAAATAATAAGAGAGTAAAAAAAAAAAATAAATGGAGTAAAAACTACAAAATAATTTATTTATATTTATTGTTATGGTTTTTTCTTTTCTGTTTTTTATTTTTTTTTTTTTTAAACAATCCAATTACAATTTTTGATTATTATTATTGAAAAAAAAAATAAGCGTTTAAATTTTTCAAAATTAATTTCCTTTACTCATTTTATGATTATTACCTTCGTTTAAAATTTATTGAAACAAGAAAAATTAAAAAAAAAATTGTTTATTTTTTTCATCTTCTTTAGAAATTGATGGCAGACGCAAAAGAAAAGAAAGAAAAAAACGAAATTGAAAGAGAGAGAAAGAAAAAGGGATAATATGTTTGAAAAATTTTTTTTTAATTTATTATAATATACATACAGGTACCTGTACTCTGTTTGTGTAGTACTTTATAAAAAAGAATAATATCTTATATGTGGTTTTTGGGTATATCTGTAAAATATAATAATCATCACTGTTGTTAACAATAAAATTATATGGGTTTGGGAGTTTCTGTGTTCTCAATTTTATTTTTTATTTTTTTTTTGTTTGATTACTCGAAAGATTGGTTTGGTTCCTTTCAACATCCCAGCAGATTTTCCTACTTCAATATCAGTATCAGTAGTTCAGTTCACTCAATTTTTAATTCCAATGAGTTCTTATTTTGATTCTGTTTTTGTTTTTTTCATTATTTTTTCAATATTACATGCAGTATATTTAATCCTAACCTCGAATCTTGTTTGAAATAATTTATTAATTTTACTGTATTTTTTATTGTGATGTTGTTATTGTTTTTGTTGTTGCTCTTTTGTGAGCTTGTTATTTCTATAATTTACTTTAACATAATTTTTATTTAAAAAAATAAAACTAAGTTTATATTTTTTTTTGCTTTAAATTTAATTATGTCTAAAAAAAAGGTTGCCAAAGACGGGTTTTATTTTTCTAATCAAAAAACAAAGGGTATTTACTTTGGAATTTAGTTGGAAACTCGTTGTAAAAATCATCTTTCCAATATCTTTAGGGCTTTAGCGTTAGTCAGTTAGAAATGAATCTGTCAAAAGTTAAGGCAGACAGCTGACTTGTCATATGAAACATTAAGGAAAGAGTGCAATTTTTTTTTTTTTTTTGGAAGATCATGGAAAGTCTCCCATTGAAACTGTATCCAAGTCCTTTGGGTAATATGTAACTTTAATCAACTAAAACCACACGCTTTTAAAGCCAAATTTTAAGATCGGGTTGGTTTGGTTGGGAGGATGGGAATTTTAACAAAGGAAACTTTAGGAATTGGGATTGAGATAATGAACCCTTTATTATAAATGGGAACAGTTCGGGAGATATTAAAGTTTGTTAAAATTCTTCTTAAATTTAATTAAGGAGTACACACATGAAACACCAACTTTATAATGCACATAAAAAGTAAAATGGTTTCATAATCTTGACGTGTGAATAAAACGAATTTTCACAAGTCGCTTTTCACAAGACCATCTTAACGTATTCATTGTTTTACGTTGGACATTGAGTGAAAGCAAATATCCAAATAATATGAGATATTAGTAGAATATTGATCAAGTTAAACAGAAAGAAACAAAAAGAATTTGTTGCCCTGCATTAAATCATTTAAAATTCAAAGATCCTAAAGAAACTGCCCCTTTGCCTCTGCCAGATCTTTTTTAATTTTAAATTCTATAGCAAATTTTAAATTAAAAAATTAAGGTATATTAAGATCTGATGGCAACCCCAATTTAAAATAAAAGAAAAAAAAAAACTTAATAAGGTAGATGAGAAAGAAAAAGCAAAAAAAATAAAAAACAAATAAAACGGAAGAATATTACAGAAGATGATGGTAATGTAACGCAACGGAAGAATAATCCGCGCATATAGCATTGATCTACACCTTTAAATGCATCTTTCTATTTATCTATATGTTTGTACGAGTATATACGAGTATATTAATATGTATGTTAATTTATACGTTTACATTCAGTTTATATAAATGGTTATATCAAATGAAGACAAAATCGCGCGATTATATCATCGTATTTCGGATTTACTCTGTCTTTTTTCGATTTTTTTTTTTTTTTAATTTTATTTCGTCGTTTTTATCTTTATGTGGTGCGACTAAAGTTAAGAGAGGCGATTAGCACTTAAATTATCAAAGTATTTAAGAAAGAATTAATTTTTGATTTTTTTTTTTATTTTTAAATAGAGGTATATAATATATAAATGTATTTAGGTATACCTACACAGACATTTAATAAATATATATTTATTTATATAAAAATTATTTTATTATACAAAGTATGAATTGCAAAGAAAAAAAAAAATTAATTTGAGATAATCAATAAAATAAAAGATGGAAAAATTATTATGTTTAACAATGTAGCTGGTAGTTGGTTGATCAGAAGAACAATAAGATGCACAACAAAACATATTATTTTGACACATTAACCAACGCAAACGTCAATTTAACCGGCAGAAATAAATTAAAGTAGAAATCAGATAAATTAGAACTAAATCTATAATATAAAGGCTAGGGAGTCTTAAGTGGCACCTCGCAAGTTATATCTTACGGTCGATTGGCGACTTTGCTGTCCCGACAACAAAATATATGAAATTATGATATATTGTCTCTATTTTACAGCAATAAGAACGATTAGCACAAAAATCAATAATTCCTTCAAACAGTTTCACCGCAACATTGTAGAGGATTCAAGAGCCAATTTCTACCTTTCGAAAAATCCAAGATGGTTCAGAGCTTAAATGTGGAAATTGTTTCCATCGAATGGATTCCTTCCTGATAGAAATAACCAACCTCCATTCAATTGTAATTTTATAGCTCCGCGTTGCTAAACCATCCACCAATCCTAGCTCATTATTCATTTTTTTTCATGCTTTGCCTCGCAACCTCCATTATTAGCACAAAAGATTTTGTTCCTAGAATTCAACTAGGGTTTAAAAAATATAGAATCAAATCAATTTGTGGATCAATCAGTATTAATTTCTTAAAACTAGAAGCTTTTACAGTTTTATAATTCAAACTAGAATTTGTACCTTTGCTTGTATTATGCAAACTCTATTCATTTCTATGAATGTCTTAACTTTCCACCAATCAGACTTTTAAAAATTTTTTATTCAAGGACAGAGAAAAACTCTTCAATCCCTTTATTGGAACTTTACGGTATTCCTTTGTGTACAGTATTTTTATTGTTGGATCTGTGATACAAATCTGAAGTTTATTGTACAACAGGATGTTGATGGATTTGGGGGTTGCGATTAAGTATATTTAGGCTTTTCAGATTATGGGAGATGGTGGAAAATTTAATGCCAGACTAAGGTCTTTGAAGAAAATTTCTTCTTAAATCTAGCGATCCTACACCTATTTCCATCAATTGATGGACTATGGCTCCATAAACGTGATTAAAATTGCAAATCTCTTGCACATTATTATAATGGATTCCAATTAAAATTTTTAAAAATTTTCACAAAATTATAAGAACAAGAACAAAAACAACAAAAAAAAGAAAAAAAAAAAAAAAATATTGGAAATAAATTATAAGGAAGAGGAGGACAGACATAACTGAAATAAAATAATAAAAAAAAAAAAAATGTGAAATGAAAATGGAAGTGCAATCAATTGGAATTTATTTCTTTTGAAATAATATGTTATGTACAACGATTTTTCTTCTTTCTGTCTATTTTCATTCTCTCCTTCTTTCATTTGGTTGCTTTTTTTTTTTTTTTTGAAAAATAATACAACAAATACAACAAATGCAACATCAACAACAGCAACAACAACAAAATAAAAAAAGAATTAATTTTTTTTTTTTATCTTCTAATGTTTATCTGAAAGTTATAAATTTTCAATGAGCGCATAAAATATGTCGACGCGCGCGATATTATTGTTATGGGATAACCTAACTAATATGATGGAGCCCTATGATCGTATACTCTATTTGGCCAAATATTATATTTCATTGTATATAGTTTTTGTCTCTTTCTATCATGTATTTCTGAATATACCATTGGGTTCTTTAGTTAGTTGGTTGGTTTAATTTTTTGTATTTTGTTTGGATGGATAACTAGGTGGTTGGTTGGTTGGTTGGTGGTGTTATTTGCTGCTGTTGCAGATGCTATATAGTATATATACTTTCTTGTATACTTTTATTTCATTTTCATCTGATCTCATATCACATCTCATATCAAAAAAAAAAAAAAGAGTTTCTTCATTTTTGGTTTTGAATTTTATTTGTTGGTTCTTTGGTTTTAAAACTGAGTTAGGCGTCATATCAATGCGTATATTGTAAATTTTAATCTTGTTAAAAAGTAAAAATGATAATAATTTATTTTAGTTTTTTTTTTTATTTAATTTATTTGGAAAATTTATTAAGTAATAATTTTAATATTGTCATTTTTCTTTCCAATTTGTGGTATTTTTATTAGGTGGTATGTTATATTTTTTCTTTTATTATTTGATTTCATTATTTTTTTTAAACTTTAGTTGCTTAGTTTTGTTATTGTTATTTTATCTGCGCTTTTTAAACTTGAACAGCGTTTTTTTTAGGCTTGTAGTGTGATAATAATGGTGATAATTTTTGAATTTTTTTTTTGGTTAAAATTTATTTTATTTTATTTTGAGGTGACATCTATAGTATTAAAAAATAAAGATATTTTGAAATAAAAGTTATAATGTGTATAATTAAATATTGTAAAATGCAAATTTTTATTGACTGTTTTGTTTTTTTTTTTATTTATTTTGTTTGGTTTGAAATTCTGGAATTCATTTTCAATGAATATAAAAATGAATTTTTATAATAAATTACATATTTATCTTGTACATAAAATTGGATTCGACAAGTTTTTCAATTTGGGACTTTAAATTATATAATAGTTTCCATTGAAAACTTAATTATAATATACAGTAGATTGTCATAACATATATATATATATATTATATATATACGGTATATATATATATATGATAATAAATATAAAGAGTTAAAACAATCATTACTATATCATAAATTCTAATCTTAAGTATATGTACTAAAATGAAAAAAAAAAAATAAAATTTTTTAATCTTAAATAAAACCTTTAAGTACATTGAAGAATGGAGGAGTTTTAGTTTTTGTGATATTCCAAGAAAGAAAATTTCAAATTTATCTAAAAAATATATAGTAACAAGTACCAACCTACACAAAGAACTATTAAATTGGTGGTTGTGATAAGTTCGATTTATATATGTATATATATGGCAGACACGGACAGAGTGTGGCTCTTTAACAATTTTTTTGAGGCTTGATTTAAATGAAATATGAAGAAAAATTAAATCTAAAGTGTTTTTATTTTCCTAAAGTAGTTTTCCTTTTTTTCAGTAATCGGGAAGAAAAGGTTAAAAGTTGCTTGGTGAGAAAAGGGCCAATTCGGACCACGGGATTGGGAGACTTCCATCCAAAAACACCAAACTTTTCGAGAAAACTCGAGTTAAAACCGTCATTGGTACGTAAACTATTTGTGGGTACCTATTAAGAGTAGCTTTTATTAATTGATTCTAGTGTCATGGGGTCTAGAGAGAAATTCGGGGAGTTTGGGAAATGTCAAGTTCTAATAATTTGTCAAAATCTCAACCGAATTATAATGAAATTTTTTAAGAATACTTGTTTTGCCAAAAGAAAGAATCATTTAGCGGATTGATCAAATTGGATCACGGGATCGGGGCGCCTTCCATATAAAATAACCAGACTTTACAATACAAACTATATTATGCAAGAAGAAAAGCTTATACAATCCATCTGAGATTTATTTCTACGTTTTTTTAAATGAAAAATTAGATGAACACCAACATAAATTGAAAAAAAATGTTTTCAGGTTTCAACTCAAGACTTACAGATTTGGATACTTTGAAATTTTTTATTAGAACTTCTATTGAATCCAATGTAGTATCAATAAATTTCCTATACCTAAAGCTATCCTTTCTAATTCTGTAAACTTGAAATTGTAGTTAATAGCAATTCAGCCAGATAAAGTATTATGTGTAATAAAATTTTGGAAAGTTGCTTCGGAATTCAAATACCATCCAAGAACCCAGCTTTGTTCTTCGAACATTATCTATACTTGGAAACACTTATAACCGGGCATCATAGTGTATGATTTTAACACACCAAAACCACACCCTTTTTGAACAAAACTTTAGGAGGGAACCTGTAATACAAATGTACAGTTTGGTTACAAGGATGAGGGTATGGAAGGATTTAGGATTATGGTAGAAGTTATATGGAATATTTGGATTATGGGGGATCGGGAAAGTTGAATGGGATATTTAGAAGAAAGATGTTAATGTTCTTCTTAAATTATTAATTATTATTATTATAAATAAATATCATTTGCAGCTAACAGATGTCTATTTACCTAAATTACTACAGCTAACAAATTTCAATTTACCTGTACTACTCTAACAAGTTATCGACCCGATTTGAAAATAATATGATAATAAAAATAAATTGCAGCTCATGTTTATTTGCAAATCTTGCCCCTTCAACATTTAAAAAATTTCTAAAATAGCTTCGCAATACATAAGCCCCTGACCATCCCTGGTATATAAGTACAAGAAGTTAAGGTAATTTTACTTATATAAATTCCAATTTTTACTATTTAAAAAAAAAAAGAAACAAAATAACAACTAACTTTTTATATTGACTTAAAAAAATTCTCTATAAAATTTTTCTATTTAGATTTTTGAATATTTTAAGGTGTAATCAAATTCTTGTTTAGTTTTTCTTTCTTTTTCTTCTTTTTCTTATTTTAATACGTGAGGTAATATGTAATCTGACATCTCGTAATTCAAATTACAGACATATAATGATATAATAAAAATCTTTAAGATAAAGTTGGTATATAAAGAATTTTTTGGCCAGTGTTTGAAAAAAAAAAAACAAACAAAAAACAAATAAAACTCAAATTGCAGATATTGTTAAAAAAAAACAAATTACATTAAACATTATAATACTTATTTTATTATGGTGTTTTTTTTATTACATAAAGACTTTCTAAAAAAAAATTTCAATTATTTTAAGTTTAAAAAAAGAATCTTATAAATAAAATACTAATATTTTTATATAAAGTGGGTGGAAAAAACTGTTTAATTAAATCATTCGAGAAATTGTTTGGATTAAATATCAATTGAAATACAATATAAAATACCAAAAAATTTTTAATTGAACTATAAACTTTTTTAAAAAAAATAATATTAAAGTAATAAAAATATCTATAAGATAAATTTACACTTAACATTTTATTAAAAATAAATTAGAATTTTTGAGTGATAATGAAGATATATTAAGACGCCGCTATATATTTACAATTAAAAATGTACTTAAAAATGGAAACTATTAAGATGTAAACTATGATAGTCGTATATTTTCTTTTAATTATTGATTTAACATTGAATCTACAGTAATTGTTACATGAGAAGGTTCAATTTAAAAAAATAATATATTCTTGTTAATAGTTTAATAATCTTTAAAACTTATTTTATTAAAAGTTTCTACTTCTATTAAAAAGTGCTGTGATAAATTTTCAAAAACCAATTATAGAGCATATTAAATAAAATTGAGCAAAATTGTAAAAATAAATATGATAAGTGAATTTAGAAACTTTTATTGCGAAAATTTTTAATAGTTAATTCGAATTTACAATTGTAAAGCCACTTTAAAGTAATTTTTAATTTAATCAAGGATTAGGGATTTCACTTCTTTTCCTTCTTTTAAAAAGTGGTGAACAACCTTCTCTTAAGGGCTGCCTCTTCATTATTGCTCTGTGTGTTCTATGTGATAATGGGTCTAACAGCGTAGTCTCTAAGTTAAACATTTTTTCATATTTTTCTGCAAATAGGTTCAATTATAATGATGCCATTGGTTCAGTTATGGCATAAAAATCAGTTAAGTGATATGATAACCAAATAAGTTCCTGGTAAAACATTTTAGGGAGGTTATTTTGTTAGTAATTTGAAACAATAAGAAAAAATTCCTTTCACAATTATTGTGTAGAAATGGATGTACTAATTCAGTTAGAATTTACATTGAAAATTATAATTGTTTAAGACCTTTTTTCAAAATACAAAAATGTTTCAATTGAAAGCTGTATTAATTTTTTATTTAAAAGTCACCCTGTCTTTTTTCATCTTGTGATAAATAGATAATTTCGAAAACTTCCGAAAATGATATTAACTTTAGCTCTTTTTAAAGTTTTAATTAAAAAAGTAAATTAAAGAATTTTAGAGAATAGACAATCTTCAAGTCTCTTATCTCGAAAACAGTGAGGAAAAACCATCACTTAACACTATGTTTTATGCTTGTTTTTATCTTCCCTTACCCCCCTTATTTTCCCTTCCCATCATCTTTTATAAGGATGCTGTTTACTCGTGAAACACCCTGTATATAGAAGTCAATTAACTAATGTAATATAGATTATACTATTTGAATTTAATTGAAAAAAATTTAACAAGTCAATGAATAAATTTAAAGGTTAATTATATTAACAGTTTTAAAAACCTTTAACTTAAGCCAATCTTAAAAAAACCAATTATTATTAAATTAAAAATTTTGCATCTCCTTCATACAATTTTGATTTCAACAGATACTTAACAACCTTATAATTCAATTTTTTATTAATATTGGAGGGAAAAATAAACATAAAACCAAAAAAAAACAAGGTCATAATAATTTTTCAAAAAAAAAAAAAAAATTGGTTTTTTAAACATACATCAAAAATTTCAATTAATCTTTATTTCAGGTTTAGATAAAAAATTTTCAAATTAATTCAAATCTTGTACATAATAAAGATATAGAGTTTTATTAAAAAAAAAAAATTTTTTTTCAATTAATTATTAAAAAATTGTCACAAAAAAAAATATAAATAAAATTGTAAATATGTACTTTTGTTATTTAAAAAAAAAATACTCGTATATATTCCCACTATTTTATATAATCTTTATTTGTATCTATTTAAAATTTAGATTACCTTGTATGATAAGTTTCATTTTAAAAAAAATTCTTATTTTTTCTGTTTTTTTTTTTTTGTTAATCTTTATGTACATGAAAGTACTTAAACAAAAATCGTCTCCTTATCTTTTAATGGGTTAATAAAATATCACTTTACACTATTTATCGTACCTTATAAATATAATATATATATACAATAAAAAAGCAATATTTATATATATACATACAAAAAAACAGAATTAAATAAAATAATAAAATTAAAGTTAAAAAAAAAAAACCAAAAATATCAAAAATTCAAAATAAATTTATACAAATTCGCCTGCGTTTTTTTTTTCGTCTGTAAGTTTTTTTTTTTGCCTTTTTTTTTTGTTTTTTTTTTTTGTTAAACTTAATTAGGTATCATTATCATAATTTTTTATCTTTATTGTAGTTTTTTTTATTATTTTTATTAGTATTTTCTTTTTTTTTTTTAAGTTCTTTTATTTTTTTGTATCTTCAGATACTTTTGTTCGATTTTTTTTTTTTTTTTTTGGAATAGCAAATAGATAGCGAAAATGTTCGGTTATATTTGGTTGTTGTTGGTGGTTTTTTGTTTTTTTTTTTTGGTTTTTTATTTATTAGCGAACAGCGCGAACGCAGACATGAAAATATATTGACAAAATTTTTTTTTTTAAAATGCATGTACAAACATTTATATACTCTTTTCATATGAGTTTGGTTCTTTTACAAATGAAAAATGAAATTTATCGCAAATTTTCAAATAAAGTTGGTAGTTTTTCACATCAACTTGGTCTGTTTCTTAAAAACGTCCCCCAACTTGGGACTGAGAAGTCGAAATAAATTATTTTGAAAAACCTATTCGCAAAATATGCAATAGAAGCTTAAAAAAAGCAAAAAAGTTAATCATTTAAATTGGTATCCTAATTTCTTCAAATTGGTATCCAAAGTCCTTAAAAGTGGATATAAATTTTTAGAGGGTATCTTTTAGGACGACCATAAGATTCGAATCTTTTAAATTTTTTTCTTGCTTTATTTGGGTTCTACTATAAAATCTATATGTACCTTTTTCCAATATGTTGATCCGATTAATGGATCCCAAAAGCCAGGGCTCTTTTGAAAAAGACTAATTTAATTTGAAAATTTAGGCCTTTAACTTGATTTAAGAATGGTCAAATTTCATTTGAAAAAGGAACAAGCTCACATTAAAAGAGTATACATTTATATACAAAATTTATAATTCTATATATCTTAAGTATAACAATGGAATTAAAAATTATGTAGAGAATATGTAAATCTACGCATGATATCGCATATAATTCATCGGTTCTGGTTATGTTTATATTCGTTTTTTTTTCTTCTGTTTCGTTACCATTATAGGGTTATAATTTTGCTTTTATTTTTTTTTCGGCACTACCAACCCACATCTTTAAAAAAAATTGGTTGCTGTTAATTTTTTTTTTTTATTTTGAATTCATTTGGTTTTTTTTTAAGAATTAAACAAAATATGCACATAGAATTTTATTTCATAATCAAACGTTCTTTATATGTATATACCTAATATATAAAATAATTTTTCTTTTATTTTTATCTTATTTATATTTTATTATTATTTTCTTTTTTTTTTAATACAATTAATACCCATCATCTATTTATTTACCATGCGCCTGTTTGCTTTTGCTTATTTTCATCATCAATGAAATACCACTATAAAGAATCCAATAAAGATTCCCATCGCGAGTTAATTAATTAGATTTTTAGATAGCCGCGCACAGTTAAAAGATTACGAAAAAAAAACAACAAAAACTAGAAGAAAAAAAATTAAAAACTTAAGTATTATTATTTAAGTAGATATATATTTATATCTATAGATACTTTTTTTTTTTTTTTTAGAAATGTATGAGAAAGAATGTTGTATATTTACGGAAAGAATAAAATAAATAAAAAACCAAAACTAAAATTAAAAATAATAATGGTAATAGAAATAAAATACTAGAATCGTGTTAAAAGTAAAAGAAAAGAAAGATACAAAAAAATAAGTGGTGAAAACAATGAGAGGTTTTTAGAAAAGCACATTTTTTAAAGTAAAGTAATGTTTCATAATAATTAATAAGATAAAGAGTGTATTTTTGACTCCTTACAACTTTGAGTCGTACCCTATGTTTTTGTGCAATATTCTTTTATAAATTTTACAGCTACGTTTTCAGATTAAAATTATATTTTATACAAATTTTTATATAATAATTCAAATATAGGGCTTTTCGCACTTTAACTGGTAGTTAAATTTTTTTTTTTTATTTTAAATTGTGTAAAAGTTTTGCACACATACGGTCGAAAAGACGTACGAACAGAGTAAAACTACATAGGATCATTCTTTTTCAAAATTATTGGAAAATTTGCTAAAAAAAACGCAATATTAAATAACTGATAGAAAAGAACGTTTTTTTTTTTTTACTTTATTAATAGTACGAGTATACATTCGATAGCACTGAGGTTGCGCTGTATTTTACTATTCAAGGAAGAAAAAAGAAATTTAATCGCGAACGCAACAAGTTCTATGGAACATAAAAACTTTAAAAAAAAGTTTTCTTTTAAAAAAATAATAGTTTTTCAGTTTAAAATTCTATAAGTAATAGGTTTGGATAATAAGTATAAATAGTTAAATATATGTATATATATATATACATAAATATGTAGATATATATTTTAAAGAAAAATTAAATTTTCCTGATCTATGATAGTGTTCCTATAAATAGATATATATATATATATATATATATATATAAAAAATTCTTTTTTTTTTATTACTATTATTATTATTTTAACAAATGTTTATTCTTATAATTGTTATGGAATAGGGTACAAATTATCGTCCCATTTTTTTTTAATGTTATTACCAAAGTATATTGTCTACACATTTATCACTTATTTTCTTCTGAATTTTTTTTATGTTTTTTTTTCTTTTGTTTGTTTTAATACTGTGCTGTTTGTGAATGTTTTAGAATCCTTTTTTAGTGTAGTAGCATTGTAAAAATTCAATTATGCAATTAGGTTTTTAAAATGTTTTCTACATAGAGAAAGAGAGAAAAAAATGTTTATTTTTTCCTATAAAGGTTTCAATTTTTAAAAAAAATATTAAAAGACTTAAGTGAGAAACTTTTTTAATTATCATTTCATGTGAATTTGGTTTTTTTTTTAATAAAATATATTTGAATTAGAAAAAGTCATAAATTTCAATTAAAAGAAATTGCATTCGAAGAGTTTTGAATAAAAAAAAAAAACTCCCACTTCAAAAGAATAATAAATTAAAAAAAAAATAGAGTTGTTAGATTGATTTGATATTGATTAAAAAATGCTTGTATGTACAACTTTTTAAAGAAAGCAGTGTTTAACTCAACGAAATTAGGACTAATTTAATTCCAGAAAAATTTTTTAAATTAATTAATTTAATTAAAATCGTTGATTAGATAGAATTTAACAATTTGACAAACATTTTAAAATATTTTTGGAAGATCCATGCCATTTTTAATATTGATATTGAAAATACGACAATCAACATAAGAACTGTGGTGAAAAAAACAATAATTTAAGCGAAGTTTATAGTAATTAAGAGTTTAGTATTAATTAAAACTTGTTGTATTTCGAAGAAGAGAAATAGAATTTGTCAAATTATCATCTTTAAATATCTATTAAATAAGGCAATACATTATCCATTATTAGAAAAAAAATTTATGTAAATGCGCCACTTATTTGACATAATGCGCATTAAATGGTATCATATAAGACGTTAAAAAATCCGCTTTGGTTTGTTTGTGAATGATTTAGAACCCAGAACAGAATTATCATTTATAGAATTACTGATGCATATGGTAGAAAACTAGTGCAACTTCAATAATGGTAAATAGTAGTAAAAGGGTGAAATTAGTACACTGATACCTATAAGAAGTAACTGTAATGATTGAAAAATAAATTGGATGTGTTTTATAAATATAAGAAAAATGATGCGTTCAGTAGCAATTAAGAATAGCTTCTAAAATTTAGTGGAACATCATATAATTGCTGGTGTAACAAGAAGAAGAAGGCTTACATAGTCCATTGATGCCATATAAAATATTAAAATAAACTAAATTATAAAAATAATTAAAAATAAAAAATCTCAGAATTATTTCAAATTGAAATTAATTGGAATAAAAACGATATTCTAGAAAAGAAGTAGACCTTAATTAAAAGACCATGTCTAATTACGATAGTATTAATATTGCACACACAATATCCATAAATTGATAAGATATTTGGATAAATATAATTCAATTTATTTATTTATAAATTAATTATTGCATAAATCAATTTATATAATATTGGATTCACAAATTATAAAACAGTAATTAATAACAAATATAGTTAACAAGGAAATCTGATTATAAATACAAGTTAAATAATCATTTCAATTATTAACTTAATATTATTACAATGTACGTAATTATTTTAACTATTTTATATTCTTATATCGAACTAATTTCTATAAAAAAATTTTTATTTGAAATAATTAAATCGAATTCTTTTAAATCGAAATAAAATACCATTCCTTTTTATTTTAAAATTAATACTTATCATTTTTTATTTTTTTTTTTTTTATTTTATTATTCGCGTTCATTTTTAATTGCGATATTAAAAGATACTATTCGATTTCTATACACAGTTTATTATATATATATATATATATATATATAATATAGTGGTTATATCTATTTATTACTACCAATAAATTTTTTTTTTTTTTTTCTATTTTCATTTCGCGTAAATTTTATTTCATTTTAACAATGAAGGATTTATCTGGTTCTTTTGGGCTTCGTACAGTATTTGTATTTCTCATTCCTTTTATTAGCTGTACTGTTGTGTGTTTTGGTATGAAAAAAAGGGAGATTTATGGTAAAATGGAATATTATGGAGGGAGTTGATAACAAGAAGCCGCAACTATTTATTATTTGTTATTGTATTTACTTTTACAATAGTAAAAAAAAAAAAAAAAAAAAGACAGAAATAACGATCATTGAATACAATTTTAATATACAAGAAGAATAGAATATACAGAATAATACGAGTATAGATGAAATTCTTTATTTTTATTCCTTTATCTTCCAATTTCATTTTAGTAGATATTTTTGTTTTATTACCAGGCTGAGACTCTGAAACTGTAAAGAATATCCGAATAATTATCTATCAGTCGTTATGTTTTTTTTCATTTTTATTTTTATTTATTATTATATTCGCTTAATCGCTTCTTTCTGTTCTTACTTAACTTTGCATTACAAAAAAAAACAAAAAGAAAAAAAAAACAAATAAGAAAATAATTAAAAAACAAGTAGAAAATTATAAGGGTATTGCCGGCGTTATTGATAGAATTACACCGCCAACCGTCGCTGTAATTTTTTTTCTCCTTCTTTTCCTTGCTACTTTTGTTATGAGCTGCTGATATGAATTCAACGGAAATACTATCTAAGAGAGTTTGTTTTTTTTTGATAAAATGAAAAAAAAAAAAAGTATAATAATAAAATTGAAGTTTATATGATAAATAAATTTTTAATAAAGATGAGCTCCCATAAAGATCAATTTCTGATTAAATTTATATATAAAAATATGTATATGTGTGTGGTGTTTTATATTTTGTTATATTTCATTTAAAATGACGGAATTCGTGTTTGTTATCAAATTTTTTTTTTGTTTGAAAAGAAAAAAAAAATTTGAGGTTATAAATTTGAAGAGCTCTTCCCCTTTAGAAACTTCCCCTATTAGAAATGATAGTTGAACTAGTTCACTATAAGTTGATACATACAAATAAAAAAAGGGTACTTAAGTGACTAAGTGACTTAATAATTTACGAAATTTTTTAAGTCACTTAAACAAATTTTGGAACATGATTTTTGTAGTTGGTTCTTTTTTATTTACTCGCTTTGAAGTGACATTTGACATTTAAAGTTTTAGTAGTTTGGTCAAATACAGAATCTTACAAAACATGATATAAAATATTTTTTTCGATTTACTATGTTTAATTAGTTACTACAAACCTTTTTTAATTTTCAGATCAGTTAAATATTTCGGGATCTCTTTTAATTCCTTAAGTATAAATTTTATTCTATGAAAAAATTTGACATTTTTAAACTAGTTTATCTTTCATCGAAGTCGTATACTTAAATTTTTGACTTAATCAATTTTGTTTTTGAGATAAATCGGATTGTTTTTTGTACCCATTTAATAGTTTATATATTTTTGACAAATGAGCATTTCAATCGCGCCAAATAATAAAATTTGCTTTTGATTGTTGTCAAAACTTAACAGTTTTGTGCAGTATGAACACCGTTTATCAAAACTAGTTTACTTTTGTTAAATACCTATAGATAACTAATATCATGCCGTAGATTACAAATATTACCAGGCCTAAAAATTTTTAAGCTGGATTTTTATAAAAACTGATATCTACCAAAAATTAAACGTATCTCAAACCTAAGAATATCAGAAAGAGAGCATCAATACAAAATGCAATACAAGTGCTCACAGCACTTGTAACTCCAAGATAATTCTTCTCAGTAATTTAAATATTAAATTTACATTAGAAACATTATAGTAATTCTAAAAGTTTTTATAACTATTAGATAATAACTAAACTTCTTATCTGTCACTTTTTATCTGTCATTTTTAGCCTTCTTATCTGTTATTTTTAGCCTTCTTATCTGTCATTTTTAGCCTTCTTTCTGTCATTTTTAGTCTTCTTATCTGTAATTTCTACGCATTATAAACGATAATCCCAACTTGCAATTCAAAACAAAAACTAAAACATTATATAAATTACAAAAAATAAATTTAAAAAAAAATAATTTTTTAATTAAATAATAAAACAAATTTTTAATTAATCTTTTTTAACATTTTTTTAATGATTTTATAAAAGTCCGTTCCGTTAAAAAAATCATTAATTACAAAGTCATTAAATTTTCCCAAAAAAAAAAAATTAGAAAACCCATAAGAAAAACCTTCACAAAATAACAACTATATAGTTAGTTCCTAAAATTAAATATATTTTAAATAACAATATATAATGTGAAACCATTCTTGAAAAAGTCTTCCTGGTTATAAAAAAAAAAAAAAAAAACAAACCTGATTATTTCCCATAAAGAATCCCGTGAAATTGGCAAAAATGGAAAAACCAAAAAAAAAAAAAATCTGAAAAAACTTTAAAATTTAAAGAGAAGAAGCGCTTGAAATATAATTTAAGATTAAATAGAATCTAGTTGAAATGGGAAAAAAAACATGGGAGTGTGTACATATTTATTATACATTATTATTATAATAATAAAAACAATACTAGTAATAAATAATAATTTTCTTTCATAAAACTTTACAATACAATACAGAAAACTGATCCAAGTATCTCATAAATTGAAATTTTTACAATTGATTTGTCACAGTTAATGTAACACTATTATTTCAATTGTTCTTTCCTTTATATACCTTTTGTTTTTTTGGACCTGATGCCTTCTCTTCTCTGGAAAGAGCAAAAAAAAAAAAAAAACAGAAAATAAAAATAAAATTTATATGAAACTCGTGCCGATTTTTATTATTTTATTACTTATAAATATTTGTTTTATATTTTTGCTTTTTTTTTAAATATATTTAAAGATTTATATTTAAGGTAAAATTTCCCCAGAATCCTTGAATTAATGCACCATCAAGAATTTCGAATTTCTTTTTTTAAAAAATTGAAAAATTCACACTGAGTGGATTTCCTGGATCCATACTGAAACAGAGATTATATAGAATTTTTAGTTATATAGAATTGTATTATGAAAACTATTATGATTCATTTATTCCTGTTGTTTTCCAATTTTTTTTTAATTTTTTTATCGATTATTTGTTTAATTTTTCAAATATCGTAATTTTTTATTAAAATTTGGTAGGTCGTCGTAAGTCTTAACCCAATCATTCCATTATACAATATAGACCTATATATGATCGTTCAAAAAACTTAAATCTCTTGTTTTATTTATTGAGTCCAATTAATTTCTGAAATCTTAAACTCGGTTGTGATCCCTAGACCAATTAATTTGTATCTTAAACTCCTGTGTGGGATTCAAGCAAATCCACCCAATTTTAAGTATGTACTGATATTCAAATTGCTTAGATAATTCAGGCTTTTTTTAGTGTAATACTTTACCTAAAACAAATTTTAAGTAATTATATTTTATTAAAATCACTAGACATAACATAATATAAATTATAATTCCTACTTGTTTTAAAAAAACAAAATTTAAATTTAGTGTACCTATGTTTTTAAAAAAAAAGAAAAGATTACACCCCCACCTACTAAAACTAATGAAATATTAAACTATTCAAATTTTGAATTGAAAATTGTAAGCGCATATCTTAAACAACAAATCAAATCCAAATTTGTTTAACAACGTTCATTTTAAATTCATTCAATTCATTAAATTTAAAGATTACCAAAAAATTACATACAAAATTTTTCTTTTTTTATTTAAAAAAAAAAAAATTGAAAGTAACAATAATTTTTCTTTTCTTTGTTGATTTTAATCCACTATAAAACATTATGCACACTTTGCAGAACTAAAAAACTATAATAGTTAGTTGTGGTTTTTTATTTATATGAATGCCTCTATTCAAATATAAGAAATAAGATACTATAATAAATTGTTTTAAATTAAAGAACAGATCATTGGTCTGGTCAATTTTAAGGTTTATTAATCCTGATGAAAATGAGGAAAAAGGAGTATGAAATACATTTGAGTAGTTGTATACTTAGTATACTTAGCTGGTTGACATGCGTGAAAGAACAGCGCGTTAGCACTGTTTTGCTACCACAAATTCGTGGCATTCAGAAATCTTACCATTTCTGCAGATTGCTAAGCTACCAGATCGATAAAACATTCAAATTCATGACTAGCCAGAGCTATTCTTCTGACCATAGCCAGCACTTGGCATTTACACGTGAAGTGCATAATGGTTTCTTTCTTTTATTGTATATAAATGCCTCTATTCAAATATAAGAAATAAGATACTATAATAAATTGTTTTAAATTGAAGAACATATCATTGGTCTGGTCAATTTTGAGGTTTACGAATAATAATCCTGAAGAAAATTAGGAAAAAGGAGTATGAAATAAATTTGAGTAGTTGAATTATAATGGGTGGTTGGTATACTTAGCTGATTAACATGCGTGAAAGGATAGCGCGTTAGCACCGTTTTGCTACCACAATTTCGTGGCATTCAGAAACCTTACCATTTATGCAGATTGCTAAGCCGCTAGATCGATAAAACATTCAAATTCATGACTACCCAGAGCTACTCTTCTGGCTATAGCCAGAGCTGTGCATTTACACGTGAAATGCATAATGTTCACCTCAACTCCGACATGATCTATTGAATAGGATACCTAATCTAGCCGCAATGCAGCATTTATTAAATGTGTATACTGTGTAGTATTTAGAGTTACAATTTTTGATATTACAGTCTATCAGATAATCCTATATATTTTTTTAATCTGGCCGATGGCGTAGAGGTTTGGGCATCTAAAGCTTTCGAGTTCAAACCTTGAAAAAAGAAATGAAAGCTTGAATAACTCACTTATAATATAATACCCTAATAATATGTAGCTGAAGATGTATGCACTAATTTTTCTCCATAATATGTAGTGGCTAGTGCCATATTATCAAAAACTTCTGAACCAATTTCAAAAGAATAACAATTTTAAGGAATTTTTCTAAAAAAAAATTAAAAATCCGGTTGCGGCTCCATTCGCGTTTGAAAAATTAATATACATTCTATTTATTTCGTAACTGATTGCGGCTTAACTTTATTCAGCGGCTTTGGTTTTTTTAGTTTATAAAATTCAATTTTTTTTTTTTTTTTAAGCGCTAACCATTCAACTGTTAGGCTAATAAGCCTGTCTATACCATAGGTACATGTTGAAACAGGGGGTCATATTATATTCGTGTTATTAGAATTGGTCTTATTGAATTTCACATACAATTTAAACATGAGATAGTACTAGGCCTTATAACATGTAGAAACGTCTTAGATTTTCAATATTTACAATTCTATTTTTTGTTTATATTGAAATATTTCATATTTTACTTATATGGTATTCTATATCTGCGAGTTATATTATTTAATTAAATTATTTGTTTATATTTTTCTATTAAAGTATTTTTTATTAAAGATTTATAATTATTAATTATTGATTATACCATTAATTTGAATCCAATGGCGAATGGTAGCTGAGTCGAGTCGAAAACCAGAAAAGATCTTTCACTTTCACTACAATTTGAAACTGGGCCCTTCCGAATAAAAGGTCGGCACTCAACCACTGTGCCACCCAGCTGCACAGTTTGGTTTTACAAATTTGATTTTATTTATAAGGAGAATCATAAATCTTATTTTTTAATAATCTCTTTTTCCACATTTACTAGGACATTCCCCTTCCAGACTCGCGGGTTTGAATAGGGATTCTTAATATCTTATGAAGATTTAATCCTCCATGGAATAAAAATGTTCAATTGCCAGCGTTTAGCGACAATCTCTGGAGTTTCAAGCTTTGACTGATTTTAGTAAGAATTAAATTACTTTTAAAATATTATTATTCGGATTTTCATCTACATAACAACTTTTCTAAAACAAATATTTAAAAAACAAATATTTAAATAATAAAAAAAAAAAACCTAATAAAAAATAAAAGTAACTATCCATACAATTGAATTGTATATTCAAAAAGGAAATGAAACTCCAAAAAGTTATAAAATGTGTACATAAGAAAAGCATAATAAAAAAAAATAAAACAAAATTTTCATTTTTACTCTGACAGTAATGAGACTTTACTTTTCTATTTTATAGTAACCAAAAATATTCATATATACATTTCATTTTAAAAAAACCAAACTAAAAATAAATAAAAATCAAAAAATTGGTACTTGTTGTAATTTTCATTTTAATGAGTAGCAAAGAGACCAGGATTAAAAGATAACAAGGCTAAAATAACTCCCACGCTTCAAACATAAAAATACAAAAAAAAAAATCTAAACAAATAAAATAACAACGATTTAAGACTTAACAAAACTCGACGGAGTTACGAGTTTTAGTATTCAAAACAAAATATAAATCGCTTAAATTTTTTTTTTTTTCTTTTTTTTTTTTTATTCTGTTATAAAAAAACATTGCAATTCCTAACGAATTTTATTTTATTATCGCTAAAGATCATTTTAAAAGATACTTTTTTTTTTTATTACTATTATTGTGATATTGTACATTTTTTAACTCTTTGGTTTTGGTTTTTTATTGGTCTTTTGTTTTGATTTTATTTTTTGATTATTATTATAAGTAAGGTGCGCTGCGCACTATACTTTTAATACTATATAACTATATATATATTACACCCGCTCCATATTATATTAACTAATAAAGTCAAGTTAATTTAAATTATGATAATTGTTTAACCCATTAGCTGCTCACAGTATATATGGAAATTTAACATATATGATTAACTTGTTAGTTAAAGACTTAAACTAACCAAACAAGAATTTTTGCTATTTTTATTATTAAAAAACACACATTTGCGCAATCTTAAAACTGTTGTAAAATATTTGAAAAAAACAAAACTTGGAAATTTGTTGGAACTTAAAAAATTGAAAATTACACGTGCTTAAAATATTTTTGGCTTTATTTCTTTTTCAAAAATTTTTGAAATTAAGAAATTATGACTTTGATTTTATTTCAAATGTGGTATTGCAATAAAGCCAAAAAAGTGCAATTTGACTTTATTTCATTTGGTCTTATTGCATGTACCCGTTTTCTTCACATGTTTACTGAAAACACAGCTAAAGTACCTAGAACTTATTCACAATTAAAAATATCTTAGATTTTATTCTTAATTTTAAATTATTATTCGCAGCAAAAGAACTATCACCATGAGAAATACGTTTCAATAATGTGAATAATCTGAATTGCACTGAGGTTAGAGTGCCCGATTTTCTTTTGAGAGCTCCAAGTTCGAAACCCAGTAAAAGTGAAGAAAGTTTCTGGTTTTCACCTCGACTCAACAACAATTTACAATTGGATTCAAATTAATGGCTTAAGCAATCTTTAATAACTCTATTCTTCTTCTTCTTCTTCTATAGCTTTACAGTCCTTGATGAACCTGAGCTTCCGCTATAATTCTCTTCCATACATCCCGATCTTGTGCAACTCTCTTCCAATTTCTTATTCCTAAAATCCTTATGTCATCTTCAACAGCGTCTAGCCATCTTTTTTTTGGTCTCCCTCTACCTCTAGTACCCTGCATTTGGTGGAGAAACACTCTTTTTGTTGTTCTGTTATCCGGCATTCTTATAACATGTCCTATCCATCTTAACCTTTGCGCTTTTATGAATCTTATTATGGTTCTATGTTCAGTCAATTGTTCAAGCTCGAAATTATTTCTTGATCTGTAGGTACCATCTTCGTTTCTAACCGGTCCATATATTTTTCGAAGTATTTTACGCTCAAATATTCCCAGTTGTCTACAATCTGCAGTTTTAAGCGTCCATGTTTCACATCCATAAGTTAGAACCGGTCTGATTAATGTTTTGTATAATTTTAGCTTTGTATTTCTCGACAACAGCCTGGATTTCATAAGTCTGGAGTATGTATAGTAACATCTACTTGCAGCTTGTATTTTTTCCCGTATTGCCACAGCGGTGTCTTCACTTTTACTGTATACAACTCCCAGATACTTAATTCTCTATTACATGTTTAATAACTCTATTACATTCATAAAAGAATACATTAATATAACAATATAAACAAAATACAAAATATTATTAAATTAGTATTTAATTGAATATTATAACTCACAGATACAAGAATACCTTATAATTCAAATATAAAATAATTATAAAACAAATCGAATTTTTTTTAATGTAAATCTAAGAAGTTTTAAGGGCTCATATTATCTTGTATAAATTGCATGTGGACTTCAATAAGATCAAATCTAATACTAAGAATGTAATATGTTCCTCCTGTTCCAATATGTAGCAATGGTATTAACCGGCTTAATAGTCTAACTTTAAGACTAAAGATTTCGAATGCAAAATTCTGAAAATATTTAAGTCAATTTGGGTTCTTTACCGACATATTCGTTTTAATTTTAAGTTTTTCTTTAAAATTACATAAAATATGCTTTATATACTCAAAAAATATACACCGCTTTTAAAGGGTTAAAAAACTAAATTTAATGATTTCAATAAATAAATGATTGTTTCAACCAATAAAAATCTAAACTGTATATGCATAATAAAGAAATGAAAAACAGAATATGTGTGTATATGAGTTTATGTTTTAATAACTTTGACTTATGAACATAATTGAAAAAAAAAAAAACAACATAACAATTTTTTTTTTCTAAAATTTAACCTTAAAAAAAAAATAAAAACAAAATAAAAAATAAATCATAATAAATTGTTCAGAAATACCGTTGCTTATGGCAATTTTCGCTTTCGCAAAAATCTTAACGATAATAATCATAATATTCAACACAATGGTATGTAGATTAACTAGGTATAATTGCTTAATTTTTCAATTTTTCAATTTTTTCTTATTTCAAATCTATCTATGAATAAATTTTTATTTATCTTTGTTTTTGCTTTTTGTTTTTTTTTTTAATATTTTTTAAATAAAAACAACAACAACAACAAGAGAAGAAAAACAAAAGAATATATGAAAATAAAAAAAAAATCTGCACGCTCACTTCAACATGATTTTTCATCAAAATATTTTAATTAAGGTAACAATAAAAAAATAATAAAATAAAAATTAATGAAAAATTGAATGAAAAATCTTAATAGATTGAATAAAAATATTATTACACAGGTAAATTTATTAAAAAAAAAAACAATTTTTTTATTATTTTTATCTTTAATATCAAAATTTAATTTTATATTTTTTTATGTAACAGACATTCTCATTATACAAAAATAAAATTAAACAATGGCAGAGTGGTTAAGTTATTTAAGACTTTACTGTTATGTTGAGATTCTTTGAATAATTTAATTTTTTTTTATTGCATTAGACAAGGAATTTGGGTTGCAAATAATTTTAAACGAACTGCAAAGCTAATTGCTAAATTAAACTGATGATTTAATGGGACGTTTAACAAACCATGGGTACATATGCTGATAGGAGATACTGAAATTATTATATTGGTACTTAGTACAAGGTACAAAATATATTAATTAAAATTGATCTTAATGGATTCTGCATACAATTTAAGCATGGGAAAGGACTTAGTCTTATAACATTTAAAAACGTCTTATATTTTCAATAGTACAATAATTCTATTTTTGTTTATATTGTAATATTTTGTATTTGAGTTATATGGTATTCTATATCTGTGAGTTATATTATTCAATTGAAATATTTAGTTTATTATTATATAGAGTAATAATTATTGGTTGTGCCATTAATTTATAAAATTCAATGGCGAATGGCAGCTGAGTCGAGACGAAACTGGGATTTTACTGGGATCAACCCCGAGCCTCTCGAACACTGTACCACCCGAACAATCAATTAATAAAAAATGTTAATTTTCTAGTTTTTTTGCCATTAATTTGAATCTAGTGGAAACAAAAGGAGTTGAATCTTCGAAAAATAAAAAGAAGTTTGTACTTTTTATAGGGTTCGAACACTCATATGTGAGATCGCACATTGAGCCAAGGTTCATTCTTATCAATCTCTAGATGTACATCAAATTCAAATTCTTTACAAAAATGCTCAAGAGCTGAAGATAATAAATTGTTTTACAAAAAAACTGTAGTTTTATTATGTACTTTCCAAATAATTATTTATATTTGTTTCTAAGCAAATAATTGTAACAATTCCTACGTAATATTCTTTGATACTCGTTCTGCTATTCTTATAAGTAGACAAGGAAATACTCTATTAAGTAAAGCATATAAGATAAAATATTAATCTCAGATTAAATTTTTACTAACTTGTTGTTAAAATATTCAACAAATCACCTAAACTTTCGAACAAATCCATGGGTTCTACAAACATCGAAAATTTTATAAAAAATTTTAAAATATATTCAATAAATAGCAATTAATGTATTCAATATACACTTCCGAGACAACATTTAATATTTTCCTTTAATAAGTGTTAAGTCTTTTTAATAAAAAGAAAAAACATAAAATCAAAAACTCAACAATTATAAGAAAAAAAAAAAAAAAACTATATTTAGTCAAATAAATCACAACAACAAAATATTTAACAATATTTTCGTGACATAAGGGTTGTTGTTTCAGATGACAGATATTGAAGTTTTATTCGTGCTTTTGCAAATTTTCATGTGCTGATTTTTAAGAAGTTTTTTTTATATTGTGAATTTTTTTTTTTTTTAATGGTTCAGTGGGTGGCATTAAAATCTTAATTAGTTTATAAAACAATTATTTCCTTAATTGCAAGTCAATTTAAATTAAATTAATAATTATTAAAAGCCTTATGATGTAAAATGACAATCCTACAAAAGAAATGATCTGGTTGAAGTAGTTGGGATTTCAATAATTTTTATAGATTACTTAAGTTATTATTTATAGTGCTTCAACTAAAGAAAATGGAAGACATATTATATTCTTATTATTATAATTGATCTTAATGCATTCTGCATACAATTTAAACATGAGATTGTAACCGGACTACATGTAGAAACGCCTTAGATTTCCAATAGATACAGTTCAATTTGAAATATATTGTAATAATTTTGTATTTGAGTTATACAATTCTTTAGTATCTGTGAGTTATATTATTCAATTAAATTATTTGTTTATATGGTCATATTAAAGTATTTTTTATTAAAGATATAGAATTATTAATTCTTGGTTAAGCCTTGAATTTCAATCCAAATGGTAACCTAGTCGGCTCGAAATCCAGATGAAAGTTTTTTTACTTTAAATGGAATTCAAATCCGGACCTACTAAATGGTTTTAAAGGAATAAAGGTTACCATGCTTTAAAAAATATTAAGTAATCCATTATCAAATTACACATTGAGTTTGTTGCGAACGAATGAATATTGAATTTTAATACTTTTCACTACTAATACTTCATTTATATTGATTACGAAACATTTTTCAAGATTTAATCAAAGTATAAATACAGATGTGTCTCGGTAGGATGTATGGTTTCTAAGTAAAAAAAAAAAATAAAATTATACTCATAAATTATGAAAATAAACATATATATACTAAAAATCCAAATAAATCAATTAACAATAAAAATAGATAAAATAAATATAAACATTTGCGAATTGATTCGACACAATCAATTTAACAATAAATTATTTGTCATCATTTACTCATTTTTAAGATCCTGACATTTCTTCAAATGAAACTCGTGTCTACTTATAACTTTTTTTGTTGTTTTCCTAATTTTTTTTTTTATAATTTCATGACACTGTTAGAACCATTTTTTTTGTCTTTTTTTTCTCATCATGGTAACTTTTATGACAACTTGTTTAACAACAAGTCAACTACTTAATCGTTTGACCTTTACAAGTTAATATATTTTTCTTCTTTTTTATTTTAAATAATTTTTAATGTCTCTTTTTATTTTTAATTTTTTTCTTTTTTTTTTTGGAAAACATTTTACATTCTACACACCATCAAATTGTTGTAAGGTCATCTTGATGATGATGATGAATTGTAAGACAACAGAATATCAAGATCTTATATACTAACATATAAAAATACATAAGTATTACGTGTATACATTGCATCTTAGTTGTATAAAAATTATTTTTTATGAAAATCAGTTTTTTTTTTTAAACGATGGCATAATCAGTTCATTTTAATTTTGTTATGTGGCAGCAAGTTTAAAGTATTATTTAACAACAACAATGAAAACTTGCTTATTTGTTACCTTATTAGTACAAAAAATGAGGCCCAAAAACAAAATAAAAAAAACAAAAAGGAATAAGTTCTTGGAAAACATTTTTGTAAAAGACAAAAAAATAAAATGAAAAATCCTTTAAAAAAGTTTTTGATACTGTCAGCAAGAACGGTTATTCTTTTCAACAATGATCTGGTTCTAAAATAAAAAAATATTTTACTGAGGCCGCCTATCTATAAGATACTTTCAAGATATTTGTGTAAATTATGCAAAAGAAATGTTATTTTTGATTTATTGTAGCTGCAAAATATAGAAATGGGAATGGCAAAGTTTGAAGAAAAATTTTACCACTGCTCGAAGCTGAAATTATAATTTGTCTAAATTTGTTATTGGTATGTCTCTTACGATTACCACCTCGATTTGAGGTATTTGAGGGTTGTAGAAGTAGCAAACAAATAGTTTTAGTACACTAGAAATCAGAATACACAAAATTTGTACAACTAAGTAACTCGATGCAATCGATTCATCAATAACCTACAACTGAAAAATATATATTTTAGAATTTGTAGACGCGTGACAGATTGGTAGATGCGTGACAGTTACACGAACTCCTTCATCAATTCATCTCAAATTTCAGATATATAAATCAAACAGGACAGAACTATCTTGTAACGAATTTCAATTTTTTTAGGTCTTGGAAGGTGTGTGACAGGTAATTAAACCACAAAACTTTAATTTATCTTAAAATTGAAGAACATAATAGAAACATGACTGAAGCCTACCAAATATACCATATTTTAGAAAAGATATTCAAAACGTTAAATCAGAAATTAAATATTAATCTAAAGGTTTCAAAAAAAAAAAATCAAAAAACATTAAATATAATTTTGTTATTTTGCCTAAAGTTTAACAGGTATACGATTATTCAAATCAACAGGTATATTAAAACCATTTAATCACATAAAAAAAAAAAAAAAAAAAAAAAAATGCAAAATGGGAACGAAAACAGAACTTTAAATACAATTTTTGCTGTTATTTTAGATTTTGCTACAAAGTTAACTTTTTTTCTGTTTTGTATCTAAAACAGTATAACAGCAGCACATTAACAGCGGGTCGACATTGTTTTATATGTATTTCTCTTGTTTCTATTTTCATTTGTTGTTTTTTTTTTTTTGCTTTTTTGACAACAACAAAAAAAAGAAAAACACAAAAAAAAAATATCCAGGAAAAATATAATAATATTTAATCTTTTGGCACCCCGCATTCATAGTCATAAACGGCACGAGATCAGTCACTATGTTTGTGTTTCACCCAAATTTTTTTTCTCAAAAATATTTCCTAATATTTTTGTACACAAAACAAGACTTTCAATCCGACCTTGGACTGTATTTTGATTTTGTTTTCTATTGTTATTCATGTGTATTTTTATTTTTTCAGATCAGTTCTTAGATTTTGTTAGTATCTTTGCTATTTTATAGGTCAGTGAGCATATTTTGTTTAAATGTCAGATAAAAATAAAAACTATTTAAGTGAATATTACTTTGTTTTTAGTATTTTGTATCTTTTGCAAATATCTTTTAAATATTTTTGAAACATACAAAAACTGAACAGAAAGGTAATTTTTAAAATTTATGACAAGCGTTTTTTGTTTTAAAAATTGTTTTTGTTTTTGGTAAATTTTAAAAATAGGAACAAATTGTCCAGGTGATATTTAGACAATACCTATTATTAAAATGAAATTTTTAGATATAATTATAAGTGAAATTTAATATTGTTAAATTCAATTGTAGAACAATTCAAAATAAAATGTGTCAAATATTTTAATAAAATCAAGAAAAACAAATAAGAAAAAGTCAAGGGTTTTTAAAAAAGCACATATTTAAAATTGTCTCCGCAATGGTCGCGTTCAGTAGCATCTAACGCTATACAATATTGAGCGGTGTAGCATCTAGCGCTACATTGCTGTACTGAACGATTTGCAGCAAAAATAAATTACATTTGATTTTGTGTGACTTTTATTATATTTTTATTTTAAATTATTTTAGATATGGACACAATTTTAAATTCAAAATTTTAATATTAATCAAATTCGTTTGATTATTATTAAAGCTTCACTTTAAAAAGTTCTAAGAAAATCTTGTAAATAAACAATTTTTACAATGTATGCACGTAAATGTCAATGTCAAATAAAATCCGCTACAAAATTTAGCATAAAATATTTTTGCTGCAAAATTAAACTACACTGTAGCGCTACATAAAAAAATCGTTCAGTAGAAAATTTTAACAAGCTCTGCACTTTTCTTGTAGCGACGCGACCAATGCTCATAATAAAAATTTGGATAAAGAGTACATAGAAGAAATTTCTTATAATGTTATTAAGAACTTTTGTTAGAATTTTTTTATAGGTACAAGAGAAATTATAAAAAATCAAGAGACACTTTCCTTCAATTTTAAAACAATCCTTTTTAAATAAGAAAAACCTGGGGACCCTTTTTTTTTGTATAAAGTATCTTTTCGTTTGGAAGTTATAAGGGATCAAGAATTTTGCAAAAATATTGATAACAATAAATTTAAGTCTATTAGGCAACCCAATTTGTATAACATATATGTTAAAAGCTTAAACTGCATTATATATGTTTGTTTGACATACGAAGCAAGAACGGACGGACAGAGTGAAACTTTTAAAGCAAATTTTTTAAAATTTTTTTGATAAAGTACTAATAGAAAAATAACGCAATGTTTAATTTTGCTGGTGTTAAATATTTTAACTATAGCCAAAAGGGATAACGGACAACAAATTTGAATAGTTATGATTTTCATATAATAAAAATTTAAATAAAGTCCATTTATAAGAAATGCGGTTGCATTAAATTAATACCGTTTTGAATTTATTGGAATGGTGTCCCCATAATTGAATAAAATTGAATATAAGTTAACAGAAGAAAAATATTTTGTTAATAAGCAATGAGTTCAGTATCAATAACATGAAAAACAAGTGTCAATACAGCTATTCTTGTATTAGTCTCAAAATATCCATTTATTATCAATAAGTTTTAAGGGAAATTTTAATTGTACTATTTTAGAGTTTAATATTTTAGTTTTTTGCTTGACTTAAGTCATCTTTGGATGACTTAAAAATTTTTCAACCAATATAGAACACTGTTTGTAGAATAGACATATATAAGGTACAATTTTGTCTGAAAAACTTAAGAAAGAGTTGATAATCATAAAATATAAATTTAACTTTTTGAAATATAATTTTCTAAAAAGGTAATAAATGCTGTTGATAAAATAGAAATTATTGCAATAAAAATTAATTTTCAATTTACAAATTTTACTTTCATTCGTTTTATGTTCCTCTCAGCTTCTTCTTTTGATCCAACTTTTTAGTTGGCTTACCCTCTATATCATTTAATTTTTCTTTAACTTTAGTAGTCTTTTCATTACTTGTGTGGGCGGCTCTTCCCATCACCTTCGGAAACGTTCACAAAAAAAAAAACTTAACAGCTGGGTTGTACGATGGTTAGAGTGCCGAACTTTCTTGCGAAAAACTTAGGTTCGAATCCCAATAAAACTGAAAAAACTTTTCTGGTTTTCGACTTGGCTCAGCTACCATTCGCCTTTGGGTTCAAATTAAAAATGGCTTAATCAATAATTAATAATTATATATTTTTAATAAAAAAATACATCAATGTAACAATACAAACAAATGGAAAATATAAACAAACTAGCTGTTGGCCCGCCATAGAATGACGTAGTTCATTATATTAAATTAGAATTTATTTTCAAAAATATATAAGTTCTTGGAATTTCGGAATAATGTATAATTTGCACTTTGCCAAATAATGGTGTAAAGAAAAAGAAAAAAGGGAATTATTTGTAATTTATATGCATTTAAAAATATATCCTTCCATCCGGAAACGAATCTGCTTGTCAACATTTCGGAGTCAGACACTCTAAAAATGTATACTAATAAGAAGAAAAGAAAAACTGTATTTTAATTAGCTGTATTTTGTAATTAGTTTATAAAACTTAAGTAAATTTATTTTAGTCTGCTTAATTACAAAATGTGTGTTTATATATTATTTTTTTAAAAGTTTTTCCAAAACAAATTGGAAGATTCATATTATTTCATTTGAGTATTTTATATTATTGATTTATTTCTTAGCCTGTTTTTAGTTGATTTTTAAATTTTTAGCTGATATTATTATTTGTTAGTGTTTTGTGATTAGGGTTTTTCTTATATATTATTGCTTTCTTAGTTTTTTAATTTATATATAGTATTAGATAATTAATTGGCTTTTTATTTTAGATGTTGTTTGTTAGAGTTTTTTTTTTAATTTGGTTGTGTTACAAATTATATATATATCTTTTTTAACTATTTATCTAATAAATATCTAATCCAATAAAAAATATCTATTATAACAACGACCAATATATCGGTTTTCTATTAATTGATTAAATTTTAAACTCCGGGAAGAACCGAAACTGGGAATTTTGAAATTTACCGAAATTAAAATTTTTAAGTCGAAAAAAATTGCATTTAATTTAGTTATTTTTTAATAAAAATTCAATTTAACGTATAAAAATTAGAATTTCTTGTTTTTTTTTTAATTTTTACCCTCTTTAGTATTTTTCTATAAAAATAATAAAAAAAAAAATTTTATATATTTTTTCCTTTATATGAAAACTTAATTTAGATATTTAAAAAAATTACTGCGAAAACAATTCATAAATAATTAAAATAGATATTTTTTGGCGTACTTATGATAATTTATGATATTTCATTTTTTATAATATAATACATCCAAGAAAACCCATTTAATTCAATACACCATTTAGTAAACTATACATTAGAAGTAAATTGGCTGGGTGGTTACGACGGTGGTGACTAAATTATTATTAAATGAGTTATTATTAAATGAATTATTAAATGAGGTGATTTCTAAATTATTAAATTTGGGTGTTATGTTCAATTTCAATCCAGGGGAAAATTTTTTTAAATTTTTTTTTTTAATGCAATTAAATTAAATTTTAAAAGAGATTCACGTCTCATATGTAAATATCGTGAAATTATGAAATCTATTTGACAAAATAGGCTATAAAATTCAATATGAAATTTTAACAGAAAAAAATTTGGTTTTTACACTTGCACCTGTTGTTCGGACAAGCTTTCTCCCTAATACAATAATATACATATATATTGTTATAAATATTAAAAATTAGGATTCGATTTCAAAACCAGAAGGCACTACCACAAGCCTTATTAAAATATTTTATATATATATTAAATTGAAGAAAAAAAAATATTTAAACGGGATTGATTTAGAGTTAATTACAAAACTATTAAGACCATATTATTTATTTATACACTTATTTAATTATAAATGTTAAAATCTACTCTTTTACAGCAATATACAACAATTTTTAATAAACATTTACCATTTTTTCATCCAAATTAAACATTTCATCATATTTATTATATCAAAAAATGTTTAATTTGGATGAAAAAATGTTGAATGTTTATGAAAAATTGTTGTATATTGCTGTAAAACAGTATAAACAAAAATTTTTTTTTTTGGTACCTGTGAAATCGAAAAATAAAGTTAGGGAAAATTTGAAATTGCTTTGGTTGCTTTGCTTGGTTATTTGCTTTCAAAGCAAAGCAAGCAGAGCACCAAAGCACATATTTGGCCTATACTTATTAATTCAGTATTTCACTGAAATTAATGAAGACTTAAAACAGGAATGATCCTGTAAATCATAGTCTCGATTTTAAATGCAAAATGTTTTACTATTTATTTAAATTTTCACAAAAATCTTCTGTGATTTTTAAAACTGAAATAAACTATTTCATATAAATTTAAGTTCATAAAAATGTTTTTTTTTTTTATTAAAAATTAATAAAATATTTTTTGGCCTGCTTATGATAGTTTTGGATATTTTATTTTCTAAAATAAAACACATCCAACAAAACATTAATATTTTATTTTTTTATAATTGAACACATCCAACAAAACACATTTAATTGAATGCGTTTGTTACACCTCATTTTAGACAAATATATTAATAATAATAATAATGATTTAATTAAATAATATAACTCGCAGCTAAAACTTAAATTCATAATATTGCCATATAAACTAAATAGAATTGTATCTGTTGAAAATCTAAGACGTTTCTACATGTTATAAGGTCTAGTACTATTTCATTTTTAAATTGTTTGTGGAATTGATTAAGATCAATTCTAATAACACGAATATAATACGACCCCTTGTTTCAACAAGTGCCTATGGTATAGACAGACTTATTAGTCTAACATCTAAACAGATAGTGCTTAAAAAAAAAAAAAAAAAAAAAAAAAAAAAAACAAGTATATTTGGTATACTTGGTCTTATCTTCTATTCCTAAAGTTTACGGATTAACAATATTTAAGTCATAATTATATGATCATTATACTAGCTGTTCATCACCTCGTCAAGCCATATTGCAATTACATTTGAAGTGTAAGCCTATAATTATCAATATTGTTGAATCTATACTTTAAATTCTCCTTTAAAATATGGGGGATACTATAAAACTGATTTTAGTAAATTATTGAATTAACTGATAATTATATTATTTTTAACTTTTGAGAAATTAAGATTTCCACTCAAGTTTATTAATCCGATCTATTCTTTAATTTCTGTATCTTTTAGATATTCAACATTTTTAGAATTTGGGATTTATTTGAGGATATGATTTGACATTTCACTATAGTATTTTCAAACTTCCTATTACTTAAAATCCCTAGATTAATATTTTTTCAATACTCAAAGAACGTCACGGAAGATACCTGAAGCAGTGAAACAAACCTAAGAAACAAACGACAAACTTATGTAAGTCTTTAAAAAAATATACAGTTCAACATTTTACTTAAGAAGTTAAATCTATGAAGTCAAATTTTGATTCATTGGAACACAACTGGAGATATATGATAACAATTATCTTAAGGAAAAATTAGAATCAGTAGATATAAAAAAAATACAGCTACCATACATGAAATACAGAAATACAAATAACTTTATTTATTTGTGATTTTTTTATTTTAAGAATACTTTTGCATACATCTGCTTAAAAATCAGCATGCGTTCAATAAATGCGTACTTACAACCATTTATTAAAATAACAATTTTCAACTTAAAATTATAACTGCTTTTAATTTCTATACTAAATTCTGAACTTAAGAAAACTGCATTTTAACAATAACAAGGTAATTGACATAATGTTATTTTTTTCGAAAAAAAAAAAAAAACGAGTAGGTAATTTCCGAAATAAAAAATAACTCCGATCCGAACGTCATTTTGAATTTTTTTTTTGTTCAATGAAAATGACATATTTTTATTATTTTGATTATTAGGATAAGGCATGCAATTTCTTATAGATTAGTAAGTAATTTACAGCATGTCAGTAAGCACTTAACAAACTATATAATTTAGATATAAAAAAACAAAATGTACAATAATTCAAAAAAGAATGAAAAAAAAAAAATTAAAAGAACAAAAATGCAGGTGCTAAATATCTTTTTCTTATCTGCTTGTCTTGTATAATGTAAGGACATGTAATGGTTATTTTGTAAAAGGGATCCGATTAATGATAAAAGAATGAAGAGAAATTCCTTTCTAAGAAAACAGTAGTATAACAAAATAAAAATTATTTTCTTTTTGTATACTTATAAAATAAAAATAATTTAAATTAAATTAATGATTGAAAAAGTCATTTGATTTAATTGAAAAAACAATTCAAATTTTGAAATTGCTTTTGTTGCAATAATTTAGCAGAATAAATTTTAAGATACTCCTAAAGATCATATTATGTACAAATTTTAACAATAACAATAGATAAAAAAATATTCACAGATAATTGAACATTTGAGAATGAATTAGGGATAATTTAAATAATTATAACCAAATCAATTTAAGTTTGAACATAACTTGTATGACGTTAAGAAGTAAGCTGTCAAAAAAAATAATAAAACAAAATGTCGACCTGTCAAAAAAATTTGAATATTGTTTTTTCTGAATGAACACAGGTCGATAACTGATTTGAAATGCTAATAATTTTTTTTTGTTTTGGAAGTTTTTTTTTGCAGATAATAAATAATTTTATAAAATTTTATAATGTCATCATACCGAATATCTTTGGAATGGATATGTCAATAAACTGTTGAATTTGAGTTGCAAAGAATCCACGTATCAGAAACAAAAATCACCTCTCAGATAAACTGCTTATTGATGAAAATAAACTTAGCCTTTAGAAACCTTTTCTGAAGCGGAATACCGGGGTATACTTGAAATTTTTTAACGTCCGGAAGTTCTCAATATTCGGAATATATGGTTCCCGGAAGAAATTATTCGTTGATATTAAATTATTTTATCAATAGCATATATCGATATATGTTAATCATATCGATGCATCAATGTAATTACAATAAATAAGCAAAAGTTTTTTTTATCACGATTCTATTGTAGTCAATCTTAGAGAGGAACGGCTGGGTGGCACAGTGGTTAGAGTGCCGACCAGTGAAAGTGAAAAAACTTTTTTGGTTTTGAACTCGACTCAGCTACCATTCGCCATTAAGTTTAAATTAATGGTTTAATTAATAATTATATATCTTTAATAAAAAATACATTAATATAACAATATAAAAAAATACAAATTTTAAACAATTAATTTAATTGAATAATAAAACTCACAAATGTAGAATACCATATAACTCAAATACAAAAAAATTACAACATAAACAAAAATAGAATTGTATCTTTTGAAATTTTAAGACGTTTCTACTTGTTTTGTGGCCCAGTACTATCTCATGTTTAAATTGTATGTGAAATTCATTCAGATCAATTCTAAAAACACAAATATAATGTGATCCCCTGTTTCAACATGTACCTATGGTATAGACAGGCTTATTTGTCTAACAGTTGAACAGTTAGCACTTAAAAAAAAAAACAAAGCTTAATTCGAGGTTTGTTTAGGCAATGTACATTCTACAAGCCTTCTGAAAAGATCAGTGGTATTATTGAACTAAATACTCCTTAAAATTTCGCATATATTAGATATGGAAGTTTTTAAAATAAATTGATGTAAATAATAAAAATTACCCATATTGAATGCAATGTAATTTTGAAATAAAAAAAATACATTAACTTGAAATTATAATTTAAGTGACAAACTATAATTGAAAGACAAAATTAAATGGAATAATTTGCAATTTCGAACAGGATTCTTTTACTTAAAATTACAAATTTTTCATTTTTATTTTCCTGTTCAATACAAAAATAAAAACAGTATCAAGCAAATAAAAACCTGCTTAATTTGTTTTTTTTTTTTTTAATTCAATTTTAAATCTATTGGCAGGATTTCTAATAAACATCTTGATTTTATTAATTCTAAATATTGTCTAACAACCTGTCGAACCAGTCCAATAAAACTTATTTATCATAAATATGAAAATACAAATTAAATCCAATTACAAGTGTTCTCTATATGTGTCTGGCAGTTATATAAGGACTAATAATATTAAATTTCTAAAATATCACTTTTTTTTTATTGTTTTTAATACACATATATATATATATATATATATATACATTTTGTAATAGTGATAACCTTAAATAAAAATGTCACTGAACCTATCCATATCCATTAAAAACATAATTTTTCTCACTTAAATTGTATTAATTTGTCTCGTTCCCAGTGGTATATTGTGTATATTTTACATTTATTGCTTGCGCCTTTACAGAATTCTGATGTCTAGTTTCTCGTTTTTTAATTTTCAAATCTTATCTATCGGATCTATAAAACACAAAAATTCTCTTCTTATCCCTGTTCAGTCTATATTTTATCTATATATATATACATATATTAATTTTTTAATCAGGATTCAAAATGATGATGAAGTTGAGGACATGCTGTGTTTTAATATTGTAATGATTCATTTTTAATATAAAACGTTCTTTTAATGATTTTGTTTTTTAATAACTGAAGCGTTTTCCTTCCTTTTTTCTTATTTTTTTTATTTTTTCGTGGTCAAAGCGTGATCTTTATTTTTTTGTATCAGAATTTATTTTTTTTTTTAATAATTTATTTTATTAGTAAAACTTCAAAAAATTTGACTATTTAATCCTTATTGTTTCAATTTCTGAAGTTTTTTTTTTAAAAAAATTAACGTTATTAACATTTTTTCGGAGGTTTTAGTAGTAAAACATAATATTCTAATATCATAAGGAATACAATATCACCCCTATTTTGAATTGAAAACAAATAAAAATATCCGTCCTAACCTAGCTTGTTTTGCGTAGAAAATCTAAGTAGATTTGTAATGTTAAGATTGCTGACTATGAGCTTCGATGGTGTAGCGGGTGAGCATTTGCCTTATCAACCGAGGAGGTGCGGATTAGATTCCCTTACAGTTTCCTTACGGTTGTTATTTGAATATCTTAAAGATATATTTATGAATTTATTTTGTTAATAACAAATTTGTAATGAGCTCTAATGCTAATGCTAATAATATAAAGTAAAGAATCTAGAAATAATGTATTTAGATGAAAAAACAATATTGAAAATTAGTTTTTATGAACAAAATCGCCTTGGTAACCAGATATAATTTAAATATACAATATAATAATACATAAACAAAATAAATATTACTACTTATAAATTAATAGAAAGTATATTTAAAATTGGAATCGAAAGAGATCTCCTTTTTAGAATGACACATGCTTAACAAAATAAATCTATTGAACATTTTAAAATTTGTTTAATGGAAATTTCGTCAATGAATATGTTTGTTAGAACTGTAATCAAACAAGTGATGAAAAAAACCAAGGGTTCTTAAAAAAGCATCATTAGCAATAGCACAAAAGAAATAGTGTTTCATATTGAGTATTTTATCGAAATATAATGTTGGAGCTTCAATGTTAACATTTAATTTAGGAAATATATGCACTGGGACTAAGTTACTGCTTACTTATAAAAACAGTAAATTTTTAATAGTTAAGTCCTAATAACCCCGCAATGAGTTAGGTTGCCATATTCCTCAAGATTCTATCTTCACTTCACCCCCTCTTGTTATTTTAGGTTCTATGAATTAAATTATAAATTAAATTTTACTTAGAATTTTACTATCTAAGCAAAAATGGTTAAACTGGAAGACTCGTTCTTCAATTTAAAGAACCGATTTTAAATTTACGAAAAAACATGTTAAATATATTTTTAATTCTAACTTGTGATAAATGTATTCTGTTATGTATTATAATGATCTTAGACTCAAAACTTGGGTATCGAACTAAATTTTTACTCTGAAAACGTGCCCTTCTTATTGAGTTCTTAACGCATTTAAATTTTTTTTAAAATAAAATAGAATAATAATAATAATAAATGTATAATAAGCCGTGAAAAATTTAACTAAAACTATTTTATTTTATTATATATTTCATATATATATTTTTTTAATATGAATATATTTATTATAAAACATTACTTATTATATTTTTTAAATGCCTATTAAATTCAACAATAAAATATTAACTAATATTTATGTTCTTTTTTTTTTTGTGTTTTTTTTTCATTTTATTTGATGACCTAAAATGGTAAAGAATATTATTATAATATAAGAAGAAATTAGTGGGGTTCCCATTAAACATGTATAACATGTAATTACTAAAATATAAACTATAAACTAAATTTAAAAAAAAAAAGAAATTAATTTTATTTTTTGTTTTGTATTAAAATAAATCGAGTGTTAAGATATATATTCGATCATTAATAACTGTCAATTAATTATTTAAAGACACAAAAAAAAATATTTAATATTTTTTAATAGTTTAAAATAAGTTATGTTTTAAGAAAAAAAAAAACTAATTCTAAAAACTTAATGAAGTTGCCCAGCGGATGGTTGTTATTTGAATATCTTAAAGATATATTTATGAATTTATTTTGCTAATAATAAATTTGTAATGAGCTGTAATATGCTATATAATATAAAGTTAAGAATCTAATGTATACGTATATACAATTTATATTTATGTTTTATAATTTAAATAAATGTCAAATTCATTTTCATCAACTTAATTTTAACAGTTAACCTGTAAGGCGTTGCCGTAATATTTTTTAAAATTTTTTTAGCATTACAAGTTATAATATATGTTAATTAGATTTTGGATTATAAATTTTGTTATTTAATTTGACATATATATGAAAGATATAATATTGGTTTTTTTCGATTTTTTTTTATATTTTTTTTTTTACTTGTTGCACAATTTAATAATTTAAAATGAAGAGTTGAAATGTTAGTTGTAAAAAAAAGAATGTAACCGGTGTCAGGAAAAATTAAATGAATCCTTATAAAATTAATGGAAAAATTCTTTAAAATTAATCGACTGTGAATTTTTTTTTTTAAATGCGATTGTGAATTTTTTTTTTTAATGATTAAATTAAGCAAAAGAAATGTTTAAACTTTTGTTGATACATTTCTTAAAAAAGGAAGTGTTTAAGGAAATGGAGTTACTTTATATTTTGTTTAAGAGGTTTAAAAAAATGTGCAAAAATAAATTTTTACAAAGTGGGTTAATAATTGTTGTGTTTTTATGTAGTGTTATTCTTAAATTACAATATTTACTAAAAAATACAATACTAAAGTATTCAACAGTTTAGAAAAGAAACGAAATTATATAAAAAACTTTAATTATTAATTTGTTGAATGTGTCCTGGAATCTTGCTCATTTAAAAGGGTTACAAATGAACTGTATATGTACATTATGAGGTCGAATTTCAATAATGAGAAAAGAATCAACAGATAAGGATTTGATATACTTTACATACTTGATTATGAAACTGAACCTCTTACGGCAAAAGTTGTATTATATTTTTACTAACTTATCAACAAATTCTTTATGTATACATTAATTCGTACTTAATCTTGGTTGTTACCGAAAGTATAATTGATTGGTATAAAAATTTTAGCAACAATTATATATCGTATAAATATAAAGATTAAATATTGTATACATATACATAAATACAAAGATGTTACATTATATTATAATACCAAAGATCTTCGGATCATTTTTTATTAAGAACTCAAATTTAAATGCGAATCTATTTATATTATTGTATTTTCAAATAATTTGACAGTTAAATAATATATATTCAATTTTAAATGACATGACAGTTAAAGAAATTTGCAGTTGGTAAATCATATTCTTAGAAAATATAGCCAATATTTTAACCTACAAATCAAGTTTTTGTTTTTTTTTTTTTTAAGCGCTAACTGTTCAACTGTTATGCTAATAAGTCGGTCTGTACCGTAGGCACATGTTTGGACAGGGGATCATATTATATTTGTGTTATTAGAATTGATCTTAATGAATTCCACATACAATTTAAACATGAAATAGTACTCGGCTTTAAAACATATTGAAACGTCTTAGATTTTCAATAGATACAATTCTATTTTAGTTTTATTGCAATATTTTTTATTTGAATTCTATGGTATTCTATATCTGTGAGTTATATTATTGAATTAAATTATTTGTTTATATTGTAGTTGAATATTTGGAACTCTGAATTGAAGACTGAAAAGGGCTTTGTTTGATATTAATTGATTTATCATATTTTATTTCCATTTTAAGAATTTAACGACTTTCTTCTAAAATTTCAATATAATTTAATGTAATTTTATTTGTTTTAATTTCAAAATGATTTCACTTTATTTTTCTTTATTTAGAGCAACTATAATTAAAACATATTAAATAGGTACCTCTGCTTTTAACCTCTTTTCTGAATTAAATTATAAGAACAAGATAAATATTAGATTTTATCATAATACACACAATAGATTTTAAAATTTAAAAACATTTTTGTACTTAGGCTTTAATTATAAAATTTAAAATTTTATTACAATATTAACTAAATTATTCATAAATACAATTTTTTTTAAAGAAATTTTTTAACAAGAAATCATTTAAAAAACGAAATATGCATTAAAATTTCATTAAACTACCACCCTATTAAAATTTAAATTTAAGTATTAATTTACACAGAATCATTCAGGAAATGGAATTTAAAATAAATAAAAATTAAAATATTTAATGGAAATATTTCTTTTTATTATTCTTTTAATTTATAATTTTATTTGTAAATTAAAACATTAAAACCGAATAAATTCTTAAATGTCATCATTATAAAAACCTTAAAATAAACCAGACTAAGTTTTTTTTAAAAAATAAAAAACATTATGCCTAATAATTTCAAATATTTTCTTTTAGGTATATAAGATAAATAAAATTAAATATTTTTTTATTTATTTTGACATTGACATATGTAAGCCACCATCATTTGTTTGGTTTTTTAAGAATTTAAAAAAAAAAAATTTGTTCTATAAATACTGAAGTGAAACGTAGTTCAGGAATATTTTTTAAAACCTTTCACTATTCATGAAACCATCATTACCAGTGTGAGGTAAAACCAACCAACTCACAAATATGTCAGACAAATGACATTTAAAAAAAAAAAAATAAAATGAAAATTTTACTTTCTCATTTCGCCAAAAAAACAAAAACAATGAAATTATTATTCAAATAAGGGCTATCTATTATGAAAACATAAAACCTTAAGTTAGAATTTTAGGTGGAATTGTAAGTGAAACCAGCATAACATTTTTTCAAGTTTTTTAAAAAATTTTACAACTCATTAAAAAAATATTAAAGAATTTTAAAAATAACAAAAAAAAAAAATGAGAAAATAAATATTAATAAAATATGAAAATTCATTAATTTATTTTTAAACCTATCGAATATAAGAAACAGGCAAGGACCCTTATTACATAAAAAAATGGGTTAACTTTTTTTTATTTAAACTTTTTATTTGTTTTTGGAGAAATTTGGGTTTTTATTTAACGTGCTTAAAACTCTGGGTTTGAAGTTACAAAAATTGACTTAGTTTTAAAACTGGGATCAGGTTTATTTATTTACAAGGATACAGGTGACCATATGTAATTTAAGCTTATAGAATCGAAATCTTAAATTTTTGCACAATTACTAAAAACAAAACTAACACATTATTTTCCAGAAACAGTACTGCGGTCTTAGTCAGACTTCTCTCACTCGGTCAACCGTTCTTCAACAAACTTAACTAGCTTCCTAAATAAAAAATAAGATTTCGTATCTGAACTCTACGGGTTAAAATAATATAAAACCGAAACCACAGGTCATATGAGTGCACTCGCATCAAATGAGCACAATATAATGCTAATTGAAGATCATGACTTTAACCACCTACCTACTTAGTACGTAACCTACTAGCCTAAAACATTTAAAACCTGTGATATGAGCATTGAAATCTTTTATTTCTATAAATTATGTCAGTAATCCATTTTAAAATCAAACTACATGCATACTTATGTGGTTAGTTATAAAGTATGAATTAAAATTGGACAGTTTTACAGACGTACCATATAGTTTGAATTCCAAATTAAGGTATTTTTTTCCACAGAAATTTGTTGAAACTGTTGTCAAAGTCTTCATAACTTTATTTTAATCTGATAAAAAACGAGAAAGAAGCACAGATTTCCAATGTTAAGTGAATTCAAAAATCCTTTTCTTTTCCTTTATCCTAGCTTTTCCTAACCCAAATCATTGCAGTTACAGTTTGTTTATAAATTATTTATTTATCGACTCCAAAATCTCTCGTTCTAAGACGTTCTCTAAACATTTACTTGACGTTGTTTTATTAGTCAAATCTTCAAAATTTTAATCCATTTTTAAAGGAATGAAACTTTACCAACCTATTCTGGGAGTTCTCCTTGTTCTTCCACTGCTTCTAATACATTTTTTTAACCCTTTTAAGCTTCCGATTCACCTCCTGTCCAGATCCTGTTTAACACCATGTCAGCATGAGAACACGAGCGTCCTATATACCGTACAACCCTTACAATCCCTCGTTTCTATTGTTTTAATATATTTTCTTACAAAAATATGATTATGTAATAATAAATTTTTATCTTCTAATAAAAAAGAATTTTCTAATTATACAAATTTTGTTTTTTTTTATTGTAATTTTCAGCTGTGGTTATGACACAATTAAGAAAAATTAAAAAAACACAAAAGGTAAAATAATTTGGATCTTTTTAGATCTTCAATAAAATTTTAACAAAAAATAAATGAATAAAAATTAACAATTTCATCCATTCTTTTATTAATCGACACCAAAAAATAATTTTTTAATGTTGTTTTTAATTTTTTTTTTTTTTAGAAGAATTTTTAATATCACCTTTTGTTACACATAAAGGTATACAATATATATAAAGACATTATAAAACAATAAAATTATAAATTCAAAAATTAAAAATTAAAATTTAATAAAAAAAAAACTATAAAAAGAAAAAAAAATAAATGAGTTTAGAAAAAAAAATTGTTTTATAAATTTATTTACAAGCATCTAAAAGATATTGAAAATATATTATGGATAGTTTAGATACTTTTAATGGTAACTTCTTCTTAAAGTGTTCACTAAATAAATATAATTATTCCAGATAGCAGATTCTCTCTATGTATTAGTTTCAAGTATTTAATTTCAAAACAATTATACATCTGGGTGGTACAGTGGTAAAAGTGCCAATCTTTCATGCGAAAGGCCCGGGTTCGAATCCCAGTGAAAGTGAAAAAAACTTCTCTAGTTTTCGACTCGACTCAGCATTGAGTTCAAATTAATGACTTAAATAAAAAAATACATTAATATAAAAATATAAACAAATACAAAATATAAACAAATAATTTAATTAAATGATATAACTCACAGATATAAAACAGCATTTAAATCAAAAACAAAATGTTACAATATAAACCAAAATAGAATTGTATCTATTGAAAATCCAAGACGTTTCTACATGTTATAAGGCCCAGTACTACCTCATGTTTAAATTTTATGTGGAATTTTTATTAAGATCAATTCTAATAACACCAATATAATATGACCCCCTGTTCCAAAATGTATCTATGTTTGACAGGCTTATTAGCCTAACAGTTAGCGCTAAAGCGCTTAAAAAATAAATAAAAATCAACATATAAGTGATATTTTATTGAAATACGTTCACATTAAAAAATATTTGACTTAATCACTCGTCTCTGAATAAAAACGATTTTTAACCCTTAATCTCGTCAAAAACGCGCCCTTCTTTTAAAAAATTATACAGAGTCGAGATATGCTCCTTTTGATTAGTCATCACATGAATTAATAAATTAAGGAATTTGATCAAATAACCACTCATTTTACATTTAGTTAAATTGAAAAACTTTAATCTTCAAAAAGTTAACGGTATTTGCTGCTTTGATAAAAAAGAATTAAATACAAAGGCAAATCCATCAGTAATCAATTTCTATCTAATTTATGCAACTAACTGGTGTTATGAACTAAGTGATGATTAAAATCTTGCAGCATAAAATGGTTAAAACATTATTCGAGGTTTCTGAAACCTAGTCTAAATGGATCGAACATGAGGAGACTCACAAGTGTATATATAGTTTATATTTTAATTTTTAACAATTCTAAATCGTATTTTGAGTACTATAACACATTTACAATTTTATTATACATAAGTATATTCATTACAAAATTAAAAATATTGTAAATCGATACCCAAAAAAAAAAATAAAACAAAAGTTACATTAAAATCGCTTTGTAACGTTTTCATAATTCATTTATTTTTTTAATTTTATTATTTTTTTTTATTGAAATTATTTTTCTAAAATCAAATGATTCTTAAATGTGTAATAAAAAAAAAAAGTCAAACTGAACCTAAAAAATTAGAATATTTAAAATCATCAGCATACACATATACATATATAGATATGTAAATGCGGATAAGTAATCATAGAATCCAGATGATAAAGATAAAATATATTAAGTAAAAAAACCAAAAATTAGATCTACATTTACTTTTTAACTGACATTTTGTTCCAATTCAGTGTTCGAAACATGTTCATAATAATGATCCAACATTATTAGAGCACATTTTTGTACATGTGGTATGAAGAAATAGGTGCTTCTAATTTCTTGGAATTTTTTTTTCCAAAGTATAAAACAAAAATTTCACTTCGAAAGTATAAAACAAAACACAGAACCAAAAAAACTCTAAAAAAAAAAAAACTAAAAATTTTGGGCCAAAAGTAACATTGCCCGATAATGAATCTTTATTTTCCATTTCTTCTTCTTGTTCTTGGACACAGAATGACTTCTATTGTTAGTGTTAAAATTCAAAAAAAAAATTTTCTGGAAAATTATCATAATGAACTTTTTGTTTTTTTTTTTTATTTTCTTGAAAATTCAACACAAGGAAAATAAAAACAAAACTCTTTTTCTTACCAATAATGAACAATGAAGAACTGTTAATCTTTTTTTAAAAAGAATCCAAAGCAAGAAGGTTTGAATTTGAGAGAGAGAGACGTATAATATTGTTAAATGAACGTTCAATAAAAAAATAAAAACGAAACACAATCACAATAATAAAAAAAAAAAAGTTTTATGGTTTCGCTGCAAGGCACCATCACCATCAATCGCATCACACCAGTACTACCACACCATTCTATTCATTCACAATTCATTCCTTTTAGATATACATTCATATATTTAAATATAAATTATATAATTTGTTTGTCAATATGTTGCTGAATACAGTTTGTTCGTTAGTTTTGTTGTTGTTGTTGGATTGATTAAAATTTTTCAATTCATTCGTCCGTCACTGTTTTGTTAAATGGGCTGTCAATTTTTCCATTTAAAGAATAAAATTCTTTCCTTTTATTATTATTTATATGTATATTTTAATTTTTAGTTTTGAGCACGACACGAAATGTTTAAAATTTAAATTTTTTTTTTTACCTGTGAAATATTTTTTAGATATATATACATATATATATTCACGTTTTGTATGAACGTATGTGACTTTAAAAAACCAAACAAGGAAGAGAGTATAAAGTAATTGTGTCAACTCTGGGATACTTGAAAAATGTAATATGAATTATATATATTAAACTGATTTGAAGTTGATTCAGTGGCTTAATTGACGGTAGCGGCTTAAATATTTGATTATAAATATAAAAAAATGCGAAAATCACTCGAATTTTGAGCGCTGCGTGACCCTATTTTAATATAATTCGGTTTTAGTAAATAAATTATAAAAATAGTAAATAAATTTTTAAAAATAAAATGTATAGCAGCTGTACAAACCCCTTGTACGAAAAATTAAATTTGCGTGATATTTGATCGTACACGCAATTGAGAAACGTATAACTTAATTAGATCCTAAGTTAAAAATTTAAAAAAAAAATCTGTATGAAAACTTGTCGAACTTTTTTCACTATGCAAACCAAATTGTGTCTAGGCGTTAGTCCTCAAATTAACTACAAAATATAGAGTTATTCTTATATGAAAAGACGAAGTTGTATATCAAACTGGTTGAATTTCGTTCAGGAAATAATTATATTCACTAAGCCGTCGATTACTGAGCTGTAGCTGATTATGAATATACAAATTTTGTGTGTAATTAATTATTTTACACAAGAGTAATATATTTTTTTAATTTTATCAATTTAAACTATTACGATATATAATTACACAATATCACTAATTTTTTTTCATGTATATGATCTAACGGAGTTTTGAACAATTGAAAAGTCGACGTCTTAACCACTACGTCATGAGTCGTGCAGCCGACTTAGTTAAACTTGAGTCGATTATGATTTACGATCCTATTTGATTAAAATTCACTTAAGTCTATGTCAATATCATCTCGTCTCCTTTGCAGCATCACAAACGTAAGAACAAACTAAGTATACGTATGCGTATAACTACAATATAAAAAAAAATGAGTGAAAGAAAAACAGTATTGATGTGATACCATATATCAGGTGTGATGTCCTTTCAATTTTTTGTTGTTATTCTTTTTTTTATTTTTAAGTAATTTAGGTACTAGGTATAGGCAATTTTTAGTTTCTCATGGCTTTTATAATTTATGACAGGCTTGATGCCAAATAGATATAGAATTTATTTTAGATAATGCTAATGCTAATGTTAATACAATTTTGGAATAAAAAAAAATAAAATAAAATAAAAATTTAAATTACACTTTTACTAGCTGGATAGATTTTATATATGTGATATTTAAGATGTTGAAGATTGAAAGGAAACCGTGTGTATTTATGAAAGAAAATAAAGAAATTAGTTATAGATGAAAAAAAAAAACGTGTGTACAGTTGTTTGTATCTTAAAAAATGTGACTAAAATAATATTTCATGTAAATTTGTAAATTTAGGTACTATAAACAAAACAACAGGTTGTTCATCATGCTTATTCATCATCATCATCAACATCAGGATAAAATCAATTCTATTAGATGGTTATTTTACAGATTTTACTAAGATGACCATAGCTGAATTAGTTATAAGTAACAGATAAAATTGAAAATATTAATATAAAAATAATATTTTCTATTGTTGTGCAAAGGATTCGAAAATTTATTTATTTTTTATTTAAAATTTATTTTAATTTATTTTTTACACCTTTTTCTTGACGTATCCTATATAAATATTTAAATTGATTTTCAATTAATTTTAAATTTTGTTTTATTACAAAATGAATATAGAATTTCTAAACACAATCATTTTCAATTTTTATTTATTGAAACAAATTGTATTTTTTAAAGGATTTAACAGATGAATTCTGAAGTTATTTGAAGAGGAGTATATAGTAATTTATATTGCTATAAATTATTTACACATTAAAATGTGTCTTTTTGATGAATTAGTAAAGTAATATCCATGTGTGTTCCTTTGTCAATAAAAAGATCTTCTGGTGGACAATGATTTTATTATACTCATTTGTCAAAGTAAATTGAGAATAGTTGGTTGGTTGTTTTGTTTTTTAAATCGTGAAATTTATTGTAGAGAGAAAGGGAGATTTTTTTTTGGAAAATCCTTTTTTTGGACGGGAACAAAGATATTGAAATCTCTGTTAAACGCCTTTTATCTAATGGAAAACAGAAAACCTTTAATTGAAAGTTAATTACATAATAGTGTTTTACAACCTAAATTTGGTCCTCCCAAAAAAATCTTAAACTAGTTATCCTAATAATTTTTTTATTTTTAGTGACCGACGTCTGCGCATTATATGTCGGACATACTGACCACGGTGAAACCCTGTAGAATATGATGAAGCAACCATCTAAAAAACTTGTCACCAAAAATAAAAGAAATATAAATTGATAGGGCGCGCGCCAAAGAAGCCTTCGATTAGAATCCCCGGGCAAGAGTGGGTAAAGAAATGAAAGAAGCAGCAAAAATCCGTGAATCAAACTTAAGTTGTCAGTGTATAATGGAGTTAGAAAAAGAGGGTTTTTGAAAGCCATTTGCTCTTCAACAGAGGAGAACACAATAAGAAAATCAATATTAAAAATTTACCTGGGTCAAATTATAATTATCATACCTATATGAAAGAGTCTTGCAAGAAAATGCTAAATAATGTAATAAAGAAAAGGTGGGTTTTTTTTTAGTAAATATGAACTTCCTGTAAGAGTCAAAGATTTTATTAAAACTGAGGAAATTTTTATTAAGTTAAGTAGTTTAAAAATATTATAAGACAAGTCTAAATTTAGGTTGTGAGTATGGTAAAGCTTTATGCGGAAGTTAGGAAGCCTCCTATTTTCCTCCAAAAAAAAGCAAATTAAATATCACAATTTTAAATTAAAAATCCATTTAATTACGAAAACATTAAATTACAATTCTAGTTATATAAGAATTTTATTTTTATAATAAGACATTGATTCTTAATAAATTTTAAAATTTTTTTATATAAAACTTTTAGCATAATTAAAAATTTTACATCCCTACAACAAATTAACAATGCTTTCCATTTTTATTTAATTTACAAAAAAAAAAAAAAAAACCAACAGACCACAACAATTTAGAACCTTGTTAGCAGAAACTTGTTATAATTATATAAAAAAAAAAACAAAAGTAAAAAATTAATATTTTGATTTAGAACTCACAACAATATGTACTTATATGTTTCGTATAATTATTAAGCAGGTGTAAATATGTTGACAACACGCACAATACATGTATCTACATATTATATGATCATTTATTATATCTTACATAGTTTAATACTACCCACTCGAAATTACATAATGTGTATGTTAGGTTTTGTTTGAACATCGTTAAACTCATATATAACATTGTAACATATAATTATATTTGACATTGCATCTGGTAACAACTAAAAAACAACAACAAAATGTAAAACTATGATCGTAGACATGATATTAAATTAAAATATAATTAGCTATAGGTTTCATTTTTAGCAATGGGTGGACATAGAAAATTAGAAACATGATCAAGAATTAATTTTTTATATACTGAATTCTGATAATAATCAGGATACAGGACAATGTATAGGAATTGATATTTATATAGGAATTTTAAATTTTTATGAGTATGTGCGTAAATTGAATACTAAAATTAGTTTTAAATATAAAAATTTAAGGCTGTGGTTAAAATATTTAATTGATAATAAATTAGATATCAAGACAAACCAAAATTACCTTCGATTGATTATCTTAAGCTAAGATCCTCCAAAAGATCCTTTGGGATTGGAAAGATCTTGTTTATAGTAGATAACATTGTTCATTATGACAAACAAAAATGATCTTCGATTGATCATTTAAAGCTTAGATCATTAAAAGATCCTTTGGAATCTCAAATCTAGTTGATTAGCTAGCATTGATCGTTAAAGCGAAGAGTGCATTCTAAATGGGACTGATTTACCCTGAAACCAGGAACCACAATTGAGGTCGACAAATCTGGTAAAAAACAAACAACGATCGTTCAATTAAAAAATCTTCACCGCTATAGTATATTATTTCGGACATGAGTTGATGGAATGATGGAAAAACTTAAAATTAGTAACTGGATGCAATATATAGTTAGAGCGCCAATTGTCATTCGAGCGACCTAGGTTCAAATCCCAATAAAATGAAAAACTTTATGAGGTTTTCGTTTCGATTCAACCATAATTCGTCATCTTCGTTCAAATTAATAGAATAACGAATAATTAATAATTCAATATCAAGATAGCAAAAAATACAATAACATAATTTAATTGAATAATATAACTCACAGATACAGAAATATCGTATAACTCAAATATAAAATTATTGCAATATATAACAAGTAGAATTGTATCTATTGAAAATCTAAGATGTCCTAAATATATAAAGGTCTAGTACTAACTCATCCAGTATTGTATGTGAAATCAATTCAAGATGAACTATGAATATGATATGCCAAGTACCTTCTCTTTTTTCCACTATGTACCTATGAGTAGCTTTGGCTGGTTTGTTAGGACAACGGAGTAAATATTACCACGTAACAAAAAAACATTTATTTTATAATTTTAATTAACGTTTTACCTGAAATTGAGAACATAAATCTCACATATAATTATAATTTCTTCCATTTTTTGTTCCTTTCATTTTACCAAAAAAAAAATGATAATTTAAAATTTCAATTTGTGACTCACCTGAAATGAAAAAAAAATAAATAAATAACATATATGAATAATAATTAAATTTAAATTAAAAAATAATTAATAATAGAAATATAATGAATTCATTATAATTATCTGATGATTAATTTATATAACAAGAAAGAAGATACAGAGTATAAATTAGATAAAATTATAGGATAAAAATTAAAAAACAAAATAGAATGATATTTTAAATGAATAAAATAATAAAAGAGAGCTGAATAGAAACCAAATTAAAAATCATTCAAATTGTTCATACATCAGTAATTGGTTTTTTGAACTTTATATTATACTAGAATTTTTTTTTTAAAACCCATATATCATAGTTTTTAATTGAAATAATTGACTTTAACATGTAAATAATTAACAATTCAAAAAAACAAGGAATTTAAAGTTACAGATTTTAAAAGGTGTCCATGTTCCAAAATTATTCTTTTAGCAAAAATGGTCGATTAAATGCTTGCATTCTAACTTAAAAAATTCGCTTTAAATTTAATTAACTTTGTTAAAGACGACAGTCGAAATATTTTTTTAAATTAACTTATATTCATTTTCAAAAATTCTATAAATATCAAAAATTTAAAAGTGACTAATATCGTGAAACACTCAAAATTAAAGCGATTTGCGCACTCAAATTATTCATTACATGTAAATTAATTATTGAGTCGCAACCGGCAATTTTGTGACCGAATAAGCCGGTTAATATATATACGATTTAAAGCGTTTAGGAAATATGGGTGATTAAAAATTTTGCAAAATACAGAGTTGCGCATTATGGTCAAGTTGCAAAATTTATTTACAATTTTTTTTTAATTTGAATTTGTACTATATAGTAGATTTAGAAATTTTTGCAGTAGAATTTGATTTATAACTGTTTTAATACAGAGTTTAGTCGAACTACAGCAGACTGTAGCTTTAGAATAATCTACCCCTTCTTTTACCAAAAATGTTGTAAGAAACATAACGAAAAACGGTCTGATTCAAATAGATATGAAATTTCTCTAAAAGTATATTTTGTAAAAAGAATAATTAACAAAACCATTTGATAATTTGATAGATAAATATTCAATTCAAACCATATAGATAATTAATATAACAATGTAAATTATAAATGTAATAGCCAGGCCCTAAATTGCCTTTGTAGCCAAGGGTATTACTGATGTTATTACACAATTTATTGTAGTAACATTAGATTAAAAATAAATAAATTAATAAATTAACAAAAAAAACTAAATACATGTTCTATAAACTTTACTTGAGTTTGAAAACACTTTTATGAATTAATACATAAAACATGAGACATATTTAAAATACCTAACTTAATGCATTTATTGTCATTTTGTAAATTTTTATAAATAGCAATAGTCACAAAACTAACAAGAAATAGCTCAGAATTAAGACGGTTCCTAAATATCTACAAAATTAAAAATTTACTTTAGCATTCAAATAATATAGTACATCATACACCCATGTGAAACTAGGCCCCTTCGAAAGTTGTTTAGCTATCAAAGACTTAATCAATTGCATAATATATAACTTTAACTCATTTCATATAGCATCTGTATATATTAAAATTGATATTCAAGCTAATTTATTCCTACCGCTGATTCAATTAATAAATAAGAATAATAACATTGCTAATTATTAATTATATTATTTTAATCCTTTCTTACTACAGCCCAATTAAACACACAAGTAATTGGAAAACATCAATATTAGTTTTAATTAAATTTCTTTAAAATTTAAAAAAAAAAAGTTCTCTTAATGAGGAGGCATTAAACTCTTTCTATGTAATTGCAATCTAAAATTTATATTTTATTATTTTAACATTAATTGAAAACATGTTTATACTGCAGGATTCTTTGTTTTAATCATCTCTAAGATACTTTAAAAAAAACACTGTATTTAAAAAAAAAATACCAAACACGAGTTCAACTTAATATTTTTGGGAAATAAATTAGATTTTATATTGTAAAATTAAATAACATCATTATAAAACTAAAATATTAGAATAAGAATTAAAATAAGTATTTTAAAAAGAATTAGAAAAATTGTGTAACTATGCAATAACAAAAGAAATAAAACAATTTTAAATTAATTTTACACGAAATATAAAATCCTCAAAACTAATTAATGATCGTTCTTAAATGCTTACTTTAAAAAAAAAAAAAAATAAAAATCGGCTTTTTATAAACACAATTACAATTATAGTGAACAACAAAACCATGGTACATAATTAAAATTTGTACAACGATACATAAAAAAATTTAAATTGATTACATATGGTAATTCTAAATTCTATAATATCAAACCCGGAATTGAACCGCCATTTTTAATTTTAAATTAGAAGCCCACGATTACATTACACAAATTAAAATTATCTTTAAAAAAAAAATTCAAAATCTCTTAAATAAAAAGCAAAATTAAAGAACTTTTACACATAACTTATTACAACAACACTATAAAAAATGATTGAATGTAATAAAAAACCTAAAAAAAATTAGAATTTGCGACCTCCCACAGTTTCTGATTTCAACAATTAACTTTATTTATGACTTTCACATTCATATGGTTAAAGAAATCATCCCAAAGCCATAAATTAGTCACCTTTAAGGTGGGTTTGAATCTTTGATTTTATTTTTGTATGATTTTTTTTTGTTATTTTTTTTTTTATAATAAAGCAAGCCTTATTCAAATTTAAGAAGAAATTGTGTTTTTAGAACTGTAAAAATATATGTTAGTTTGGCAAAATTGCTAAAATATTCTATGGTTTTATCAAGTTAAAAAAGAATTTGTATGTATGTAGGAAATAATGTTTGATACTAAATTTATCCGACTTTAGTTAATTTAGTACAAGCCCAGCTTCATTTTAGGTTTCTGCTTAAGTTTTTTATATATAAAACTTTGCGAAAGTTTGAGGGTATTAAACTTAATTTTAGTTATGTTGGTAACTCTTTTTAATGATTTCGATTATTGTTGAGACAATTTCACATCCCTATGTAATTTTGACATTTATTGGATTGACGTTTCATTTTTGTAATACCGACATAGTACATAATTATTAAAATTTTATTTTTAGACTTTAAATTATGAAATTGATTTGATTTTAGGAGAGCAACAATTAAGTTTAAACAGTAAAAATAAATAAACAAAAAATAACTTCTGTCAAAATACGGTGTCAAAACTAGTTTATTCTGTATCCTGAATGCAATAAATTGAACGTCATTTCTTCAGATTTCATTCTTTATTATTTCCAAATAAACGAAAATGTTATGTATAAGTATAGATTAACATTTAATGAAAACAATTTATCGAAAACGCCCCTTGGATGCGTAGAGACTAAACATTTGGCTTTTTAAGAGAGAAATGCTCGAGTTCAATTCCCGTACAGGTCATAAAAATTTAATTGAAGAAAAATTATTACAAATTTCATTTGGTGATCAGATTAATTAAAATAAAAAATAAAATATACCATTTTTACTTTAACTGAGGCCCTTTTTATTTCAAATGAAGCCTTTTTTTTCAATGAAAACCGTTTTTTAAATTAAGCAGTTGGGTGACACCGGGGTTAGATTGTCGATCTTTCATGCGAAAGGCCATGGTTCGAAACCCGGTGAAAGTGAAAAAACTTTTCTGGTTTTCGGCTCGACTCAGTTACCATCCGCAATTGGGTACAAATCAATGGCTTAATCAATAATTAATAATTATTTATCTTTAATAAAAACTACATTAATATAACAATACAAACAAATAATTTAATTGAATAATATAACTCACAGATATATATACTCACAGAAATTAAAAACTCTAATAAAAAATATTATAATATAAACAAAAACAGAATTGTATCTATTAAAAATCTAAGATGTTTCTACATGTTATAAGGCCTAGTGTTATCTTATGTTTAAATTGTATGTGAAATTCATTAAGATCAATTCTAATTGATCACAATGATAATATGACCCCCCGTTCCAACATGTACCTATGGTATAAACAGGCTTATTAGCAATGAAGATTTTTTATTTCAGTAATTTAGTTAATAGTATATATCTGCCACACTATTAAAGGAAAAACATATGCTTCACACTTTCATCATATTGTATAAGATACGTAGGGGACTGTTTACAAATAAATAAATATATTTATATAGATTTCTTTTATGAATAAAATTTATTAAACATATGTTATTTTCCTGCAATTATTTCTTTTAATTTTTGGAAATAATGATCTATTTTAAATACAAAATAATAATCCTTAAAAAATCTAATTTTAGCAAAATAGCATTTATCACTCTTGATGAAGTCTTAAAAAACATCCAGGAAAATTTGCCCTCTTAATTCTTCATGCTCAAATAAATTTATCAATAACTCATAGTAAATAAGACCTAATGAAATCTATGTTCTGTTTTCCATCCTCATTTTCATTTCCATTATAAAAAAATCTTCAACAAGAATCATAAATCTATTCACCTTTCAAAAATTTTTATATTATTTTTACATTTAATTTTTAATTTTAATCTATAAAAATCATCTATAAATTATAATTAAATAAGCAAAAAATAAACAACAAACATGGCTATATAGTAAAATTAAAATTGTTTTTGTAATTTAAACATTTTTAAAAAAAAAAAATTGTGTTCAATCATTTCCAGAACATTAGAAAACCCTAGGAATTCTTTTGAAAATTATAATTAGCTAAAATACTAAAATCATTTTTGATATATTTGTTTTTTTTTTTTTGAATATCGCTAATTTTTATTTGTATTCAAATTCCCAGCAATACATCACTTTTTTATTTTATTTTTTATTTTAAATAAAATTTGCAAATAGAACAGCAGGAAAAAAACAAAATTAACACTTGTCATCATTATCTTTAGCTATTCAATATTCACTATATATGTATAGTTATTCTTAAAATTCACAATAACACATTTCCAATTCCCCCCAACACTTAAATAGTTTTTCTGTTTTTGTTTTTTTTTTCTCCTATTTTCCTCTTAATCCTATCATAAGAATCTTTAAAACAATAATAAAAACATAAAACAAAATAAAAATTAAATATTTCACTATAAAGCTAATGAGTTTAAACACAATTCATCTATGGTGATATGATATTTTATTTTTATTTATTTTTTTTTTCATATAAATCCACTTAAGGGTCTATCACTTCCCTTTTTCCAACATAGACATAATAATTTTATTTAAAGTGGGTACTCATATATTTATTTTACTATTCCATCATGTTCATTCTCTATACGATATTGAGTTTGTTAAATATATATATATCATACATAACTGGGTGCATGACACTTTACTGGAAATAAAAATCCCGAATTTTAATTCTGTAAAAAAAATTCCGAATGTTCTAAAATCCGACAAACAAAATATGAAAACCAAAAATCAGCCCAATTATATTAAATTTTTTATTGTTAAATAAAAAAGTTAAGACGGATTTCAGAGGTGGATACAAAATCAGGGTTCCAATAAATTGTTTAGCGGAAGTTTTAGGCGGTAGCCACAATTATTTTAAGTGCTTTGTTAAATTTACTTATAACAAAAATGTTAGGATGAATTTCAGAGATGGAAACAAAATCAGGAATGCTGCTTTTTCCAAAGTATTTATATTTGCCTTTTACTAAATATTTATGTATATTTAAGTGGAAGTTTTTTTTGGAACTTCGTACCCAACCTGAATATGGTTTCATAATTCGTGATTTTGATATTTTCGAGATTTTTTTTTTTTTTCAAGATTTTAAATCATTCGGGATTTTGTTTTTCAAGTAAAGTGCCATCAACCCATATATATAAATATTTATTTCGTTATAGCGTAATCAATTTTTGAAATGACGCCCGCCTTCCTCATCAACATCATCATCACTATTGTGATCATCCATCATCATCAATATCATCAACTACATATCAAAAAAAAAAAAAAAGAATTCTCATTCTATAAATTCTTTTCTAAATAATCTATTTCATAAATTTTTTTTCATCATTCTATACGGAGTGTTATGGATTATTTTTATTAATAAAGTCTAGTACTCTAGTCGACTGTGACTCTATATTTGAAAAATTTGCTATGTGTGAACTGTGAATCATTTCATCTTAATTTTTATACATATTATTTTTTGTTTTTCTTATTTAACAGTCAAACCAATAAACTATTGAAGAACTCTCATTTATCAAAGCTTTCAATCTTAAGTAAAGCAAATTTTAAGAATAAAAAAAAAAAACAATAACAAAACAAATGAAAATTTTTCGCGAATCATAAATTTCTGACATAACATATATGTATATATGTACACTGTACACTGTACACCACTCATAGATGAATACACCATAGTCCATACACTGCATGCATTAAAAATAATCGAATGAAATAATATATAGTGCTTAACTTTATAATCAAATAAAAATAAACATATAAAAGATAATAAAAAATAAAAAAAATAAGACATACTCATAAAGAAATTAACAAGAATAGCAAAAAAAAAAACACAGCACTTCAATAAAAGAAATCAAATTTATTTTCGACGAGATTATAAATACTAAAAAATAAAAATAAAAACTCTATAAAACGGCGGTGGTAGACAACTTAACAAGATTTTAACTTAAAACAGAATTCCTTTACTATTATAAAATATTATAGTCTAGTTAAGAATAACTTCCAAAAAAAAATATAAAAAAAAAACATAAAACATTAAAAATAATTCAATGCATTGCACTCATATAATACATTTTAATATGGTGCAATAATAATATCATTGGCGCATCCCCTATATAATATACACCACATATCAACAACCACAAAATAATAAAAAAAATAATAAAAAATAAAAATGATAACGACAAACTTCCCGAGCAACAGCTATATAAAAACTCCAAGCCAAACCAATTCAAAATAAATCAAACAAGCAACCAACCAAATCGAAATCATAGAGCAACATATCATATATATACATATATATGTATAACCTAATCGTTGAGTTGAACCGATGATATGCGATGATTTCTGTTTTTTTTTGTTTCGCGTATTCCAATTTTTTTTGTATATGAATATCTAGTATGAAAATTTTTTTCAAGTATAATCAGTATAATAAAGGATGAGTGTAAAAGCGTGAATTATGTATATGTACTTACTGCATTATTATATAAAAAAATAATAATTGTACTAAATACAGGGTGTGATATAATTCTATTTTTGAGTTATTTTTAAACTAACTCTATTTTTCATTTATAAAATATATCCTTTGCAAAGGATATGCTAGCTCATTAAATATAATGTGAATGTAAAACCAACGATGGTAATTTACCGCCTTATCGTGAGTGTCAATTATCGGTAGTCATTTATCACAATTTGTGAAGGCTTTCATAGCTTTTTTATTAGACTTATCTTGAGTATCAAATACATGAAAAATTTCATATCTTTTGTGAATTTAATCAAATATCAACTGATATTTTTGTATAGCAAATATTCAAATATGTGACATTTATCAGTTTATTTATTCAGTAGATATTTTGAATTTGATAACTGAAAAGTTGTTAAAAAAAAATTTTTTAAACAAAAATATTAAAGAATAATTCCTGAGGGTTGCGGGAATTTTTAAAAATACCAGACAACTCGTTAAAGTGATTGTTATGCTCATTAAAACCATCGGTAATAATAATGATCAAAGTATTATCTATTTGAAGAAGTAGTTTCGCTATTTTTTACTAAACCTAATGCATTTTCATTAGTCGGTCAGCACTGTAGTCATGTGGCAAATGCAATTACTTCTTATATACTTTGATATACTTTGATAATGGTTAAAAGACTTATACTTCTTGCGCAGTTATTTTGAGCTAAATTAAATAGGAAATTGATAAGAAATAAGTATATATCTCTGCTGAATTTCAGTAAATTGTAGAAATAGGAGTCATATATACAGATATTGTATAATATAACATGATCTATACGATTTGGAAATACTGCATGGTATTAAGAGTTTCTTAAATATTCTCAAAAAATCTTTTAACTAGGATTACACTGTATTTACTCAAAGTACTTCTATAATTATATGCCTTACGAAAATATACAAATAAGTACTTAGCAAATTCATTATCATCATCATCATTTAGCTCTACAGCCCTGGATGGTCTTTGGTCTTCTTCACAACATTCCTCCACACATCTGTGTCTTGAGCAACAGCTTTCCAATTTCTCACTCCTAACACTTTTGCATCGTTTTCGACGTTCAATGTTCACTTTGCTCTTGGGTGACCTCTTGCTCTGGTAGTATAAGGAGTACTTGTTAAGCATTTCCACTGTGATCTATTTTCCTTCATATGTGCAACGTGACTGGCCCATCTTATTTTTTGAGATTTTATAAAACGAACTATATTCTCTTGTTTTATCATTTCGTTTAATTTATCATTACTTCTTTTTTCGTATTCATTTTCATTTATTCTTCGTGCGCCAAATATTCTTTTTTCAAAAATGCATAACTGTCTTTCATCTATTGTTGTTAAAGTCCATACTTCACATCCATAAGTTGCAACTGGACATATAATTGTCTTATCTATCTATCTATCTATATATATAAAAATGAAAGTTTGTTTATTTGTTTGTTTGTTTGTTTGTAGCGAATAGACTCCTAAACTGCCCAGCCGATTTTCATGAAAATTTGTATATAGGGGTTTTTGGGTACGGAAGGAAATCGTGGCCCAAAAATTTTGCTCTAACGGACCCCCAAGTTGGGGCTGTGGTGCAAGTATTTAAACTTCTTTGTTCTAAAATGAAAACGGTTTGACCGATTGACTTCAAATTTTGTATACGTGATGCTCTTTGTGAATTGAGTAGACGCTATTAACAGTTTTGGAATTTGTTAACCCATGTCGGGCCGACGGGTGGTCAAAAAAAATTTTGGGTCCAAATTTTGTCCGATTTTATGAAATTCAGCTTTGGCTTAAAAGAAAACCCCAAAAAAAATTTTGGTGAGTTCCATTAACCCATTGCGGCCCAACAGCTTTTTATAGGTTTTTTCAATACTTTACTCTAAATTCGAAACGGTTTGACCGATTGACTTCAAATTTTGTATACGTGATGCTCTTTGAGAATTGAGTAGACGCTATTAACAGTTTTGGAATTTGTTAACCCATGTCGGCCCGACGGTTGGTCAAAATAATTTTGGAAGATAATATTGTCAAAATTTGCGAAGTACTGCTTTGACTAAAAAGAAAGCTTCAAAAAATTTTGTTATTTGGAAGCAAATTACGTCCATTTTTGCGTAATACTGCTTTGCCCAAAGAGAAAGTGTAGTTCCGTTAACCCAGTGGGGCACAGTGGCTTTTAATAGATTTTTGCGTTACTTAACTCTAAATTAGAAACGATTTGACCGGTTTTCCTCAAATTTTATATGTGTGAAACAACTTGAAAATAGAGTTGAATCTGCTAACAGTCGGTCCTACGATTGTTCAAAAAAAATTTTTTGGAAGTAAATTACGTCAAAATTTGGAAAGTAGTTTGTACTGCTTTGAATTACAGAAAGTTTCAAAAATTACTAGAACATTATTCTTTTTAAAACCTAGAAAAATGGTTTTAAAAAGATTGCTTTCATTCATTTTAAAATTTACATGTGTAAACCGAGTGTAATTTTTGTGTTAACTTTTTGCAGTAACATCAACTTCAATTAAACCTCCATTCAGAGGCGCAGCAACGCGCACCGGGTATTAGCTAGTATATTACTAGCTTCGTTTGTCTCGATAGAAATTTACTTTGTAGTATATTCTTATTAGCATAATAATTTCTATTTCCATCTTGTATTCTGTCTTTAATGCACATATGAATGTCATTGTCATTTCTAATTACTGCTCCTAGGTAATTAAAGGTGTTTACTCCTTCGAATTTATACTCTCCAATTGTAACATTTTGTGGATAACATCTTTAGATATTTAGTTTTTCTTCATTTATTTTATTTAACAAATTTCAATAACAATGTCCAGCACATAAAGTATTCTTTAAACACCCTGTACGTATAAAAAATAATAATAAAAATACAAAGATACATTTTATATATCGCAAAAATCACAAAACGTTTCATTATTGCTTCCAAGAATCAAAAGTGCGTGTAATATATTATTTTAAAGCAATAAAACAATTCCTTAGTATTTATGAGATTTTCGCGGTTTTTCGTTCGTTTTTCGATTCGTTCATTCGCTTTTTTCGCTGATTTAAATCGTTTTTATTTCCAATTTTCACATTTTAGTTGTTGTTTTAATTTATTTATTTTTTGTTTTTTTTTTTATTTTTTTTTTATTTTAGACCCAATCTCTTTATCCTCCAGTATTTTTATATCATCTTGATATTATGTTATATTGCAAAATACAGAGTATAAAAAAAAAAATGTTAAATATAAATTTTCCTTTGATGATGATACTGTTAACGAGTTATTTGTATATTGTATAATGTACAAAAAAGAGATAGAAAATTCAAATAATAATAAGAAAAGAAAAAAAAAAGGAAAAAATAATATTAAAAAAAAAAAAACAATTTTAAACGTGTTGATCACTGATAAATGAATGGCGAATCGAAGCGGTATTTATTTTTTGAACTTTTATTTTATTTTTTATTTTTTTAATTTGTTATTGCTATTATTTTAAATATATTTAAAAAATATTTATTTTATTGGAAATTTTAAAATTCTATCAAAAGAGGAATTACATTGGAATTATTAAATATGACTTTTGAATATTTCAATTGCATTTTTATTTTTTTTAGATATTAATTACAAATTACAAATTAAATGTCAAAACGTGGTTTCAAGTATCAGTTGAATGTTTTGTGATCTGTCAGGTAAAAAAAAACTTGAAATAAATAAAAGTATGGTATATATATATATTTTTAAATAAGAATTTTAATTAGGTGATTAAAGTACTGTATTTACAACTAATATATGGGCATTGCAATTCAAACATTCGAACATTTATAAAACTATTATATTGACATTTGGCATATAAAAAAAAATCTTTTGTTATGACATAATATGAGTGACAGGGTTGAAATAGTTTTTTGACAAAACAGGCATGACAAAATCAAAAATATAATTATCAATATTTTTTATTAATTTTAATTAATTATAATTATCAATTTTTTTTTCTTAAATTTATTATTTAATATTTTTTAGCATTTAATCGTTATCAATTGACTTTTTGATAACAATTAAGTCGGAATTTATTTTAAATTTCTCATTGACTCATCTTAACATTTTTTTTTAATCAATCATATTGATTATTAATAAAATATAAGCGATTTCAGGATGGCATCATAATATTTAATTTTATCAATTTATATTTTCAATATACGCCATTGTTATAATTCTAAAAAATTCAGGCTATTCGATTTTAATTAGATGGCGTCTACAAAAAAAATAACTGTAGTTCTGAGTTTTTCAATTAATCGATGTGAATCCAGAACAAACAAAGAATTATTAAGTGACAAAAAGGCCTCGAGAATCTCCAAATATTAATTAAGAAATTTCTCTCTGTATAGCAGTTTATTTAATTTTTATTTCTGTTTTTATTCTCTTTTTTTTCAGCAATTAATTTATAAGCTATTATTATATTGCGTGTTATTTGCTAATGTGCAATTTTTAATTAAAAATTTTTCATTATGAAGTTTAAATAGAAATACAAAAAAAAAAAATAATATTTTTGTGATCCATAAGACGACTGACTTTTATGATTTAAAAAAATAAAAAAAAAGTCTATAAGAAAAAAAAAACGACATTATGGAATTTTATAGTTATTATTATGATTTTATTATTAGTTTAACTAGCAACTATCACTAACTATACACAATTTAAGTGCAATCAAAGTTCAGTAACATTTAACATGAGATTCTTTTTTTTTTATTAATATTAAAAAATTTATTAGAATTTCTAACAAAATCTGAGAAGAGATAAAATTAAATTTTTAAAACAAAAAATTAAATTTTAAATTTCCATGAAAAAAAAAACAAAAAAAAAAATTTAATTGCAGAAACAGTTTTTTTTATTTTAAAAATAATGAACTCAGATGACATTCTAGATCACTGGAAAAATTTATATTTCTGTACCAAATAGAAATGAATTTCTTATGAATCTTTTCTTATTTTTTACACAAATCACAAAAAAAAGTCGGGACATATTTCGCATGCAGTGCAAAAAATTAAGAAATCGTAATTATGAACGTAATAATTAGAAAGACCTAAAAATATGCAATTTCCGAAATTTTTTTTTAATAATTATTGTACCGAATCATTAAAGATGTACCAAAAATAAGGGATAGTAAACGCTCTAATTCTACACATTACAATAGAATTATTATTATTGTAAGATTATAATTAAGAGAGTGACTGTCTTACAGATGATATAATAATATATTTCGGGAACGTCAATTTAAAGTCCAAAAAATTTTATAACACTTTAATGTGAAACCGAAATATTTTGCGATACGATTGACAAATTGACAGTTCAGACTTTGAAATGGTATAAGAATGGTATAGCTGATGGAAAAAAATAAGAAAGTTCAAAGAAAGTGCGTAAAACTAAAAAGCCTAAATCCGACTACAAACACTTCTATTGCAACAAATATTTGTATAAGGAAGTACATTATCACAGGATTCGTTAATTTTATATTTAAATTAATTCAAGATTATTATGTTAGAGCATTAAAATTTCCAGAAAGTGATTGCATATCGCGTAAATTTTTTACCGCACTGAGAAGTACATTAGAAACACTTTATTTTGGGGTTTTTTAGATTCAGAATATTATTATATCGTTTTAGATAAAAATGGTTTCATTGAAAACGAAAAATCATGTTCCTATACTATTTCATTATATAAACGGTTTTCATATAAAAAAATTTTAAAATAACGTAGGCAGCATTAATAAAGTTAAATAAAAACATTATGTCTGTACTGTACATCGACTGATCATTATCTATTATATTAGATTAAGCATGAATTAAGCTGGTTTAAAGTAGGGTTAACTTTTTGAAATAAATTATAAATAGCTACATTATTGATTTTTGCGATATGCTTTGTAATCTACAATTTAAAAATTGTCCAAACTCTTTTAATATTATTATAATAAATACAAAAAACACAAAAAAAATTCAAAATATTCTTTTGCGATTAAATTCAAAACGTTATTAAGAATAATGCTTTGCGCCAATTAAATTCAAAAGAATACAAATTATGAAATGTTCATATTCAAGTAAATAAAGTTTAAATCGCGTACACATTTAATTATATTTTAATTATAATTTAACATTCCATCCATAATTTCAGTAAATATTAGATACTGTGATCTAAACTTAATAATCAACAGAACATAAAATAAAAGACAACAAAACATTTAACTCATAATAAATTGAAAAAAAATTTATATTGAAACTTTGATTAACATGACGCTGAAAATTTAATGAATTTTTATTAAATCCTGTTTAAAATTGCATATTGCACTCTGGCACCATATAAAAAAAAATATATACATTAAAAAGTAAACAAAAGGTTTTTCATAAGTAGAACAATAAAAAAACGTACCTACCTTTATAGCAATTCATAAATTAATATTATAGTTTTAAAATAAAGCATTTGCGTGTTTCAATTTAATTCTTATTATATTACACGATCACCTGAATACCAAAAAAATGTAAAAAAAAAAACAAAACAAAAAACCTGTCCAAAAAATTCATTAAAAAAATGACCCTCAATTTGATTAAAAGTCATTTATGCACGTTATTACAAGAATGAATACCCATTAAAACTTGAACATAAGGCATTTAAAAAAAAAAACAAAAACACAAATTTTTGACAGAATTAAAGGCGTACCCAAACGAAGGAGGCATCATTTATATGAAATTAATTTTTCTGGTTGATTTCCCATAAGAAAAGTGGTCCTTAAAACAACAACACAAAAAAAAAATACCAAAAATAATTTCCAAAAAAATAATTAAACTACATAAAAGCACTAATTATCACTGACATTTTAACTCTTAATTATTTTTTTCTTTTTCTTGTGCTAAAAATACAATTTTATTTTTAATTGAAATCAAAAGGTGAAATATTGATTACAGAATAAATAATTATAATAAAAATACAAAAAAAAAAAAACCAAATACAATACAAAACCTCCCTAAAAACAATGTAAATATAGTACAGGATGTATTTGACAGACTTGACATTCTTGACATTTTGACAGTTAATGCTTATTTTTTACTTTTCTCTCTTTTCCTCTTTGTGCGTTGTATAAGGGAATAACTATAAATATTGAAAAATATTTAAAAAAAAAAGCACATTACCTTAACTGTTCCACCTCTGACATTTCTTTTTGTTTTTTTTGTTTGTTGGTTTTATTATTTAAAATAATTTTTTTGTTTTATTTTTAAATGCCCAAAAACCATCATGATGATGATTGCTATTTTGTTAATCTAAAAGTCATCATATAAAATTATTTTGTATTTAAACGTTTAACATAAAATAAAATTCAAATAAAAAAATAAAAAAATTTTTTTTAACAAGAACCAATATAATTTAAAGTGACCAGATATTGATAAAAGTAATCAGTAATTACTTTAGAATTGTATTAAGAACATATTTAAAAGACAAAATTAGAACTAGATAAAAAATATAGAGAAAATATGTGACGTAAGTCTATAAGTTGTCAATTTATAATAAAGTGTTAGTTTAAAATAAAGTCATTAAACCTATATGGTTGTATGGTATTCAACTTTACGCAACATAGTTAATGTTCTCTAGTCTGTAGGAAATAACGACATCATCATCATCATCATCTTTTAGCGTTACAACTCCTGGTGAGTTTTAGCCTTCTTCACTATCTTCCTCCATTCATCTCTGTTTCTCGCGGTGGTTTTCCAGTTTATTTCCCCTAGTTTTCTGGTATCGTCTTCAATGTTATTTTCCCATCTGCTTCTAGGCCTACCTCTTGCTCTGTTAAACAATGGTCTAGCATTGTAAATTTTGTACTGCGCTCTATTTTCCGTCATTCTGATGACATGCCCCGCCCAACTTAATCTACTGGACTTTATATGTTTTACAATGTCCTCGTTCTCTGCTAGCGCATATAATTCTGAATTGTGCCATCTACGGTATTCGCCATTTTCATTTCATATTGGACCATAAATAGTTCTAAATATCTTTCTTTCAAATATTCTTAACATTTCTTCTTCATTTCTATTCATGGTCCATGTTTCACTTCCATAAGTTGCTACTGGGCGTATGATGGTTTTGTATATTTGCAACTTTGCTCTTCTTGTTATTAGCTTGGATGTCATCAGCTTCTTATGAGAGTAGTAACATTTGTTTGCTGCCTGTATTCTGTCTTGTACGCAGGCTTGGCTACTGTTATTGTTTGTTAATATTATGCCAAGATATTTCTAGCTATTAACACCTTCAATTTCATCTTTATAACGACATAGATTTAAATATTCTCAAAGATAGATGAATAAAGTTAAGGAGTCGAAAGACACATAAATGTTGAGGCGACTTACATTCTCGAAAATAGGCTAACTAATAGGAGACTTAAAATGACAAGACCTCTAGAGATATTCCATAGGTTTCGCACAAGCTCAAATAATGTTTATAGCCTAAAATTAATTAAGTAGTCAGGTTTAAAATATTATAAGAGAATTCTGGTGGTTTTTTAGGTACTAACGATCCCCAACTATTGATACAAATAAGGCGTTTATCACTTAATGTCTTTTGTCAAATTTTAAACATCTAGAGAAGAAAACCGGTTTTAAATATTGTTTGCTTACTGAAATATAATATATAAATATTTTAAGGTTGTGTAAGTTTTTTCATAATTTTTCTCCATCTTTTCTATTGACAGAATACTATAATCCCCTATGTTTAAAGTTCATCATCTGAAATGATTTCATATCGAATATTGTCTGAAATTATCTTATAAAAACCCTCCTTAATGGATATAAAATAGATATAAAAATAAAATTTATTAGTAAAACAATTAAAGAACCCAAACTAATTGTCCTGCTTTAATGACAAAAAAAGAACTAAAATGGTCTATTCATCATAATCGAACTTAATTTTGCAACTATATATACGAAAAACAAATAAATGAAACAAACTTTCAAAACCAAATGAAATGCAACTACTAACAAAAATCTCTATTAACAAAAAAAAAATTGTACAACTCCTTCACATAATCCTTCTCTTTTCATTACATTTTATTTACTCTTCTCTTACGTTTTACCAAAAGGATTTTCCTATACAATTTTTTTTTTTTTGTGTATTTAAACAAAATATCTAAATGTTAAAGTAATAATTTAAAATGAAACTGCCTGTCGCGTAAAATATTTATTTTGCCATCAACTTTTAAAGCAAAAAAAAAAAACAACAAAAAAAAAATCACAAAAACACACAAAATCAAAGAAAATATACAAAAAATTTGTTTTTTGTTGATTTGCTTGCTGTGAATATAAATCGCGAATAAAAACAAACGAATTGAAGAAAAAAAGGAAAATAGCCCGACGTTCGTTCTTCAATTGTATAAAAGCCAAAAAAACGTCCGTTTTATCCGCGACGACTAAATTTATAACGAAAAGTGTTTCCTTCAATATTTTCTTTCTTATTTTTAATTTTTTTACTCGCTTTTTTATTTTCATTTTGCATTTTTTGTTTCTTTCTTTCCAACTTTGATTTTATTCTAATTTTTACTATATAACTATATACACTTTTCACATGAACTTGTTCCTTTTTGAACTGAAATTTTTCGTCTATTTTCAAATGAATTTGAACCTCTTTTTTCAAATTAATATGGTCTTTTTTCATATGAATTTGGTCCTTTTTCATAATGAATGAATTTGGTCCGTTATTTATAAAGTTCCCGTATCTTAGATAATAGAACTCGAATTGGCATTTATTTAAGAACCTATAGTCCCCAATACTGTAACAGAAACAAAAAAATAAAAAAAAATTAATATAATTCCCAAGAAATGGCACCTTAACTTTTGGGGGCTATTTTTTGAGATCAACTGAGAAGTCGAACTTTTTTTTATTTTTTGTTGTTGTATTTAAGTTCCATAATATCGATGAGTCATTTTTTTTTTAAATATTTTGATCCGACTACTGGATCCCAAGAAACGGGGCTGATTAAAAAAAGACCAATTTAATTCGAAAATTTAAAATTATTTATATTTCAAAACAGACCAAATTTATTTGAAAATAGACACATTTTATTTGAAAGAGGACCAAGTTCATGTGAAAAGAGGATATATTTATGTAATACATTTTTGTTTCTTCATAATCAAGAGCTAACTAATAACATAAATGCTTTCTATTTTTTATTTTTTTTTTTTATGTAGTTTTTTGCATACAACAATGATTGTTAATCATTATGAATGTTGATTTCATCATCATCATCATCATCATCATCATCATCATCATCATCATCTTCGTCATCACTAAAAATCGTCAACATGTTCATTGCAAGTAAAAATGAATGTTTCCATTAAAAAAAATGGAACAACAAAAACAATAACTTGCGTCATCAACATCAGCAACAACAACAACCACAATAATATCAACATTAAATTGATGATCTTGTGCTTCTATTCCAATTCGACATCATGAAGTAGGTAGAGTGTATAGTGTTTTTATTTCTTTCACATTTCTTCTTTTTTTTTTTTGTATTTTGCATTCTACTGTTGCTGTTGTTGATGTTACTGTTGCTGCTGATTATGCTGCTGCTGGTGATATTGTTATTTTTTCATTTTTAATTTTTTTGTTATTATTGCATATAAGTGTTCTCATATATATATATATACTATATAAGTATAGTATATGTATTTTATAGAATAAATTCTTAGATAGTTATTATATGGATTGGAATGAAAATGTTGAAAAAAGAAAAAAAAAAAATAGAAAAAAAAAATGTGCCACAAGCATTAATCGTCCCCAATCTTGTTTTCGAGTCGACAAGTTAATAATAGGGCTTCAAATAAACTTATGAGGAGGATAAATTTCTATATATATAAAAAAAATAATTTGTTTTCCCTTTACAAAACATATATACAAACATAAATAAAAATAAAAATGGTTATTCTTTATGTTGTTTTAAAATTTTTTTAGTTTTTTCTGAATCGGTTTTTTATAAATGTTTTTTTAAAGAATTTTTTTTTTTAATTTTTTATCTTATTTTATTTTTTCCCATTTTATTTTTTCTTGTTATTTTTATTCTCGTCCTCGTTTTGATGGATTTAACATTGATATTTGAATTTTCATATTTAAAAAAAAATATCAACAAGCCCACAGCAGTTTAAAAAATAATCAAAGTGATGATTGGATAATTCTTATGATTGTAGGGCATAATGTTTAAATAAAATAAGAAAAAAATAATATAAAATTTTTTTTTTAAGCCTTAACTAAACTAAACAATCAAGAAAAATTTAATTATAGTTTGAAATAGGAAACTTCGTAAATCAACAAGGGATCAGAAAATTTTATAATTCGCAACAGCTGATAACTACATTTCTTAGTAAAACATCTTTTTATAAAAATAAACCTTTTATAAGCGTTAATTTCGAAAACCTACAATTTGCAAAATTTTTTCAACTGTAATTCCTGTCATCACCATATTTTTAAAATCCTCTGGAAATGGGTTTCAGATCAACATCTGACTTATTAAGAGATAAAGGTAAGTCAGTTTTCTGTTATGTGGAAGATTGACAGCTTTAAAAAATTCTAAAATAATTTGGTGAAAATAAAACAAAAACCAAGGTGCTATTGCACCAAAAACTTATTACTTTCCAAATGATCATTTTTTTTATAAACATTTTTGTTACACCGAAACCATATTTGACAACAAACCAATGAAGTTTAATTATTAAAAGACATTCACTTATCAAAAAATGATTATTTTATTAGTGATAATAAGTTGGTGATGAATAGGACCCGATTCATGGTATTATTGGTAACAATTCATTAATCATTAATACAAGATTCCTATACCATATTTAGGAACATTCAACATCACATAGACTTTCAATATAGGTTAAATAAACTAAAATTAAATTAAAAAATTGCTCAAGAACGATTGACAAACAAACTACATAAAACTACTCTAACTTCAATTTATAAAATACATAATTTTCAAAATCCGCCTAAAAATATGCAATATTTTGTTATTTTAACTGTCACCACAATTTTGACGCGCTCTAAGTAAATTTAAATTTATAATACCCTACAAAAATTGAATATAACTTAAAAGACAATCAAAAAAGTTGAGATTTTCATTTTTTTTTGAGTAAGCAAACGCAATGTTAAACAAAGTAGCCTGACTAACAATCGAATACCATCAACATCATTGTGTTAAAAAAAAAAAAGAGTTATAAAGAAATCAGTAAAAAAAGCTTGCCATCATCAGAAAACCAACAACGAAAATGGCAAAGTCATCAGCAAATTTTTTTAATCTTTTTGTTATCATTTTTTATTTTTGTTTTTTTTTTTTTTTATTATTTTGTCCAAACATTCTGTACCTTTGCAATGTTGAATTTCAACATTCAACATATAAAAACAACAAAATTAAAATTACATTATATCGGTTGAACCTATAAGTTATATGGAGTGCGCGATTATTTTTTGAATTCTTTTTTATTTTTTTGCTTTCTGTTATTATTTTTGTTTTTGTCATGTTCCGTTGTTGCTCCAAATTGTGGGCTTTTTAACACAACGATCCATCCGGACCCAATATAACAAGAAAAATAAAGTATAACGATATTTTATATTAAAAACAATGTTTTATCAAGTAGATTGTTAAACTCAACAGAACTTAAGCAAACCAACCAAGAATCTTAAGGGATTTTTTTGTATATTACCATTGGAATGATCAAAAAAATGAAAAAGAAATATATAATCTTTTCACATCAACTTGATCCTTTTTCACATGATATTTGCTTATTTTTAAATGAATTTATTTTTTTTTAAATCAGTCAAGTTTCTTGAGATTGAGTATATAGACAGATCGAGATATTTGACAGAATGTAGTCACCAATCTAAATACTACTAGAAAAATTCAAAAAGTTCGACTCTTAAGCCCGCTATAAAACAATAGCCCCCAAAAATGAGTCCCAAGATACGGGAACGTTTTTAAACAAGTAATTATGAAATTTTATTAAAAATCAAATTTAAGAACTGGCGAAATATTTTCTATGCGTACCTACCTATATGGGTTGAATATTGCCACAGATTTCAATTAATACGTAAATAGATCTTGTGAAGCAAAACTCGATTAGATTCGATCATATAATCTAAATAGCATATAAATATAATAAAAATAATAATGTACTGTCATGTAAAACTTTTTAACAAAAAAATAGACGAGAAATATAGAGTGTTCTAATATATATTGCATATGCAATAAAAAAAAAATATAACAAAAAAAATTCAAAAAGAAAAAATGTGGAATAACTATGAATATAATATAATATTGAATTGTATGTATAATTCGCATTGAAACCATATCTATAAGCAAGTTATATATTAAATATCAATATAAAATTCACATAAAAAAGAAAGGGGAGCAAAACATAGGCCCATATAAATTTCACCAAAAAGGAGCAAATTCTTTTGTTAAAACAATCAGTTTCATTTAAAAACTTGCGATAAATTTCATTTGATAGTAGACCAAATTAATTAAAAAAAAAGACAAATTTAAAATGAAAACAGACCAAGTTTATGCGAAAGGAGTATACATATATAATAAAAGTACTCGACTTATTTTTTTTGCTTCTTTTTTTAACTTTAAAAGAATGTTTGTTATTTGCTCTTAAAGTGTATCACGATAGACAGGGACCAAAAAAAAAAAAAGAAAAACTCAAAAAGAATTCGAAATTCAAAAAATATTGAAAATTAACAATAAAATAAAAATAATAAAAATATGTTCAATTCAATTTTTTTTTTGCTTTAGTTTGCCAACAAGAAACTGTGATTTTTATATAATTGAAAATTAGGTAATTTTAATTGACATAAGTAATTGATTTCATGTTTTGAGAATATTCAATTTGTGTGTATATACATATATAAGTAAATAACATTGTATATACATTTTACATTTATATAAATATAAATAAATGGTTAAGAATTTTGAAGTTATCATTTTTCGCACGGAATTCGAAATTATGTCAAAATAAAATAAAATTTAAATTGGTAAATTGGATTAATATATCAGTTGAGATTAAAAAAATTTAAAAAGAATTAATATTATTTCAGATAAGTAATTCTGAATGAATCAAATATTAAAGAGATTAAGATATAATAATTATACTTTAGATTGAAAATAATAATTTTTTGGTTGTCATATTTAACAAACAAAAGTTGATAGATGGCTCTGGAGAAAGAATAAAAAGTTCAGTGATATCTAAAGCATATAATATTAAAAGGACTTATTTATCTACTTGCAAACTTCTGATTAACCATTTGGGATGAAACTATTGGATCAATATCAATGAAATAACAGCCAAATGAAAGGTTTCTTTTGCAGTCCCATGCCGTTTGATTTGTATTATTCGATATTTCAGCTGTTGGGATTGAATTATTTTGCGCCAGTTAATTATGTATAGAAATGTTATTCTTTTGATCGTCACTCGCGATTTAATAGTTTGGCGCCGACTGATCTTTTCTTTAAAGTATACAATTAAGAAGATTAAATTGCTTTTTTCATAGAAGGGCTGGGTAAAATTTAAATGGTTTAGTACTCTCTTGAGTAATAATTTTAGTTTTTAAGTATTTGAGTAAAATTATTTGAGTAAAAGACTACAAGTACAATTTTAAAATACTTTCCAAGTAAAATTATCTAGTCAAAAATTTTCAAAATCAAATTTGAATATATAACATCAAATATAAATACTTTATTAAATTCAATTTAGTAATTTTAACTACTACTGAAATTTCACCACATTTCCGATAAGTTCTTTAGAATAAATGGGATGAATCGGTTAAAATGTTGTTCAAATAATCAAATAAAATCAATTAACTTTATTTTTTTTACAAGTTCCATTTCTTAATCAGACTTTCATTAATAATTATACAATATATTTTTTTTAAATTAAATTTTGCAAATCAACAACCTTGAAAATGTGTTTTATTTGTTTACGGTCCATTTAATTTTTCCAAACTTCGTATTTTTTATTTTGTTAATTATTGTGTAATTAAAGTTTTTTATGCAATTGAGTGTGTTAAATTGAATTGATTTATTTTCTAGTATTCATTATTTCCGTAAATTTTATTTGTTATGGATCAGGTTTGTGATTATATACAATTAGAATAAAATAAATTACTTACTGACTTAAAAAAAGTGAAATATCAATAAAATAAGTAATTAAAATTTATAATACTAATTTAAATTTATAAACTTTATAATAAATTTTTTAATTGAACTTCTTAAATGTTTAACAAGATCGGAAACAAATAAGTTCACAAAACTTCTTTAATCAGTCAGCAGTTATTTAATTAATAATGTTTTAATGAGTTTAATTTGAAGGTCAAGATTTGGGTGTCCAAATAATACTTGGAGATGTACAGTACTAAATGATCTTAACCAATACAATCTAACATGGGAGAAAGTAAAATTCGCATTAGCTAACCGTGTGAGATGGAGATGTCAAATAGAAGCCCGATATGCTCCCTCGCGAAGTGACGTGGCACAAAGGTTAACCAAAATAATTCCTACAAATGGGGGGAAAAGCATATTTTGATGTTCACAGATTTTTTAGGCTCTTCGCATGTTCTTCTACCCCTTAAAGGTTCCGTAACGGAATCATTCTTACAGATTTTTCTAAAAACACACAGCATTAAATATCTGAAGATTTGTACATTTACAAGTACATTGTGCGAAGCTATACAACTGCATACATCAGTTCTATACAACAGTAATCTTCTAAAGCTTAACCTTAAAATTTTCAAAAATATTACATTTATTTATATAATTTTAAGTTTAATTTTAATTTTTTAACAAACATTTAATATTTTATTCATGGACAGCAGACAAAATTCTAATCTGAAAACCTACACTATTCTACGCCGTTCAACACCCGAAACAGATCAAAAAATATTAAAATCTTCATTTATAACTTCAAATTTATACGAAGTTGCGATTGTTAATATGTTTATTTCAGTCAACTTTGCCAACTTTGCATGACATCCACGGCGTTTGAACGACGTTAACATTGGCTGAGCGGCAACAAAAAAAATCAATTTACGTGCTTCTTCTCACAGTTCAAAACTTTAAAAAGAACTTTTAACTCGTATAATTCAATTTATGCGAGTATATATAGATTTTTTTAAAAAATCTTAAATTCAATTTTATTATACAGTAATTGCTTTGTGCATTAAGTCAAGCAGTTCTACAATTTTTATACCATTTAAGTCTTCAATTATGTTGTGTTAAAATAAATCTAAAAATTTTTCAAAAAAAAGTAAAAAAAATAATATGGAGCAACAAAAAACATGTTGACAGTAATTGGCAATCAAGTATATATGAAACTGATCCTTAAATAATAATTTTTTTTTAAATCAAAATAATTATCAATATTTGTTACTTCCAATGAAAAACGAAAACTTAAAATAAATGGATAGTTAAAAAAAAAAAACTCTTTCACAAAATCAGATACAATTTCTATATATATATATATAAATATATAATAAGATTGTGCAATAATTTCATTTTACATTATTTGAATTGTTTCATCAAAAGCAACAATTCAACAAAAAAAAAATTATAATGAAAAAGTTAAATTGTTGCACAGGATTTATTGCTGTTGTTTTTTTTTCCTGATTTTATTTTTTTTGTTGCTGCCGGTTGTTTCAATTTTTTTTTTTTTATTCCTTTTATGATTTTTTTTTGTTTTTTATACCTTTAGTACCCATAATACTAGCTATAGCTCGTCATTTTTATAAGATCCAACAAAAACGATAAATTGTATTTGGATTCAAGTCATGCTCCAAACAAACAACCTATTTTTTTTTTTTTTTTTAACTCAATTCATGTTTTTTTTTTTGGTTTTGTTGGTTTAAATTTTTGCTCTGGATTCGTCGTTATATATATATATATACATAATATATATATGTATATATTATAACGACCATCAGGTATCGAATGATGAAAAACTTAAAAAAAATCTGATACTTCCCAAAAAAAAACTAGAAACGAAAGAATACCTTTAACAAATCTTATTAAGTAAATCAAAGCAATCCTTCTCTGGATGAAAAAATTCGAGAAAATGCAAAAACAAAAAAACAAACCTAACTTAAAAACCTTCAGATCTAAAATTTGATCAACACCACTAACTACAACAAGGTTAGAAAATACTGTCAGGAAAAATCAAAGAAAAATTATATACTAAAAAAAAACTAAAAATATTTTCATTGCCACCTTCACTATTATTTTTCTCGATTTTGTTGAAAAATCCAATCCAATGTAGGAGTGAATATTTATTTGAAATGAAAAACTTAACCAACGGAACGGAAAGATTTCTGATGATTGGATTTTGTATTTCGTTGTTTTTTTTTTTGTTTTTTACGTTCTTATTAAAATTGATGGATTTGAAATTCTGAAATTAAGTAGATAAATGTTGATACAATATGTAAAAATATAGAAAAAAAAAAATTGAGAGTTATTATTGACAACTAACAGGTTTAAAATAATACCAATGACGCTAAAAGCTGTCGGTACAAGTGGAATACGTAAACTAATTCAACTACTTTGACAGTTCAATGGGCGAAAGCAAATGGGCGACAACAAAAGACACAACAAAGCCAAGGCAGTTTTCAAACAATTAAACCCAAAAGAAATGCTAAACTAGATCTGGAGAAACACAACCACCAAGTAAACAAAGTTAAAAATCTTCAATGCTTGTGTAAAAACGTCGCACACTTGGCATCGAAACATGATCGATATCTAACATCATCAACCAGAAACTGCAGTTATCCATTTACAGATTGCTACGCATCATATGCAGAATATTTTGGCCTCCAATAGAATAAGCAATGAAGATCAATGGAGAATCAAAGGAGAAGAACCCATACTCAGGCAACATAAGTTGCATGGCCTTGAAATGGAATCCACAAGGAAGTAGAAGCGTCTAAATAATAGATGAAAACGCACAGTACTAACTGAATTTAACCAATGCAACCTCAAATGGAAGAAAGTAAAAAAAAAACGATTTTAAACCGTGTGATATGGAGATGCTGGAAACCCGATATTTCTTCGCGGAGTGACATGGAAGCATAAAAAAATTACAAGCGACATATAAATATCATTTTAAGAATCATCTTTAGTAGTTTTTAAATTAAGCCGTTAACTTCCCAGGCATGAGCAATACTCCCGTAGAAACATGAATATTGTTCTACCTAAACATATCTCTTCCTTAATTTAAAAATATGGGCTTTTACTCCAAATTGTCTAAGAAAATTGTTGCGTTACAAGAAGACAATTCAAAAAATAAGGCATATTTCATTAATTTATTGGCCCCAAAACTACACTATATAATTTTTAATATTTAAGGATTCTAAGGATTTAATTATGAAATCCTAATTAATTATTGAATCCTAAGGATTAAATTATTAAATCCTAATTAATTATTGAATCCCAAGGAACAAATTGAGAATCGATGGTCAATGGATCTGTTTGACTCTCATTAGTCTCCTCTTTAGAAGGTAAGGATCAATTGCTGTTTTTGTCTTCTTTAAAAAAGTATTTTGATCTCAATGGTCGATGAATTTTGTAAGTTCTCGTTATTTCCTATTATAGTCGTAAAATTTTAATCCAATTTAATTTTTTTCAAAAAAAAATTTTAAGGTAACCAAAATGTTAATAACTTAAGCATAAAAATTTTATTTCTCTTTTGTGTAATCAATATAGAATTTCCAACGAAATACTAAACTTAGCATAAGGTTTAATTTACTTATAAAAAAAGAGCATATAGCAATTATTAAGTATTAAATTTTTTTTTTTATATATATATTATTATGAACTGTGATAATTTTCAACATCTTCCTAGTCATTTTCTTAACTAAAAAGCAAAAAAAAAGTGCTATTTTCCAATTTTCATTCTTACACCATACAAAAAAATAAAAAACCAACAATTTTTTTTCATTTTTTTTTTAACAGATACAATGTTTGCACTTTATTTAATAGTTTTTCCTTATTGAAAAATTAAATAGCATTCATACCATTAAAAACAAAAAAAAAACATAATAATTTTCGCGATATTCATAGTGGTTATTTACAGTCATAAACACTACAATTCATTCATCTATCGTCCATCTCGTCATATATAAATTTATGATATTTTTCCCGCCCATTGATTCAAGAGAAAAAAACATAACAAAAAAATTTTAAATAATCACTCTAATAAAAATGTTACCAGAGTTACATGATAGTAAATAAGGACAAACGGGATACTCCAAACAATGAACAATGAACATTGGTGGTAAAGTGAGTATGCACCTGACTTCTCTACCTCAGAGGGTGTAGGTTAAATTCCTATCTGGTCATAAAATATTTGATTGGAAAAAGTTATTGAAAAATCAATTTTCTTTGCGAAATCTCCATGGCTACCAAATATAATTAAATATAAATATATAAAATATATGAAATATATAAAATAAATAAAATAAACAAAATTATACTTATAAATTAAAAAAAAAACATTGTAAGTGGAATACACAACGAGTCGTATCCTACGGCTCAGATGTTGAGAGATGTTGGGATGGCATTTACTATTTACTTTTTACTCCATATAAAGTAACAACAAACAATATGATGAGAGATGAGAGTTAAGGATTTCTTAGCAGGACATTTTTTTAATTTAATTTGGTTTTTATTTATTTTATTATTATATATACACTATAATACACTATATACTTGGCCAGCAAGGGCTTATTTACTTTTCCAGTAATTTCCTTCCAATTAAAAAACTATGTTTATGTACGGGATTGAAACCCACATTCTTCCATTCCAATTAGTTTATGTAAAGCTATCAAACTAGCCCAGTATATGGATTTCAAAGAAACAAATTTTATTCTAAAAAATTAAATCTGTACTTCTTTAAAACAAATTAACTGGTCACTCTGCTCAGGTGATTATATCTTTTGTATAGTGCCCATCATCATGTGAAAATTTAATTTCAAGAAAAAATAATCACCAAAAAAATATAAAAATAACAAAAAAAACAAAATATTAGAACTGAAAAATTATTACAAATCACAATTACAAGTTATACCAATTTTTCATTCGAAATTTGATTTTTCGAAATAAAAATAACCCAGATTAATAGAATGGATAAAAAATTAAATTATAAATTATTTTTGGACATTATACTTTGAACTTTAAAATTGCTTAACAAGGAAATTATTTTTCATAAAAGAAAAAATACATTTTATCTTAAAGAAATGTCAAAAGTTAGATTTTATAATAAATATAATTGATTGTTTTTCAAGTATAGAATGTCGAAATTTAGTGGCTTGTGTTGAAAAAAAAACTATGATAATAATTTTATTCTCTGTAGAAATTATTAAAAAATTTATTAAATTTATATTTAATTTATATTTTTGATTATTAAAAGTTGTTTCGCTTTTTTTAATTTACTTAAAAATATTTTAACTTTAATTGCAGACATTTTCACTTTAAGTGAAGGTTTTTTAGAATTTAAGTAAAGAAATTTTTACTTTAAGTGAAAGAATTTAATTTAAATAATTATTAATGGAATTGAACAGCCTTAAGCTTCTTGGTAGGCAATTGGATATCGTAATATATAAATTACCTATATAGACGAATAATCTTCATTTAAAATTAAAAAATCTTCACTTAAAATAAAATTTTTAGAACGAATGTAATGGTAAAAAATTAAAACTGACATCCACATTGCTTATAATATTTTTTTAACATTTACATTAATTAAGAAAATTAACCCATACAATATTAGTACAAATTCTCTGAGGTCCTTTTTAATTAATTTAATTGAACTCTGTGCATTTTTATATTACAATTCGTTATGAGATCCAGTTCGAACATTCATTATATCGTATTAATCGTGATCTTTAGCCTTAGAGTCCCTAAAGATATTTCCTAATAAAAACCTTAATACTTTTATAAGACGGATCACTTGGAATAAATAAATAATATTGATCCACTGTTTTTACGATATTTTAAGAATACCCAATCTTTTAAATTTTGTACCATATCTGGCTTTTCCTCAATTATTTAAAAATTCAATCAAAAGCAAGATTCAAATACATCAAAAACAATCTGAAGCTCAAGCCAACAAATTTAATAAAATATACAAACTATATGTAGTACATATGCAATTAATTTGATTTATAAAAATCCCCCTGTAAATAATTTCCGCTCATTAAAATTTCTGTTTTTTTGCAAAATTTTTTTTTTAATTTGCAATTTTTTTTAAATTTTATTTTTTTAATATTAATCTTTTTCCAGATCCTTAATTCTACCATACAATAATAATTCATAACAATATAATTGAGATTAAGATGCATATTAAAAACCATGTAACTGACATGATTATAGAGCAAACAAAAATTTTCGACATTTTAAAAATTCCAGCGCACAAATTTTCAGTTTTAAGAATTTTTTAAAAGAACCTTCTCCTCCATATTATTAAAATCCCAGCCAACACTTAATCTTAATCCGACAGAAGAATAAGAATAACAACAACAACAATAACAAAAATAAATAAATAAAGATTACAAAAAAAAAAAAAAAAGTGTTGAAAAAATTTTGAAAGATAAATTTATGTTGTACATCTCATCATCATAAATACAATATATACAACAAAGACAACAAAGTAAAAAAAAAAAAAAACATATTAATTACACTGTTTGTTTTTGATGAATTTTCACATAACCGCCTGTTTTAAAATAAAAATCAAAAGAATAAAATAAAAAATATAAATAAATGATTATTTAGTTTTTTTTTTGTTCCTTTTTTTCCACATTTTCCATTTTTCCCATTTTTTTTTATATTTTCCAATTTTTTTTTTTTTTTTTCATTTTATCCAACAAAAATATAAACTTGGAAACATTTGAATGGGATAAATTTAGAACACGGTTCACTGAAATAATATTCAATTTTTTTTTTTATAAAACGGACGAACAAATTGTCCGTGAATATTTTTTTATTTTTTTTAATTTGATTTTTTTTTTTTTCCGAACTTTTCGAACTTTCAGAGTAATAAATTTCCGAAACTTTACAGTATTTACAAAATACTAAAAAAAAATACACAACACACTTGTAAGCATAATGATTGTGTCAAAATTTGATGTTGGAAAATGTAAACAATGGTCGTCCTATACAACACTTTCTGAACCAATCTGAAGGTGTGTGTAGGATTTGTTATATTGCTAAATTATTTTACGCTTTTTTAGGAAGTGACAGTTTTATGTCAGATAATAAATATTATTTTGAAAAATAAATTAGAACATTTTAAGAGATTAATAAATTTAAAGAAATATAAATATAATATTTAATATCTTTTCGATATCTTTTACATAGAATGGAATGTTCTAGGAAATGTTAAAACAAACAAGTTTTATGGAAGACGCGATCTTTAACCCCTCTATCTTAATGTAGCTTTAAAGATTTAAAACTTTTAAATTACCTATTTTAGTTTGAACTTAAATCTACAGAGTTAGTTCACTTAGAAATTAGAACATAGTTTAAAGCTTATTAAATTATCTTTATATCCCACTATCATTTTAGTTCATAGGTCTTATAGTTTTGAAGAAATCACGACTAAAAAAACTAAAGTTTATCAATTTTTGATTTTAAATAAATGGATTAAATAAAAATTTACCCTATTAACTACCACATTTTAAAATCACAAATTATTTCTGTAAATTTCTTCTGCATTTTATAGTCTTAAATAAGTAATGAATGCGAAAACTAAAAAATTTATGATAAAAATATAGACTTCATAATTTACTGGAAAAAAAAAATAACAAAAAATTTAATTTCAACGGATTTATTTTAGCCGCCAATAAAAAATATCCTTGGTACCTAATTTTAAAGTTAACTTTAAATGCTTCAATTTACAACTTAGCTTCTTCTTCTTCTTGTGGCGCTACAGCTCGATGTGAGCTTTGGCCTTCTTCACAACATCTCGCCTCGCATCGCGATCTTGAGCAGCACTTCTCCAATTTCCAACCTGCAACACTCGAGCATCATTTTCAACATTATCAATCCATCTCAAACGTGGCCTGCCCCTACTTCTTCTTAGATCAGGTTTAATATTGAAGGCTCACTTTTGCGATCAGCTTTCGCTCATTCGCATCATGTGCCCGGCCCATTGCAGCCTTTATGCCTTGGCAAATCTGACGATGTCTTCCTGTTTAATGAGCTCTTGAATTTCCGCGTTATTTCTTCTTATATATTCGCCGTTTTCTATTCTTCTGGCCCCGAAAATTTTTCGTAAGATTTTTCTTTCAAAGACTCTTAGTCTGTTTTCATATGCTACAGTTACAACTTAGCTACTATACTAAATTAAAGTTAGAATTAAGGAATTGTCATCTTATTTGATATACTTTTTCTGTTCAAATGTTCCCAATTTTATAATAGAAGTTGCTCTCTCAATTTTATAATAGAAGAAGAACTCTTTCGATTGCGAAAAAACAGTTTCTTGCTAAATTTCAGATCAAATTTTAACTGGCAGACCAATTGTATAACAAACATAATTTTTAACATTTTTGAAGAGTTTTAACTCCATGAATGCCTTCAACTAAATGAAAGATACTTATATTTTTTTCGAAGCTATATTTTCATGTGAATCTATAGTTAAACATAAAAATTATCAAAGCTTGAAAATTGAAACGATAAATCTATAGAGTCTGTACCTAAAATTTTTTATTTTTAATCTTATTTTCCAAATCATTTTATTTCTTTTTTTTTTTATAATTTGCCTAATTTATAATCTACCATATAAATATTCTGTATAAGGTCCATAGTCCTGATTTTGAATCCAATTCGAAAATCCCGAAAATCTAATAAAATCAATTCCTTTAAAAAAAAACTTAAAATGTCTAGATCATGTGATGTTACGGTTAATTCAATATTAAGTTTAACTATAAAATTTAACTTTAATTTAGTACAGTCTTTCAAATGATTAATACAATTTAAATTCATCATTTTGCTTCCCACTGTATAAATTAAAGTATATAAAAAGTTTTTTTTTAGTTTCCTTTGAAATTTATTTTTTTTTTTTTTAAGGAAAATGTGATCAAAGATGCGGAAAGTAATTAAAACAATGTATAATGAATACAAAATAAAAATAGAGAAACTCCTAAGTTAAAAAAAAAAAAAAAAAAACTACAAACAGCTGCATTTTTGTCATTTTGTTAAATAAAAAGAAAATGTTTTTACAACATAATACAACAAAAAAACAACAATCAATATAATAATAACAACTACATTTCATTTTTTGTTTGTTTTCATTCATAAATTCGAACTCAATTTAAAAAATAACCAAAAAAAAAATTAGTAAAAAATAAATAAACAAACAAATAGTAAATAATAATATAAAATACAATTTTATCAACCGAATCAAATAATATCAATAAATATAATTATTGTAATAAATAATACTTGATCTAAATAATAAAAAAAACAACAAAAAAAAATCCCCCATATTTTCAAAATACATGTATATATACGCGTATTCCATTGGTTTTAAGCGCCTTTCAAAACAAGCCTTCTCTTTTTTCTAATTACTTATCGTTAGATACGATAAGTTTTCAAATAAAAATGAAAAATCTATTCATCTGTTTTCTACCAAAAATACAAAAAAAAAACTCATGTGAACCACCACCAACCCATTCTAATTTTAACTCTTTCATTTCTTTTAATTTTTTTTTTTATTTGACATATCATTTATGTACTTAACCTACCGTTAAATAACATATTAGTGTGTCAAATTTCAATTTCTAATTTTTGAAGTGGATGAACAAAATAAAAAGTAATTTACAAAAGAGGGAAAAAGACAACAAACGGGATGAATTATAACAACAGGGTGTTTCTTAATTAAGTGCACTGATATGTACTACCGCATACACACTTATTAGAGATCTGTACAAATATATTCCTTTATTAAAATTATCGAATGTATTCAAATACTGTATTCTAATTCTATTAATTCGTTCTAAAAGCTTTAAATATGGTGTATACCCAAACTACAACTTAACTAAATTTGTTCTATTCATTTTATTTTAAATAAGAGCATTGAAAAGCTTTTATTTTCAAAAATACTTTGATGTATTGAAACTTTGATGTTTATGAACATTAAAAAAAATATTTAAGTTTTATTTAAGCCCCCATATCTTGGAAACAATCTTAGCTCTCATACACAAAATTTATCTACTCAAAAATATCTAGCACTGGTATAAAGCGGTGAACCTAATTAGGAAACACCCTGTATATGTAAAAATGTAGAATAAATAAAATGTATGTATATAGAAAAGAAAATAAATATCTAATGAGTAAAATGATATTGTGAAAATTTATCAAGTATTTTTTTTCACTTCTTTTTTTTTTCTTCTTTTAAGTGGGCACTTAAAATAATTTCAAATGTTTGAATAAAGTGGAATTGGAGCTCGATATTTTTCACTTTTCAGTAATGAATGATTAGATTTCATTCGGATCACCAAGTAAATTATAATTATATATATAGTGTAGTTATGTGTGTATATACAATGTTGTATAGTAAGTAAAATGATTTGCAAAAGAATATTTGAAAAGTGTTTTTATACTATTCAAACAAATTTATATTTTAAGTGGTCAAATATGTTTGAAGTGTGTCCAGTTGAAAAAATAACAATTATAATAAGGTTTTTTTTTTAAGGTTTTGTTTTCTTTTTCTTGAAATTATTGAGAAAGTAATTTATGTCTAGCATTTATAAATAAGATATCGGAAGAATTTAATAAAAACATTACAAATTGTTTTATTAAAATTTTTTTAAATATAACTAATGAATTTATTATTTCATAGAACTAATGAATGAGACTAATATCTCTACATCGGACACAATTTTGAAATTTTTTTTCATTTATTAAACTGCGCAAGCAGATTGGGTACTAATTCATTATTTGGGGAAGCCCAGGGGGAGAGTTTTTGTGAGTACCTCTGTTAGAGAAAATCATAAAAATCTGCCTTCTTCGGGATCTCTAATTTCCGTCAATCCTGTATATAATTCTAAAATCTGTGATCAAGTTTTTGAAACTTTTAATATTTGTTTTACACTGAATGCAAATGGTCTTCCAATCTTTAAAGAATTTTCACCGCTCTCCTCCTTAAGAAATCCATTCGTTAATGTTTTTTCGCCACGAATGAAATTTGGTTTTTTCAATAACATGTTTCTCCTTCAAATTTACTTGCAAAAAAGTTTGAGAAAATTTGCTGCACTTTTTTGTTAATAAAAGTCCGCACAGTATCTGTTTATTCTACTTATATCCTCTAACGGTATAACCTTATGATATAATTTTTTCATTTATTTTTTTTATACAATTTTTATTTAATTTAAGATTATTTTACAATATATAAAATTCGGTATAAGAAATTAAGTTATTTTATAACCACAGTTTATAAATAACGTTTAAATAAATATTTCTATAACTTATAATTTTTTGCAATTTTTACAATTTCTAGTGTTTTTTTTTTAAATTTTCATATTTCAAATATTAATTTTTAAGATTTTTTACAAATTTTCTAAGTTTACTTTTAAATATTTTTAAATTTTGATGTTTTTAATTTTTCAAAGTAAATTAATTGGTTCATATCCAGTGTATTAATTATTTTATATAAATTATTAGTTCTGGTTCTTATATTCAAATTAAATAGAGTTTTATGAGCTCTATTCATTACTACACTCATTTGATTGTTATGAGAACAATGGCTCCAACTGCATTTATATGTACTTGATAATATATGGCCATTATATATAAGTTTTTTTCATTCATCTGATAGCCATTGTTATATGACTAATTTTTTCTTATTTACAAATAATTATAAAACTTTTTTAAATATGTTCCATATGTAGAAATGAAATATTCAATTTGAATTTTTTGAGTGTTCAGAATTAAATTTTCTGGGGAGTTGGCAGGGCATCTATGATATTATTTGTGCTTAAAAAAGTTTAATAATTCTCAAATTCTTTTTGACAAATAACTGTAAAATTTAAAATAATTAAATTCAATCAGATAGCTTTAAAATTTGAAGGCTATTCAAAAAGTAGTAAGTTTAGGGTTGTCAAGTGGTCAACACAAAAAAAGAGAACATTTTAAAAAAAAAATTATTAAAATCAAATTTTATACATAAAGATATTTAGGAACATAAAATTGCACTTATAATTCAAATTTGTGCTTTAAAAATATAAATTAAATTAAATTTAATCATCTTCATCATCATTTTGATCACTTTTTTCAATGTATTTATCTACATTACTAACTTTGTTCAAAAAAATTTCATTTTCTTTTATTTCTTTATAAAATTCCAAACATGAAATATTTTTATAATTATAAACTACGCTCAAAATACCTCGGACAGTGGAAATTTTTAGCTTATTTCTTTCTTTAGTCCACTGGCCGCTAATCATGGAAAATATTCTTTCAACATTAGCATTTTGACCAGGTATTGCGAAAAAAAATTGACATATTTTTAAGAGTTCTGAATGAAACTCAACAGCATTTGTTTTAAAATATTCTGTCCATTTGAGACAGGTAATCAATTTTCTAAAATTTTCTATATTAATGTTTTTTTCTACAAATACCTTTAAATTATAAAATTGATCAAAACATTTTACATCATCAACAACGATGTTTTTAGATGCAAGCAATACTATCGTATTCTCAATTTCTTCCCATGTTGGAACTCTATCTAATTTCATCCAAGTAACGCTTTCAAAATTGGATAGTTGACTAGTCCATAACTTTAAATATTCATAAGACATCTTATAGCAATTCATGCAATTTAAATTGAATTTATCTATTTAATTTTCCAATCCATTTTTTATATTTTCAGACAAAATAGACTTTACTTTGATTGGAAAAAATGATTCCTCATATCTATAATGCAATGTATTTGCTAATGAATTTGTTGTAGTCATTACTTCTAATACAGAATTTTGTTCAGATTCTATTTCTAATATTTTTTCATGAAAAATATGCATTAATGAATCAGCAAATTCTAAATAAGCTTTACTAAAAGCATCTTCAAAAAATAATTTTAAAATACGAGGAGAGTTATCAATTGATAAAAAATAAGCTTTTAAAGCAGGATAAACTTCCAAGACTCTTTTCACAGCGGGATAAAGTGATAACCAGCGCGTTTTTGAATGTTTTAATAACGCTTTATACTGAATGTCTACAAATTCGCAAAAATTTTTCAAAGATTCTGTCCTTATTGTATAAATTGAAAAAAAATTATAGAGTTTTAAGATTATAGATTCTAAATCTACTGTCATCGAATCAAATCCATGCTGTGCGGAATTGTGAACAATATGAGCAGGACAACCAACACCTATTAAATCTTTTCCAAATTTCAATTTTAAAAGGCTGTAAACATTGTTTTTCCCTGATCTTTTCAAACCTCCAAAATTAGTGTTACAGTTGTCAGCAGAAAAAGCAACACATTTTTCGACAATATTGTATTTTTCTAAACAAGTGTTCAAATGATCACTTATTGTCTCTGCTGTTTCGTTTGGCAAAGAATATAAATCAATCATTTTTGTCATTTGAATAAGAACTGGGAACATTTTAATTGCCCCATGATTACTTCCATCTGTTGAAACTGATATAAATGGTATTTTGGACAATGATTGCATTATATTTTCAATGCAATATGGAGCGATGACATTATTTGCGATACATCTCGTTTTTGTCTTTCCAGATGAAATCCGCTTAGCTACTTCCGAATCATCAAACATGTTTGACAGTAATTTGTTTGTACAAACGGTGGAGTTATAACTATAATGGTGCTTTAAAGTGTGGAATGCTAAAGCTCCTTCGACAGCTGATACTTTGTGATCCAGAGATGAAAATTTTTTTGTAAAAAAATTGCATATGGAATTGGAACTCTCTCCTATACGAATAGTATTTGTATGCTTTTTTGACGCAATATGTTGTTCCAAATCGTATTTGCCTTTGTTTGCAACCGAAACTGTAGTATTACAAACAGTGCATATTGCCTCGGATTTTGAATTTGGTGTTGATTTAAAACATACAAATTTAGCTTGCAGTTCTTCAGTAAATAAATATTTTCGTTTACTCATATTTGGAGCTAAAATAGAAAAATCCAAGAATATAAAATATAAGACTCTAATTAACAATAATAAATTACATACTTACTTGTTTATTTAACACAAAAAAATATAATATTAATAATTACTTTTCACTTGCTTATTTTATTTATTTAACACAACAAATTATAATAATAATGATTTCTTATCAAAATCGTTAATACACACAAATTATTTCATCTTTAATTTTAAATTCAATAAATATTGACAGGACAGCAATAGCATAGCCTGCTTTTTTTCAAATTTTTGAATTTTTATACCGAGTTTCTTTTTAAATTTCAACTTGAATTAATTAAAAATCAGCGAAATTGAAAAAAGAGAACAATTTGAATATTTATAGAAAAAGATAGAGGACAAATAAAATGTGCTAAAAAAGAGAACATGTTCTCTTTAAAAGAGACCTGTTGACAAGCATAAGTAAGTTGACACTTTCGAATTAAACTATAAATTTATACATACAATTAATAAAATCCAAGAACCTAAAAAAACAGTGCAAAACGTCTGCATTCTTTTCTAATTCTCCAAAAAACGAAAAACCAAAAATATTTTGACCAATTTGATTTCTATTTTTACATTTTCGTAATATAAACAAAAAAAAAAGGTATTTTAAAAATTTTTTCGCTTTTAAATTTATTATTTGAAAAAAAAAATTCTTATCATATTTATTCTAAAAAAAAATCATCAAATTTTAAAATAAATACCTTTAAAATTCAAGGTAAAAAAAAAACCAAAAAAAAACTGTAAATGAATAAATATATTAGTGTGAAAAAAATTTTTCACGTAAATAAAAAAATCAAAAAGGCAAAAAAAAAAGCTGAAAAAAAAACAAAAAGTCGATATAATAAATACCTGTGTAATTTTCGACTTTAAAGAAATCATCAAATATGTAAATTTAACAATTCTTATATTTTTTTTTTTACTTTGCTTTTTTTTTTACCTATGGTGTATACTTAAAGTACAAATATCCAAGAGTGTATAATCATCTTAGACTTTAAACAAATAAACAAAAATAAAAAAAACAAAACAACTAAAAGAATAACTTTTTTTTTTGCCGTACTTCAGGAATAAAAAAATAAAAACAATAAAACAATAAAAATAAACTTTCAAAGTCAAATTAACAAGGCATCTATCCAGTAACTAACCATACAATAAAATAAAAAACAAAAAAACCAAACAAGCAACTCCATTGATCCATCCATCCATTGGATCGTCCATCCATCCATCTATCTATCCATCTTTTTCAAACAAAATCAAAAAAAACAACAACAAAAAACTGAATTTAACCATTTCATATATATTATAACAAGGTAGAAATTATCTGCCATTTGAAGATACATACTAAAATAAAAGCAACAATTTATATATGTATATATTTATACGAAAAAAAACTTTAAAGAGTTATTGAAGAGGAAGAACTTAAAATATAGCCCCAGTAAAAACAAAATATTCAAAAAATAAAATAAAAAAAATTAAAGGAAAACCATTATATAAAAAACAAAAAAAAACACAGGGCTCTGACTGCAAAAACTTCAAATAAAATTATTTTTTAGTTTTTCTTTATTTTCTTAACCGTTGAATGCATGTACGTGGCTCAAATATTCCTATACGTATATAACTGTATAACTTATACCTATAGAGATTTTATAAATGAAATATTCTATCTTTTTTAAAACCATCTTCAACTTATCCATTTTAATGTTGAATCCGAAAAAAAATACGTAATATAAATACTTAAATAGCATTTATTTTAACACACACACACACACACTGACATTCATAAAGATATATTGAAAGACGAAATAAAGAAATGCGATTATTTTTCAAAAGTATTCATCATCAGTCCATCAACCAAAAAAAAAAAAAAAAAAGACAGAAAAAACGAACGGAAAACAAACTAAAAAAACATTCATCAAGTTTATTCTAAGTAATCAAATTTTTTCAAAAAAAAAAATAACACAAAAAAAATTCAAGAAAAACGTTTCCATGATTTAAAATAAAAATGGCTCAGTGACGTAAAGTCAAATTAACTGTAATCGATTTAAGTTTTATACAATAAAAAATTAAAGGACTGTATTTTGAAAAGAAATATTAAACTAAGAAGCTTTGATAACTTAGGAGGTTCGAAATATAATACTTCCATCATAAGGAGGGGGATTATATTATTGCATACCAATTATATTGCATTGTTTTTGAAGTGTTTTGGATGATTTCCTAATTTAATCCCAAAACCACAGCTTTTAGCAATAAAAGATTTTTTTATTGACATTTCCCGAGAAGCTTATTATAGTACGTTTGTATCAGTCAAATTGATTCTAATGAAACAACAGAAACTCAATGCAACCGACTTAGTATTATCCTATACTTGAAAAATTCAATTTAAATTTAATATCCATCATAACACCAATTCATCCCAAATTACCGGATATTATGAAAACATAGAAGAACGCGCCGGCACCAAATTTTAAGTTTCTATCTTTATTAATTTCGAAAATATGCTTTTAGGTCTTAAGAGGTGCGTGAAAAGCACCCAAAATAATCATTCTTATTTATTCGAACATTTACGGAAACAAGTGAAACACCCCTTTAACGAATTCAAAGATTATATCTTTATTAATCTCAGTGATATGCTCGCTTGCTATTGTTTCGATCGGAAACTTCCAGAATCCAAACCCATAGTTCGATTTGAAATCTCCTTCTTACATTAATCATTTGTAACATACAATATAAATTTAATGAAGATGGCATAATTTTTCTTAAGTTATCTTAAATCATATGGCAAAAAGACAATTGATCAACAACTACCCCATAATATAATAATACTATGCTTTTAGTTTTGAAAATTAAATATCATTTTAACTTTTATGTGAACATAGTTCATTTAACAGTTGTCAACTACTAACAGAAAGTGCAATGACAGTTGAAGTTTTGACATTTGCAACGCAAACGAAAATTGCAAAAATTTAATTTTCGAATAATGAAATTACTACAGATATTCAAATATTGAGTAATAAAAGATTTTATATTTAGATATTATCACATTAGAGATTACGTCACAGCCCCCACCTTATTATAAATTTCAGTCTATTTTCATAAGAAAAACAAAATTCTTTTTTTTTTGAGGGATTCTTCAATAAAAATGACTTGCTCATCAACACCAGTATCATTACTACAATCATTACGATCCTCATCAGTATCATCATCATCATCATCATCATCAATATAGCCAGCAGAAAGCTGATTGCTTTTGATTTTAAAAATGAAATTCTAAAGTCTGTTTTATTTTTTATCAAATTTTTAAGTTTTTCACATTATTTTTTTTTTTTTTGCTTTTCAATTCTTTTCCATCATTTTCAAAAGCCATTTATTTTCATGAACCTTGTTTTAATGCATCTTATATAGAGTATAATATTGTAACTTATTCTTATAAATATATATATATATATATCTGTGGAAAATATCCAAAACTTGATAAGCGTAATTTTTCCCTTTTTGAGATAACATTTGAAGTGGACTGTTTAACATCAAATCTTTGCACTGCCAAAAATAAATAAGCGTTTATTTAATTAAAAATCCCTCAAAAGTTTATAAGAGCGAAATCTGATCTTAAACTTAAGATGGGAAGATAATTTTCATAATTTGCCAAAACATGATTATAATCTTCTTGCTCTTCTAGTAAAATAGCTAAATCAACTTAAAACAAAACATTAATTCCAAAAATCTATTATTACAAAACCAACAGCAAGTTATTTTATGGTTATTAATAATGTTTTAAATAAACATTTTGTGTCACAAAATATTTTTAAAAATTTTCAAACACGTTTATTGAAAAACTGTAATTTTGCGCTTATCAAGTTTTGGATATTTTCCACAGATATATAGTATCTTATTAAATAAAATATATATATATAAAAATTCGAAAAGGCATACCACCTTTTGGCTATAATTTTACCATTAACAGTTTCTTAAAATGAATTTTGTGAGAATATACTTGTTAATTATGTAGGATGAGTTTCATAAAAATAAAAAACAAAATAAAAAAAAAAATACAAAAAAAAAATGAAAATTAAAAGAAAAATATTTATTTGCTATTTTGAGTGTTAACTGGATGGATGGATGACTTAAGAGGTTGAATTGGATGGATTGATTATATTATGAATTTGTTATATTGTTGTTATATATTATTTTAGAAAAACCCTTTACATCAATTTTACAACTTCTGGTTCTGATTCTTCTTCTCTTGTTAAAAAAAAAAAAATTCTTATTTTTAAGAAGTTAAAAGTATTATTAAATTTTTAAAAATATTTCATTTAAATTAAGTTTACCGGAAAATGTTATAATTATAAATGATCTAAATGAATTTAAACGTACAATTACTAGCCATTAACGAAGGGACAAACAATGAAAGCCATAGCAAAATCAGAAGCCTAAGAATCTCCATAGAACCACCAAACATAAGTGAGATAAAAGAAACCATCAAAAATCTCAAAAGGAACAAAGTTGCAGGTATGCTATACCTGGCAAATTGGTATAAGCCGATACAAACAATGGTTCAACTAATTCAGCGCGAATTACATCATTTTGGCTAGAAGAAAGAGCATCAACGGCATGGAAAAAGGGCTTAATTGGCAAATTTCCAAAGAAAGGCCATCTAACATACTGCGACAACTGGAGAGGGATCACACTGCTGAGTTAATATACAAGATAAAAAGCGAAACCTGGCTTGTAACCAGCATCCTAACTCACAAGCTCCAGGTTTTCATAAATAAGTGTCTTAGGATAATATGCCGCATATTCTGGCCGAACACAATATCCAACGAAGGCCTCTGGATACTAACAGGCGAAGAACCCATAGCCAAACAAAACAGACGTTTAAAAAAAGTAAACAAACACTAGGTAGACCTAATATATTGTTTTTCAACTAGAAACTCGATAATAGCTTATACTTAATATAATTGATTGTATATGTATATATATATATATATATATATATGGTTTGAAATAATAAAAGAAAGATGAAGGGATAAAAAAAAAATGAAGCAAAATGGATGAAGAAGGATTGAGCTGCAGTTGTTGATATCTTTGTGCCTGTATCACAAATAAAAAACTCAACTCAACTTTTATTTTGATTGTTGTTAAATTGTTTGAATTGTAAAATTTGATGTCTTAAAGCTTTTTATTTTCATTCTTTCTTTTTTTTTTTTGGGTTAAAAAACTACCAATTAAAGGTTGTAAAATTAATTTTTTTCATTTCATCATATGATTAATAAAAACAAAATATGTAAAAAGTACTTTAGATTTTAAGATTGAATAAAAAAAAAAATACAAAATAAGTTTTACGATCGTATAAAATATTTAATAAGAAAACAAAAGAATCATATAAAGTAATTTAGTGGTCCATTGGAAGAAGCCCTTAAATTTTTTTCAAAAAAAAAGAAATAAAGAAAAAAAAACAAAAATTAATGACAAAATTATATTAATTTTTAACCAGAAGCTCAATGGTACGAGTATATGTTTATTTTAAAATTACTTTAGATTTTTTTGGTAGGTAGATTCGATTTGGATGTACTTGAATATAATTACAACATAAAATTTATAATTTACGAGTATTGCTTTGTTACAAAATCAATAATTAGCGTAAAATAATTACATACATATGAATTTGTAATGTCACATATTTTATATTTGTTTTCAGTACAATAAAAAATTAATTTATAATTTAATATTGTAAAATATTTTTTATTTTAATTCATAATTTGTTGTTTTCATACCCTTCCTTTCATACCCATAATATTCTCAAACTTCTCATCTTAGTTTTATGATCAAGTTTTGATTTATAGCTGTGTAGTCTGTAACAAATGGATATCACATAAAAATATTGAACCGCATTTGAATTAAAAAAAATTAAAATCATTAGATATCGACAATACAATTTACAAACTGGAGGAGCATCTTAAGTTTTGGCAATGACATTGGTTGTAATATAAAGGTTCTGGATGATATTTCCAGAACCATCTCCTGTATTAAAAAAATTGCTGTTTATGCAACTGGATATGAAATTAGGATTGTTAGCTGCCAGTTAACGATATTTGCAATTCAATTGGTATCAGAAGGATTAGAAGTATTGTATATTTACTACCTTGAAAACTTAATTTGAACAGTTTCAACATGGCTTTAACTAAGTGAAAAAAAATGAAGTTAACCCAGCTTTTTTCAACTGCAGTTCTTGGTCTGAGAAACATATAAGCTAACTGAAATATCTTTTACACAGATGATTCAAAATTCTTTCAAGCAACAATATTCTGCATTTTCGATTGCAACAAACAACAACATTGTAAATGTCGGAACTTTTTACAGTTATTCTTTGCTGAAGCACTAGTCATTCTTATCACAATCAAAATCAACCATGCACATTTGTGAAAAACGAGTAATTTGTACTGCGGCACATGCAGTCTTCAACATCAATAATACAGATCTTGAAATACAACAAATTAGAGGGGAACATAATTAAAAACAAACAAAAACAGTTATAACTCCTTTGGGTTCCTGGATATCTGGCTTGAGTATTATCGGAAACGACCTTGCAGCCTAAGAAAAACAAAAATCATCGTTTCCTCATACAATCTTCACCTGGCAGAAGACGTCCTTTAATAAAGGGAATTTTACAATTACAAAATATATTTAAATAACCCATTACTTTTTACTGAAGCACAAACCCATCACATATCAAGCAAAAATAAACTATTAAAAGTTTTTTTAACACTTTTCACACCTCCACAATTTCCGAACCAAAATAATATTAAGTATAATAAGAACATTAACTTTTTTAGTTCTTTTTCTATTAAAATGACAATGGAACCCATAAAATTATATTATTATGGGGGCTCTTCAGTTCTCATAATACTCCACAATAAGGTGTTTATTCATTTTTTATTAAATCTATTAAAAATTACTTTTAAAAGAATTAATTTTTTTTGATATATGAAAACCGCCAGACATAAAACATTATTATTCCTATTATTTCATGTGAAATAGTTCTATTCAAAACCACAGTTTTTTTTTCTAGGACACAAAGTAAAATTTTAAATCAATAATAAAAATTAAAATAACTTTTAATTTTACACAGTTATTGTGGTTTTGATTGCGTTTAATTTTATTACTATGTATATAGAATATATAAGGCCTATAATAAAATAATAGACTAAATATATTTTAAATTTTATTTAAATTTTATAAAATCAAATTAAATACCGTAATCGAAATTACCAATATTACTTTATTTGTTAATTAGATCATTATTTCTTATCTAGAAAACTCAAACTCCAATTAATTTAGTGACAGATCAGTAAATAAGAAATAGAATTTAATTATTTGTCTCCGAAGAAATAATTAAGTAACAGTGTAATTTTTAATTTGAATTAAAATTTTGACATTTAAACATCGATTAGAATAAAAAATAATAAATGGGTTAATTCTTTAATCTTCTAAGCACAACGAGCACAGCCAACAACGTTAAAATACTTCAAAAGTTGTCATACTTCAAAAGTTAAACATATGGAAAACAATATAAATGCACATGAAAGTAACAACAAAGTTTGAACCCAGCCTTAACGAAAAAGTTTCTCAACCTTAAAATTTTGCGTTATTTTGACAGCTAATTTTTTATGTTTTGTCAGCCATTTACATCTATTATTTCTTATTCGGTTGAAATTAGATTACATAGATAATTTTTAGAATTATAAAAATTATAAAAATTAAATTCATTTATCATATAAAACATTTAAAAAAGTTTCAAATAAAATTGTATTTTTAATTATAAATAGTCAACTGATTGCTACGTTTTTTGACATTTTGAAACTTCGACGCTACGTTATGGCTATACACCCATTGTTCCCATAGTATAATGCTTCCTTGCAAGTTCATCATCCAATTTTTTCTTTATATCAACATAAAATTTTAGAATTAAAATAAATCAGGTTTTAAATGTAGTACCGATCTGAACCTACGAATAAAGGGATGGTACGAAAATCAACTAAAGATCGGAAGTCACAGTTATAGATGAACTTATAGCATAAATGTTGTTTGGCTATTAGGTACTTGTCTCTTCATCTGAAAATGTGAAGAAAATGTCTAGAAAACGAAGCTTACTTCAAATTAACTGTTAAAATAGCGTATGATCTTCAATATGAATTACAACTCCTTTTTTCTCCAATTTTTGAATACCTTTTGAAAATTTAAGGATTTGCTAAACGACTAAACGGTAATCAATAGCACATTATATTTTACTAAAAATATCTAATAAAAGATCAATTCAAAAAAATTTTGTCAAGAAAATCGTAAATTTTTGATTTAAGAGATCTTTTTAGTGGTTTTTTTTTTATTTATTTTATTGTTCTTGTTTTTTTTTTTTTTTAATTTTTTTGTCATGTCTGACTAATTCTATTACAAATTGTGGCTATTCTACGGTTTAACTAGTATCCGCGTAGGACCAAATGACTATATATAAAAGATAGCTGGTGTTGCCAGCTTTCAAAAAATATATAGCTTTAATGGCGCATATTATCCTTTAAGGACGAAAAGGACATTTAAAAGTATCCTTGTTATTTTAGTCTATTTTACAAAAACCGTTATAACTAGCAATCTGTTCAATATATATATATTCAATCAAACTATTAATTAAGATGACGGTCTGGAGAATATTTTAACGTTTATTTGAGGACGATAGGTGTTGCCGTTTTGGAGATATTGCAATTTCAAGTGAAAATTTAAAACAAAAAAAAAAAAAGTTTTGAACTTTCAAAAAAACCACTATAACTATGAAATTTTCAAAAACACCCTGTATTTTTTATTATACTGTTAGAAAGGTCTTTTGACACTCTTTCCAACGGTATATAATAAGTATGGTATGCGTTGATAAATAGCCCCACCAGAGAACATGAATGAAAAACTGACACAACAATTTTATTAAAAAATACATTTTCATACTTTATTTCTCATAAATTTATTTTGCCTTTTTGTTGGGATGGTGTCATAATTCCAAAAAAAAAATTCCAAATTTACAAAATTCCAAAGAAAGAAAAAAAATAATTCCAAAAAAAAAAATTCCAAAAAAAAAATTCCAAAAAAAAAATCCAAAAAATATTTCCATAGCTTTTCGAGCAAGAATTTTAGAGTTTGTTACAAAATCAGAATTATACGCTTTTTCCAGAATATTTATATATTTGTATACGTGAGATTCTGAATTAGGAGGGATTTTAGAATTGGATTCAAAATCAGGGTTTCAATAATTTGTTTAGCGGGGCTGCCGCCCCCACTATTCTTAAACTTTTATTTGTTGAAATATGCATGTAAAAAATAATTAGAAGAGATTTTATAGTTGGCTACAATTACAGGATTATACGCTTTTTCCAAAATATTTATGTATTTGTATACGTGAGAGTCTGAATTAGGAATGATTTTAGAGTTGGATTCAAAATCAGGGTTTCAATAATTTGTTTAGCGGGGGTTTGGGTGCGGCAGCCCCCACTATACTTAAACTTTTATTTGTTGAAATATGCATGTAAAAAATAATTAGGAGAGATTTTATAGTTGGCTACAATTACAAGATTATACGCTTTTTCCAGAATATTTATATATTTGTATACGTGAGAGTCTGAATTAGGAGGGATTTTAGAGTTGGATTCAAAATCAGGGTTTCAATAATTTGTTTAGCGGGGGTTTGGGGGGGGCAGCCGCCTCTATTTTTAAATTTTTATTTGTTGAAATGTGCATGTAAAAAATTACTGTTATTAAAAAATATTTTGTCATTAAATTTTGATTTTTGGAATTTTTTTTGTTTGGAATTATATTTTTTGGAATTATGAAAATGGAATTTCGGAAATGGAATTTTTGTTTTGGAATTTCGTACCCAACCCATTTATAAACATATTAAAATTTGAACATAAAAACATAAAAAATGTAAAACATATCAACATTTTTTTTTATGCAAAAAAAATTACAAAACAAAAAATTTTTTATTTCATAAATGCTTATATCTTCTAAACGCTTTAATATAGACAGACCTTATGTATGCCCAAATTATAGAAAAAAATAAGAGATTTCCAACGATGTAAAAATATTTAGGGGGTTTCCTTGCAAAATTTTGAAAAATATGAGTTTTAGAGAAAGGATGTTAAAAATTTTTTTTTTTGTAAACTCTGTCAACTTTGAACTACAATATCTCCAAAACGGCAGCACCTATCGTCATCAAATAAACGATAAAATATTCTCCAGACCGTCATCTTAATTATTAGCTTGAATTAAATACATATATATTGAACAGATCGCTAGTTATAACGGTTTTTGTAAAATAGACTAAAATAACAAGGATACTTTTAAATGTCCTTTTCGTCCTTAAAGGATAATATGCGCCATTAAAGCTATATATTTTTTGAAAGCTGGCAACACCAGCTATCTTTTATATTTAGTCATTTGGTCCTACGCGGATACTAGTTAAACCTTAGAATCCCCCAAATTGTATTGATCATGTACAAATATCATATATTTTGAAATATTTTTTTTTACACAATTTTGAATGCATTTTATATAAATGTGAAATTAAAACAAAAAAAAAAAAAAAAAAACAAAATATACCATTAGACCATCAGTAAAACCCAAATTACAAAAACAAAAACAAACACCAAAATAAAAGAAATAAAATTTTTTAAAAAAATATTACACACTAAATACAAAAAAAAAATAAAATATAATTTAATGCTTTCATGATTTTATTGCGACAGGTATTCTTTTGTATTCTCCCTTTTGTTACCCTCTATATACAGACATCTCTTTCTTTCACAAATCGATTCGCAGTAAATTTGTCCACCATTAAACTTTTAACATTTAACATTAAAAATTTTATCGCTTCGTTATTCTCGCTATAGACGTTCGTTTGTGTTGTTATTGTAATGTTGATGATGGTCTTTTTACATGATTTATTTTTGACAATTAAAATGTCAAAAAATAACGCTTATAAACCAATCATATACACACCAATTTATTTATATTTTTTTTTTTTGGAAATTTTTTTAAACTGCATATTTAATTTGTATATATATATATATAATATATAGAGTAGAAAAAAAAATTTTACCAATTTTTATTATAGCCTTATGTAGGTTTTTTTTTGACATAACATAACCTATAAAATATAAAAAACAAAACATACACATATGTACATAATTATACGAGCATATAATTTTGACTTTTAATGTTTTAAAAAATTTAATTGTTTTTATTATAATTATTTTTCAAGTTATAAAAATTTTCGATGTGGAAAAATAACCGCAAATTTATGGCCGATAAATATAATTTGAAAAAAATAAACAAACAACTGCGCTTTTCCAAAGAAAAAATTACTATTTAATCGAAGTAAGATCTGATAAATATTTAAGAATTAAGAATTATCACAAGTCTGAGTTATTTTGAGGTATATCAAATTAAAATCTAACAAAGTAGTTAGCGTTTCTAAATTAAGATGTCTAATTTTTAAATCGGTTTCAAACGCTTTGATGCTGGAGTTTCACTTTTATTCCATAAGACTTTGACTGTTAGATTCTTAATTTGACGTTTCTAAAAAGGCTTGCCGATTTTTATTTCAAGTCTAAAAAAGCAAGATTTGTTTATATTTTGATAGTTAGTGAAAAATTATGAAAAATATCTTCAAAGTTTCTTATCATAGGATACAATTGCGATTGCATCCTATGATAGGAAACAAGGTCCCATCCAACTAAAATAATATACTTTTACATGGAACCGATTTGCCAATGCCTCAAATAAATTATAAGTCGCTTGGTCATAAAAACAATGTCTGTATTAGATAATCTCTAACTTAAATTGAATCTTAAAATAAAATGACAGTTTTTAACAAGCGCAACAAAATATTTCTTGACATTTCTTGAAAATAAAAATTGAATGTGTATTATAAAAGGACATTGTAAACTTGACTGAAGCAACCTTAACAACCTTCTTTGAAAATAACTCACTTCTTAAATAAACAATTTCAGTTTTATTATGTAAATACCCGAAAAACGTTTTGTCATAATTTTAGTAATTACATATGATAAATTGTATAAGATATCAACTTATGTATATTTTCCAAAAAAAAAAATTATTATATTTCCAAAATAATAATAATAAAAAATTAAAAATAAAATTAAAACAAAAAGGGGTGCATATTAATCTAAAAACAATAAAAGTTATGTACGTATATTTTTATTGAAGACTTCAGTCATAAAATCTGAAAATTAAAACAATATTATATAAGACCATAGTCAAAAGACGTTCCCACCAAACTAAATATGAAAGGGTTCAATTTTTTTTTTATATCTTAAATACTTTGTACAAGTAAAAAAATTAAAAATACCCGTAAATTATAATGGTTTTAGCCATTTAATACTCAAAAAAATATTTAAGAACTAAAAATTATTTTGTTTTGCCATTATAAATTTCAAATAAATATTCATCTGTCATTTTTTTAAAAATGAAATTAATTTTTAGAAGAAACATAGAATGAAATCCAGGTGCATAATATTATATGCGGTTTAATATCATTAATTTATTTATTATTATTTATTAGTAACCATGGATGGCTATTAAATATACTTGTATATATACATAAATACAATATTAATAATTTCAAATTATAATTCAAATTTTTACTTGAGAGTTGAGATTGAGAATGATAAAATGCATAAATTGCAGGGGATAAATAGCAATTTTTGATTAAAATATAATTTTAAGAAGTTTCTGCATATCATATATATAATACATATAAGAGTTGGCGAGACCTTGCCAACATGAAAAATAAATATTTCACATCTCGAATTATTATATATACTTCACAAACTAAATAATAATGCCAATACTCATACCTTTAAATTCATTTTATTCATGATTATATAATTTCGACTTAATTTCGATAGTTAGTGCAGTGGTGTGATGCTTTATTTTTATGAATGTTTCGTATTGTAGATAGTGATTAAATTTATTTTAATAAAGTATTATGTCTATTAAATGGATAATATTGCATATTTAAAATATAGCGTTTTTTTTTAATTTTAAAAAGTAATATTTATACAAAATGTAATTTAAAATAGTCAAAGTGTTAACAAATTGTCTGAAGTAACTCGGTATTGCAAAGTATTTAAAAATGACAGTATAAATGCTAGAAGAGATAAAATACTTTGACAAGAATGCCTAAAAAAGCTGTGCAATTGATTCAAACACAGGGTTTTCACTTTTTCCATAATATAAACATTTAATCCTAAATTAGGGGTTATTTAAGAGATGCCTTCAAAATCACGATTATCCGCCTTTTACAAATTATTTATATATATGTATTTTTGCGCATACAAGATTCTCAATTTGAACGGTTTTGAGTTGGATTCAAAATTAAAGTACACTCTTTTTCCAATTTAGCTTGATTTTGTGATTTATGATTGATATCAAAATTATGTTTTTTCACTAAATTTTATATATATAAAATATTAATTATATTACAATTTACAAAAAATTAAAATGTATTTTTAAAAGCCTTTGATCTTGATTATCAATTTTCTTCCTTCAAAAGATCTTACAGTATTTTTGTAATGTCTGTAAAATTTTATTCTATAGTTTTTGTAGGAATTTTAATTTTTAATATCTAGAATGTTTCATTCGAAGTCAAGAAATTAATTTTTATACCTGTATAACAGTCTGGGTACCTAATTTAGACCTCGCACTTTATAGTCTCACGTTCATTATTAGTTTTCGAAATAAATATTTGAATTTTTGAACTGTAAGTATTTTCAGTACTTTTTTTACCGGAAAAAATGTTATTTTATTCAGATTCCATATGCCCCAAATCATTTTAAAAAAATTTAATATCAATAAAAATAAAAATTCTTAATATCGGAAAAAAGGAAACATTTAAAAAAAAAAACAAAAAATTCCCATAAAAAATTCTTTGAATTGAAGAAAAACATTTAAAAAATATTTTAGTCCCTTTATAACAACAGTAATTGTATTGTAACCAAATCTTGAATTGAAACAGTAAGTCTCAGTAGTTTTTAAAAATATAAGAAGCAAAATAACAATAAATTAATTGTTTTGTAGTAGCCTTAAGTATTTTAATTACACAAACTGTCAACCCAAGTGTTCATATAAAACAATAATCGCGACATTTTTTATTTTTTTGTTTAATTTCTATTCAAATCCTAATCCGACATTTTTAAGATTCCCATAATAAAATATTGATCATTAATTTGTTGTTTTTCAAATAAAAAAAAAATATATTTTGTTAAAAAACGAGGAAGAATGTAGTTGAGTAGACTGTGTCAACTCTGAGATATCCGTATGACCGTAATATAGACATTATATCATTCGGTTAATTACTTTTGGCAAAATTTTAAGTACACTATGTACAAAAGGCAATATAAGTCAAAATGCAGCTCTTCGAACCTCTTCTACTATACCGACTATATTTTATTCAGACGTTGGTCATTTAAGTTAACTACTATTAAACATCCAGCGTTATTGTGTAGAGTAATGCTCATGTGAAATATGAAGTTGTATGGCAACTACTCGAACCCACTGCAGTAGACCACGAAATTTTGCAGAAACTTTGGCGATAAAGCTATTTTTGGCAAAAATTAAAATATCCAGCTTACTATGTATAAAGTTATTTTCATATAAAAGCAGAAGTTGTATGACAGCTACTCGAAGCCGGGGAGCAAAATGAAACGAATATGTGGAAATTTCAAAATCCTAACTTCTTTATTTTTTGAGTTATCGTGCTGATGATTTACTTAGATTCTTATCCGATCCATACCTTAAAGTCTATATCTACCCCCCTTCTTTCTCTGCCTCACAAACGAAATGGCAAATTTAGTATACCTTTTTCACTTGTAGTCATACGAGTATAATGAAATAATGTTTTCCTTACTGTTAATGTAAGAATCAAAAATTTCTTTTCAGATCAACCAATTTACTTGTGTGTGTTTTTATGTTTATTTTTTCAAAACATAACCATTTACAAATTTCTTTAATTTATTTTATTTTTTTGTTTTTTTTTTTATTGTTTTTCTTTTCGTTTTTGAAAAATCATTTTTCCTCAATTTTTCTTTCTCACAGCATCCCCTGTGGCATTTTTATTGAAACTTTATTATATATTTTTTATTTGTTTTCTTTTTTGTTTCATTTTTAATGCAATATTTATTTGTTACAAATGCATACATTGTTAAATATTAAATAAGTGCCATTATTACATTGCATTTTGGAGGGACAAAATTATACAAAAATATATTTATTTTTTTAATATATCTGTCTGACCCTTAGTTTAAGATTTTCAGAATAAAACAAAATTATAAATGATATAATTCAACTTAGAGATAAATTTTTTTTTATAAAGAAATCGAAATAACTTGCCACTAGAATGGTTCATTATGTTTTTTACCAATTCAATTAGTCAACTTGTTGGAAAGCTAGTGGGGGCTACAAGTGGTCATTGCATTACTGTAAAAATTCCTAGTGGTTTAAAATTGATTTTGAGCAGCTCTTAATGCTCAAATTTAAATTACCCTTCTAACGAATGATTTCCAATCTTACAAAAATTGGTTTTCAACTTACATACGTTCTTATTCTTCGCTAACAGTCTATTTTCCTCCAAGTTCAATTCCCTTTATCCGAATCTACAAACACCATGCATAAAAGAAATTTTATCAAAATTTTTGGGTATACCGTGAAAAAAAATTGTACCCATTGTATGGCATTTAGAGCAGTGTCATTTTATTAAACCACAGGAAAACTGTTAATTTCTGATTATGCTTCCCTATCGATTTAAGAAAAATATTGAAATTTTGAAGGTCTATGGAAACTTTAGTTGATGACAAGGAAGAAAATTAATAGGTTCGAGATGTTGATATATAGGACTTAAAATAATTTTTGGGCAGAAAAAAGAATCGTCATTATGGAACTCAGTTATAACTTGGTTATGTACTAATATATTTCGGATAGATTACCAAAAATTAAAATGAGATATGTACAAGGATTTAAGAAAGAGGAGTACACAACCACTTTTACAAATCCTCATTGGCAAAATGCAAGAAACTTTGAGAAACTTTGAGTTTTTGATCAACGATGAAGATCAACAACAATTGATTTTTATCATAATTGCACCTGAATAAGATGATAGAATCTACATATAGATATTAGTTAATATATATTATTCGCATTACTGATCCCAAAATTTTTTTTTAATATACAATTCTATTTACGATCAAAATTTTTACTTTAATATTATTCAAATATCAAATCAAAATTTATATACTAAAGCATCAATACATTAGTAAGGATTAATCCATTTTAATTTATATGAAATAAATCATAATAATAATAAAAAAAACTCCCAAATGAAATTTTATTTCAAAAAATTCCAAAACATCTTCCTGGAGGGTAAAACATTTCTTACTGTTTTGACCTCTGTGTCAGATTTTTTGTTACCTTTTCAATTTTTTTTTTTTTTTTTTAATAAAAAATATAAAACAAATTTTTCATTTAACAGACTTTTTGTCCTTTATTATAATTTACGGTTAAGATTTTGGAAAAAGCAAACAATAATAACAATAATAAAAAAAAAAATCTCTCAGACCTAAAAGAATTTCCTGGCCAAGGTCCTCAACTTTTAACAAACAACCAAAAGAAAAAAAAAAAATAAAATTTAAATTAAAGAATGGAAATTCAACATTTCAGGATATTGAACGATTAATGATTATTGGAGTTTCTTCTTCTTCTTCTTCTATACTTTCAAAATAATGCCAATATAATTGAAAAAGGAAATAATTCATCAGTCCAAAGAAGGAAAAGAAGTAAAGAAAAAAAACTATACAATAATAACTATATACTAATAATAAAAAGGGATCATAGTTTTTTGTGTTTTTTTTTTTTTTTTTGATATTTGCTTGGCTCGTTGTTGTTCCTGAATTGCGTTATTTGATTTCCGGTATCCGAAGAGATCGAAACAAATAAAAAAAAATTGGCAAAATAATGATTTTATAAATATATATAATATATAGAATATATATAAATGCTCACGTTCAATATATATTTAAGTCCTACAATATAATTGTTACATTGATTGGATATTGAAAAGTTATTTTCAATTTTATTATTGACTTTTTAAATACAAAAAAATGGAAAAATTAAAAAAAAAAAGATAAATGATTTATTTTTCATCTCCTTCTCATTTTTAAACTCTATTATTTCTTCTTATTCTTATTCTTCTTCTGTTTCTTTTTCTTCTTTTTTTTCCACACTAATAAATTTTTATTCAATTCTTTTAGCTTTAATATACAATGCCATTGCAATCAATTGAAGATTGAATTGCAATTCAATATACATATTATATATATATTTATCTACAAATGATCATTCATTTCTATGATGATGATCTTGATCAAGAAAAAAAAAAACAAATAATTAAAATATGCAAGGGTATTAAAAAAACACATTTCCAAAATTAAACAATGTTCCTTAATCCCTGTTAGAAATTTATTATACATATTAGAAAATTTGTAAAAAAAATACCTTTCCCAATTTTAAGGAAACCCCGTTATCATTAAGAAAAATCGTTAGCAAATATTAAAATATAATAAATAGAAGCTTAACTTTTTGTATATTGATTTGAAAAAATTTGGACTCAAGTTGCAGATATATAAAAATTACAAATTTTAAATTTTTGATCCGATCCTTAGCTCTCAAACCGAAAGACACACTAAAAACACTTTCGAAAGCCTTATACTTATAATGATTTAATTTAAGATCAAACTCCTCTCAAAATGTCAAGTACCTTACTTAAACCGTTTGGAAGGTATAATAGGTCAAATATTTTTCAAAAATTGTGTTTTCATAACGGTATATCAAAGTACCGTTTTTTAACTGTATATTATTTTTTATTACATATATTTATAGAGCTGATAAAAACAGTAATCGTCTAGCTTTGAAAATATTGAAAGATTGAAAATATTCCTTATAGTAATTTGATTATGACAATTCATATACAGTGTCCAGCCCTTAGTGGTACATAATTCTTAACTTCTTCGTAATTCTTCCCGGAGTACTTCAACTGCCATAATAATTTTTATGGTTCAAATGACAAATCCCACTTCAGGGCTTAAACTTGAGAATGAAGCAAAATACACCCCCTTAGTAAAGCAACTTTTTGTAAGTCTAGACTCCATATATCACCTCCAGTGATCTCCTTCTGTAGATCACTATGCGCTGGATATCTTGGGGTTTTTTGAACTTTGGAGGACACTATTTTAAAAAAACTACTTTTTCTATCAAATTAATAGTTAAAATTTATTTTCTTTATTTCAAACGATGTAAAAGTTTTATAAACAAAATGTCGGATGAACGGACAGAATGAAATTATACTGTCACATGTTTTTTTGAAAATGTGCTAAAAAAACAAAATAATCATAATGATGACCATGATTACGAAATGAATCTGATCTTGATGTAGTTTTGAAGACGATCATGATAATGGTTTATACAATGATGATGATAATGCAATTTTTTTTCTAAAGTTCAGTCAATTTAAAAAAAACTTTTTACCAAATCTACTGATTTTAGAAGAGAAAAGTAAACACCACAGGATCCAATGATTGATGATGATATGGTATACCAACAACAAAAGTAAAAAAAAAAATTAAAAGTTTTTATATTTTGCTTTTTTTTTTTTTTAAGTAAAAGAATTTGATCTCATCTTGTCTACGTCTTCCATTTCATGTGTGCAAACGGTACTCAATATAAAAGAAAAGACAATCTTTTAAGTAAACTTTTATTCATTGAAAGTTAAATAAAAACAAAAAAGTAAAAATTAAAAATTAAATTACAACAATAACAACAACAAGAACAACAAAATAATGAGAAATAATAACTGCTAAAACATAAGCCTGGAAAAAATAAAAAGGAAGAAGAAGTATAGTAGAAGTACCAAAAAATAAAAATATAACAAGCAACCAAAATCTCTTTTTCGATTATAAAGACGAAAACAATAAACGCTGCTGGTGTTCAATATCGATCGATATCAGAATGATCTGTGCGATCTCTGTAATGACTTGTCAACAGTAAAGCACGATTTAATTTTTATTTTGTTTTGATTTTTTTTTTATTTGTTTTTTGTTTTTGTTTTATAAGTATATAATATAGAACGAATATTTGTTGAAAATGTTGCTGTTGTTGTTGTTGTTGTGTTTGCATTATTATTGTGACTCGTTTTAAACTTTGGTATTTAAAAGTTTTTTTTTTTTTTTTTATTTACTTCAAACTTTTTTTTTTGTCGTTGAGATTTTGTTGTCATTTCTTTCAACAACTTCAACAAAACTGATTAAATACCAAAAATGAACAATTTGAAAATTCAAAAACTTCGAAATTAACTTTTTCGAATTAAATAAAATCAAATTAATTTTTACGGAATATTTGAAGATTGACTTAAAGTCTTTAAATGGTTGAAAATATCTGTCAAAATTAATCTTGTAGTTTCACGCTCAAAAACATGGAGTTTTCCAACTCTATCAACTCCATCAAATTTAAGGGTTGTGCATTTTTTTTTTTGAAAAATTTAGATTACTGTTGAAATAATTGAATCTTAATGGTGATTTTAAAATTAAAATAAGATTGATAAAATTAATAACGTGTTTTTGGGTAGTGAGTGACTTTAACAAACCAAAACCACACCCTTTTTGAACCAAACTTTAGAAAGAAACCTGTGATACAAATGTACAGTTCTGTTACAGTGATGGGAATAAGGAATGATTTTAAGATTACGGGGAGGTTTGGAATTTTTTAAATATTTGGGATGGGGAAAATTTGGAGGGATATTAAGGAGAAAGATGTTGATAATCTTCTTAAATTTAATTAAGTCGTACTCATACGAATTACCAACTTTAGCGAGCACATTGGTCGGAATATGGTTCCATAGTCTTGACATGCGCATAACAAACGAATTTCCATAACTCTTGCTATAAACTGTGTTTTAAGCTGCATTACAAGCCGTGTAAACTGTTAAAAATAGAACTTTTCAAAAAAATGTTTCGTTCGTTATCAAACTCTTTCACATCTCCGCTATTTGTGATCTTTGAGTTTCAGACAACTTTTGGTCAATATAGTGATGATGTAAGGGAAAAAAAATTGTTTAATAATTTTCTTTCTAATTAAGGATTATGATCGATTATGAATCAAATTATGATCTGATTATTAATACCTTTCAATAATGGCGGACTTAAGAAGAAAAGGTCAGGCAATAGCCTAGTTCTTCTTAACGGCAACGAAATCCTTAAATTATCATTATTTTGCACTTTCGAAATTTTCAATTTTCGTAATTAAATACTAAACAATACCAAAAAAAAAATGGTTTAACTTGTTTGAGTTTGGTTTTTTTTTTTCGCTTTACTACTGTTTTCGATTTTTTCTTTTGATTGTTGTTAGCTTTGCCTTGCTATTTTTACTGATTATATCAATTTCAAAGATTGAAAAATGTAACATCGGCTTTTTATTCTTTAAGTGCACTTTTTTTTTTTTACTTAAAATCTAATGTAACAAAAAAACAAAAAGTAAAATGAGATTTTAATGAAATCTTAGACAGGTATACGAGTATATATATATATACATACTTTAATAATATAAGAACGTCGCGAGGTAATTGAGATTATTTCTTTAAAATAAAATAAAAAAAAAAAAATTTAAAATAAAACATTGGTTTTTATTAATGGACAATAATTCGTTTAAAAAAAAAAAAATATCTGTTTATATGAACAGTAGAGATGACATGTTGTTTAGTTTGTTTTGTTTTTATTTTTTTTTTTAAGATTTTTTTTTTCCCTTTCAATTACGACAACTATGTGAACATTTTTCTGGACTAAAACTTAGTTTTTAAAAGTTCTTTTATAATTTTATTTTTTTTTTTAACAAGATAACACAACAGAACACAGCGAAAAAAAAACCCCATCTTTTATTGATCCGATGATCATTATTGGCGTCAATTTTTTTTTTGTCTTCTTACATAACGATTTAAAAAAAATAGAAAAGAACTAAAAAAACTGTACGATTAATACCTGATTAAATCAAAAATCGAAGAAATCAACAAAATAATTATATATATACCTATATATCATTAAAAAAAAAAATAAGGTATTAAAAAAGAGAGGCGAGAGACCTCTTCATTAAAAATAAATAAAAATTATATATTTTTAGAATTTTCACGTTTTCTATAGAGGTTTGTAACTCCCTTCAACATGAAAATTAAAGCACGCGAAAAACGTGATCTAAATCTGTTAGTTTTGTTTTTGTAATTTTTTTTTTTTTTTTTATAAAAGGACCCTTTTTTTTTTTTAATTGATCACCTGTACAAAAAGTTCTCTTCTTAACGTTTGCACAGAATTCTTCAAAAAAAAAAAAAAAAACAAATATAAGAAAGGAAAACTCGCATCAGAAGCTTTAAAAACCCTTCTGTTTGTTTTTTAAAACTAATTCATCTAAATTAATCTAGATTAAATGAATGAATGTTCACGATTAGAAAAAAAAAAAAAAAAAAAAAAACAAACAAAAAAGCGATAAGATTTTTTAATGGATCTGCTGTTATAAATTTCGAAATTTTGACATGAGAAATAAATACAAAAAATAAAAAAATAGATGTCATAGATTTTTTAATTAAATAAATACTTAAAAGATTCCTATATAGAAAAAGTAATTATATCAAAATAAAAATACTGATTATCAATAGATGTGAAATGCGATTAAGGATGCAATTTAATGACAAGTTTGTTTCATATTACACATATTTGTTTTACGTTATAATGACTCACGAGAATTAAAACCGTGAATGGAAATCGATTGAAAAGGAGAGCTTAAACTATTTTAATACCCTTGGCTATCGAAATGGATATAATATCTAACCTAAATGGATTGGTGACCTAAAACTCGCGTCTTTTGAGTTTATGACAGTTTCACTTTCGAGTGTACGAAATTATAGTTGAATAAAAATAAAACTTTAATTTATTCTCCAGTTTTTGTCACCAATGCCCGGACTTTTATTATTTAATTTTAAAAATAATTAAATTCAATTTATTTCTCTGTTGGCTATCGTCTACTGGATTTAGCAGCCGTATATGTCCTGGACGTTTGGTTAAATTCTTAATAAAATGCTTTGATATTAATTTCGATCCATTGCTATATGTACCAATACAACTGCTCAGTTAAGATTGCTAATGCTACGTAACCAAGATTATAGTTTTCGACTAATGTCTTTTTACCTTCAAGTAAAAATCTTCAAAAGTAAAACTAGTAAACTTCAGGCTTCTGCCTCTTTCAAAACAGTACTGCTCCATATTTTCCTTGGTGTACCCTCTCGTCGACGGCCTTGTGGATTACACTCAAAAAATTGCCTTGCAATGTTTTCTTCTGGTTTCCTCAAGATATATCCGATCCATCGCCATTTTCTCTCTCGGATCTCGATTTTAACCATCTCAGGTATGTGTGTTGGTAATAATTTGTGACCAAAGAACTCTTAAGATGCGGCGAAAACAACCGTTTATATACGTCTGCAACTTTTTGGTGATATTGGCGGTTACCTTCGATGTTTCACAGCCGTATAAAAGTACTGATTTGACGTTTGTTTCAAATATTTTTATCTTTGTACGCAGGGCAATATTATTTGACTGCCATATGTTTGAGAGAGTTCCAAAAGCAGCTCTAGCTTTATTTATTCTCCTGTCAACATCAGCTTCCGTTCCCCCATTTGTTGTCACCATGCTTCCTAAATAATTGAACTGCTCTACTTCTTCAATTTGACTTTCTTCTAGTAAAATTTTCTGATGTGTTGAGTGTTCTGTACGCATGTTTTTAGTCTTGGCTGCATTTATTTTTAGACCAGCTCGTTTGCCATACGTGTTCAAATTTTGGTACATTTCGTTCAGACCACTTCTTGTGTTTGCCATGAAAAAATATGACATAACTATTAATAACTAACATAACGATAAGCAAAAGTGATGAATTACAACCCTGTCGAACTTCTTGCTTGATTGTTTTGGGTCAGTCGATCTGATGTTTTAATTTTGGCTGTCTGATGCCAGTACAAATGTTCAATGCATCAAATAGTTTTTAGATAGCGCTGCGTTCCATTTTTAATCAAAATTGCTTCAAGTACATAGTTAAATTTCGAAATTCATTTAACTGGTTGCCATAGTTATCTACGAAAAATAGTTCTAGAATTAATTGTGACTTAAGATTATAAGATCTTGATGATAATTTTAATTCTCCAAATCTAAAACAATATAAGCAAATTAAAATTCAGTTTGCAATAAATATTGTAAAAAAATTAAATTAAAAATATGTCCCCATATATAATAGTGCAGGGTAATACGACGCTAGGCCACACATATTATGTAGGTAATTCGAAATTTGTCGGCTTGAGTCCAATTATACTTTCGGTTTTTCATTTAAAATTTTTCTTTCAAAACAAAAAAGGTTAAAATCCTTTCTATATCGTACAAAATCAAAATTTTACTACCATCATTATATTTTCATCCTTGCTTAAACTAATTTTACTATACTATAGTTACAAATCTTTTTATTAAATTTTTTTTAATTAAAACATAACTCAGTCGGCAATATAAAATTATGTCATTTAAAAGAATTTTTTTTTATCCCACATTAATAATCAAAATGAAAAATTAAATGAACAGACCAATCAACACTATACAATCTCCATAGAGAGTTCTGTCAATTATGACTCAAAAACGAAAAAAAAAAAATAAGAAAACCTGGGAAACCCCTTTTTTTAACTTTTCATTATAAACTTTTACTCTCAATAATTTAAAATTCCTTTTTGCTAGCTGTTTTGTAGCCCCCTTTTTAACATATATTATTGCATGCGTGATTAAAATTTATAATCAGATTTTTTTTTTTTTTCTTTTGTCTTTTTCATTCATTTTCATAATTTTTTTTTTTTTTTTAATAAACACATAAAAATATTTTAAATTAAAAATAAATATTCTGAAAATATTAAGAAAAACAAAACAAAACAGAAAAAAACGTTCTAATGAGGCGCGATTCTAATATATTGCATATTAGGTTTAAATTAAGCCACCGGTGAGGGGCTACTAACTGCTTAATTTTTATTTATTTTTTTATATTTTTTTTGTTTTTTTTTTTTTTTTTGCACCCAACTGTGATTGGACACAGTTTGAGTTTTGAATCTTTTTTTGTATTGTTACTGTTCTGTGTTCGTTTTTATCATTTTGAGTAATCTTCGGTGTTATCATTGTTTTTTTTTGGTTTGGTTTTCATTGGATGACAATCCTCTTGTGTTGGAACTGCTATGAGAATTTTGATTTCAAAGAATTTTGATTACCTATTGCCCCCAAGACGTACTAAAAATTCCATTTAACTTTTTTTGTTTTATTTTTTTTTTTTTTGGATATTTTTTGGTGTAAATTTCATATTTATTTTAATGGTTTTTTTTTATTTCAGTGTTTTTTTTTGAAAATATTTCCAAAATGTCAGATTTAATATAATTATATAATATAGGTGCACATATTATTGAATCAGAAGAATTTCTGGTCTTTCTTTTAACATTTCAATATTTTTATTTTTTTTTTTTTTTTTATAAAAATGATGACAGAATTTTTAATTAGAAAAACGGGGAAGAAGTAAAAAAATATTTATGGGAATCACTTTTAATTTTGAAATTAAATGGTGATGATGACTGTTTTTTTGTTTAATCTGTTGTTGATGGGGTGCAATTCTGTATAAATTAATACATATAATAAAAATTAATATTTATACCTATTTCAGAACATTTTTAAGTAAGGAATTATGAGTTAATCTGAATGTTGTTCATTCTTAGTTGGAAAATGTAAAATTGACTTTCTTTTTCAATTTCAATGATTGTTTTTGACTTATTTAAATGCGATCGTTGATCGTTGAAGGCGCCATAATAATTTGTTTTAAAAAGTTAGTGTAGGTTATATCATTTCCGGATGGTTTCCTTTTCATTGTTTATTTTAATTTTTTGAATATATTGTTGTAAGAACATTTTTATAATTTAATATTATTATTAATGAAAACTGTTTACAGATCACTTTTATAATTAATTTCCTATTAATTTTACATTTTTGTAAACACGAGTTAGTTAATTCCAAGATTAATTAAAACTAGGCAAATAGCATATTAAGATATTATTTGAAAAAAAAGAACAATTTATTATATGTAGCCATCAAAATTCGGGTATTCAGGTATTCAATAATAAATCTAACCATATAAGGAAAACAATAAAAAACATATGAAAGATTAAGAGTGTATTTTCATTAGAATCAGGGGTCCGGTTATTGCGAAACTGCTGCCAAAGGTCCCTTTTGTTCACAATATTTAACAGCTTCATTTTTATATTGCAGGAGTCAATATTGTTGAAGAATAATAAAAAATAAATGGGCTCCGTGGCGTAGTGGCTAAGGAAAGTGACGTATCGACTAAGGAAACGCGGATTTAATTCCTGCACAGATAGAGAGTTTTTCTAAGAAAAATTACTGAAGTATTATATTAGTATTGATTAAAAAACCCCCTTGCGATCAAATATAACAACAGTTAGTGTAATATAATTAAGTAAATATAATAAAAAATAGGTATTGGTATAATCACCTATACTATAATATTAGTAGTATCCAAGCCTATACTATTCTTAGATAGGTCTGAATAACCGATAGTCTTAAAATATTGCATAATCTTTTATAATATGAAATCTTAATATAAATAAGTTAATTAAATACAGTTTTAAAATTATAGTAAGTACTTATTGATTTATGTTTATTAGTCATATTGTAAAAAATTCCTCCATTTTATTAAATTTATGACGAAATCTAAATCAAGAGCTACTTCTAAAAATATCAAAACGCCGTTTTTTTTCTTTTTTTTAAATAACCTTTCTTCTTCTTATTTAGCCCAAAAATTTGAAATTGAATTGATATTCTTGACATTTTAATTGACAGATCTGTATCTTTTAGTAATTCTATAACAAACAAATGTATTCATCATCATTTCCGTCAATAACATTAAAATAAATTACTCGAAAAAAAATAAAAAACAAAATTCAAAAAAAAATGATTTAAAAATAGAATTATTTCCAAAATTGTCTGCATTATTTAGAAACTTGTTTTATCTATAATATTGTTCTTTTTGATGTAATATGGTGCTAACAAGGAAATATTTAGAGATGTACATAATTAAGATGAAAATTTGTTTAGAACATGAAAGAAATTATTAAACAAATACAAAAATTCTGTGTTATTCGACTGTGATCACGCAGTTGAAAGAAATTATCGAATTTCATTAAATTAATAGAACTATCTTTTTTTTCTTTGCACAGGACTTGCACAAAGCCTTTCGACCAACCCCTATTCTGTGAAACGACTTTCATTTGTGACCATGTCTTGTTCATTTGTGTTATTTCTCCCTTTATTGTTCTACACCTAGTCTTTTAAGATCTTTAAACATTTCTCTTTTCATGAGGGTTTCATTCCAGCGCATGTCTTACTATGCAGTTTAGAGATCTTCTAAGAATGTAACCTATCCATCTGTTCTGTCTTTTCATGATTGCTGGTTCTTGATCAGTGGCATTCCAAAGATTTAAATTACCCTTTCTTCTTGATCAGTGTATTTTGCATATAATTCGAAGATATTTGTTTAGGACTAATTTTAAGCATATATATAATACTTAAAAATAGAGCTAATCTACAGCAATTTTATTCTCCAAAAATACTTTCAAACTAAAGGTCATTACTTAAATCTGCGACAAAATCAATAATTATATAAAATTTAAAATTCCGTTAGACTAATATCAAAATTTCTGACATTATTTATCTTTAATTATTAAATTTTTATTCTAAGTTTTATTTAGTATATTTAATTTTTTTAAATCAATTTAAATAATTATATTTTAATGTATCCTAAAGTTGTTTATGACAACCAAAATTAGGTTTTTTTCAAAAACTAAATTTTTTTTCTTAAAAAATTCCCCCAAAAATTGAATTAAAAAAAAATAACTTCCGCTGATTACAACAACAAACTATATACATCATATAAATGACATTTAAATTAATACAATAATAATATAACAAATTGAAAATAACCTAATACTAAAACATTAATTATTATATTAGACAAAATAGTATTTATTACCCCATAATAAATTTCTCTACCAATTGAATTGATCGGATGTTTATGATAAATTTGATTTCATTATTTCACATAAAGGTTAAAATACAAAATGTCCCACCAGTAAATTTCAATAAGTGAAAGATGATTGTGGGTGGAAAAATTATATATTTTAACTAATTTGAAGCAGTAAATCTTAATTTTTTTCAATCGAATTCTTTGGTTTGCAATTTAGAGTTGACAGTTTTTATAATTTAGTTAAGTTCAAAATCTATGATAACTTTCCACTATCCTAGTTAATATATTTCTGTATGCTTCTCTGTTCAGATTATATTATTATAAATATGATTTAATATAATAATATACAAAATACATTAAGACAATTAGAGTGCCGACCTTTCATGCGAAAGGTCCTGGTTCGAATCCTAGTGAAAGTGAAAAAAACTTGTCTGATTTTCGACTCGACTCAGCTACCATTCGCCATTGGGTTCAAATTAAGGGCTTAATCAATAATTAATAATTATATATCTTTAATAAAAAATACATTAATATAATAATACAAACAAATAATTTAATTGAATAATATAACTCACAGATATAAAATACCATATAACTCAAATACAAAATATTACAATATAAACAAAAAATAAAATTGTATATATTGAAAATCTAAGACATTTATACATGTTATACGGTCTAGTACTCTCTCATATTTAAATTTTATGTGGAAGGCATTAACATCAGTTCTAATAACAAGAATATAATATATAATATAACCCCCTGTTCTAACATGTATATATAGTATAGACAGGCTTGACGTATAGAAAAGCCGATTTGATTAGGTTTGCTGCTGATGCACCCAATATTTGATTGCACATCACAATTATAATATTTAATCAATGAAACAAAAATGTAAAAGAAACACTTCATCAAAATACCTGTCTTTACCTCAGCTATACCTGTCCATTCATACAAAATTAAAATATTTTTGAGTTTTGTAGGTATTTTTATTAATAAAAATTGTTTGTAATTATAATAACAAATTTCTATTAATTCAGGATTTTTTTTTTATATTTTGTTCTTTCAAATATTTTTAAAATACAATAAATCAATAATTTCCCCAAAAAATAAACAAATACATAATTATATGTAAATAGATATACGTGTTCATTAAAATAACCATCAACATACATATATGCATGCATATACGTATACGGAATTCGATTGTTTTTTTTTAATAAATTACAAAATGTCAGAGAACTTTCTTCGCCAATTAATCTTGTAACCGCTTTCGATTTTTATCAAAACAAATTAATTTCATATTTAAAAAAAAAATTTAACAGAAAGAGAAAAAAAATTAAATTAATCTAAACTCTTTCATTAAAAAAAGATGTTAAGATAAATGTAAAAAAAAAAACAAACAGAAAGAAAACAAATATTGAAGGAAATAAAGTGAAGTTGCAATACAAATAAATTGAATTGACAATGAATATAGCGGTAGTAGCTTGGGGCAATCTTAATTTTTTATTTACATTTTTTTTTGGCAAATTGATTAATTTTTCTTTTTCCAGTCAATTGTGTTCAACGGCTTAACAACTTTAAAGGTAATAACAATTTTAAATTAAATTTACCATTTTAAAATAAAGTGTATTTAAGTGTTCGAACAAGACAAATCGAGAAATGACGTTTAATTTATTTATTTGTATTGTATTGTAAAAATAGTAAGTGTTTAATTAGCTATTAATTTAGTGAATTGAATGTATGCTAGACTTATGGTAATAAATTTATTTTTGATAATACTAAATAGAAAAATATTTCAAAAATATTCGATCAACCTTAACTATATTTTAAGTTCTTGAAATATTTTTGAACTTAATTTATAATTTATAAATTTAACAGTTTCTTACCTCATGGAGAGTGATAAGGGAGTTTACCTTTCCCTTTTAAAGCGTAGCTGATATATCCATTTTTTTAAATTTTAATATCTTATTTTTATTTAAATTCTTTTTTAAACTTTAACTTTTATTCAAAAGTTAAGAACAATTTGGGGTCTAAGTGGTGTAGGGGGTAAGCATTTGGATCATTTACCGAGGTTACGTGATCGATTCCTGCCGTACATATCAAAAGTATTTAATTGATAAAAAAAAATGATTACATACCTTTTGGAAAATAATCTTTTTATATAAAATCGCCTTGGTGACGAAATATATAAAAGTAAAATATGAAATATATGAGATAAACAAGACAATTAAATAATTTTTCTGATATAAATAGTAGAAAGTATAAGCGTAGGAATTCAAAGCAGATCACAAGACTGAGGTGATTGCATCAACACCTAATACGTAATTTGCGCTAGCACAAGGTTAGAAACCTTCATTTAAAATATAATTCCCCATCAGGGATTTACCATAAATGGATTGGGGGATATCAGAGGAAACCTAGCACGGATTACTCTTCAACATTATGAAACTTCTATAGTGTAAAATAAGGAGCACTACAGCGCATTTTTCGACTTTGTTAATCTGAATTTTAGAAATATAAGAATTTAAAGACTATAACATGTACAAAAAAAAGCTTATTTGCTTTGAAAATATATTCAAAAGAAATCATATAAGAACAATTTAATCAGTTTTACTATAAAAACTGTTTAGAGAGTTAAGGTTATGATGTCAGAATCAAAGTTGTTTTCCCTTTAAAGGGAAATTATAAGCCTGTCTTAATAATTTTGACAGATCTAAAATTTAACCCCCGCAAACAAATTACATTTAAAGGAGCATCTATTAAATGTTAAGCACACCAAATGTTAATGTACTAAAGATTACGATTGTATTTACATTTTGGAATTATCACTATGAAAATAATTAATACGTTATTGATGTTAATTACTTATTATATTATAAATATTCCTTCAATACACAAAAAGCGCCATCATTTTTGCATATAATTAATCAAAAGTATACTTAAATATATACAAAACTATACATACTTCATTTAAACTTTCATTTTTAAATCATTTGTATGTTTAATTAAAAAAAATTATTAACAAACATTATAGAAAACAAATATGTATATAAAATCAAAAAAAAAAATAATTCATCAATATCGATATCGATTTAAACATATTCGATTCAATATTTTTTGTTCCGTTAATTTTACGCATGATTTTAAATTTCATTTTCATACACTCAAAAAAAAAAACGTGCGTATAAAAATTTTTTTTTACAAAATCTACAATTTTGAACTGTAAACCTATATTATAGATCTCCATATAAAAAAAAGATTTGGTCAAAAAAAAGTTGTAGAAATTATTTGCCGCCAATTGGCGCCTAAATTCGTTAGTTTCTTGTTTATAATACACCAAAGTTTAATACTGCTTCTATTCAATTTTTTTTGCCTTTATTTTTGTTTATAATGATGATCTCGATGAATTTGTTACGTTCATATTATATTTAGTCGATGAATTGTTATGTTAGTTATTGTATCTGTTCATCATTATTTTTTTTTTTTTTTATTTTTATTTTTATTTTGATTCGATTTAATTTAATTTCGATGTATAACAAACCATCACTTCTTCTATCTTTTTTATTGGGATCCAAATAAAAAAAAAAAAAACAAATTGGGTTTGTATGTAAAATTATAATTTCATGCTAATTGAGTATGGTTGTTTTTTTTAGGGAATTCTCATCTTTGATGAATTTGTATTTCATGGATGTTCCACGGAGAAAATGAATGGAAAACATATAACACACGTATAACAGCAAACAAATAAACAAAAAAAAAATACAAAAACACAAAACTCTTTAATAATAGTAATAATACAAAAGTTGATGACGCGAAAAGGTGTACATATTACATATTATATTAATTTAAAAACAGAAACAATCAAAAACAGTTTTCTACAAGTTCGATTATTGAAATTTGTTACGGATTGATTTTTTGAATGAATGTTTGTTTTGACGGGGTGAAATAAAGCCTAGAACAATAAAGCTTAATATAGACTTTATTTCACTTTGGAAAGAGTCAAATCTTCGTGATTAATTTTGGGAACACTCGTAACTCTCTCGTTTTCTTTTTAAAGGGAATAGTAAAGCTGGGAGGGAATCAAGACTCAAATTAGAGCTATCGAAGACCACAGGATTGACTAGAATATAGAAACTCGAAACTCTCTCAAAGCTCTACTCTCTTTTGGCGAAATTAAATCTAACTGTAATTTATTATTTCAATAACGGGATTTTTTTTTTAATATTTTTGTTTTACAATTTACCTCACATGTTTCAGTTTATTTAAATACTAAATTTTCAAAAGTTGGTTGCAAAATCAGGATATTCGCTTTTTCTAGAATTTATATATGTCAATAATTTGGAAAAAGTGGCAAATCTGGTTTCTTAGTTTTCGAGTATAAACTTCTCCAAATAAATACATATATAGAAAGACCTTTACTTTCAAATCAGTTTATTAAGTAAACGCGAACATAAACGCGAGTACAGTCTGCTTTGCTCGAGTTAACAGCTCCCATTCCTTGGAGAGAAGCTTGAAGAGAGTTTTGAAGAGAGAGATTAAAGTAGGAGCCAATCGAGACTCGAATTAGAGGTAGAGAAGACCACAGGGTTGACTAGAATATAGAAAATTGTTGTAAAACTTTAAACGTTAAAAATATTTGAATTACAGTCGACTATTAACCTGGAATCAGTATGTAGAAACCTGTAGACTTTAATTTTCTTTAGAAAGATGAATATTACGAAATTTTGCAAATTATACCTTATTGCTCTGGGCTTTATTTCTTTCTGTCGTTTTGTTTGATTTTTGCTTTGGAAAATTCGGAATAAAAAATTATGCCGACCGCGAATTAAAGAAAAACCCCCAACTATATATACATATAAAAAGAAGGAAGAAGAACCAATTTATTTAATTTTAGAAAAAAAAACTGATTTCTTGGGCTTTTATTTTGTTTTGTGTCAAACTTATAAATGTCTATACATCTGAACCCAGGTCGGAAGATTTCGATTTGTTTTTTTTTGTATTATTTATTAAAAGAGACATGAAGGAAACAGAATTGAATGTTTGTTCCAGTTGGAATTGATTTACCTTTGCTTTGTTGTCTTTGTTTTTTTTTTTGCTTTAATATTTTCATTTGTAAATAATTAACACTTCTCACGGTATAATTTTTTTTAATTTTTTTTTTTAAATAGAAAACAAGAAGAATATTTAATTAAATAATAAAGTGATTTCTATTTCATTTGATGATGGTGGTCAAATTGTTAAACGACCTTGTTAATTATATATATACAGTTTTTTTTATTAATTTTGTATTTTTAACATTTTTTTTTAAAATGATATTTTAATGGAAATAAAGGGATAATTAGTTAAAATTGAAAGTTTTATTATGATTATATAATTAATTTATTGATTTTGGGTTGTTTGTATTGTTATGCAAAATGTGTTATGAGCCGCAGTATATCAAAGCAAAGAGATTTTATATATGAAGTATGTACAATATCCGAACTCGCAAAATTTAGAAGCCAAAATTCATAATTCAAATATAATTAAATTTAGAAAACCAGAAAATCCAATACATGACCTCTGGCCGATTTTTTTAAATAAGGTTTGTTTTAATAGTACTCTTCTTTTCATATTTGATTTCGAATCGTATTTGAATCTGAATTTAACACTAAAATTCATCATTATCCAGTATCTCGAATACACATCCGGTAGATACCCTTTCAAAGGTAGATAATTCTGATTTTGAATTTAATTCTAAAAATGCCTCTAATTCAGAGTCACGCTTTGAAAAAGTTGACCCATAATTACCAACAAAGTAAACCAACCAAGGTATTTAAAATAGTTCAGGGGTTCAGTTAATATATTGGAGTTTTTTTACTAGCCAAATAGTTAAGTTATTGTCATGTTTAGATTAAGGGGTTTTTGCCTCATGCTATATATTTATATTATGTGATCTTGGAATTTTACGAACTTCTTTCTAAAAATAAAAAAAAAATGAATTTTGTGGCTTTTTAGGTTTAGATCAGCGATTTTAAGAACTATACTTTTACTTAAAATATTATGTGATTTTGAATATTTGTAACTATTCATTAACTTAAAAAAATAGTTGATGTTAATTAAAATAAAAATTTTTTTAAATTAAAAATTCTTCTTAGGAAAAGGTGATTTTTAGATACAGTGGAAGTAATAATTAGTTTTTTTTTTTTTTAAGTGTGACCTTTTCTACAGATTTTTCAGCTTAGTTTTTAATTTATGTGAATATTTTAACTTTATTCAATAGGTTATAAAGAAACCTTAGTACCTATATAAGCTTCAGTATACTTTTAATTTGAAAACGAAAAGGCAATCTTTTAGTTTATATATATCTAAATAAAGGCGCTTAAATCTACCGCTCTGTACTGTACAATACTTTTAAACCAAAATAGCAAATCAACAAACCAAAATATCTTCTGGTAACAATATTTTTAAGGCAAAACTAAACTATTTCCAGAAGTCAAATTTAGAGAAATTCTAAGAGACAGGATAATCTGCCTACTAATTTTTTTTTTAAAACAAAATTTCAGGACATATATAAATATATGTCATGCAACAAAAGGTTACACCCTTATTGACCTCAAATTTTCTAATACATATAGTTTATATACCTTAAAAAACATTTTAAACAAATCCTATACGTAGTTGGTATTCTCCCACATTTTTTTTTTTTTTTTGGCATGCATAAATCATTAAATTTTTTTATTAAATTGTCATTTGGTACAACCTACAAAATGTGCAAACGCACAAATGAAAAAGAAAGTATATATATGTATATATATAAAATCTATGAAAACTAGAAAAACCGAAAAGGAAATTACTATGAAATTAATGAACTCATGTTTAACAATTAAAATTTGCTTAATTTTTATCCTGAGCTTGGTTCTGTGAACAATAGAACAAGTTAAGTTAATAAGTTAATTATTTAAGAATTAAGTTAAAATTGATCTGTCCATTGGCGTCTACTTTTTCAAATTTAGTTTTAACAATGTTCGTATGCATATATGATAAAATACGATGTACAAACACAATTAAATGAAACATGAAATAAAGAAATATAATAAAAGCACCCTTTATTGCGTCTCATAATCTATATTACAAAAATTCAATAGATTCTCCTAGGTTGAGCAAATTTTTAACACAAAATTTCTAATAATTTTTTAAACACAAGTGATGAAAAAACCAAGGGTTTTTAAAAATTGCATTTCCAAAACTTTACAATATTTCATACTGAATTTTGGGAATGAAATATATTAAAATTAATTTAAAATATTATTATTTATTTATTTCGTACTTAAAATATAATTTCAATGCAATCAAGTGTCGAAAAACCAGTGTCGAAATATAGTATGGGAGCTTCAATGTTAACGTTTCATTATGGAAATATATAAACAGATACCTACTTAAGTTGTTTAATATTTAAAAATAGAAAATTTTTAATATTCGAGTAAATTTATACTGATTCTCGAGAATCTAACCATCTTCTCCCCCGGCTAAATTTTTCAGGTTCAATGAGTTAAATTGTGTTCTCACCGAAAGTCGGATATTTTTTTAGAATTTTATTATACATATATGCAAAAATGGTTGAAAGTTAGAACCTTCATCCATTTTAAGAACTCGATTTTAGCTTTAATTGAGTTTCACATAACGGTAATTAAAAATACATTTGGCAACTCTATATCTTAACTTTACATATATTTATAAAGCTTATAAAACCAACTGTCTTTTACAGTTTTTAAATTGAAAATATACTTTAGAAAACTTTCTTGCTTCGGGGGGCTTAAGCTCCGTAACGGATGAGACAACCGAAAAATAAAATATGTTGTTCCATGAATATAAGTTAAGTGTGTTATTGAACATATTTAATATCCAAAAAATTTTCACCTTTAAAGTTTTACAAAATTAATAAATTAATAATAAAATTTAATTTATTAGCGAATGCATTTAGACATGATTACACGCCAACACCAGCATTCTATTTTTTTTGATTTTAAAAGTAAGAGTTTCGTCCATCCAACACTGTTGAACTCTTCAGTAGGTTTTACTAGTGTTGAATTACCTAGATAAATTTTGATCTAACAAATTCCTTTTATACAATAAAAATTATAAGGATCATCAGTTAGTTGTAATTAATAAATCAAAAATTTTGTTCCTTTTAGTTTAGTTTTCGCAATATTCATTAGTAGTTATAATTTAATTTCTCTAGTTCAAGGGGTCGAAGTTTTGTCAACACACAAACATACGGACGTCACATAGGCGGAAACCATATAAGTAAGTTTTTACAATTTTTTTTGAAAATGTGCTAAATAAAAAGTCCACCAAAAACTGTTCGACCCCTTTTTTTCTATCCCGTATAAAGCCACGATCTTTCACCCTTACATCTTAAACCACTGCAATATTAACAAATAAAAAAAAATTTTTTTCTCATCACGCCCCATTATAAAAATTATTATTAAAACAAATATTACAAACCCCTTTCACGAACATCATTTTACAAGAACATTTTTTTCACTATCTTTTTTTTCACAGTTTTTATAGTTCAATTTTCATGAAATTACCCTCGTTTTTTTCCCTGTTTGTTGTTCTTTATTTTTAAAAAATCTTAACATATTTTAACTTGTAAAAAAAATTAATAACAATAATTATTACCCATAGTATAAATAATATTGTACAAGCATATAGTATATAGCATTAAGGGGTTTTTTCAATATTTGATTGCCTCTTCAACTGTATCATACATCAAAAATAAAACAAAAAAAAAATTGTAATTTTTCCCTAATTTCTTCATAAATCACAACAACAGGCCATCACATCATTTATTGGTACCATTGATCATTAATCAATTTATCGATGTTATAAATTTCTGAACTCAATATATATTCTATAATATATATTTTATTCTCCATCTCTTTCAGTTACAAACTGAGAAATATAAAATTACTTTACCCATCATATACTCGTATATTACTCATCATTAAATAATTTTTGTATATATATATAGTTGGTGTATATTGGGTTAAGTCAATCATATGATTCACATGCATTTTTCATAACTTCATAAATTTGATTTCATTTTTTCCCTTTTTTTTTTAATTTTACTATATACCATTAAAATATGTATAGATCATTTTGGTATGGTATGGTATGGTATCTGCGTTATTATACTGGTATTATGACCTTTGATCTGCAATCAATTCTAAGATCAAAATCTGAACAACTCAAATCAAAAATTATCAAATCAAAAAATAGAAAACAATAACAATAACAGAAACCAGAAAAGAAGGTTAATCAAAAGCTATGGTTTGAGAAAATTATATCAGACTAAAGGAAAAATTACCAGTTAAAGTATTTTCTTTAGTCTAGTAGATTACCAAAAAAAATAAAAAAAAAAAATAAAAAAATTAAAATTATACGTGTCGTGCATGATGGACATAAAATGAAATCATATTATTTTCCAAAAAGTAGATACTATTTATAATTCAAAAATATTTTACTCTAGTTAAGAATCAGATTAAAGTTATCAGAGTTACCAGATACTGAGAAAAGCTAACGGGATTTCCTTCATTTTACAAAATTGAAGAAGACCTCGATATTTTTGTTGTTTAACACATTGTGTACGAACCTCTTAGCGTAATCTATAATGGTCTTAAGTTATCTTATGAGCTATTAAATTTGATTAAGATTTATGCTTTCAAAATTGAACCTGAATCTTAAGAAATCTTAGGCAGTCTTAGTGAATGACATTCCGTTACGCTATTTTCAGCAAATGTTTTGCAGTGCTTTGGAGCAACTTGTAAACCTCGACTTTAATGGAATAAGTACATCCCAAATTTTTCAATATTTTTTTTATATCTAATGTTACTTGACCTTTCTTGAGAAATCTTCCCAAAAGTAAAGATCCATTTAATTCTAAACGTGATAGCGACAATTCAGATCGAAAATGTGGACGAAATATTTTAAGATTTTGAAAAAATTTCCAATTATATGATGATTCAATGTCTAGATTTATAAATGTGAAATGAACGAACGTCAAACTTAACGTAGATTGCTTAAGATTTGTACGACGACAGTAATCGTAACCATAAAGAAGTAAGATTGTTTAAGACTATGTTATAAATAGTAACAAAATTGCGTTCTTACTTTTGTAAATCATCGACCATGGTATCCGGCAATGGGAACCAACAACATTTGGATTAGGCAGTCAGCTGAAATTCCTTTATTCAGTAAAAGTTAAACCAAATTCTTAAAAAATCTGGTTTGATCTAACACCATTTGATCAATTGGTATCGTCTACGCAGGCACCTTCCAAGTTTATATAATGTACTTTACAAAAAGAATCTAAGCAAAGTGAGAAAGAGTATTACTAAATTTGTTTATTCAATTATTTTTTTCAACTCTGTTCAAGACAAAACACAGTTTCTCGGAAACTACGTTTGGAATTGAATCCCTTAAAAAGAGTACACTTACATAATTCGGTTTTCTAAAAACGCTTCTTGAATTAGTTCGAAGCGACAGCCTCTAACACATGACAAAATATTGCCCACCTTTTAAAACAAATAACTACACATATTTTCCTCAATTACATATTTTTGCTTTAGTCTGACGATCTTCTCTAACTTTTATAGAAATTATTAATCCTCTATAATAATTTATCAAACAATCTTAAAACCTATAATAATAACAAAATATTAATCTCACGATAATGATGCTTCAGTTTGTTACAGTTTCAAAAAAAACCGAAAGAACCGAAAAAAACATAAAACTTCTCTCCCGCATCATCATATCATATTTTACCCAATTTTTTTTTTTTTTCTTTAAAAATTGCAATTGTAACCATTATAGGTTTACTTCAAATGCCTACTACAAAATTTTATAACCACTTTATTCCAATCTAATAAAAAAAAATATTTGTAATAATAATCTGTACCTCAAAATCATAATCGACATTTTCTAAAACAAAGAAACTCATCAAACTATTAACTATATAGCAATCAATCTTTAATAATAAAAAGAGATGATCGCGCAACGTTGGTTTATTTAATGATCGCGTTCGTCGATCGTTATTTAACAAACATTTTGATTTGTTTGAATTGTACAACAACAGGAAAAAATAAATTCATCAAAAATTAAAATTAGATTTTCAATAATATATAGGTATCCCCCACTTATAAGGGTTTTTTTTGGAATTTCTCGTGTAACTTTTAAATTTCATATCAAAAATTTAAAATGTAAAACAAATGATCTTCATAATGACAGTGTGTTATATATTTTAATATTTGATATTCACGCAATAGACCTAATTTTAAATTAATAGAATCTAACATTATAATCATGAAGGTATACAGTATCTTTCAAAAAAAAAAAAAAATTGTAATGATGTAAATGATAAAACTTATGGATTGCAGTTAGGTATGGATTTGGTAGGCAGTTATTCATTGACAATTAAAATGAGGTGGATTTGGTAGAAATAAATCTTTAAGTACAAAGAATAAAAGGTCCATGTGTTTATGAGAGAGCCCATATGGAATATAAAAATATTTTTACTATATACTTTTGTAATTAAACCGACTAGAAACTTCAGAGATCATGATGATGATAAATGCCATACGGTATCTATAAATTTTTTTTTTTTTTAATATAGTTTAAGTTATATTTCCATTTTTTAAGGGCCCTGATTTAATTTGAAACAGTAAAATAGTAAAAAAAAAAATAAAAAACGAATTTCATCAGGTACAAATAGGTTCTTATGTTTTTTATGTTTTTTATATTGTCTAAAAGGTACAATAAAACGTCAGCCGGTTGATTTTCTATCTCTTTTTATCTTCAACAAATTAATAGTTCATAAAAAGGTTTTTCTTCATTAGAAAAAAAAAAAAAAAATTGGCGGACCTTATATATTGTTTTCAATTTTGTTAAACCATTTATAATATAACAAAGAAATAGAAATCATCATTTTTCTTGTATTCTTGTTTGGATTTGAAATTGTTGTCCATCCATTTCTAATTCAATTCCACTTTACTTTTTTCAATTTTTTTTTCTTAATTTCATATTTTTATTTTTTTTTATATATATAGGCTCTGAATTCTAACTATTCTATATACTATTTTAGATGATGATTGTTGTATTTTGTTACAGGGGCCACTCTTAAAATAATAATAAAAAAAAAATCATTTCTTTGGGTAAATTCTTTTCAAATCTACAAATATAATTAAATAACAGTGACTTTCTATATTTTTATTACAGAATGTTATTTTTTATTATTATTATTTTTTAATTTTAACTCATATTTTATATTTTTTTTTTTTTTATTCTCTTTAACTGGGTAAAATATTATTTTTTTATATATATATATATTATATATGTATATACTTAAAATGTTGTAAATAAAATTAAGATTCGTAAATTAGTTTAAGGCAGTTTTAATTTTCAAATTTATAGGTTAGGATATGAACTTTTTTTTGGAATAGTCTAAATCATCGGTCGGGAACCGGCGGCTCTGGAGCTGCATGCGGCTCTTAGCTTCAAAACCTGCGGCTCTTAATTTGAATAATATTTTTAAAAAAATTCGCTGTTGCCATCTAATGTTTTCAGTATGTTTCTGAAATCATCACCTAAGAAACAAACGATATAAGTTTCGTGAATTAGTTTTCTAGTGTTTTTTGAATTGGTAAGGTTTTATTGCTGTGCATTACAAAAATTTATTAAATAATTAAAGTTATTAAATACAATCGATAATTTAAATTTTGTTAATAATTCAATTGAATTATTGAACCACAATGAATGCAAGAAAAAGAAAAATCATTGATGAAAACAGAAGTTTCAATAAAATGTGGACTGAACGATTTGCATTTATAGAAGTTAATGGGAAACCTCAATGTTTGATTTGTAATTTAAGGATGCATGGAAAACATTCAGATTTCAGCGTTAAGTATTCAGACGGCGATAGTAGAAAAAAAGCTATTCAAGAATTACAAAATAAAACATTACTTCAGCAAGGATGTTTTTCAAATTGGGTAAAATCTTCATCAACTTCAAATGAAGCAAGTTTTGAATTGTCATTAGAGATTGCGAAAGCTGGAAAGCCGTTTACAGATGGTGAATTTATCAAACAGTGCATGTACAAGGTTTCTGATACGCTCTTCAAAGATTTTAAAAATCATGATGATATATTAAAAAAAATACAAGATTTACCTCTCTCAGCTAGAACTGTTAAAGAACGTATCATAAATATATCTGCAGAAGTATCAAACATGCTACTTTCGGATATTAATGCTGCAGAATTCATATCGCTTGCTGTTGATGAATCTACAGATGTTACTGACATATCGCAGTGCCATGTAATGGCTAAATATATAACATCTTCAGGTGTTCAAGAAGAGCTACTTGAAGTATTGCCACTTAAAAGACACACTACAGGTGAAGAAATTTCGTATTGTAAAATGTTTAAAGAGTAAAAATATAAATTTTGATCGTATAGTATCCATTGCAACGGACGGAGCACCGGCGATGATTGCAAAAAATAAGGGCTTTGTTAAATTGCTCTTTAATTATATTTTTCACGAAATAATTTCATTTCATTGTATTTCATTGTATCATTATTCTTAGGCTCGAAAAATTATAACGAAGAACATTTTAAACTTCTTACAAACTATGAATGGCTTGAAAATTTTTACTTTTTAGTAGATATGACAAAACATTTTAACAAACTTAATCTTAAGTTGCAAGGAAAAGGAAATACTGCTTTACAGTTATTAGAAGAAGTTCTTACTTTTGAGCAAAAACTAGAACTGTTCAAGGTGAATATATCTAACGATCAGTTTGTATATTTTGATAGTTTAAGAAATTACAGATTAAATTTAACCGAAGAGAAAACAGATTGTAAAATATTCGCTGATATAATCACAACAATTTCAAATTCATTTGCAAGCAGATTTCAGGATTTCAAGAAGTATCAGGAAACATTAAAATTTATTTTGCAGCCATTGCAGTGCGATTTAAAATTAATAGACATAAAAGCTTTCCCTGGTATATCTATTGCAGAACTTCAGCTCGAGCTTTTGGAAATTAAAAATAAAAGTATATGGGTAGAAAAACTTCAACACATGGTAACACAAATTGAAACATATCAACCAACTATGGAGGACACGCCGCAGGACATAATATTCAGATGCTGGAATACATTCCCGAATAATTATTTAAACACCAAGAGCCTTGCACTTGGCCTTTTGACACTCTTTGGTTCTACGTACAATTGTGAACAATTTTTCTCTTCCATGAACTACATTAAAAAAAGGTACCGGAGCAGGCTGACAGATGAAAGTTTAAAAGCTTTGTTACAATTGAAAACCACCAAATATGTGCCAAATTTAAAAAAGTTGGCTGGAATGATACAAGTTCAAAAGTCTCACTAATAAATGTTTAATATTATTTGATTCATAACTTCAATATTATATTATCACAATTTTCATAATTTAATATTATATTATCATAAACTTTAATAAATATTGAAAAATTAAAAATATGTGTTTTGTTTTATTTATTATAAAGAAGGGAAAATCCTGCCATTAAATAAGATAAGTCATTTCGTAATATACAAATTTTTTAATGCTACACAAGTTTTTAGCTCGAATATGTCTGTGACTGCGGCTCTTAAATTTCATTTTTTTGAAATTTTTTGTTGATTTGACTCTTTACTTAAAAAAGGTTCCCGACCGCTGGTCTAAATAAATAATTAAAATATGAAATTAAGTTCTAATTAACAAAAATTCAAATAACTTTTCAGAAATTCAGAGATATGTAAAAAAATATCAATTTTAAAGGGCTTGCACAATTTATGGAATAGAATATCAATAAGCTTTTCTTTCAGTTTATTCATTCATTTCTAGCTTTTTTTCATCTGTTCCAGGGCTGCTGTGGTTTTTTAGACTTCTAATCCCACACTTTTTTTTTAACGTGACACATATAGTTTCAGTTCTTTCTCAACTGTTTCAAGTGCTGCAGGCTGTTTTTTATTTTTTTCAGATTTTCAATCTAAAGCTTCCCTGGTCATCGTATTATCTAACCTAACACATTAGATAATTTTGCATAACTTAGCACACATAGTTTGAACTCTTATTTTATGTTATTTTTATTTCAATACAGGACCATTCTGACACATACTCTTAAGTTGTCCACTAAATATTCTGTTTGACCCGAATATTTGAAAAATTGTGCAAAGGCATTTGTTTAAGAAGACCTGTAGCATTCTTGACATTTTTATTAATGGTTAGTAAAATTCCACTTGCATATAAAAGGAATCAGTCCTTTGTATTGAAAACGCATTGAAAATCCTCAGCTTTGTGTTTCTTGAAATCTTTCAAGAGTTCCAACTATTCCTTATTCTATCAAATACAGTATATGCTTCGAAAGTATGCCACATATAGGCGTCATGATTTCTCCATCTGTACCTTTGAAGTTGTCTAGATAATATTCCAAACTCTCTATGAACTTCATTAGTAATACAACAATGTACCATAGTTAAACCATAGTTTTAGGCTTCTTTGATTGTTTCTTATACTGCATTGTTTAGTACTATTTTTAACGCTACAAATGTATACTGCGCTATTTTACAATATTTCAACTTTATTCTAAATCTAAAATATGAAATAAAATTTATTTTAAAAAGTTCTCAAACCATCCTAAAATTAACTTATACACACGTCACATTAATATCAACATTTCAACCTTTGAATAAAAATCATTAAAACATACGTAATACAACAAAAAAAAAAGGTAAAAACTTATATAGTAATAAATCCACCTACTGGGTTCATAAATAAAACGAACAAATGACGGTTCTATTCTATTTTTTTTTTTTGGTTTTTTTTTTTTCTTTTATTTCTTCCCTTTTTTATTTTTCTTAATAAAAATTAAATAACAAAATAAATGAAACTTTGTTTTCTGATCCTAAGTCAAATCACAAGGTAGGAGTCATATTTTTTTTTGTAAGATTACTTTAAAAATAAAATCGTAAAGAACATCTTAACTATTGCTCTTATCCTTCGAATAAATACATATATATATATATATCCTTGTAATTTTCAAATGAAAGATTAATCTTCAAAAGAACCAAAAAAAAAACATACGAATAAACGATCCTGAAAAATTCCAATCCTAAGATAGTTTCAACAGAAATCCTTTTAATACACAGTGAAAATCTCATCAAAAAATCACAAGTTACAATAAGACAACAGATGTCAAAGGAATATAGGAAAAGAAGGCAATAATGACTTGTACAACATTTTATGAAAAAAAAAACCAAACAACAGACTTTTTCGAAACTCTATTGTGAATTTTTGAAAATAAATATATTGACCATTAATTCAGAATTTTACGGGATTGCACTGTTTTTTGGTGGCAATATAAAGTTGGTTTATTAGTATTTCACACAAATAATTAATGGTGGTGTATGGTTTATTCGATACTCAGAAATATCATTTTAATTGTCAAAATTCACCCACCATTAGAGATCTCCAAGTATTTTGTACACTGCACTATACACCACTAGAAAATATTTCAGGACGCTTTAAGAAAATATATATAGTAAGTATAAAGCAATTTCATGCATTTGTAAAATAAAATTAACTGCATTTCTACATAAACTATCTATAGCTCCATAAAACAATTATAACTCCATAAATTTTATGTGTACAGCATTACTAGTTATATAGTTCAGGACACTCTAATAAAACCTGAATAATCATAGAGCAGCTTCATGTACTTGTGATATTTATAGAATGTTCAATACTAAAATTAAAATAATTGATTATATTTAATATTAAAGTCAAAATTTTACTTGTACAATATTACAATAATATATAGTTTTAAACGTTTGATAACTTAGTTTCTTTAGAAAGATATAGTAGTTAATTAACAAAATAATATAATAATTGTAGTGTTTAGCAAATCATCAAATAATAATTCAGGGCACTTAAATGAAATTATAACAAAAGTCCTTTCATTTGGGGTATTTACATACTGTTTAAAACATAAATAACGGCTACATAGGCTTTTTGTGTACTGCATCATTAAAACATACTTCAGGACACTCTAATAAACGTATATAACAAAAGGAAAATAAAAAATAACAAAATTTCTTTAATCTCCTGTTTTTAACCGTCATATGTTATTGGTATACGCAATTAATTCCTTCGACATTTCTATACAAAATATTATATAAAATCATGATAAATTAGAAAATCACAGGTAACAAAAAAATACAAATCTTCCTTATGTTTTCCTTTAAATTTTATTATATAAAAAAAATTTAACCGTCGAATTTAATTCCCCCGAAAAATAACAAATTATTTTTGTGCAATAATTTTTTTTTTAAAATTTTCCCAAAAGAAAATATTCAATCGAAATCCCTATATAGAAACAAGATTTTGCTATTTATAACTCAGAGGGAAATATTAAGTTAAATTCTTGTTTTTAAATAATAAACTGACAGCAATTGGATATTACGCGTTGACAGTAAATAATGCAATAGTATTGCTATTTATTAGCACAAAAAAGGTACAAAAAACCAGGATAATACGGGATTTACTTTTTTTGAATTAAAAAAAATTGAATTTTATAATATGCATTTAATTACAAAATAAAATTGCACCCCTTTCTCTTAAGCATTTATTGAGATATACATAAATTATAATTTTTATGTTTATTGTACATATATCCAATCGATCATTTTGTATTTCATTGACAGCTGTCAAGAATTTTTGACAAATAATAAAATCGATATAAATAACATTGGTGTCTATTTTCAGTTTAAGTTTTTGTTAGTACTTTATTAATTCAATTATTTTGTTCTATTTTATACCTGAAGTATTATTGAAAAATCAAATTTTATAAATAATATACAATAACTTAATTATAGAATATAAAAAGAAAGATTAGAGCCATTTGACAAATTTTAAAAAAGGAACAAAAGTATAATAAACAAAAACTGCATGTGCCCATTATTAAAATGAGTCAAAACAAATTCAAATACAAAATTTAAAAGTATTTGAATTATGGTAATATTAAAACAAAAACGATTCTTTTAAAGTGATGGTCCTTTCAAAAATTTAAATATTGTTCCTATTTCCTGTACAATTTTGATTTAATATTATGTTCTTTACTAACCTTAGCAAATATTCAGATTGATTTATATTTATTTATTGCAATTCCCGACTTTGAGTAGATTATTGCAGAAGTTGTGTTACGTGACCTTTTACCACCAGGACATGATCTTTAACATATAACGTAAACTTTCGATCAAAAACAGTTTCTAATTAGAAGTTAATACAGTTCTGTGCAAAATGAAACGTACGTTTAGAATAAAAGTAAAATTTGACGATATCATCTACAAAAAAAATTGTATCGATTTTCGAATGAGACTTCTTCAATACTAGAATCGAGTACTAGTATTAAAGAAGTCTGAAATATCGTAAACGAAATACTGGTATTTTCAAAATAAATAAATTTTAGTGAAATTAAAAGGAACCTACTCGGTTTTTTATTATTTCATATACATTTAACTCAAACGCTCAATGTTAGATTAAATATTTATTTTCGATGTTTAATATTAATTGAATTGGACATAGTGTCTAGCTAGCGGACAAACAAAATACTTGTCCGACGTTATATTTTAACATTGATCTTAGGAATAATAATTTTTTAGACACTTTGATATCATTTAATAAACAATAAAATAAGAAGTAATATAAACATACATAAAAGGCATTCTGCCTATAAAATTATCAAAATATTAAATGTTATTTTAAAAAATTTATACATCACACCATGGCACTCTGTTGACATTCTTATATTCAAAAATGCATAAAAGTTTAAATCAAAACTATTGTCAAAATTAATTTTAAGAATTTTTTACAAATATTAATAATAAATTCTACGGTGTCATGATATTCCCTCTTAAAATTCTTCTGAAATTAATTAATTAATAAAAAAAAACTTGATATCATTGGACCGTAGTAAGAATTTGGTTTTTTTAAAAAAAACGCCTTCTGACATGTGTTAATATTTAAAAATTTTAATTTAATTTTAAAACAAGAACATATTTTAGAAATTTGTATTTAAAAGTAGTTTATCATACGCACAATACAATGAACAGATACACAATATATAATTATAATAAATCATTGCATTATTAATGAGGTCATGATTAATATGAACTTTTGTGTTTTAAAAATTTAAAATAAAAAAAAAAAACAGAAGAGGTCTTTATTAATATATAACTCCTAATGATGCCTACAAATAGTGAGAAATTTTTAAGGTTTGTTTTTAATCTTAATTAGAACAAAATAATTTTTATTATTGTAAACAAAGATTAAAGAGCAGATATATTAAAGAAATATTTTTTGTAAATTGATTTGATAATTTTAGAACTTAACGAAAGATTTTAATTGGAAGATTTAAAAAATTTAAATAAATAATATACACTCGAAACATTTTAGTTAATTTTGAAATTTGGTATGAATATGAGGATAGAGAAGCTCCAATGTAGAATAACCGAACTTTACAAGAAATATTAACAAACTTTACAGGCTTTACAATATAAACCACTTTATGCAAAAACAAAGTTATACAATCCAATATTTTGGATTTTATTTCCACGTTTTTACACAAATTAATGTATTAATAATAACAAACACTTTAATATTCATTCTCACAGAAGATTTTTTTTAAGTGCTAACTGTTCAAATTTTAGGCTAATAAGCCTTTCTATACCATAGGTACATGTTAGAACGGGGGTTCATATTATATTCGTGTTATTAGAATTGATCTTAATGAATTCCACATACAATTTAAACATGAGATAGTACTAGGCCTTATAACATGTAGAAACGTCTTAGATTTTCAATTAATACAATTCTATTTTTGTTAATATTGCAATATTTTGTGTTTGAGTTATATGGTATTATATACCTGTTTTATTATTCAATTAAATTATTTGTTTAAATTTTGAATTTGTTTATATTGTTATTTTAATGTATTTTTTATTTAAGATTTATAATTATTAATTATTGATTAAGCCATCAATTTGAACCCAATGGCGAATGGTAGCTGAGTCGAGTCGAAAACCAGAATAGTTTGTTTTTACTTTCACTGGGATTCGAAACCGCACATGAAAGGTCGGCATTCTACTAACCACTGTGTCACCCAGTCGTTAATGTTCATATAATTTTCTATTTAGTTATTTTGAATTTTACTTCTACACCGCTCAAATGATTAATTGTCAAATATTTAAATCCTTAACAAAATTCCGTTATAAATTGAAACGTAACAGCAATTAAATATATTTTTTTAAGATATTTCTTCTTCTGCCTTCTTATTTAATTTCAGATTAATCGTTATCAAAACTTTAATATTGAAATCTAAGCCTTGCCAAACTACCCCAATTTAATTATAATAAATTATATTTAAATCGATTTATTATGCGTTAATTCAATTTAGTTCTTAATTTCCAAATCAAATTTTTAAAAATAAATTTATTTAATATAAACGTGACATTTTCAAAAAATTCTTTAGAACCTAAAACTATAAATTTCTCAACTCTTTAATTCTTTATACCTAGAAAAACAAACCCTTAAGGGGTTAATGTAAACCTTTCTTAATTTTTGCAAAAGAAAATTTACTTTTAAGTTTTAAAATACAAAACCTATTGTTTTTTTTTAATAGTATTATATTGAAAATGAAATCAAAGTTAATAAAATTAAATTTTATGATAACAAAATTTATATACAATGATAATAATTAACCTGCCTTTTATTCTATTGTATTCTTTTTTAAATATATGTTTGCAGTTTTCTATACTCGTATACCTTTGTATGAATTTTATTAGCACGATTAAAATTTTTAAATTACAAATAATAAAAAATAAAGATTTCAAGGTTAAAATTTCATTTTCATGGGAAACTAAATTAAAAACAACAACAAAATACGTTTACTTTTTTTTTGTCAAAGGAAATCTCAATGATCCGCAATAATAATTTTTTTTAAGTTTTTATACCTGAAATATCATAATCCTTATTCCTTGCACATATTATATTAATATACACATATATAAAATTATAATATATACATATACAAAAATTTTATACATATACAAAGAAAATTGCATCTTTAATAAGACGCATATAAGAATCTTCAAATGTCGGCAATTAACCATAAAGAACTTCTCAATATTAAATGTTACACAGTTAATCATATTTGACTGGTCTCTGTTTCTACCTTCGATTTTCGTTGTTTTTTTTTTTTTTTCCTACTTTCGAAGATGAAAGATGGTCGAATCAAAAAAATAAAAAAAAAATTCCAATAGTTTAAAAAAAAATATATATATGTATATAAATATAAAAAATAAATGAAATATACATATATAATAGAATATCTAAAATGAAAATTATTTTATCGTAATCTCAATAATAGAAAAAATTTTAGTCCTTCAAGGTTTTTTTTAAGGCACATATCTTTAGCCTTAGGTTAACTTAGGTTACCTTATGTTACTGCAGGTAGCAAATTCATTTTAGTTTCTATAACAGTCATGTCTTATCGTTTTCAAGTCTTGCGTAAAGTTAATATACAAAAAGTGAGCGTCTAGGATCGTCCGCATCATTGTATTTGTCATTTAAATGCTTCCAAGTACTTAATATTAATAAATAAACAAATGGAGATGTGTTATGGACATTTATTGCCCTAGTTATATACCTTAACAACTATCTTGTAGTGCTATGAGTTATAATTGACGCAACGCAAGTGAACAAAGTGTAAATGTCTCTTTAGAAAATTATAGATGCATACTTAAAGAACTATAAATGCGTCAAAAATTATTACAGTTATTTAAGGTTATCTAAGGTTGCCAACAGTGTATCAAGTTCTGTAAATAATTGTCTAAATTATTTTAAATATTTTTAAGAAATTTTTTAATCCTTTTCCACTCTCAAGAGGAGTATACAGCATTCACCAAGTCATTTAGACTCAGCTTCAGTTTCTTTATTCTTTATTTTCACTAATCCGTTGTATACACAAATGTTAAATATATTGCGCCATCTGTTATACATAAGAATTATATATATATTTTTATATACTTCTTATTTTATATTACGATATAAACAATTTTACGAAGTTTTTTGTATTGGATATGATCTGAAGGGGGTTTTGAACCTGAGACTTTCCACTTTAAATTTCAACATCTTAATCACTATATCATTTTAAAATATTTACCGTTATTTAAGTTTAGTATAAAATTTGCATAGTAGTTACTTATTAGAGCCTTTGATGGCAAACTCTCTAATAGATATACTCACAGATGTTTGTTAATCTCATTGAATTTTCACTGGATGTGGCTACTAATTATAAAGTTAAAGCCGGGACAAAGTTTTCCAAGATAAGTTTCTTAACCCTGTATTTTAATTTCAATAGAGCTGATATATAGTTGACCCTACTATTTTCCCCAATCAAATTAATCAACAATAAACTGATGGACAAACAAATCCTGAACTTTTCGATAATTTCATTCAGCAATTTTGTTGATGCTTTTTTTTGCAAAAAAACAATTCCCTTATAAAAGAAAAAAAATTAACTAAAAATTAAAAATAATAAAAAAGTAATAACAACAAATCAGTAATACAACAAAACATTACCTAAAAACATATGTGGAATTATAACAATAGAAACCGACAATAAATGTCTGAGAATTTTTTTTTTATTTCTGGTTTATATTGTGTCCCTTTTATTTTCATTTGATTTTGCAGAATTCCCTAACGGCCTAACCTTTTCCACTTCTTAATTTTTGTTTTTTTTTTTCTTATTTTTTTTTTTTATTTTTTGCAACACAGTAGTAAAATATAAAGAGAATCAAAAAAAAATTGAAAGATTCAATGATGTAAGAGGAATTGAATTCAACAGTTATAATGTAGCATAAAACCACTACTGCAAATTTTATTCATAATAAGAACAAAAACAAAAGTAAAGTATAATTTTAAATTTATTATGAAAGAGGGAGAGAGAGAGAGTGAGAGAGTGAAAAAAAAAACTTATGTTATGAACTTAGCATGAAAATCAATCATATATTAAAAAGTATTATATGGTTATGGATATTATTGATTATAATAACTATTATTATTTATCATTATGTGATTCACATAGCACCATCTTTATCATTATTGTCAAATTTCATTTAAATCAAAGACTTAATTTTTTTTGTTTTTATTTTTTGCGTATTTTTAAAATGGTAATCCTTTGAGCTAAAACTTTGTTTTAAACAAGTCGAATTCAAATTAAATAAGAACATTTATAATAAATTTATAATATCTTTTGTGCTATAATTACAATGAAGATGTATAAAAACGAAAAAAGCCTACTTACTCATAGGCTTTGTGCAAAAATTAAAAGACATAAGAGCAGAACTTTGAAAAACAGGAGTATAAAATATAGAGAGGTAAGAAATAATAAGGGCAATATTTTTAATAAAGCACCATTGTAAATATAAATTTTTTCAATCTGTTTTTGTAGACATAACTTTGACTGCACTCTTTGACAGTTGGGTGGTACAGGGATTAGAGTGCGAACCTTTCCTTCAATAGATCCGGGTTTGAATCCCAATAAAATTAAAATATATCTCTTTCTCGACTTAACTCAATTAGTATTCCCCATTTGGTTTAAATTAATGACATAACAATTAAAAAATACATTAATCATTTATAGAAATATTTTAATTGAATAATATAACTCGCAGATATAAGAAAACATAAGAATTCAAAAATAAAATTATTACAAATAGAATTTTATCTGTTCAAAATCTAAGACGTTTCTACGTGTTATAAGTCCTATAGAACAATCTGATCTAATAATTATATGTAGAATTCAATCAGATAAATTGTAATAATAATATTGTCCCATAATTTATTTATTTCAGTTTTTTGAGCTGATTAATTTAACCCCTTTCTTGAAAATATTCTTGTGAAACCTTTCGGAAAAGAATTAAAACTAACAAATTAAAGATAACAAATTTGCATATGTAGATAGGATAAATTAATTCCTTGGGTCTAAGGATTAAAATTTCAGTTTCGTAACTCTAAATACGAATCGTTTTTTATGTTTTCAATTTCGAAATTTTTCGCAAATCTTAACCTTATCTAAATAAAGATTACCCCTCAATACCATCCAACATAAAAAAAAATACAAAGGTGAATTTCAATTTTTATTTATTGCAACCTACATGTATGTAACTGTATTGGTGTTCGAAATGTCATCTAAAATGACAATAAAAATAAAAGGTACATATATAACAATAAGAAAAGAAAGAGACAACATTTATAAAAAAAAAAAAAAAACAAAATAAAAAAAAATTACAAAAAGACTTAAGGATTCGGTTAATCTTATTTGAAAGGTTCTCAATAGATAACAATAACGTGTGTTTATACATAAAATTTGTCACAATAAAAAAGTTTTTTTTTTTTTTTAATTTCTTTTTTTATTTTTTTATTTATCGATTTATACATGTATGAATTTGATTATATGTTGAACATGATTTAATTTGATGTGTAGATGAAAATTGAATTTAGTGAAAAACCTAAAAAAAAATTAAAAAAAAAACAAAACAAAATTAAAAGAAAAAGTCTAGACTTAAAAAAGTGATCTGTTTTTTATGACAATCTTTATAGAAAAGAATTATTTGATCAAAAAAAAGAGAAAATTAAATCTCATTTTTTTTTTTTATTTTCAGATTTAAAGTATTATTTTTTTTATATATTTTTGTCATTTCTTTTACTTTTAATTTCTTTTCAAGTAACAAAATTATAAGTTGAAGACCAGAAGCAGCTGAAAATTTGAATAGAATAGAAACTGAAGAGAGTAAAAAGAAAAAGAAGAGTATAAAAGATTTTTTTTTTAAGCCAATGACTGCCTATTCACGGTGATTACATTTATAAAAATGATTTTTTCCGTACTTATTTTCTTCTTCTATAAAATTAAATTTAATTTAATTTAATTTTCTTTCTTTATAATATTTTTTTTTATTGTAATTTTAGGATGGATGAATTTCGGTTTTTTGATGACAAAAAGAAATGAGATGAAAGATAAGTGATCACTTTTTTTTGTTTTTTTTAACAAGTTAACTGAATTAAATGAGCTTGATAACAGCACAAGATCTTAAGTACTTAAGGTGGAACAAAAAAAAAAATTTGGGAATTGTAAAGAGAATGACAATAAATCCAAAATGAATTTAAATGAATTCACCATTTCCGATTTGTTGATTTGAAAATTTTTTTTTTGTTGTTTTGAGTTGTCGTTAATTTGTTGCAGTTGTTATTTTTGTTGATATTGGGTGTTGTGGATTAGACAATTTGTGTGATAATTTTTTTTGATATTAAGAGTATATAATTGATAAAAATAAAAATAAAAACAATTACAATTGATGATGTAGAAAGAGGAAATAAAAATAAAATTAATTTAATTGTTTATATCATTTTTAATATTTATATAAGATATCGTAGGTGATTAAAATTATTTTGTATATTTTAAAAAGATTAAGGTTAATAAATTTATATAATTAATTAAAAAATAGATTTTATGTGAATAATAATAATTCAGAAAGTATAAACACTTTTAAATGAATTGGAAACTTAGAAAGAAAATCTTTCATTTAAAATTCAGGATGGCAAAACATAATGTATAGCAACTGGTTATGGTTATTTAGGACAATACTCAATAGTGAAAAATAAGCTTCATTTAAATATTATGTTAAAAAAACAGGACATAATAAGTACCTAATATACATTTAATGGCTGTTATACAGTATTTTAATGTACATTTGAGCTGTCATATGATCGACTCAGAAGCCACTTAGAATAACTTTGAAAATTTTGGATTTAAGAAATTTATTTAAAAATTTAACAAGAATTTATATTTTAGAAATTCTCTAACCTTTATGGCGTTGAACAAAATTGTATTCGAATATTCTCTTGACTGTCCATTTAAAAAAATTGAAGTTAAAAGAAGGCAATGCGTTGGCGATATTTTATTATTAATAATAATTTAACATTTAGAAAAAAAAAAAACTAATTATAAAAAAAGATTAAGAGGAGAATTAGAATTGACTCATTTATAGCTCGAAGAAGTACCATTCATATTGAAAAAAAATCTTATAATTAAAAATATGATTTTGAAATTTCATTGTTGAGACAGCGCTTTAGATTTTTCTTTGTCAGCGCTGGTAACAGTGAAAGAATGATCTATTTAGAATCTCAATCTCCCTAACTGCAGTAGTATAAGCAAATTAGACAAAAATTATTCAATTCTAGAATTTGATATGTAGTTAAATTTTGAAACTTTTTCATGTATTAACGTATTAACGTAAATATAGTTCTTGCAAAAAATTGTTAAATTACAAAAGTATAAAACTTTAGATGCTCATAGTTTTGAAAAGAAAAAAGGTAAAAAAGTCTGAACACTTTTATAAAATTACAAAAGTTCTTTACGGGATTCAAAAAACGGAGTTAAATGTTAATTTATTAAAACTATGATTTTATATTACTATTTTATAAACTCAGTGTTAGCTCTCATACTGAACAATTGCTATCCCATGAGGATCATATATACAGCGGTAAATAGCGGAGCAAATAATAAAAGAACATCCAGATACTTCTTTAAAAATTGATCTGCCTATGATACTCGCATTTATAGATAATCTTTTCTAAGAGATATTACAATAATTAATAATCTAATCATAATCAATATTTTATTTTAAATTTTATATCGAGAGATGCATATACAATTTTTAATGCACTAACAATAAGAACTATTCATAATAATATTAAATATTATTAAAAAAAAAAAATTATCAATAAGGAAATAATTTCAAAGGATTATCATAACAAAATTGATATTGATGATCTTATAATATTCTACCACGATAATTTATTACTATTGTAATTAATCATGGCTTCTATCGCGATGGCTTCTTTCCTTTCTTATATAATTTGAATGATTACTTTTTTTTATAAGTAAAATTTATTAAACAGTACCTACTATATTTTTTAATTTATTAAATTCACTTCATCTTTTTTAATTTACTTCATTAATATATACATATATAATTTTTTAAAAACAACTTAATTCATTTAAACCTACGAGTATATACTAATCCTTCTCTTTATTTTCATAATTTTTAAAATTTAATTGAATTTGAATAATATGTATGTTCGGCTTTATTTTTATTTACTATTTAATTACAGGCATTACATGGTTTAATTTTAAAATAAAAAAAACGAAAGGTCTATAAAGATTAAAGTAATAAATAATCAAATTGCGGAAGATATATACATTATACACATATGAAAGTTTTTAACCAACTTCCGACACTGCAAATACAAAATAATACTTATAGTTATTTTTAATTTTATTCCCATTGAAAATCATTTCACAAGGGAAATTACCGATTTCTATTTTTTTTTTTTTTTTTTTTTATTAATCAATTGAAAATTACAAAAAAAAATTGTTTTATTTTCTCATAATTATAATTTGTTTGATATTATCATATCTGATATCATAATGTTGAATATAAATCCAAAGTAGTTTTTTACCGCTCTAAATTCAATCTTTTCATTAACTCTTGAAATTTTTTAAATATACAAAACAATTTTTTTTTTTTTTTATTATTATTTTATTATTAATGACTAGATAAATCCCATCATATAATAAATTTATATTTTTAATTCAAATTTTACAATAAATCTCAAAAAATTTTTAAATTTTTTGTGATAAGATTTATTTATAGTAAAAATTATAGATCAGGAAATTCTTTTAAAAATACCACCATCATCACCAATCAATATATATATACATATATATATAAATGTATATGTCCATTGATATTTGAAAAAAGATAATACCGCATCACTCATCAATATTATCCGTTTATAATCCACTACTGCTTTTATTTTATAAAATGATTAAAAATATGATCATTATCATATGATCATCATTATCATATGATCATCATTATCATAATGATCATCATCATCATCATCATCATCATCATCATCATCATATGGGTACATATTGAATGATCTTATTCTTTATAATATAACTATTATAAATATTTCATCATCATTTTTAATCATTCTGAATAATCAGTTTGGATCAATATTGCCGTCATCTTTCGTCATCATCATAATTGAACATCCATATTTCACCGCCCTGATCAAAACTAATCAATTATTCATTTGGAACTTTTGGTTTATTATTTTTTTTTCTCTCTGGTACTTTGTTGTTATTTGATTGTTATTTTGTTCCTCCCCATCTTGTTACCTCTCTTTCTCTCTTATTGTATATTGGACTATAATCTGTTTTATTGATTCATTTTTTTTTAATCCAAATATTGAATTATCATCATCCATATATACAACATTTCAAAATGAAATGTAAGGTGCATTTATTCCCCATACTTGTATTGTTTGTTTTAAAAAAAAAAAAAACATTTTAAATTTCAATTCCATTAAAAATTAGAGCCTGCGCTTATTAAAAAAAAAGATACACGATATATATATACAAAAAGATGAAATGAATTAATCGAATTTCGATAATAATGCGTTCTCTCCAAAAAAAAATTACATTAAGAAGTCTTATTGTTTAACCAAAGTTAGGTATACACTAAAATCAAAAAATGTGATTAAATTTAATTACAGTAATTATTAAGTTTCTTACAACATCAATAATTTGTAATTTTTTTTTAATTTAAAAAATAAAAAAAAAAAAAAAAAAAAAAAAAAAAAATTCCAATTCCATCAAAAAAAAATTGAAATGATTTGATTGTAAACCAGCATTTATTTATAACGAGCATATCTAGTTAGTCACTAACCGTGATCTTTATATTATAATCGTGTAATAAATTTGTATATAAATACATTAATACAATTGCGTATATATATATGTATAAATAAAAACTAACAATAAATAAAGGTTAAGGTTTTAATGGTGTGATTGTGAAAATTTTCTTTTTTTTTTTTTTAAGTTAAAAAGAAATTCTTTGGAAAAAAACTATAAATAAAAAAAAAATTCACAAAAAAAATGAAAATACTAAAGTACCTAATAATTTCACCAATTTTTGGCAACAAAGTGTGCTTCCAATATTATTATTGTTATTATTATTATTGTTGTTATTGTTGTTGCTCTTTGTTGACTGTTTTGCTGTTTATTTTCATTTTTTTTTTTTTTTGGTTAAAGACTAAAAGTTAAAATAAATTGTTTTTGTCCAGTTGTTGAAGTTAATTTTGTTTTTTAAATAATTACAAGGGGTAATATACAACTAAAGTTATTACTTACAACTATGAGATATGCGGACAACCTTGAGTGACATATGGTATAGTTAGCCGAATTCCAACTATTACATATTTATTTATTTATTTATTTATTTATATACATATATACGTAGGAGCGTCATTTAATGCGATATTCGAATGGGTTAACTTTTCCTTTCGAAGGTTGCACTTCTTGAATTTGGTGCAACTTTCAGTAACATAAAAAGGATGTTGTTTATCAAATTTTAAGTTTTTATTTTTATTAGTTTTGGAGATATGCATGTTTGTTCAAATGGGGTGTGACATTTATCAAAACCCCCATCCCTTGCTTCCTTATTCAACTTCTGCAACGTAAACCGGACATGATAAAACAAACTTGTAAATTTTAAGTTTTAGTCTTCATTAATTTATATGATATGTATCTAAGGGTGCGTTTATGTTACTGCTGCGATAAGTGATAAGAGCGTCGACTAAAGCATAACGTAGAAAATTTAATTTGTTTATCGATGATCAAAGCGATGCTTCAATATAAACAACACAATTTAAATCATGTATATAGTTTTCTACGCTATGCTTTTATCGACGCTCATATCACTTATCGCAGTTCTAACATAAACGCACCCTTATACCTTGCAAAACATTAATAACGATTTCAATTGACGTTCCAATCCATCTAAAATTCAGAGTCGTAAAGGAAACGTATGAAATTTAAAAGTTCTATATTTATTGGTTTTGAAGATATGCTCACTTGACCTTGGAATTTTGCACAATCTTGATTTTTCTCAGTTGTGCCCGCCATTTACTTGCTATAATTTATCTACTGTCTAAATTTCATTAAGATGGCATAAATAATTTTTGATTAATCTGCAAACAGACAGCCCAGAAATTGCTCAGATAAAAGTATGTCAATACATATCTAATATCATGTTTTGTTTTCATAAGGCGTGTAGAATAAAAAAGGAAAAATAGTAATAAATTCTTGAAACAAAAGGCCAAATGTGTTCAATTAAAAAAAAAAAAAATTTTAAATATCATAAAATTTTAAAAGTTTAAGAATCCCAGTATTCTGCACCATTCCCATATCTTCTATATATTAATGATAAAGATGAAATGAAGAAGTTAATCTTAAAAAAACTGTCAAAATGTAAGATCTGCTAATCTGCTCTTCAAATACCTCCTATACATTCAATTTATTATTCAGCGTTTCAGTGAAATGTAATGCAGTACTTAAATAAAAAACCGAATAAATCTTTAAATATCACTAAAATATTTTAATTTTTTGCAAATACAAGTATACATGATATGCAAACTTCTTCAATGCTTGTACTCGTTTCGAACACCTACAATATATATTATACTTTATTAATTATTAAGGTTCGTAATTCTAAATTCTTCATTCAATTAAAATAACACAGTTGTAGTTTATATTCATCGAAATTCAAAGCTAATAAAGGTTTCACTATAATGATGCTGCCTTACGGAAAATTAGTAAAATACTAAAAGCGACTCACTTTAAAATTGACAAGTAGGTGATAAGTTCTTATTGAAACTTATTAAGTGAGTTATTTTCTTTTTTTTATTCCTTTTCCACTCCTTTAAGGAGTATAGAGCATTCAGCAAGTCTATTTAGACTAGGCTTCAGTTTCTTTGAATCAAAATATTCACTTAATCATATTGATAACTCGGCTGTAGCTTATTGTATAAGATTATGTAATATGAATGCACAAATATTAACTTTGTGCGCCATCTATTATCTTACACAAGATTATTTATATATTTTTATTAAATCTTATTTTGTATTACGATATGAACTATTACGATATTAATTATACCATTTTATTTAGATATTTTTTTATTAGATATGATCTAACCGGGGTTTGAATCCGAGACCTTCCACATGAAAAGCGGCGTCTTTATCACTACGCCATTGGCCAGTGAGTTATAACTCCCTTTATTGCGTAAATTAAAAATATCTAATGTATCATGTCTTTTCGAATGAATTTTTAAATTAAGTTCAAACGTATTATGTATAGCTGTATTTATTTAATGAAGTCAACAACTTTAGATGTGAAATTAAAATAACTTAAACAACAAATAATAACAATTGGTATTCTAAACTTAATAAACTTTTTGATATAGTTTACCACAATTATATTTTTCTATTATGCTTCAAAATCTTAAAAATTTGTTGAAAATTTAGTAAATTTATCAAAATAAAAACTTTTAAAAAAAAAAAATAAACCAAAAAATTACTTTCCACTTATAAATATTTTTTATTTTTCTTTTAATTTTTTTTTTTAACCACCACGAAAAATTTTTGGATAATTTTTTTGATTTTTCTGTGTTTTTAATGCAATTACTGCCCGCCATGTGAGACCTAAAAAAATCTACCAATCAAAATTAAATAATGGCATATTTGGTCAGTTTGGTTAATTTGAAGCAAATTACAAAAATAGAAAGTTGTTATGTTTAAAATAACTACTAATATTATTTTTTCTGAAATCGATTAACTTGTCCAAAAAATTATTTATATATGTATTATTGTACTCATTTTAGTATATATATGAGAAAATGGGGTGCATGACACTTTACTGAAAAAATAAATCCCGAATTTTAATTTTGATAGCGAAAAAAAATTCCGAATGTTTCAAAATTATTATTTATAAAAAAAAGTTAGAAAGGATTTTAGAGTTGGATACAAAATCAGGAAAGCTGCCTTTTTCAGAGTATTTATATTTGCCTGTATGTATATTTAAGCGAAATTTTTTTGGAACGTCGTACCCAACCTGAATAAAGTTTCGTAATTTCGGATTTTAGTGTTTGGGATTTTGGGATTTTTGTATTTCCGATTTTGGAACTTTCAAAAACGTGAGGTTCAGGATTCGAAATCATTCGTGATTTTGATATTTTCGGAATTTTTTTTTCAAGATTTTAAATTATTTGGGATTTTTTATTTCAAGATTTTAAATCATTCGGGATTTTTTTTTTTAGTAAAGTGCCCGATAAAAGTTTTTATTTTCAACATGGAAGGAAAATATTATTTGAAGTTTTCAACAATTTTAATGGTTCTCAAATACTTTAAAATAGATTTCATATGTAATTTAAAAAATAAAATTTTAGATCATAAACGATATCTATGAAAATTGTTATTAAATTTTTTTTTTTTGTTTTGAGTTTAATTATTTTAATTTTCAATTTTAATCTTTTGATTAGTATTAACTATTATTATAAGTTTTAAAAAATAAAAACAAAAAATTTAATTAGAACTGATGCTGAGAATAATTTTATTTTAATGTTTTCGATTAAATAGTGAAAGTTATTTATTATTTTTGGTTGATTAAAATGAAAGTGTGTGGTTCCATCATGTGAGTTTTTCTTTCGATATCGAAAGTTTTTATGAAAAGTTTTTAAAATATTTCATTTCATAGAATTTTAGATAATAGATAGTTATTCTAGTAGAAAATAAAAGTTTATATTAAAGTTTACTTAAAATATGATTCTTTGAAATATTTATTATATTTCAAAATATATTATTTACGTTTATTTATAAATTCGTTTGTCATGCGCTCATCACGTGTATGGTACCATATTCCACCAAATGTGTTCCCCAAAGTTGATAATGTATATATGTACGATTTAGTCAAATTTAAGACGAATATTAAAATCTTTCTTCTAAATATCCCATCCAATTTGTCCATCCCCCTATAATCCAAAAATCGTAAATAAGCTCCACAATAATCCCAAATCTTTCCATATTCCCATCCCTGTAACCAAACTGTACATTTGTATCACAGGTTCCCTCCTAAAGTTTGGTTAAAAAAAAAAAATATGCATCACTTGCATACCTGTTTCGATTAGTTTTTTTATTAAAAACTCTAATATTTTTATAAGTTGCGAAATCTTATATGGATTGAGTACAAAAATCTAAAAAAATAGATTTTGTATTCAACACTAAAATCAAAAGAATTGTATGATAATTCGGCATCCCCTTTTTCATACATAAGTATTGATAAATTGACTGTTAGTTTGTAATTAAATTAACAATTTAATCTTCTACGTTGGAAATTTCTAATTTTGAGATTTTGTGTTTGCAAGATTGTAATTTGAAATAGCTATGACTGAATATTAAATGAAGCTAATGCTTAGAAAATGGTTCTATGAAAAATATTCACGACTGAACCACCTTTTCAAATAGTTAAGCACTTTAAAACATTACAATATTTTCACTAAAAACTGGTTAAAAATAAAGTCGTTTTTACAAACGAAAAAAATAAAGCCGAACCGTCCAGTATATTCTATTTCAAAACATAAATTAAACAGAAAAGAGGCAATTGATGTTAAATTCAACTTTTATAACCCTTCTAATTACAAGTCTTGTATAAATATTATGGGAATACCCTGATTTTTAAGTCAACATTTAGATTCTTAAAGGGTTTTTAGAATACCCTTATTTTGTGCCCAATAAAAACCAGAACTTATGGAAAACTTTTTTCTGAGTTTTTACAAAATATAGGAGGGTTTTTGTAGTTGGTTAAGTTTTAGTTACCAACTTTTTCAAAATATTTAGACATTTGTATACGCGAGATTGTTAATATATAAGAATTGAATTCGAAATCACGATTTAAAAAATTTGTTTAACAAAAGATGCTTAACGTCGATGGTAATCTTATTATTTTAAATATGTATTTCAAAAGAATAAGTAGAAGGACTTTATGCAGTTGCTAAGAAAATCGAAGCTCCAATAATTGGTTTAGCTTCTTTCCAGAAGCCATTTTTTATTCAGTTTCTTGGATTCAATTTTAATTTTTTTGATAGTAACCCTGAATAGACTTTATTTCACTTTTTTTTGTTTTTTGAAAATATTTTTAGAAAAAGATAAAATGTTTTATTGAATTCTATTTCTATTCTGGAATAAAGGCGACTCGACTTTATTTCGCCTTCTCTTTCAAGAACAATATATTAAGGTGATGACCCAAAGCTCTTGTCGTTTTTGACATCGCTTTGATGTGAATGAAACATGACCAAATAGAAAAGCGACGACAGCATTTTATCTTTATTTTATTTAGACCGCGACGCTAGAAGCGAATCACCTTTATCACATTGAGTCACCACCTTTACAATATAGTAATAATTAAATTTTTGAGCGAAGTAATCAAAATTTATGCATCATAAAAAAATTCATATTTTTTAAAACTCTATACAATTGATTCAAAAATTTATTGTATACCTACACCATTAATTCAAGAACAATTAAATATTATTTTATTAAATTGAGTGATGTCAATGACATTGAAATTGGCATTTATTTATACTTCTTGTACTTATACCGTGACTGAATTGAAAGACCTCCTAAGTTCCATGTCCTCGAAACAATTATGAATAAATATATAGAAAAAATATTTTTATGGACAACAATAAAAATTATCAAAACAACATTAGTTTTTTTAATCCTGTATTCAACATTATTTATCATGTCCCAGTTTATATATCACGTATTTTACTTACGTATGCATATATAACATATATTATGCACATAGAAATATATCACACATACATTGAATTTCTTTAAATAAGACCAGGTAACACATCAGAAAAAATTGAAAATCAAAAATAAGAAAAAGTAATGAAAAAAACCAAGGGTTTTTTAAAAAATACATTTTCAGAGTTATATAGTGTTTCATACTTTTAATTTTGGGAATATATGCATTGGTGACTAAGTAACTGATTTATAAAAATGGGAAATTTTTAAGTCCTAATAGCTTGAGAAGGTTCCCAAATTTTTATTAACCAAACTTATGGTGATTTTCGAGGAACTAACCCCACCTCCCAAAGCCAAATTTTCGGGTTCTGGGAATTAAATTGTGACATCCTCTGAAATTATTAATTTTTTTTAGAACATTATTATCCAAGCAAAAATTATTACAGATAAGAAACATTTTCTTCAATGTTAGGAACCCCTATTAAATTTAAGAAAAACCTTTAACACATGTTAAAGCATTATTTTGGAGCTTTATATTTTGTATGTTACTAAAAAAAAATTTAACGGGTCAAGTTACATTCAAGTTGCAGGTGCTTAAAAATAGTAAAATTTCAATTTTCGATCCCTTACAAATCCTAAACAGGAAGCGTGCCCAAAAAAGTTTTTTTAACGACTCCTACTAATTTCTAACGATCTATCTTCTTCCCATAATCTAATTTCAGAGTTCTAACTTGAGCCGTTCAGAAAATATGAGAGGCTAAAAATTTTGCAAAAAATTGAGTTTTGCATAACGGTAAATATTAATACAGTATGGCAACCTTATGAATTTTCGCTTAAACCGCAACAGTCTTTTACTGTTTTCTGATTGAAAATAAACCTAAAAGAACTCTTGTTATAACAATTTAAATATATGGCTTTTTCCAACTTTGATGGCTGTAGGTGGGGTTACAATTTTTTTTTTGGAATACATCCTGTAGTAGAAGGTAGTAGGTTTAAATGGTGTAAAAGTTTTTATAAACACACACACAAACGGACAAAATAAAACTATATAGGCAAATTTTTACAAAATCTTTTAAAAATGTGCTTAAAAAAAAAACTAAGGAACAAAAAAGAATAAACAAAAAAAAATATTTAGGAGTGGAACTTATAAAATTCATTCAATCAGTTTTAAAAACAATTTATATTTCTCAATTTAATTCAACGATTTCCAATTATGTCAACAAATAAAATTAATATTTTGTGTAATTTTTTTTTTTTTTTTATTTAGTATTTTTATGTTATTTTTTTAAAATAAAAAAAACAATTTAAAAAATTCAAGATTTCACAGACATTCTTTTAGAATGATGAAATCGATTCTTTTTTTTTATTGTAATCGAATTCTCTAATATAAGTAGTACGAGTATACAACAAATTGATTTCATTACTCATCCGTCGTATCATAACTATATTAAAATCTTAATATTCCAGCGAAAAATCTTAATTTTTTTTTTTTTTTTAAATATTAAAATAAAATTTAATATAAAATACCCAATAACTATAAATTTCACACTATTAACTTATCAATTAAACGGTTAATTTTTAATAACTACTAAAAAAAAAATAAAGATATTAATCGATCGCAGTATTAAATCTTCCGAATGCAATACAATATGTCCCATATTACATATATTATGTATATGTATGTTATATGATATTATCAGTATCGGTGGATAAAAACGTTTAAAAAGCGTGAATCGAAAAGAAGATAAAAAAAAAATTTAATAATAATAATAATCGATTTAATATGATGTTGATGTTTTTTTTTCTGTATATTTTTTAACTGGCATAATCAAGGGAATCCGATTCCAAAAATATGCTTTAAATGACATATTAAATACATTAAGAATCACAACATGTCACCTTAAACTTTTGTTTTTAATTTTTTTTTTGTTTTTTATAACATTTTTTTTACCGAGAGTTTCATATCGGAACGGAACAAACTTATATATTGATGATAAAAACAAAAAAGGTAAAGGTATGTATATATATATATATGTACATATATAAATAAGAAAAAATATAATGGATGACTTGTTATATTCTCAGTAGGATAATAAAATATTACATATTAACACCTTCCAGTAATTACTTTAAAAAAAAAAACTGAACAAATGTATATCATAAATGATATTTTATACCCCCCGCATTTTAATAGATTTTTTTTTTTATTTTTTTAAATTAATTTTTTTGATCAAAAAATTGGGATTGAAATCAAACAGGAAAATTTACGATATCAGATTATAAAAAACACCATGTTACATATCATATATATGTACATTTATTTATCATAATTAAAATAAATATATGTAATATATATATACTATATAGGTATATAAATATTATAATATATTAATATATCGGATGGCCATGTCAAGGACCATATGCTGTGTTTTTGCTTGTATTTTTTTAAATAAAAAGTTTACATTTATTAAATAAAAATAAAAAAAGGAAACCATTAATTTATTTAAAAGGTTTTAAAATAAAAAAATGTATATATATATATGTATGTATTTTATTTTTAATTTCTAATAAATGATCTATTTTGATACAATTTAATGGGGTTTAATAGTTAGTTGAATTCGAATAAATGTATTGTTTTTTTTTTTTTAGTTTTAGAACGTTAATGACGATTAAATGGTGGCATGTGATATTTACTGATGATTCCAAAAATGTAGTCTTATAGAGTATTATATATCGATTAAAAGGGTCAAAGCTGGAGAGAGTGTTCGTTGGACAACACCTTAAAACTAATTAAATTTATTATCACCTAAAATCAACTTCAGCAGTTTGATTGATAAACAAAGGTGTAAATGTATAAGAAGTAAAAACAATATTCATAAGAGGAAAACTATCCAAATATACATATATAAATTGTATTGTAAATTAAGAATCTTATTTTTTTTTGGTTTTTAAATGCTAAGGGTTCAACTGTTAGGCTAATAAGCCAGTTTATTCTATAAGGTAAATGTTGGAACAAGAGGTCATATTATATTCATCTTATTGCAATCGATCTTAATGAATTCCACATACAATTTAAACATGAGATAGTACTAGGTCTTATAACATGTAGAAACGTCTTAGATTTTCAATAGATATAGAATTCTATTTTTGTTAATATTGCAATATTTTGTATTTCAGTTATGTTGTATTTCATATCTGTGAGTTATATTATTCCATTAAATTATTTGTTTATATTTTGTTTTTGGTTATATTGTTATATTAATGTATTATTTATTAAAGACATATTTGAAACCAATGGCGAATGGTATCTGAGTCGAGTCGAAAATTAGAAACATTTTTTTCACTTTCACTGTAGTTCGAACGTAGGCACTCTAACCACTGCGCCACCTAGCTGTTAAATGTAAATGTAGTGTAAATCTAATGTCGAAAAAAAAGGGTTTACATGTCAAATGTGTTACTTCGTTGTTAAGTAATTAAAATGAACCTAAATACAATGTCAAGTATATTGACATGTCGGAAGATATATAAACGCATAATGAGAACCAGTTTAAGCTTTCATTAGATCATCATTAAAACTATCTTGAAATGTGTTGTAAGATGGGTCAATATATATGTCATTATACATAGACATGTGCTGCTTTTTTCCATAGAAAATTTACGATAAAATTAAAAAGTTTATAATTATAAAATTAAACTATTTTTTACGCCCAAATTCTCTCATTGACGCTCTTATCACTTATCGCAGCTCCAATATAAACGCACTCTTATTCTCACTTTTTAAGTTCAATTACTCAAGGACTCTAATGCCAAAAATATTAAATTTATAGAGCTTAGATCAGAGATATAGTAATGATGTTCAATGAATTTTATTGAAGATGTTTTGAAGATCAAATCAAAAAGTTTATAATTTTAAAATGTTATTTTTTTTACGTCTGAATTCTCTCTTCGAAGCACTTATCAGTTATCACTTATTACAGCTCCAACATAAACGCACCCTTACTCACATTTTTTAAGTTTAGTTACTCAAAGATATAGGAAGCCTTTGCAATGTGTTTTTTTTATTTTCTAACTAGCGAATCCTGCACTTTGGCGTCCGTGATTGATATTTTAAGCACACAGCTTCTAAAAAAACTAGGTATTTTTTTTTTCGTAACCAAACCGTTAAGGTCACCAATTACCTTTACAAAACTTTAATAAAAATATTTCAAATGTATAACTAAAAAACTTAATTTTTAAAAACGTTTTCAATTATAGTCATAAGCCATCCCCAAAACGCTGTTCACCAAACTAAAGACACTAAATTCACAACAAAATTACATATTTGATTAGTAAAAGACATTATAACCGCTTTAAAAGACTTTTTAATTTAAAAGAAATGTATAAACCATATGTTATCATAAGGTAACAAAACAATCTACAAATCTATATATGAAAAATATACTAACCATGCAAAGAACAATAAAAATAAATTGTTAATTTAATTTAAAGGAGATCAAGAATAAAAACCATAATATATACACACACGCACATAATAAAATAATAATAGTTATAAAAAAAAGGCTTGTCTTATTCTCAATTTTTCTATTCATTAACAACCATGAAAACTTATCCAAAAAAAAAAAAAAAAAAAACAAATTAATAATAAGAAAAACTTGAAAAAAAATTCTCATCGTAAAATAAAAAAAGGATTCCGCTTCTAAGACAAAATGTGCAACCTGAATCCAAATCAACTCTACGTATATATACATAGGTATCAAAAATATTTTTTTTTTCATTATATGCCATCCTTTTTTTTTATGGTCTTGTTCTCCTTTTTTTTTATTTCTAAGAACAAATCAACATCAGTACTTCACTGTTTTTGACAAAGTTGTACAGATCAATTTCAAGACAACAAACGAATAACGAACCGAACACAAAAAAAAAACGAAGTAAAAAACATATTCCTTTTATTATAACTTTTATGTACAGAAACAAAAAATGTTTATATACACGATTATTAAATAAGGAGAAAATAAGGATCGTATCAGTTTTGTATTAAATGATGCTAAACGATAGAAAGAATTATAATTTAAAAAAATTCCACATGACAATAATAAGATAATAAATTAAAAAATTCCAAAATTGTTAGCAGAAGTCCGATACGAAACGTTATTGGAATAAAATTTAATCCGTCTGTAATCTTTTGTTTTAAAAACAGGAATAAAATTAAAAAAAGCCCTGAAATGTGGCACTGTTATTTTCGGGGGATCTCTTTTGGGGCGGGCTTAAAAATCGAACTTTTTCTCTGGTTTTTATATTTTATATTACCATTTTTAAATAATGTCGGTCCAGCAACTTGATTCCGAGAAACGACGACTCTTTATTTTTTGGTATTTTAAATCGAAGCAATATTTTTTTTTGTTACGAAATTTTTTATTTCGTTTTGTTTCGGTCCCCTGGTATTGGAGCTTCGAAATCCTATATTTGCTTAAGAGCTATTGTATTTATATAAAATGTTCCGAGTTTATCTAAAATATGTTGTAGAAGTCTACTTGAAATTTAATTCTATATAGTTGATTACAAAATTATTTTAGTTATACATGCTGATTTCTTTGATTTACTTTGATTTGCTCCTTAATGTGTTCCAGAGTACATTTTGAAAGACTATTGAAAAAAGGGCAACCCTGATTTTTCTTATTTATTTTAATATTATCATACTTAAATCATAATGATCGGAAAAGACTTCCAGAAATAATTTCAACATAAATTTCGACTTGAATATATTAGTATATGTATACAATTTTAGTTATATGATGTTATAACTGCCATTAAAAATTAGTAAAGGGAGTTATAACTCACTTTATGGGTTATAACTACCACATGAAATTTATGAACCACTTGTCAAAGGAGTTATGTCTCACGTTAATATTTAAAAGTGAGTTAAAGGTCCCTTAGGGACTCATGTCCCACTAAATGAGTCAAAAGTCCCTAAAGGACATATAACAATGGGAGTTGTGACCATGCACCAATATTAATAATTATAATAATCCTTTTTATAGATTGATATAATAAGAATCACAATCTCGCTCGCTCTGCACTTTCTTTGATTTTTAATTAATTTACAATATATAGTTCAATTAAACCTATTTATATCGAATTGTATTATTAATTTGTTCACAAAATATTTTATTCAATTCAAAAAACGAAACAACATTGAAAAAATTTAAATGAAGCAACAATATCGAATAGTTAAATGAAGCACTAAATACAGAGCTTCCGAACAAAATTAAAAATATAAATAGTCAACACGTATTCAGAAAAAATGTAAAAAATTATTATTTGAATTTGATTTAAATTTTGTGACAAACTTATAATTATTTATGTATTAAAAATTAAAATAAATAGCCAGTAATAGTAAGTTGTAAGTAAGTAATTAAAATTACTGCATAATGATAATTACATACAAGTTATTTAAAATTTTTATTATTTACATACGTTCATTGAAATATTTTTAAATTGCAATATTAAATTATACTGAATTTCTGAAGTGTGTATTAATGTCTGAACAAGCAAATAATCTCTTTTTGAGATGAAATACAAAATAAATATCAATAATCAACAGCATTAAATAATTGAAACAAAAAATGCATACGGCCATATGTTCGTTTCGCGTCATGCGGTAGAAGTCGGACCAGTGGCGGTTTCTTTTTTAAAATAAAACCAATCATTTGCAGTGTCATGGCCAACTTCCGGTATGATAGAAGAAGGATGAATTAAGAGAGATTTTAGACTTGGATTCAAAATCAGGGTATTTCCCTTTTCCACAATATTTATATATGTGAATATGTGGGATCATCAATTAGGAGGGATTTTAGAGACCCGGTATGATAGAAGAAGGATGAATTAAGAGAGATTTTAGAGTTGGATGCAAAATCAGGGTATTTCCCTTTTCCACAATATTTATATATGTGAATATGTGGGATCATAGGAGGAATTTTAGAGTTGGATTCAAAAGCATCGTTTTACGCCTTTTCCAGAATATTTATATATATGTTTATGCTAGATTCTGAATTAGGAGAGATTTTAGAGTCAATAAAAGTGCAATAAGACCCGAATAGTAGTGCAAAAACACCCAATTATGGGGCGCTATTGCACCTCACCTTGTCAGAATATAATTAATCAAATACACTCAAAAGAAATCGAAAGGTATCAATACAATTCACAATTACTATACTAGACTCTTAAAATTTTCTTTTAACTATTTTTGTATTATAAACGTTGCGTTAGAAAACTAACTACAAAATTTAAAAAAAAATTTTACAAAGAGAAAAATTGACTTTAAAAATAGATCCTTCCAAAAAAAAATTTGAAATTTTTCAAGGATCATTCAAAAAAAATTTAAATTTTATTAATTGCTTAAAACGTCTTAAAAAAAATAAAAAATGATTTTTAAAAATAAAAATAATTTTTTTCATCATTGATTTTACAAAAAAAAAATATCAAATTTTTTTTCTTTTTCATACGAAGATCGTAAGCCATTTTGATCTGAATAGGAATTTGAACAAAGCAAATACCAAACAATCATAAAAAAATAAAGAAATTTTTTTGAAATTCATCTTCAACCCAAATATCAGATGAAACGAAAGGATTTTAAAAGGATTATAGGAAAAAAAACTTTAAGTAAAAAGACTTTTATAACCCTAAATTTAAAAAAAAAAAGTTAAAAAATAGGGTTTCCAAAAATAAAAGAGAGTTTTGTATTTAATAACTACATCTGCAAAGTAATATTTTTTTTTTTTGTATTTTTTGTATGTAATTGCTTATTAATAGTTAAGGTGGCGTTAAGAATTAAACCAAAAGTAAAAAATTCAAAATTCAAAAAAAAAAAAAAACTTAAAATTAATTGAAAAGAAAGGAGTATTTTAAAATAATAATATTATATGGTTTTAAGAAATATTTTTTTATTCTACATTAAATTACTTGATCCCATGAAAAAAACTATTTATTATTTTTTTTTTAGTACCTCTTGATCTCATTTTGAGACATGGTTTTTTTTTTTTTCCTTGAACGAAGAGAACATGTGTTTTAAGACGTAGATACTAGATAGAATTTTATATTAAATGTCTTTAGCACATTTTCAAAAAATTTTGTAAAAATGTGCCTATATAGCTTCACTCTGTCCGTCCGTCCGTCCGTCCGTATGTTTACAAAACTTTTACACCGTTTGAAATAGAGTAAAGAAATTTTACCCATGAGTAGGTATTGCAAAAAAAATAATGGTGGCTACAGCCCCCCAAAGTTGGAAAAAGCCCTATACTTAAATTGTTATAACAAGAGTTCTGTTAGGTGTATTTTCAATCCGAAAACGGCAAAAGATAGCTAGTTTTATAAACTTGGGATTGTGTTAAAAGGCAAATGTTTAGGGTTGCCATACGGTACTAAAATTGAACATTACGCAAAACTCAAATTTTTGGCCCACATATCTTTTGAACGGTTCAAGCTAGGGTCTTGAAATTTTGGGAGTAGTTAGATACTAAGAAATTAGTAGGAGTCGGTTAAGAAAATTTTTTTGTCAAGCCCCATGTTTAGCTATAAGTGTTCGAAAATTGAAATTTTGCTATTTTTAAACACCTGTAACTTGAATACCTGTTTAAATATTTTTTCCTTAATATACAAAATTTAAAGGTCCAACATTATATTTTAACATTTAGTAAAATTCCAAATTTGAATGGAATTTAATTCCTAGAACTTACATAAGTTTTGTGGAAGGGGAGTAGTGAGGATTATATCCTTGAGAAATTTGGCAACCTTCCCCGTAGAGGGGCTATTAGGACTTAAAAATTAAAAATTTACTGATTTTATAAGTAAGCAGTAACTTAGGTACCAACATATATATTTCCTAAATTAAACGTTAATATTGAAGCTTCAACATTATATTTAGATAAAATACTTAGTATGAAACACTATATTATTTTGAAAATGTGCTTTTTTAAAAACCCTTGGTTTTTTTCATCACTTGTTTTTATATATCTTGTGATAAATGATTGTATAATTTTTAAAATGTAAGGGTTAGTAATATAAATAAAGGTAAAAATAGTTAATATCCTGTAAAATACCATGAAACAAGATGTTTTTCTATTTTACAACTAAAATTACTTAAACTTTAATGATAAGGTTCATAATTTTATGGTTTAATATATCATTTTTTATATTTTAAAAAATTTCAAATGTTTGTATGCAAGATGTTTAATTTCTACAATAAAATAAGAAACATATTTTGTTATATAACGTATATACATAAATTTAAAGATATTCTCATTTTATATTAAAGAGTTTTTTTTTTAATCTGGGGCATATTTCAACAAATTTACAAAATTTACAACTCTTACCATTTCTAAAAAATGATTTTTATAAAATACACAAATTTTAATAAAATTTAGAAATTTGTTGAATTATTTTGCAAGTTGTAATAGTCCCCTAATCATAAGTCGATTTTTACCAAGAGGTCTTAAAAACAAAAAATCTCGTGGTTTGGAAAGCATTGCAAGGCAATATTTACATTTGCAAATCTATTTTAACAGCAAATACATTTATTGAGATTTAATAATAATTAAATTTTACTGCTTTTTGGTAAACTGCACATGTTTCGGTTATTATTAGTAATTAATAACAGTATCTAAATTTTTTAAATAAGTTTGAAGAATTTATGTATAATTATCCAAGCTCTTGTAAAAATAATGTTTCACAAAGTCTTAAACATTATATTTTAAGTTTTTATTACTTTTATAACACTTTATTATTTTTTAAATTTAACGAATTTATCGTTTTTGGGAAATTAAGAACCGTTTCTTCCATTTCAACCATTAATATTAAATTTTTAATATTTAAAATAATATTGCATATATTTAGGAGAATTTACATTGACACTTCTTCATTTTACCTCGTATCATATGTATTAAAAATATCTTTAGAAAGAAATCCTAAAAAAGTTACAAATCAGCTGACGCTGTCATATGAAATTTGCAATTCAAAATAAAAAAAAATGTCATTCTGAGCTTTTTATTGCCCCATTTTTTATTTTTTATTCAAGTTTTTGAAGTGAGTAGTGACAATTTTATTAAAAAAAAAGTACATAATCGGGTTTTTTCACATATTTTTAATTATAGTTGCTTTTGATTTTATTTAATTGATTTCTACCCCCCAATAAAAGCATTTTTTATTAAAATAAGCTTTTATAAAACGAATATTCATGTACAAAATATAAAATATTTTATTAAAAACTTTCATTCTTCATTGTTTAGTTAATAAATACGGACGTTAGTTATGTTTAATTGAATATACAACGAAAAAAAAAATCGTGTTAATTCGGTGTTTTAGTATTTACTTTATAATAAATACATTCCTTTTGCAGTAATCACAACGAAAATATAAAAATATTTTAAAGTATTAGTAGAAATTTTTAACAAAATTTTTTTGAAATAAAAAAAAATATATTTCAAAATTAGTGGTTACATAATTAAAAAGTAAATAAAAAAATTTAAGTATCTTTAAATCTAACCAGATATTAGTAAACCAAATAAAAATTAAAACATCAGGGTAACAGTAGAAAAATATAATATAAAAAATAATGGAACCAAACTCATCTAAGACTGAATCTTTTTCAAATGGTGATAATAGATTGCACCAGCAACCAAATGGTAATGTATCAACTGATGAAGCAAATCAACAAACAAATCAAAGTCATCCAGATTCTGATATGTGGTTTTGGGAAGAAGTTTCAATTGCTGTTCCATGGGGTTTAGTTTGTGGTAAATGGTGGGGTCCGCGTAATAAGCAACCAATAATAGCAATACATGGATGGCAAGATAATGCTGGTACATTTGATCGTTTGATACCATTATTAACCAACAAATATCCCATATTATGTATTGATTTACCTGGTCATGGAAAATCTTCACCATATCCAACAGGAATGCATTATTATTTATTTTGGGATGGAATATCTTTAATAAGGCGTATTGTTAGACAATATCAATGGAAAAAAATTATATTACTGGGTCATTCTTTAGGTAAAAATTTTATTTTAATTATGGTACCTAGCTATACATTAATTTCAGGAAATTTATAAAATTCAATATTATGATTAATACTAGATAAAAAAAAATTGATAAGAATTTGTTTTACTCACATTAACTGTAAATTCTGTTTTATCTATGTATTTAAATTTTATTGATTAATAATTTTCAAATAAGTTTCTCTTTTTCGTACACATATTACAAATTTATAGATTATAATATACATAAAGGGATAAAAAAGTACTTGCTAAAACTTTAAAAATAAGTTAATTACCATTATCAATTTAACTATTATTATAATTGATTGTGTTGTAAAAAAAGATATAAAAATAAATTAAAATAATAATATATAATTAGTATTTAACGGTTTTTATAACGATTTTAATTCAAATAAAGAATGGTCATATAAAAATTTATTTATTTTTAAAATTAATATTAATTTTTTAAAATAACATTTATTTTTATGTATGAATGACCAATTATCATATAAAAATAAATGAAAATACATAATAATATGTTATTATTAACACATGCATTTTGAAATTTGAAACCTTTGAATTAATGAAACAATAGAACTATGTAAGTTAATTAAATAGTAACTTTATTGGTAACTTACGCTTTTGAAAAAAATAATCCTCACGTTCTAAATTTAAATTTGAAATTAACATTTAGTTCTATTACAAAACTAATTATGCATGTTATAACAAAAAAAAATTTTATTTTTATTTTTTTTTTTCAGGTGGATCATTGTCATTTATGTATGCAGCATGTTTTCCACAAGAAGTTGAGAAATATATAAGCATTGATATACCAAGTCCAGCAATACGTTGCATGAAAAAACAAGCATCAATAACTGGTGCTGCTATTGATAAATTTTTAGATTATGAGCAATTACCACCATCAAAATTACCCACTTATAAATATGATGAAATAATTGACTTAGTATTAAAAGCATATGACGGATCAATTGATCGTCGTGGAGTTGAAATATTAATGAAACGTGGTATGAATCCAGTACCACAGCATTTACAAAAAGAGCAAAAAGAAGGTTATGCATTTGCAAGAGATTTGAGATTAAAAGTTAGTGGTTTAGGGATGTTTTCAAAAGAACAAGTTATAAGTTATGCTGAATGTATTCGTTGTAAAGTTCTTAATATACGTGCAGTACCTGGCATGGTATTTGAAGTATATGATGAAATAATTGATTGTATTAAAAAAAGTGCGGAGGTAGTTCATTATCATAAGGTTGAAGGTACACATCACATACATTTAGTTAATCCGGAACGTATAAATAATTTTATAAATGAATTTTTAGAAATTTAATATTTGTAAAATTATTTAAATTTTTTTTATCACGAATATTTTGCAATTAGTTATTAAAAAATACATAAATTAATATGACACAAAATTTAAATGGTTAAAAATTTGAGTACTAAAAAAATATATATAATCGCAATGAATTCTTTAGAAGAATCATAATAATAATAATATTAATTCTGTTTTTTTCTTGCACATGCATCCGCATACAATTGTAATAAATTATAAACAAACTGTTAAATATTCTTAGTAAAAATATTAATTTTAAAAGTTGTCTAATCATATGATAGGGTGGTATTAATTTAAAAACATAAAAGAACAAACTTATGAGGCTGTTAAGGGAATTAAATTTACAACTTTAAGTTTTTAAATTTTTTTTTTGAAATATTTTGGAAATATATATATTTTTGAGATGTGATTTGAAATTTTTTGTTTAATTTAAAAAAGAATTTATTTAAAAGGACTACAAAAACTTACCTGTTGTATGATTTCCAATGAATTCAAAATCATCATCTTGATCCCAATGTTTCAAGGATAAATTACTTAATGGTGTTGCATTAGCAAATTCTAAATTAGCAAAATGCCAGTCTAAAATTTGGCGATCTTTTGATGATAAATAAACATCACTAAAATAAGAATAATTTTATAGATTAAAATCTAGATGAGTTTTAATATTACCTCGGTGGATTAGTTTCAATTTCTTTTAATTTGGCAGTTAAAACTTCCTCTTCTTTTTTAAGATTTTGTAATTCATTATATGATTTATTATAATCGTATACAACATATTTTATTTGAAATTCATGTGCAGCAACAGCTTCTTCATTTTCTGGTGTTTTGACTGGACGTGTTTTTAATAATTCTTGATATGTTGTTTTTAAATACTTCATTTTGTTTGAGAGATTTATATAATTTTCTTTATTTTGTATAATACTTTTTTGTACTGATGTAACGTTACTTAAGTGTTGTACTTGTTTTTCTTTAACATTTTTCTCTTGCAATTTTATAATCCATTCAAGTGCTTGTCCCAGCGAAACTGGATTATTACCAGCATAGTTAAAATCTAACTGATGTGATAAATAGCTTGCGGATTCCAAAAGACGATTAAATTCTCTTTCAACCTAAAATAATTTTTCAAAAAATATAAAAGCGAATCAATAAAAATAATTCTATTTAATTCAGTACCATATCATCTTTATGTTTTGGAACTGGTTTTCCTCCAGCACCATACAATGGACAAGACGGTCTTATTGGCACCATTTCCATTCCAGTTTGACGGCTCAATATTGTCATTGGATTTCCCCAAATACCTAAAAGCAAATTTATAAAATATTAATAAAATTTTTTCTTTGTCAAATTAGTTAACTCACCAGTTACAACCATGGCACCTAAATCTGCAATATAATTATTCTTTCGAAAGGTTGCAATTCGCCCACCAACACGATCTCTTGCCTCTAAAACGATAACATCCATGCCGAATTGCTGTAATTGTTGTGCAGCTGATAACCCAGAAATACCAGCACCAATCACAATTACTTTACCCAATTTTTTCACTGGCAATTGTTTTAAGCGTTTAAATATTCCGAAATTAATAAAACCATGTCTTTCAAGAAAAGCATGAATTTTTTTTAATAAAGCTGGATCACTATCAAATGGCACTTCAATATCTTTTAAAGCATTTTCAACTGTTAACTGTAATTTTGGATTTTCAATCCACATTTGTAATAATCTGTTACGTATATTTAAAAATACTCGTTGTGCAATCAGACCATTTTTAGTAATTTCAGTGAAACAAGCTGCTTCAGCCGATGTCATTTTATCAAAAGGTAATCTTGATTGAAAAGCAGCACCTTCCAGTCCTGTTAATATTTCTTTATATTCATTTGTATTAGTTGAGGGCACTTCTTTAATTTCAGGATCTTTACGTTCTGATGGTGATCTTGAATGTTCTCGTTTACGATTCTTTAAAACGATATCATTTTTACGTTCTGGATTTATTGCCGTGCCGCCGGGAGTTGCTGTACCAGATGTTGATGGTTTATTATCGGCTTCAGCTGGTTTAGCATTAGAATAATCAACTCTTGGCTTTTTTCTACGACTAACGCGTCTACCGTCAGCTTCTTCGCTATTTTCCTCTTTAATAAATCTATCATTGCTTCCATTATCAATTTTTGTAACATTTGTTACTTCAACATCATTATCAGATTCATCACTAATTAGCGTTACATACTCGATTGGTTGTGTTTTATTTTCTTGTGACATTGTTTTATCTTTTATCCAGCTGAATCTCTTTTAAATGTTTAATATAACCTAGCTATCTTTAATTTCTTATTTATTTGTCGGCAAATATTTTCATCCTTGTTTACAATGTTTATTTTTTGTTTTGACTTTTGTGTGACAATTGCATTGCATTGCAATTTGCAAATACACAACAGAATTAAAAAATGTCAAATTTTGTAATGACAACTGCTAAAAAAAAGAAATGTCAGAACTCAGACTTGAGAGTCCTCTTTTTGCAAATATTTAAAATAAAACAGAAGATTGTCGATAATACAGTTTAAATAACTGTTAACCAAAAAAATAACTGTTTCTAAGAATTTTAACAGTAACTTAATTCATTAGTATTAGTTACTTCAAATGTTATGTGAAAATATGAAATATTATAAATTATTTTATTTGGAAAATAAATCTTTTTGCGAATGATTATTATTCAAAAAATATTACAAAATCGCCAAAATTAAAGAATAATTGTAAATATATGTAAGCAATTATGCAATAGAAGTGTGGCTTTTATCTATTTTATATTAAATTTTTCTTTTAGTAAATTGAGCTATTTATTTTATATAATATATTGTTTTATTTTTTAGGTTATAACTTAGAAAAGTAATTAACAATTAAATTTACAGGAATTTTTTTCAATATTTTACTCTACAGCCAGCTATTTTACTCTGAATGTTTTTTCCCAATTTTATTCTTTTGGATCTAGGAAACTATCTAATTCAAAGGCTTAGTAATTAGTACTTATTTCATGAAATGTTGTCTAATTCTAGAGTAGAAGCATATAGATAATTTATACCAGGCCTTTCTATACTCAAATACAAATTCATTTATATTATAATTATAAATGCGTAACCGTTCTACTATCGTTCATATTGTCTGTGATTAAGTGTAAAAAAGTCCTCCAAAGGAGAGTTATATTTAATAGTTTTTAAAATGGTAAATAATAACATAAAACATAAGCCACAACTTAATATTCGGAACTAGCTGAATTCACGTTTTTTGTGTATCGACTAGATTTAACCAAAAACAAATTTATTTTTTAATATTAAATTATAAACTTTTCATATCTTATGATTTCCACACTGAATTAAAACCATTAAATTATTTGTTGAGTACAATTAAGTGTATTTATTATTAATTAAATGTATTTATGAAATTTGTGAAAGATATCATTCAATTGTTCAATAGTATTATATAACAAAAAATAAAGAAAACAAAGAAATATTGTAATATAAAAAAGAATAAAATATTTTATTTAGGTTCTGCTGTTGTTATTCTTAAACGAGATTTAAAAATCTACACTTAATATAATTATATACCTTTTGTAAACTTCTTACTCAATTAAGTTTAGACCATTTTAATCTGAATTATATTGTAGCAATATTTTAATTACTTTATGTTTGACATAAAAATTGATTTAATTAATTGAATTTATAAACTATTCAACTTGAAATATATTTAGAAAAAATCTAGTGACATAATTAATTTTAATAAGTGTATTTATATCTATACATAAATTAATATTTTATTTTTACTATAAATAAAACTAAATTAATAATATCAATAGATTTCAAATAAATTCCTATTCTTTTTCTTTAAATACAACAAAAAATAAAAAAAAAAGAAGGAAATGTTAAAAATTTTGATATGGTCATATTGTTAACGGTATAAGCGCGAGTTACTTTCAATTGTTTTATCAAGTATAAGTTGTTACTCTTGTAATTATCATTAATAAGTTTTAATTCACAATAATATTATTAGATTTAGATAATATGAAAAAAAAAACAAATTATTTTAAAATTATCACATACTTATAAAGTACAATAATTTTTTTTTAATCCTTATTAGAACTAGAAATAGATGTAGATTTTTGAAAAAAAATTTTATGGTAATTGAAAATTAATTTTAATAGTTAAAGTTAATATTATTTTTTTTTTAATTTTTTAATATTTTATTATATATACAATATTAAGAAAAATTTAATTTTGGTTTTAAATATTAAATTGAAAACTATGTAATTTTTTTTCAGGTGCGTTGTTCAGAATTATTTACAGGAAAATTTGTAAGGAGATTAATTATGATTATGAAAAATATGCCCTGAAAGTATGCAATTTATCAAAAAAAAAAAAACTATTTTAAAATAATTGAAAATATAAATTCTCAGTCCTCGATGTTGTATTTGGCTTATTAACTGAAGAAATGAGCGATCCTATATATACCCTCTTGGCCAGCAATAAATTTGCGGTACGGTGTTTGGCATATGATGCTTAATTATTAAATTTATTTATTTAATTTTTTAATTTCTCATTTTATAGTTGTTATTAAAATTGATTCGAAATAGTTTTAATTGAAATTTAAGAAAAATGTTATTGAAATTGATAACGTTTTGTTTGATTTTAAAAAGTTTGTCATTTGTTTTGAAAGGGTTTGTTTGCTTTTGAAAAAGGAATTTTATACTGAATTGACATCCTTGAATGTCACCTCTTTTCATTCTCTACTAAGTTTGAAAAATTTCACATAAAGATGTTAATACTTTATACAGGGTGGTACAAAACGACCGATATGGTTTGAATATTTAATAACTTTTTACATTAATTTATATTTTTTATTTTTATTTCAGAATTTTGTGAAGAAAACTTGAGGAATTGGAAATGGAAAAGTACACAACAGAACAGCGATCAAAAATTACTAAAAGTTATGGAAAAAGTACTGGAAAGAGCACAAATGTGCGAAGCCGAAAATGGTTACCACTTGCGGGATATAATTTTTCATACTTAAGCTGAAAATATTCCCCATTTTAAACATCAGTTTCCCAGTCTAAATTTTAAATAATTTAAAATTTAAAGAAAAAAAATGTCAATTATCAATGATAATACACCTGATATCATAAAATTGTACTCATGATTATAACAAAAGCGATTTAATATATTTTCTCTATATTTCGAATTTTTTTACATACATATTTATATATATATATATTTTTTTTTTTTTTTTTTTTCCTTATTCTACTCCCCTTGGGAGCATAGGGCTTTCACAAAGCTTCTGAATCTGACTCTATTTTGGGCCAGTTGTTTAATCTCTGACCATGTTTTTCCACTGCTTTCTAGCTCTTTCTGGACTGATCTACGCCATGTTTCACGCGGTCTACCTACTTTTCTTTTACCCTGTGGGTTCCACTCCAGAGCTTGCCGTGCTATGTTGTTTATAGGCCTTCTAAGAGTGTGCCCTACCCATTTCCACTTTCTTTCCTTTATTTGTTTATTTATGGGTTCTTGTTTCGTTATTTCCCAGAGTTCTGTGTTTCTAATTCTTCTGGGCCAGAATATCCTGCATATTATTCGTAGGCAGTTATTTATGAAGACCTGGATTTTGTTTATGTATGATTTCTTAACCAGCCATGTTTCACTGCCATATAAGAGTACCGATTTTACGCAGGCATCAAATACTCTTAGTTTTGTACCCCTGGCTATATGTGGTTGTTTCCATATGCCCCATAATCTTCCGAATGCCATTCTCGCTAGCTTTAGACGGTTTTCTATGTCTTTTTCAGTACCTCCATCTATAGTAACTATACTACCAAGGTAATTGAATTCTGTTATCTCGTCTATATTTTTGTTGTTGATGCTGAGCGGTGTGTTATTTCTTGTGTTTATTCTTAGGCTTTTCGTTTTGTTTGCGTTTATTCGGAGACCAGCTTCTAAGGCATTTTCCTCGAGACTTCTTATTTTCGCTTGCATTTCACTGTGGGTATGTGCGAGTAGGGCGATATCGTCCGCGTATTCCAGGTCTTCTAGTCTTCGTGTTAGATTCCATTTTATTCCTCTTGCTGTGGTTGTTGCTCTTTTTATTACTACATCAAGTACCGAATTGAACAGGAGGGGGGATAGTGGGCAGCCTTGTTTGACTCCTGTTCTTAATTTTATTGCGCTGCTCATGTAGCCTTTGTGTAGTACTGATAACTCTGCATCTTCATATAGAGCTTTGATAATTTGGACTAGCTTGTGGGGTATTCCTTTGTACTGTAGAGACTGCCATATTGCTTCCCGGTTTATTGTATCGAAGGCTCTTTCAAAGTCAATGAAGGTGATGTATAACGGCGAGTTCCATTCGACTGACTGTTCTATAATTATCCTTAGGGTGTTGGAATGGTCGATGCATCCTCGTCCTCTTCTGAACCCAGCCTGTTCTTCTCTCAGTTGCTCATCGATTATATTTTCAATTCTGGAGTGAATAATGAGTGCCAGTATTTTTGTGACTGAGTTTAGTATCGTGATGCCTCTCCAGTTCTTACATTCGGTAAGATCACCTTTCTTTGGTAGTTTTACTATGATCCCTTTCTTCCAGCTTGTTGGGATATTTTCTGTATTCCAGATTTCAGTCAGAATTGGGTATATTATGTTTGCTGTGATACTGGGATTTGCTTTCAGTAGTTCAGCTGGGATACCGTCAGAACCTTCAGCCTTATTGGTTTTTAGTTTGTTTATAGCATCTATTATTTCTCTTTTGCTAGGTGGGTCCTGACTAATTCTAAGGTTCCTATTGCTGTAGATTTCTTGCCGGGATTGATACTGTTGGATGTTGTTATTGTTATTGACTTCCGCAAAGTACTCCTGCCACCTACATAGTTGTTCTTGCGTGGATGTCAGTGTTTTGCCTTCTTTGTCTTTAATTGTAAGGTTTTGCCCTCCTTTTGCTTTATTTGACAGTACTCTGATTTTGTTGTAAAGTGTGCGCATGTTGTTTTGTTCTGCTGCCCTTTGTGCTTCTGTGGCTATATTGTTGTAATATTGTCGCTTGTCTCTTTTCGCAGATTTTTTCACATCTTTTGCTATATGTTTATACTGCAACTTCAGCTCATTGTTGTTTGGATTTAACAATAGACTTGTTCTTAGTTGTCTTCTTTGTTCAATTTTTCTCCAGGTCTCATCAGAAATCCACTCTTTCCTTTCTGACTTTTTGGTACCTAGGACTTCTTCTCCTACTTGTCTTATTATATTTTGTGGATCGCCACTCGCTGTTGTCTGGTTTCTTACTAAGTCCTCGAGTTTTGATACAAATTCGGACTTTGTATCTTCATTTTTAAGCTTTTGAGTGTCGATTTTCTTCTTTCTAGCCATGTTTGAACTTCTAATTGCTTTAGGTCTTAAGCGGACATCCCCTGTGAGAAGCATGTGGTCGGAGTTTATATCTGCCCCTCTCCATGTCCTGACGTCGAGCAGGGACTGCTTCCATCTGTGACTGATGCATATATGATCTATTTGATTCCGGGTGCGTTGGTCTGGTGATGTCCATGTATATTTATGAATTTCTTTGTGGGGGAATAGAGTACCTCCTATCACCATATTGTGTTCTTGACAGATTTCAATTAGTCTTTCACCATTGTTGTTTCTTGTTCCCAATCCATGTCTGCCTATCACGTTGATGTCATCTGAGCTGTCCAAGCCCACTTTGGCGTTCAGGTCCCCCATCAATATTACAATATCCGTTCTGGGTATGTTACTTAGAGTTGTTGTTAATTGTAGGTAGAATTCATTTTTAGTTTCTTCGCTTGCTAGTTCTGTAGGGGCATAACATTGCAGTATTGTTAGTTTTCTGATTGGTGTATATAGTCTAGCAGTTATAATTCTATCAGAGACGTCCTGCCAACTCATAAGACTTTTGCTAAGATGTTTTGCTATTATTATTCCTACTCCGCTTTCACTATTGTTATTACCACAGTATATTAATGTATTGCCATTTGCTGTTGTGATTTGACCCTTGTTCGGCCATCTCATTTCACTTAAACCCATAATTTCAACCTTATAGTTCCCCATTTCTTTTTCTACTTGTGCTAGTCTTGACGTTTCTCTGAGTGTATATATATATCTATAGTCTATATATATTTCAAAATCTTATCAAAACAACCTGCCCGATAACAATACTTTTGATAAAAGTGAGATTCTTTCGCAAAACTGGAAAGCAAAAAAAAAAAAAAAAAACCAAAAAAACAAACAATAATTAAATAATATTTTCGATTATTAAAACTTATTTATTGAATATTTTTTTAAAAAATTTAGTTAATCAAAATCCGTTGAAAAGTTACAATCATAATATTATTTAAAAAAATAATTTATATTTTATATAATCATTAAATCTATTTATCATTTTTGTTATCACAAGTAGTAACAAAATAAATATATATATATATATATATATATACATATATATAGAAATTTTAGAAATTAAAAATAAAATTTTTTAGTTTAGTTATTTATTTTAATGAATTTATAAATGAATAGAATTTTAAAAATGTATAATATAATAATTAAAATTTTATTCCAAGTAACTATTATAACAATAACAACACAAATATTTTGTAATGAAGGTAAAAGTGTTAATAATATTGAATTAAATAATAATGTAGAAGAAAATTTAAATTATTTTAAATATGAAATTAATTCAAATATAAATTCTAATCAAAATGGATTATTGTTGCCGTCGGATACAACAATCGAAAATAATAAAAATGAAAATGAAAATAAAAATATTGTATATAATAAAAAATTTGTTTTATATAGAAATGGAAAAAAGAAAAAATTGAATGAAAATATTAAGACTATTAATAATGATAATAATAATAAAATTAGTGATAAAAATAGTAATTGGATACCAAAACATATACTAAATAAAAATAAAGACAGAAAAAATAAAATTATAAATAATATAATACGAAAAACAACTACGCTTGATTCTGATACTAATGAAAGTATTACTGATATAAGCTGTTTATTGGATAATTTTAAACCAAAAGGTTTCAATTGGACTAAATTTCAAGGTTAGTATTTACATATTTACTAATTTCGAGAGCTCTTTGGAATTTACTGAGTTAAATAATTTAATCCTTTTTATTATCTTTATAAGAAAGACTTTAAATTTCGAAATTTGTTTATTCGGAGTTTATTATTTTTAAATTTAAATAATTATTAAACTGTTTTGTATAAAACAAATATACATTCGAACCCGTTCATAAAAAACTAAAATTGAAAGTTTCATTAAAGTTCAAAAAAATTTATTATTTGTAATATGTGGGTTTTAAAATTCTTAAAACTTTTTCTCATAACAAAATATGTATAATATTAAATCGACAATTTAAGTTTTATACAGGGTGTTTCCTAATTAAGTGAACTGCTATATACCACTGCATATGCACTTATGAGTATGCGGGCTTAAATGAAATTTAAATATTTTTTTATTAGTTTTTATAATTTTACTCTTAACTCTGTTTCTAGACTACTTATGAAAATTTTGTAAAATGTTTTTGAAAACTTAAGATGTCCTTTTTTAATCTCCTTTCGTTTTCTATCATTTAAATTTTCAAAACTTAAAAGCGATCCTTTAAATTTAAAACACGATGAAATTTTAACCATTTTTCTTTAAAAAAAACCACATAAATTTTTTTATTAATATATGCAGTGCTCTTAATTAAGAAACACCCTGTATATGTGGTACTTTCTGATAAGCGGGTTTCTTAATAACAGTGGTAAATTTAAAATTAAAAAAAAACTAGTTTCACAGATTTATAAATTTTTTAGTTTGAAAAGTGTTTTTTATAACCACGTTTGACTGTAAACTTAATAAAAAATTTTAATTTGTTTTTAAATTTTTATAACTTTATTCAGAACTTAAATTTCGCAATTTTTAAAATATCTAATATAAATATAAGTTTCGGATTATTTCTATATTAATAAGCATACATATTATATGTATACATAAATGTATATATTTATACAATCTTTTTACTTGAAGTTATTTTACAGTGATATTAATTAATACTGTTCAAAACCTTATTAAATATTTAATATCTTAATTGCCCTGCTACTTGAGGTACAAAACTCAAAGTCGTAAAATTCAATTTACCATATTATAACCAATAAAAAAGTACATTAATTTTTAAAAATTAATTTATTCTCAAATATTAATATCATGAAAATTTTGCAAGCAACAATAAGTATACCTTTATTTATATAACAAAAAATATATAATTAAAACGTAATAATCAATCATTATATTAATTGTTAATCTAATTGTTCTTAATAATACTTTAATCCTATATAATAAAAATGTTCTAATTTCCCTAATATTATTTATAATATGGTTCTTGACTAAAATAGAATAGGTACATATATTTATTTTTGTGTTTAGTCACGACACGATAATGGTAAAAAGTAATATTTAATATAATTATTATGTTAATAATATACAGGTTATTATAATATTTTGATTAAAATTTATATAAGGAATAATCCGAACTTTAAATATAAAATGTTTAAAGCTTGCTTATTTTTTTCTGTCAAAACTTAAATCTTCCTAAAATAAAATATTTAAAAAAAAAAAAAAGTTTTGAATAAATTTGTTTAAATGCTATCCTTAAGCTCCTGAGCAAAATGAGCGCTGCCAACAGCGTTGAAATTCTACTTCAGAAATTAAACATATGGAAAACAATACAAATGAAAGTAATAACAAAGTTTCAATTCAACGCAGCTTTGGCGAAAAAATTAATAAATTAATTGGTTTTATTAAATAAATAATAAATTTAAATAAAATTTTTACGTTACTTTCAATTCACTCATTGAAAAATAGAATATGTACAAATGTTTATTTACTTCATTTATTTACATTAAATGTCACTTAAACACTTGCAGTATTTTGCAGTATGCTATATATAAAATATTTGACAGCTACGTTTTTTGAAGTTTACAACTTCGATGCTGCGTCATGCATAACTGTTACGGTATGACCATAGAATTACTATTCTAGAATGGCAAAAGAATGTTCCCGACTCTTTTCTTCTAATGTGATTTCCTATCCTGAGGTATTCAGACAAAAAAATACATATGCAATTTCGTATGCGTATACAAATGGTACGGCTACTTCATCTGTCATTGCTTAAATTTGAGTAAATGAGAATGTTTATTAGGCAGTTTCTCATTAGTTTTTTTATTTACATTTTACATAGAAATACATTTGGATTGGGAAGTTTGTATATTGTAAGTTATTTCGAATAAAGATATTTACTATTTGATTTAATTTACTTTTACTTTAAATATTTACTTTTAATATTAAATATATAAATGAGCAAAACATAAGAAAAAAATTTTAATAATATTAGAAGAAATTGCAGTCAATTATTTTTAAAAATAATGGAATCTCCAACAAGTATATTTTTAGTTTAATTTTAATTAACTTACATATCTATTTTGATTTATCTTAAGGTTTATCGTAGGTTTATTTATTCATCGTGAAAATTAATATAAGTAAATCAAAAACAAATCATAATTTTTTGAACAAAATAAAAAGTATTTATAATCTTGTGAATATACAAACATTTTTAGCCATTTTTAAATATGAACGAACCTTTTGCAAATATGAAATCTACATTTATGTTAACCTTAAGGAGAGTTTTGATTTCTGTTTCAAATAACTTAACATTTTCGAATAAAGAATTAAAAGGTTTTTTCTTTATCCTTTTTTTATTCAATCAAAATTTTACTTATTATTTAAAAAATTTAGCATTACAATATGATTTTCAAATTGATTCTATTCGAAAATATACTATGTTTTGGTAAATTTACCGAACGGTCACTTAATAATAATGAAAAATGGAAAGCAAAAACCATGAGAAAATACCTTTAAAATAATTTTAAAAAAATCGGCTGATATTTGTAAAACCTCAAGAAATAAAAAAAAATCTTTAAGCAACACTTTCTTCCCATCTTAATAATCCTTTAATTAATTTAATGTTTTTTAAAAAACTTCAAAAAGCACAACAACACACAAATTTTTTGAATATAATATTTTCTAATTTATTTTCATTTACTTTTAACTTTGAAATCTTACTAAAATCGTACTTTAAAGTTTCTTTTATATTTCACTTTCAAAATGAAATGAATCGCGGAGAAACTAGTAAGTACATACAAACGGTACACGTACCAAATTTTGAAATTTGTCTGAAAATTTTTTCTCTATTGCCATTCTAGTACTAGTAATTCTATGGGTATGACAAAGCCGTCCGACGTAATGCAGCACATCTTATTTTGACAATTCAATTATCATAATTTAAGCCGACAATAAATTGGCAATAAAATATGATTATATATATATAAAAGAAAAGTCGCATTCATTGAATTTTTCATGCGACATTTAATACCGATTATTTAGAACGATATCGTATCACATTGTGTCATTTTCATTGAACTGAAATCCAATTAAGCAATTTAAATTTAATTTTATGTATTTGATTGAAATTAAATTAAAAACAATGTCCAAAATTAGTGATTTCAAAGTTATTTAGGATACTATTTTATGTTTATAGATATTTAAATCGTTAACACGAGTATACTTACGAAATATTAGTACAAAAATGTAATTCATTAAATCAAAGGATAAAAATTTCCTAATATTTAAGGTCTAACAATATAGATGAATTGCAAATTTAAAAAATAGAAGAATATGAATGGTAAATCTTTAAATCGAGGCCTTGGTAAAATCTTTAAAAAATTCAAGTACAAAAATAGCAATGTATAGTTTCAGATTATAGTAAGTTTTAATATATTCACTAATGACATATAGAAATTTGTTAGCATCACGCGCTCTTTTGTCTAAATATAGTTTTGCAAAAAGAGATTTACCGAATGACATTTTACTAAAAATTTTTAACAGATTTTTAATAAAAGGCACACATTGCCAAATTTAACTGATAGTTGTAAAAGTTTAACAAGTAAATAAAAAAAAATGCTCAAAATCTCCTTTAAGGACTAATATTAACTCACAAAATAGTCCCAACACAAAAATTTTGTCTCCACATTATTCCCTACATGAAATATACATACTTGTTAAATATTAGTTTGTTGAAAGCCTTTTTGTGAATTATTTAATCTTTTTTCTTCCTTTTTAAGTCTTTTCTGAAAAGCCTTTTTATTAAATAACATTAAGATAAAATGTGTTTTTGTGAAATGAATTTAGAAAAAATTGACGTAGAACCAAAAAATTTTTGAGAATCATTTTATATTACCTTAGTAGTACCGTAGAACCGTAGTACCTACATAAGTTCAAATATAATATGTACAATTTGCTAATTTTAACAATCCATTAAGTTTCCCACGGTTTTAATGAGCGTCGCACTTAATTTTTTTTTGTTATTTTTTTCTTATTATTATTTTTTTTTTTAAGCTTTGAAACTAATTTTTTTATATTGATTACTTTTTTACAAATTCGATAAAAATTTTCAATAAATATTTAGAATTCAAATGATAGTAAAAAGACAAATGAGTCATTATTAAAATTGTTATTTTTGAAATTTCTAGGAATTTTTAAAAAAATATATTTAAATTATTTTTTAATTCTTGGAAAAAATTTTTTCGAAATCGCAGAGGAAAAAACCAAAATTCATGTTTTTTTAAATAAATAAAGAATAAAAATCGAAAATTAAATTGTATTGCGTAATATTTTCACCAAGTTTAATAATGAAAGAGCTATTTTTAATTTAAATAAAATTGATAAGAAATTTTTAATATACATTTTTGATAATGGTATTGAAGATTTTTTTTTTATTCGAAAAAAATTAAAAATTATACAAAAAACTATTAGTAATTAATTAAAAATTTAGGCAGTGTGTAATAATTTTCAGAAGAAGTTCATTATAAAATTATAATTTATAAGTTATAATTTAATAAATTTCAAGTATAGGTTCACTTTGTAACCCTTCTAATAAACAAAACAGAACCTATTTAATTTTCAGATTTTTGAAATGATTCACTAGTTCCGAAGAATAAATTAGAAAATCTTTAATAAATTATTAATCGATATAAATTTACACAAATCAATTGCGCGCCCACCTTTATTGTAATTTTTTTAGTCTTTCTGTTAAAAGTAAATATAAAACAAAAAAAAAAAAGGTACTCGTATATGTAAAAGTAAAAATATTAAAGATAATAAATGTTTATATTATTTATAAGATAAAATATAAAAACAATCAGTAATTTTTGACCTTTAATCAATATTTATGATATTATTTATTTATTTAGAACGCAAAGTATTATAAACTCCCGTATAAATTAAATATTTTGTATTTAGTACAGAATTGAAACTTATCAAAGTCTAACTATTATTGTTGGTTTTAAAAAGCAAAATTTGTTTTGTATAAAATAGTTAAAATATTATAATTAATTTTTGTAATTGATAGAAAGTTATTTTAGATAAATTGAAATCATCAAATAACAATTTAATAACAATTATTTCTCAGTAGGAGAAAATTTTAATATAAAAAATATATTTTTTAACGAGGATCGAACTCAGATCTGTTTACACCCGAAGCCATTAACCACTGCACCATATAATTCTTATAAATTTATGGTCAAATTTCTAATATCAATGTATCACTAACTTACAGAATGAAAAATAAGTCCATATACACAGGCAAGTTAATATAAAAGTATATAATAAGGAACAATCTACGGCATTTAACGCCTATAAATATGCTATATGTTTTTTATTTAAAATACAAGGTTTTTAAATCTTTAATTAAGGCATAGTTTCTATCATATGGTATACCAGTATGGTATAATATAAGCGGCAGTCTCATGGAAAAAATCAGAAAATTTGAAAGAAAGTGCATAAGAGTATGTATAAGTAAATCACACAAACCAGAATCTGAATACAAATGTTTTTATTCAAATAAATATTTGTACAAAGAAGCAAACATAAGTAGAATCGATAATTTTATGATAAAATTAATTCGAAATCATTATGTTAGAGCAACAAATACTCCAGAAAATGGTCTTATATCTCATATATATTACCACAATGAGGAGTACATTAAAAAAACTCTGCTCTCGGGGTTCATAGCACCAGAGCACTTTATATATCTAGATAAAAATGGTTATATTCAAAACCTGAATCATGTCCCTATACTATATCACTATAGTAGACGGGCTACATGTAAAACTATTGAATATGATCCTGGTAACATTAATAGAGATCTCCTTAAGTATGACATGAGTATTCCTCATAAGGATACATTAATTAGGCAAAACTGTTGGTGGTTAGGTACATCATGAAATATATAGAAACATATTTTTTAGTATGTATACTAGTGTAAGGTAGGCTAAGTTTTTAAATTAGGTTAAGATAGTTTAGGTTTTAGAAAAATTAAAAGAATAAACATTGTTTTTTACAACATTTTTTACAATGAAATTTGAAAGATATGAAATTATATAAATATATGTATATTAAAAATTAGAGTAAGCTAAATAATTATTGACATAACTTAACATAAAAAAATAATTATATTTTTAGATGTTAAAAAAAAATAAAATACAGATAAGAAACATTTTTGTAAACTTTTTTAGGTTAAGGTAAATTTGAGAAATTGGAATAAATAAAGTTTAATTAAAAAAAAAAAAAAAAAATTAAGGCATAGTCAATCTAATTAACATACTTTTATTCGTAAATTATTGAAATGATTATAAAATTTGCTGTTCATAGATATATATTATATATATCTATATTATACATATACATTAACCAATTCCAAGAAACATAATAGACTTAACACATAATAAAGGGTTTTGTAAGTTGAAATAATTTTTTTAAAAATGTTCTGATTTAAATCTTCAGTCTGATTCTATCTTACAGACTGAACAAACCTCGAAACAACTTCAACTGGTTTTATTTACACAATTGTTTAAGAAGTCAAACCAAATGCTATATTAATAATTAATAAAATGTCTAATTAATTTCGTTCAAAAAGTGCATTGCAGACTTAAAAACAAATAAAAACCTGGCGTAATAAAGATAATTAAAACTGTAATCAATTTTTTTTTCAATGATTAATTAATAGCGATTACTTGCAGTTTATTAGCTAGATATTTAAAAAAGAAAATCCCATTACTTTAAGTGATACTAAATTATACTTAAAATTGCAAAACAAAAGAGTGCGGATAACATTGAACTACATACAATAAGATTTATTAGGGTCATTGAATTATAACTAATGAATAAAATGTCCTAAATACCTTGAAATTAATAATAAAACTTATTTAATATAGAATTAAATATAATTGTAAAGAATGTAATTTATTTATTTAATTAATATAAAAATACTATTCTTGAAATAATCTTTGTTTATAAATTTTTTTTTATCGAATTAATGCAACCATGAATGTCGTATTAGATTATATATGCAAGGTAAAAATAAAGTACTTTACTAACAGTGAAACAAATTTTTAAATATAAATTTATTCAATTTTTAAATATTAATTTATCAGTAATTTGGTTTATTTTAAATTGTATTTTATATAAATATTAATAATGCAAGTGCAATAATATAAGATTTAATCGATGCAGGATCAGAACTAAGTCCTTTTACAAGTAGGTCATAAGTCTCTTTATTGAGTTATGATCCATTAAGTGAGTTATAACTCCCTTTATTAAATTATTAGTTCCTTTAGGGAGTTATGACCCATTAGGTGAGTTATAACTCCCTTTATTAAATTTTGAGTTATAAAATCATATAACTTAAATTGTGTGATTGAGCGTAATATATTAAAGTCAAAATTTTGAAATAATTTCTGAAAGTCTTTTCTGATCTTTATAATTTAAAGTATGATAATATAAAAATAAATATAAGTAAAATATAAGATGTACTATATTAGAAAGTATATTTGGTTAAAAAATGAAAGTTGACCCTTTTTCCAGGGTATTTATGAATTCTTATATGCGAGACTTTGGCTACAAAATCAGGATTACTCTTTTTTCAAAATAGCCTTTTAAAATGTAGTTCAAATGTAAAATTATTGTTGATTTCTTAACTTTGGAAAAATGGAATACTCTGATTTCGAATCCAACCCCAAAATGTGTACCGTCACTGATAATAATAATTAAAATTAATACTTTTTTTAATATTACTATAATAATCTCTCAGCTGAGAACTGTATAAAGAAGTTAACCAGGCTGAGTCAAAATTCCCAGGGTCATAATTCCCTTAGGGAGTTATGGCTCACTGCTATGAGTCTGGGAGTTATAACATTGCACCGATTTAATCAATTTCAAATTAGTGAAAAATGATAAAATTAGTATAGGAATGTTTTAGGTGAAGTTTAAAATTTTAAACTTAAATATGATTAACAACTTCCTTTAATAGAAAGACTTCCAAAATTAAATTATGTTCAATCCTAAATTTTCATAAATATAATATATTTAATTATTTAAAATATATTTTAATAATTAATTTAGCCAAAAGCATGAGTAGCTAGTGCTTAGAAAAAATTTATAAAAAATAAATAAATACTATAATTAATTTTTATTTTACTAAATTTTTTACATTTTCAGTTCCAAAATTAGATTATTCACATTTAAAAATTTATGAAGAAAGTGAAATTTTAATGAAAATTAAGAATGTTTCGTCATTAGAAACTATTAAAGGATTAACACTTGCTGAAAATAATTTAACATCAGTGCCATATGATGCATTAACATTAGTACAAACAACATTACAATATTTAGACTTACAAGGAAATAATTTTTTTGTTAATTATAATTTAATTGAAAATCAAGGTAAGTTTAAATATTAATATATTTTATTTAATTATTTATTTATTTATTTTCATTAATATTACATATCTTAAATGTAATAATGAGTGCATCGTTTAATGAAGCCATTAGAGGTTTGGATACTACTATTAGATTATATAAATACTATTTATTATATTTATTTAATTATACTTTACAATTATTATATTGAATCGTAAGGATGAATGTAATGATATTAACTTTTTTCAAAAAAACCTTATGATCGCAGCCGCACTCCCACGTTTGGTACGCCAGGGCCCCATTTCATAAACATTGACAGACGAATATTTGACAAAGTTGTCAAAAAAGTCTGACAATTTTATTTTTAAAAACCGTTAATTACTCTGAATTTTGATGAAATTGTAGGTTTTACAATTTTTAGCCTGTAAATTGTGGGATTGTCAATTTTCATGAAATATGGCACAGATATTGTAACTTTTTACAATAATTGTAAATAACTATGTATACAAAGTAGTTGCAAAGTGGTTAATGGTCTATCTACAATGGTAGATCTATGCTCTCATGTCGCTCTCATTCCGCTCTCATTACGTAGTCAACAAAGGAGTGTCCACAATAAAATGTACATGACAGCATTTTTTGACATTGTTTTGTTTACAAATTTCATGAATTCAAAAATTTTCAATAGTTTAAAGTTTATTGTATAGCTATTTTGAATAATGGTTTGATATTATTTAATCCAAGATAGAAAAAGAATTAATAACTTTATTAATTTTTTATTCTAATATATTTTTTTTTTTTTGTTTTTTAAATAAAAAATATTTATTCAAGTTCAATTATTTGACATTTGAATACGTAAAGAAAACGAAAAAGTTAAAAATTAAACAACTTTTTTCATGACTGCGGAATGACTGCGACATGGCTGCTTCTATTGTAGACACTTTCATTTAATTCAATTCATTTAACTCAATTTGACAGATAGCTACGTGTTGAGAGCGGAATGAGAGCGTTCATTGTAGATAGGCTATAAGATTTAAAGTACTAGTTAGTATTTTATACAAATACTAATTCGGACTTACAGAGTAAAGAAAAGAACTTACAGAGCTTTATAATAAATTTTTATAAATTTACAATATAATTTAAAAAAATTTTATAAACTTATCTCCCCGTCTACTTATTTCATATTTAAAAATTTTATTTGAAGACCTAATACGTAATACAAATATTATAGAGATAACAATATAAATACAAGCCACACTTATTTTGTAATTGTATTATTGGCAAAATTACTTTTAAAATTATTGAATATTTTTGATAGAAACAATTATTATTAAAAATTTATAATATTCTAATCTATTAGTATATAATAATATTTATTTACTACCATATTATATACTTAAATTATGTTTAGTAAAAATTAAATATTTTTCAAAAACTGATAAAAAGTCATTAAATTAAAATTATCGCATTATTTCGTGACCGCTGATAAAAAAAAATTGAAATTAAATATTCCGATACAATATGACTGATAAGTGACAATAAAAATGTATAATAAATAAAATTGTTTAAAGAATTTTTTATTTTTTTTTTTTTAGTTTCTAATACTAAGGAATTATTTTAATCATTTTTCTTTGGAAAAAATTTATTTAATTCCAATGTTTGTATTTAAAGATAGAAATTTAAATAACACGTCCAGACTTAATAATAAATTAATGTCCTAAAATGAAAGGATTATTAAAATTAATAAAGTATATACATTATTTTATTTAAAAAAACAAAATTATTATCAATTTCTAAATTTATATATGTATATATATATAATAAAAAAAAATTTAAATATGTAACTAGTTGTTTTTGACCTGATTAAAAACAAAAAGGTTAGATGTACTAAGTACTTAATACTTAGAATATTGTGTATAACAAGTTGGTTGAATAATTGAAATTATACATATTTTTAATGAGAAGGTATCGTAATCCTTAATTTTTTTAAAACAATTTTAAAATCCCGAATTTCAAAATCCCAAACACAAATTTTCAATATTAATTTTGAAAATTGATTTTTTCATATAAAATTTTTGAAATTTTAAAAAATTTACTTTTTTTCAATGATTCTGTAGGCATTGATATACTTTTAGTATTGATTTTAATGTTGGGTTCAAAATCTTGATTGCCGCTTTTTTTAGAATATTTATATACATGATTTTAAATTAAAGGGGGTTTTAGATTTATTCAAAATTGAGAGATTTTAAAGTTCTTTAAATAATCGGGATTATATATGCTGTTTCAAAATATGAAAATTCCAGGAAAATGGGTGGGTGGCACAGTGGTTAGAGTGCCGACGTTCATGCGAAAAACCCCGGTTCGAATCCTAGTAAAAGGGAAAGAAAATGAATAATGTAACTCACAGATTTTATAAGGCCTAATACTATCTCATGTTTAAATTGTATGTGAAATTCATTAAGATCAATTCTAATAACACAAATATAATATGACTCCCTATTCCAACATGTACCTATCGTATAGACAAGCTTATTAGCCTAACAGTTGAACAGTTAGCGCTTAGAAAAACAAAAAATTTATATATATTATGATTTAGAAAGGACTTACAATAGGTTACAAAATCTAAATTTTGAGAATACATTTAGTGGGGATTGTTTTTAATATTTAATAGTTTGCCATTAAATTTTGAATTTTGGATTTTTTTTTTTTATTTTGAAAGTTGGAAGTTTTTTTGGATTTTTTTTTTTTTAATTATTTTTGGAATTTCGTACCCATTCCGAAAAACCCAATTGTTATCCAATTTCACAAATTGGGATTTTGTGATTTGGGATTACGTACCCAACCGATTTTTATTATAATGCAGTTTAATTTTAGTTTTTCGAAAATTTGAAAAATGTTTAGTGTAAAAACAAAATACTACTGAATTATAAAGACAATCGGTTAATATTGAAATGAGTAATGGCTATATATTATATATTAATGCAACTATCTTTCAATTTATATGGGTTTGTATTTAATCAATTAATCAATTATACGTTATAAATAAAATAATTAAAATTTAAAAATTCATAAATTTTGACCTTCAAATTTATTTTTTGCATACTTTTTTTAATTCACAATATTGGTGACTAATTATAATATTGTTTAAATTAAAAAAAAGTAATGGCAAATTGAATGCATGTTATATAAATTATTCAAATACAAAAATAAAGTTACGTAGTCAAACCACTAGATTTTCACAAACAGAATGTAGCAGCACATATGCGTAACAAAGTTTTAGTTTTTTTATGAATAATAATCATAGTTTGGGAGGCAGTTTTCTTCCGTTTAGGAGGCAGCTCCTTCCCTTTCTCATTCCTCCATTTTCCTTTCCTTTCGTATTCAACTCGAATATCGAAAACCTGCAGTTAATTATTTTATATCATCATAAATATTAATACAAATAGGTTTAAATCACCAGAAGGATTACAATAAGACTGATCTATTTTATTCTCAATTTTTAATAATTAATTAAAAACTTTTCAAATTATTGAGCGGGTTTGTTCATATATAACTGTAAATAGATTGTATTTACAAATAATTGTAATTGGAAAAATTAAAAACTTGTAATCATTAAATTTACAATTGTTTAATTATATGAAATGTATTTAATTACAATATTATATATATAGAAAACACAATCAAATTAATATTATTATACCCTACGGCCTACACTAAAGTATAGAAGAGGGGTATAATAACTTTGTCATGGTGTTTGTAGCCACCAAAAGGTTTTTCAGACAATTATTTTATTTCAATTATTTTAAATTGAAAATTTAGATTTATAAAAATTACAATTACAATTAATTGTAATTAAGTTATTTTTAACCCAAGTCTGGTTTAGTAAATAATTTTATAAAAGAAAGGAAATCAAATTTTTTAGTTTTATTTTTTTGCCAACGCAAAAATTGCATTCAAAACTCATACTCTAGATTTTAAACTACAATAATTTACTTTTAAATATATTTAAAAAAAAAATAATTAAATTTTTATTAATAATATTATTTATTAATTTTTTTTTTTTTTTCCTTTTATACATAGGTGAAGATGCAATTACTTGGGCTCGATTCCCTCATATGCCAAATTTAGAAATATTAAATTTAGATAATTGTAATTTACAATGTATATTACCAAATATGTTTATAAATATAACAAATATACATAGTCTGAGTTTAGCTAATAATAATATAATTAGAATACCAGAAGATTCATTTAAACATATACCGCATTTAGTTAATTTAGATTTATCCAGAATGAATTCACATTTATATCAAAAAACTGATGAAACATCATTAGAATCATATATGGAATTAATGGAATGTGGTGGTTTACTAATTGATGAATTAACATTTGAAAATTTAACAAATTTAGAATACATAAATTTATCACGTTCCAGAATATCAGCAAAAACCAAAGCATTTCAACATTTCGGTTCAAATCTTAAATATTTAGGTTTATGTTCAACTCAATTACAAATTTTAGATAATAATATGTTTGCAAAAGGTACAATCAAAGTTTTAGATTTATCTGCCAATCCGTATATGGCAATAAATTTAAATAATAATTCATTTCAAGGATTAGAAACAAGTTTAAAAGTATTGTGGTTAGCTGAATCAACAATTAAAAAAATCTTTTGGTTAGATAAATTAAAAAATTTGGAATATTTAAATTTATCAATGAATAATATTAATACATTAACAAATAGAACATTTGCATCAATGAAAAATTTACGTTATTTAGATTTAAATTTAAATAATATTGGAAATTGGTATTATCAAGTATTTAAAAATAATACAAATTTAAAAATATTAAATTTTCAAGAAACAAATATTAATATAATAACACCAGAAATGTATAAAGATTTTTCACAAGTGGATTTTATAGCACTGAGTAAGTTGATTTTAAATACATATATATTTTTTTTTAAACATAATCTGTCATAAAAGTTCATATACATATATATTGTTAGATAAATTCTATTGCATTTGAGTACAATATTTATTTCGAATGGAAGGTTTGAAACACATTTTTAAACTAACACCTCTCTTTGATACAATTCAATGAGTCAGAATTAATAATTAATTTGAATTTTTTATTATTATTTTTTTAATTTTATTTTTCCTTATTATTCCCCTAGGGAACATAGGGCTTCCACATAGCCTCTCCAACTGTCTCTGTTTAGCGCTAACCTCTTTAATTCGGACCATGTTTTTCCCGATAGATAGGTCACATTCTCTCTGATGGACTGATCTCCTCCAGGTTGTTCTTGGTCTTCCCATAATTCTCCTACCCTGCAGGTTCCTATCTAGGGCTTGGCGTGCCACTGATTTTGTTGGCCGCCTTAGAATATGACCAATCTACTTCCACTTCTTTTTTCTAATTTGGACCCATATCGGCTCTTGCCTCGTCGTTACCCAGAGTTCTTCATTCATTATTCGCCTAGGCCAGATATGCGACATATTATTCTTAAACATTTATTCATGAAGACTTGTAGTTTTTGTATGTTATTTCTTGATACAAGCCATGTTTCGCTTCCATATAACAGTATGGATTTGACACATGCCTCGAAGATTCTTATTTTAGTTTCTCGTGGTATGTGTGTTGATTTCCATACTGCCCATAACATTCCGAAGGCATTTCTAGCTTTTGCTATTCTGTTTTCTATGTCACTGTTTGCACCACCATCTTTTGTTATTATGCTTCTCAAGTATTCAATATATTAATTTAAATACTTAGGTATATAAGAGTTTAATCTTTAAGTATTTAGTTTTAGGAACTTGCAACGTAAGTAATAATATTTATTATTATATCATTAACGTTTTTCAAAACTCTTCGATTCCTCTTCTTTTGAAATCTGTCAAATCTAAATTCTTTAAATCGTTCTTCTGTTTAAAAAAAAACACTTTCGATCCTTGAACTTTATTTTATAATTACTCATAGAATTTACACTTAAATTTCTAATCTAGTATCTCCGGTGTTATGTAAATATTGTCATACTTTTCCCTACATATTCTATAACTTATATTTATAGAATGTTTGCTGGTAATTGAAAATAACAAAAACATAACCATTTACTAGTTCCGTTTATGAGTTAATATTTTCAAAAATATTTAATTGTTTATAAATTTATTTACTATTACAAATAATACACGTTTAAAATTACTAAGTAGTATCAAAGGTAGTATAGTGTAAGTATGTATGTACATATCTTGACTAATATTAAACTATAACAAAAAAGGTCAAGCTCAAGGAATTTTCAAAGGAAATGAGATTTTTGTAGGTGAAGAACGTTTAAACATCATATGTATAAAAATTAATAATAATAAAAACTGTCAAGTGGTTGTTGAAACACTTGATTAAAGTACTTAAAAAAAATTCTTATCAAAATCTTTAGTAATCTGTGACGCAATTTTTATTCTATATGTGTATAATTATTGATAACATATATTTATGTGATTATATATATATATATGCACATTTAATTAATCTATCCCTTTTTGTTTTATTTTTGCATAACATTGTATTTAAAAATTAAAAAGATTACGATAAGTTTATTTGAGATTTTATATTATAATATTTCATTTAAAGTATTTTCATAAAGTATTTTCGTAAAGTGCTTTTCATAAATGATGATTAATTCAGTTCTGTAATTAAATGTAAAATAAAATCAAATGGTTAAAATTGAACAAGCTTGACTAACAAAAGAGACTTGTTTTATCCAGAAAACTTTAAAACCTTGAGCTTTTCCTAATTTCGCAATTAAATTTTTCCAATTGTTAAGTTTTCAAAATGTTAGATCTTATGGTTTACCCAGTGTGTTTAGAGGTCGGTTTTCTATGGACCCACTCATATGTGATAGAAATGATCTAGAGGAATAAAACCGTGTTGCAGTTCTGATCATTCCTGTATACAAAATAAAATCAAAATATATATAATTTTGATTTAAAAAATTAAAATTATAATTTATTTTGAGACTTTTAATTCTTTCCATCCAATTCATTTTATTTCATAGACACAATATAATTATTTCACTAAAAATTTAATATTTTTTAATTAATCTATTATTATTTATTTTATTATTTTTAAGGTAAAAACAATTTTGTATGCAAATGTTATTTAAGAACATTAATAGAACATGCCCAAGAAAATGGTGAAAATGCTCTGGAAAGTGAAAATAATAAAAATTTTATATGGTATTTAAATAATCAAAATAATTCAGAATATTTTCAAGCAATGATGAGCGATGTAATAATTGAAAAATATTATGAAGGTTATTTACAAAGTCAAAAAGATATAAAAAACTCAACAAGTATTGAATATTTTAATGAAGAAGAACATGAACATCCACATTTATATAATCTTCAATTATTAGATTATAATGAAGAAGATTATTGGTGTTATAGTGGCAGCGCTTATTACAAATGGAATGAAGTTAATTATTGTAAAAAAACTAATATTATTGAAGAAGAATTAAATGAAACAGTAAAAATTATAATATGTGGTTTGGTTGTATTTTTTGCAGTATCAATAATATTTACAATAATTTATTTAAAAAAATATAATATAAAAAAAATGTTTTATAAAATAAAAAAATATTTTTGTATATTAACTGGAAAAGAATTTATTGATCCGAATTCTTCTCAAACAATTATTGAAAATTATAAATATGATGTATTTGTTAGTTATTCAGATCATGATAGAGAATGGATACTAGAAGAATTAATACCAAATATGGATAGTGATACTGAATTAAAAATATGTTTACATGAACGTGAATTTAAAGTAATTTTAATTTTTTTAATTTTATATTGTTCATAACTAACCAAATTTTTATTTAATTTTTTTTAAGGTTGGACTAACCATATGGGAGAATATTATTCATCACATGGACAAATCACGCAGTTTATTATTAGTGGTATCAAGTAATTTTTTACAAAGTAATTGGTGTCAATTTGAAATGCAGTTTGCTCAAAAGAGGTGAGTGAAATTCGAAAAACAATTAATAGAAGATAATGTTAGAAAAATAAATTTACAAATTTTGCTGTAAAAATATGTGATACTAAAAATTTTATTAATAAATTCTATTTTATTTTAATTTTTAGATTATTCGATAGTAAAAGAAATCAACTAGTATTAATATTTTTAGAAGATATACCATTTTATATAAGACCAAGAACTTTACAGCATTTAATGGATATACGAACCTATATTAAATGGCCAAAATTAACTGGAGTTTCACAAAAAGATGCCGAACTAAAAGAAATCTTTTGGAGTAGAATAAAAAAATCACTGAAAAATATTGATTGATAATTAATAAGTGTTATATTTAAATTAGTTGAATAATTTATATAATTATTTTGGTAATATTTAATATTTTGAAAGTATTTTCAAAAGTAATTCTAATTTTTATTTAAAAATAATTAACTAGAATTTCTAATTTATATAATGAAATTGTACATTAAATTGGAAATTAAAATAATGATACTAAAACTAAATAATGAAAAAAAAAAATAATTGAAAACAATTATTGTATCAATTAAAGTTATTAATTATTTTTTTATTTTATTTTGTATCTATGACATAGTGTATGAAATTTTCTAAGTAGATGGAAGCTTTTTTTTTAAAAGGCTTTGATTCTTATGAAGGAAGTTTTTCCTTATGAATATTAGAAAATAAAATGTCAGGTCTTTAATTTTAAAAATGGTTTTGGCATATATACATTTAGTATCGTCTTTTAGAAAGGCTTAAAATGTAAAAAAAATATATATATATATTTAAAAGGAATTATGTAATTAATTTTTTACCAGTTTTGGTGAATTCAAAATTATTTTAAAAAGTAAAAGGAACTGATTGTTGTTTCTTATTTTTCAGTAAACTTATATGTGATTTAATTTATAATGTTTTTATTTGTAATAAAATATCAATAATGTATATAGGAAAATATTTTTAAAAAACTTTCAGCTAACAAACAATTTTTATTGATGCAATATGCACAATTAAAATTAAATTACAAAACTAAAAATATTAAAAATTATAACAAATATTAAAAATTTAATAAATATGAAAATTATTTGAAAATACTGATGAATTATTACATAAATAAAAATGCTCAATTTAAAAGAATTTTCTTTTTACTATTTAAATAACGCAAAAATTTCAAAAATGATTAAAATAAAAATAGAAATCTGATAAATTATGTTTTTTAAGTTTTTATGTTTGTTATTAAAAATATATTGTTACAAATATTTACTTTATAAAACTAAAATTTAAGTGTATATTTAAAAAAAAAATAAATACAACATAAAAAAAAATTTATTTCTCAAGACTTTAATATTTAAAACTAACTCCTAATATGATACAGACAACCTCTAAATTTAAATGATAAGACGTCGAAGCTCTCATTTCGTTTTTTAATGTCCTTTTTATATCATCCTTCTGGTAAGGTCAGTTTTTTCTGGATCACAAATATGTTAACCGAATTCCCAAACATTATTATTATAAATCTAAAAGTTCTCATAAGGTATCTTAGATCATACTGATACAGAATTTTATATTATATATAAAATTCGTTAGTCATTACTCATTAGACAAAAAGTTTAAGTTTTGATTAAACTCCTGAATTTTATTAAATATTAATAAATAATTGAACAAAAACACAAATTTATTCTATAAAAAAAATTTTTTATTTATATTTCTAAGAATAATTTACAATTTTTTTTGTAATTTAAATTTATATTAATAAATTTAATTTTTAATGAGTCGAATTGCTTTTCTAGACTAGATATATCATTTAAATATGTTTGGTAAATTATTTTTTTTTTTGTTGAATATATTCTATTTTATTCTGATTGTTTTTAAAATGTTAAATCTTGCTATAATACAATTTTTAATATTCATATTTAATGTTTAACTATTGAAATATTTTTGTGCTCTATGTAAAGAAATTCTATTATGTGATTGCAATCTATTTTTTTTTATTTTAGTTTATACTTCGTAAATATTTAAAAACAAATTGAAATCAACTATTGTCATGATTTATAATACTTAAATTTATAAAAGCGTTTTTTTTTTTGGTTTTCTTTGTTCATTTCCATTATAGAGTAATAAATCACTTTTCTTACATAAAAATTTTATTTTTAAATTATTTTATAGTAAATCAAGTATGTATATTAAATTTTTTATAAAACCATTTTAAAAATATATTAAAATAAAATATAATTATTTAATTTAACTATTTAATATAATTAATAATATATTTATTATTAAAAGCGCTTTGAAGTTTTTTGTTATAAACAAAAATTTAAGTAATCCTTCTACATATTGCGGTTTTTTTCTTAAACTTTTATTTTTTTTTCATATTAAATTACAGATGTTGTTTAAAAATTACTTTTTCTCAAATCCTTTGGGTAAAGCAATATCAAATACAATTGGCGGATTATTTGGTAAATAATTAATGTCGCATGTCGATGCATTTACAAATATAATTCTACCATCAGATGTTATACCATATCCTTCATGAATATGTCCGAAAACATGATATTTTGGTTTTACCTAAAAATAATTGTATTTAATAAAAATTATTTTTTTTTTTGGTATATTTTATATTAACTCTTTGTTGAACCGTTGAGAGTAATTCAACACAACCAGCTCTAACACCAGAACAACACAAATCACCATGTCCAACTGGTGGTGTATGTGTTATTAATAAATCGATTCCCGATGGAATTTTATTCCAGATATCAAGGCATGGTCTACCGCGTGGTAAATTAAATGCCCATTTACAGAATTCAGGCTGCCAAGGTGAACCATAAATTTTGATACCATATAATTCAATCATTTCATCTTCAATATACTGACAATTTGTTAATTGATCTCTTATATTCAGTGTTTGTACAGCTTCTTCTAAATTCTTTTTTTCATTACCCAATGTTGGTATTTCATCGAGTATTGATAAACCAGCACCTTTAGTTCTATAGATTTATAAATTTTCATTTTTAAAATTATTTCTTAACATTTTAAGTAACAATTGAGAAATAAAACTTACCGTTCAGACGAATGTTTGTTTTGAAACGGATGTGTAAATGTCTTATCAAAACTAAGTTCATGATTACCAGCTATCACTATTTTATGCCTAGTTAAAATTACAGTATTTTGATTGTGTAAGGACAAAGGAATAAGGTTCAATAATATTATTTTATAAACTTACTTATGAGGTAACCGGCCTATCCATTCATTAAATTCGATAACTTCGTCCAATTTACCACATTTTGTAAAATCACCAGCATGTATAAATATATCACCATCTGGTATATCAAACTGAATAAAAAAATATTAAGAAATGTATATAAGATATTTTTGCTTTTTTTAATAAAATAGTTACCTTCAGATGTGTTGTAAGAGAATGTGTATCTGACATACACACGATTCTTAATTTATTGAATGGACAAGTTGTTGAAGGCGGCTTCATGGTTACTAAAAAAAACAAAATATTTTCAGTTTTTCGTTATAAACCAGTCAAAATTGCTTTGTACTTATATTAAAATATAACTATCTGCATTATAAGGTCAACTAGTTTTTAATAGCTAATAAAAAAAACTGATGCTGTTGAAAACATTAAAACAATGACCTTAACACTATTAAAATTTTTCTTTGTCACAAAAAATTATATTTTAAATTCAAATCAAACTCTAATAAAATAAAATGGTCTTAAATACAGATATTATAAATAATATATAAATATTTTTTTTTAAATTTAATTAGTTCAAAGTCATAAATAGAAAATAATTGCTTCATTTATTCTACAAATTACTAATTAAAAATTTTACCTTTTATTACTCTTTGAGAACGAGAAATTTCTTTCCAAGCAGATGTTGGATCATTTGTTAAAGGATGCACTTGAATTTCCATTTTAAAACTTAAATAATAATTAATAAACAACTAATTTTAACTAATTTTATTATCAATGTTAATCTTGATTACGAAAATTGTAAATAACTATATTTATCAAAAAGTCAAAAAGGTTAAACTTCAAAAAATAATTCTGTTGCCTTGACAACAGCCGGTTGTCCATATGATTTAGACATTTATCAAATTTATTCAATTTTTGACTTCTATTTGTAAACAAGTAAAGTTTACATGAAGTCATTATTTTTGTACTAAAAATTTAAAATTTGTTTTGTTTATAAAATTTTTGATTTGTGGAAAATTTTTAAATTTTCAAGAGGCAACAAATTGTTGGACATTTTTTTTAATAAAATGAAATTTTTTATTATAACAATGGTATTTTAAGTTCTAACATAAAATTTTTTTAGAACAAGCTTTCCTTAAATTTTAAAAGTTTTTAATTTAAGTAAATTTTTTAAATTTTGAATATTCATTTTTAATTTAAATAAAGGAACATTATTTTTAATACCTACTTCGGCATTTTTTGATTTAGAAAAGACTTTGAAATGCGCATATTACAATTTATAAACAAATAGTTAACACAATTATTTTTATTATTTCAAATAGTTTTCAAAAAATGTTGGCAAACCTCATGTAAATGCAGCAAAACTAATTAATTTTAGAACAAAATATTAAGGGGAAATTGAACAGCTGATTAGTTTTGACATTTGAATAAAAAAAAAAAGATTTGTAAAAATTTTTTTAATGATAACTGAAAAGAAAATAAAATATAAATTTCATATTTTTGTAATTATGTTTTTCTAATTAAAAACAAAACAATAAAATTTAAATGATTAAGTGATTGGAAATTAATTAAATTTATAAAAATTTCCATTATGGAAAATGTTCAAGAAAATGTTGAAGAAATAACTGACGATGAAACTCAAACTGGTAAGTTCAATCAACCTTAAGAATTTTTCTGAAAATTCATAATTATTTATACTTAATACAAATAAATATACAAATTCTAAACTAAAAATGGGTTTAAGTTCTCATATATGTAAAATTTAAAAACAAAATTACTTAATATTATTACAATTTACAAAAAAAAATTTGCTAATTTTGTTTTAGATTTAATCGATATGCCGATGTACAAATTTCTTTCTTATGGTATAGAGACTATCGTTTAATATATGTACATAATTCAGATTATATTACGCCTTCAATTAATACTGTGTTAATCAAATCTTTTTAAAGGGAATAAAAAAGAACATAAGAGGAAATTTAAATTTTTTTACCGGGAAAAAAAGTTTAAAATTAAATGATTTTTATATTTCATACAAATTTTGTTTTGTTTGTAACTATATATAATCATGTATTTGAAACACCTAGTAGATTGTGATGTAATATTTAACTTTGTTGTTGTTTCAATCAATCGATTATTTAAATATAACTCCTTGAACTTCGTCATAAATATATATTTTCATTTATTATTAAAGCTATTTTATTATTTCTCTAAAGTTTCAAAGGTTTGGTGAGCTAATTAATTTGTTATTTTACTGAAATTTGTATTCGCCTTAGTGTTCTTGTGATTCATATTGGTTTTCGGTTTGAAATTAAAAAAGAATTTATATTATTGTATTAAACATGGAATTAAATTATGTTAATTCAGTACTAAATAAAAATATGTAGATATAACTTTTACTTTTTTTTCAATAGTACAAATTTAATGTGCGTTTTAAAAATATGAACTTAATATTTGTAAGTTTTATCTAAATATTTATCTACATGTATTAGAATATTAATACCACTAATTTTTTGTAGATTTACTTGAGAATTAAAAATAATGTGTTTCTAAAACTTTATGCAATTTGTATAAATTGATATGTTGTAATCAAAATAGTTCCTCTTTAAGCTTAAAACTAACGCATTTGTAAGTTTAGTTCAATATTTTTTTCAGCACCAAATATAAATAAAGTTACTATTGCTATTACATAATACAGAAAAAAATAATTTTAACAGCAAAGAGTTTTTTTTTTTAAATAAAGGAACTAAGTTATGCTAAATTAAAATTTTTATTCAGTTAATTTTTTTTTATTATAAATTATTTACTTTTCAAGTAAAAGTCGAAAAAACCGACTATGTCTGTGTGTTATATCAAAGCAAGGTCAAATGGATTAAACTGGATCTAAACTAAAATTGGTTTTCAAATTTATTTTTTGCTTTATTTTATTGAAAAAAAAAACATTTTTCCAAAGCAAATGATGCCAAAGATTATTAAGAATAAATTAAAAAAAAAATTTTTCTTAGATCGTTAGGATTAATATTGTTTTTAAAGATATCAAACATCCCTACAATATATCAACCATTTGATTTTAACCAGAAGAGTATTTTATTAGAAAATAATGCTCACTTGAATTGTTCGTTCTTAAATAAATTAAGATTTAGATAATAAGTTAATAATTTTTACATAAAACTATATAATTCGTATAAGAAATTTCAGTAAACTCTAATTAAAATTATAAATATGTTAAGTTACTTTTTTAATTTATTGTTCTAAGTTTTTCATTTTCTAAAAAACAAGAAGAAATCGTCTTAGTTTTAATTCTAATACTAATAACTTTTTAAATCTATTAAAAAATCTCATTGAATCATACCATGAAATAAAAAAAAATAATAATATTTTATACTGATTTCAAAACGCATTTTGCAAGACTATATAAGCCAAACCAATTTATTTTGAATTGTTATCAACAACGGAATGTCTTTCTAATTGCAAAATCTAATATTGTTTGTGTTATCTTTAAGATACAACTAATTGATTTAAAGATATGATATGAAAATTGAATATTTTTCGTGGAAAAAGGGTAGATAAAATTGTAATCATTTTGATTCCGTTTTTTTTTTTTTTAACATTTTGTAGAATTTTGAACAGTAAACTTTCTGTTGTAGAATAATTTAAAATTACGGATTTTAATATTATCAATTAAAAATAATCGTAACTCTATGATATATCGCAAGTGTTGAACAGAATTTACATATTTTTTGAATACAGAAAAATTGTAAAGTACTTTTGAAAATCGCAAAAAAATGTGAAAAACATGATCTAACTTCAAAAATAGATGTCTTATTGCTGGGATATATTATCGCTTTTTGGTAGACAGTAATGTATTTTTAAAAAAACTTTTTTTTGAATTACTTAATACATACTTAATGACTCTTCATGTAATTAAAAATAAATTTAAACGTTTTATTTACTAAAATTAAAAATTTATCATAAAGAAATTTAAATTGTTTCTTATAAATTATCATAGTTTTATTATTTCTATAGACTTTCTACTGTAATATTTTTGAAAGGGTTTCTTAACTTTAGTAAAATCAAAAACTTACCAATTTTTCTGAATTTTTTTCTTTACAAATCGCCAACTTTTGATTGACCTTGCATTGTACAGTTATAGTTGAGATTTTTTTTCCACTTTTTGTTTTATTTGGCGCGTTTTTGAATCTTGTAATAAATTTTCAATTCCATTTTTCATTTAGATCTTTTTGCTCTGGATCCTAAAATCGTAATTATGTTGATTTTTAAAATATTTACAAAGAACAACAAACATAATTTTGTTTTATCACACGTGTTATCTTTTTATCACTAAATAATATTAATGTTAATTTTATACAATAAACAAAAAATAACACTTTGTTGGAACAACTTCAATTATTTATTCAGTGGTTACCGCTCTCGCAATAACAAAAAGAAAAAAAAACTTAGAAAACACCACATGATAAGGAGAACTTAATATGTTGGTTTGGCCGTTTTGTTGATTCATTGCACAAAAGGGGTGACTAAAAACGAAAGCTTTTCACATTTTATTTTTTTCATTTAAATTTTTTTATTTTTGATTTATATTTTATGTTTATTTTTATTTTTTCTTTTGTGTTAAGTTTTCGCTTTCTCATCGATTATATATTTTTGAATTGCTCAATATTTATTTATTTTTCCTTAAATTAGCAAGTTTTTAAATTTTTTTATTATAATTTAAGATATTAGAACAAATCATATTATAGTGATATAAATTGATTAGCGTTTTTTTTTTAAGTACAACTTTGTTAATTTTTTTTTTTTTAAATATTAGGGTTTTTTAAAATTCGCTCTTAACATTATTAAGTTAGTACCGAACAATTAAAATATTAGAACTGAATTGTGAAAATTAATTTTAAAGGTTAAAATGTGATATAAAAAAAATTAAAAGAGAAAAAAAACAAACTGTGTTATAAAATTAAATTAAAGTTTATAATAGTTTTGTTTTTTATAATTTTATGAAAATTAAAGAATAAAATTTTATTTTAAAACCTTAATTAAATTAAATATCATGAAAGTCTAGTTGTGTTTAAAGTGTCCTTATCGCAAATTTGCATAACCGCAGGCGCAATTTATTTAAACCATTTAATTGGAAGAAAAATACACTACTTCCATATAAATAATTATATTAATTAATATATAAAATTAAATAGAATATTTAATGAAAAAATTACTAAAAAAAAAACTCAAAATATAATATTAAAAATGATCAAAATAAAAATTGAATAAACAAAATAATTAAAATTCTTATAATAAGAATGTGTTCATTTAAATTAAAATTTTAATTTAATTTTAAAATAAATTAAAAAACAGGGTGTTTACAAATACTTTTCAACAATTGAGAGAATATTATTTTGAAAAAAAAATAATATAATATATAAAGCTTTTTAATTTTATTATTTAATTTTTTCATTTTCCTTTAAAAATTTTTTCATACTTTCTTCCTTCTTTTTCTAATTGTTGACGGTACGTAAAACGCTTTTTGAGCGAAAAAATTGAAAAATTAATCATTTTCTCTTCTAAAAACGTTTAATATAATTCTAAATTTTGTTGAAAAAAGTCTCTATAATACATTTAAAGATATGTATATTTTGTTAAATTAATAATATTTATTGTTATTGTTTTTTTTCTAAATTAATATATATATATATATATATAAATACATATAAATATTAAAAAAAAACAAATTTTTTTAAATACAATTCATAATATTTATTGTTGTTATTTTTAAATATTATAATTCATATTTTTCTTATGACGAGGAAAATGAGGAGTTTACAGTGTATTTTGTCAAAGAAAAGTTTATTTTTAAAAAATAAAAACAAATAAAAAAAAAACGCGAAAAATGAAAAGCTATTAAAACAAATTTTCTTTTTTTAATCTTTGGTTTTTCAAAATAAAAAAATAATTTTCAAATAAAAATTTATATTCGCACATATTATTAAGTATTTTGTGCTAGTGTGCTTTATGAATTAAAATTAATTTTGTTGTTATTTTGTTGCATAAAATGTTAAGTTCAGTAATCGAAATTTTACTATTGTGGAAAAAACTGATTAAATAATTTTCAATTAATTAATTAACAAACTATAGTAGATTAAAATAATTTTGAATAAAATAAAATACTAAAAATTTATTAAAATCGAACCGTTTTCGAGAATCCGATCTAATTTATGAGTAACAACAATAAAAAATCATACAATATGCTGTTAATTCACTTGAATTGGTTTTCTTTAAAAATTTAGTTAGTAATAACTAGTATTTCATTGTATGAGTTAGGTCTAATAAAATGAAGGTCATTAGTAAAACATTAATCTAAAAGTGGATTAGTTTTATATATATGAATTACTTAAAAAAAACTCAAAATTATATTAATTTATTAAGAGCTTATTCATTCTGCGGTCAAACTTACTTGTATAACATTAGCTGTTACTTGTATAACATTAAAATTCTGCAAAATATTATTTTAAAAAATTAATGTTTGATTTAAAATGAAACCTTTTAATCTTAATTCTAATATGAAATCCAAAGATTAATCATAATAGAAAAATAAAATATCTATATAATTGGGCGAATCTATCTGTACATACTTTTAACTAACAAGGGGATAATATTAGTCTTAATATTTTTATTTTATATAAATATTTTTTGTATTAAACTAAATCCACTACATAATAAACAATTTTTTAGGACAAATTTTATTCTTGTTCGTAACACACCGAAAATTGAAGCGCGTATATTAACAAAAAAAAAAAAAAGATTAATTTATTTAAATAATCTATATATTTAATATTTATTATTCGAAAGAAATTAAGATTAGTCATATTTAAATAATAAAAAAAAAAAAAAAACAAAACAAAAACTATAATTTTTAATCATTCATAAAATTGATAAGATATTCGATATTTGACTATAACTTTCTAAATAAAAATTATATACTTTTTTACATACGAGTATTTATAATATAGGTATATATAAATACTATATAAATAATTATATTTATAGTATATATATACTATGTAGAATCAAAACAAATGAAAGAACATTCTGATAAATTTTTACCTTTTATTTAAAAAAAAAAAAAAAACAAAAAATATCAAAACATATGCAAGACAAAAAGTTAAAATTTAAAAAAATTAAAACAAAATAAGAAAAAAAAAAATTTACGCGAAGAAAACCGCGAATATAAAAGACAAAATTATATGTAAATATATTTTTCAATTTCATATATGTAATAATTAATGCTAATTGGTTAGAAGTGAAATAATTCAAGGTTATATATATATATACTTATCTAGTTTTATCTTATTGAAATAAATTCAAGTTCTTTATCAAATTGTTCTATACTATTATAAAATTGATTTAATTTTTAGTGATTTTTAAAAGTTAAAATTTTAATAATTTAAAAAATAAATAAATAAAAAACAAAATAAATAAAAAATCGATTTTATTGTTATGCAAATATTTCCTAATAAATTTAAAATATAATATTTATATAAAAAATTATATTAGACCACCGGTTTCCTGTAATCAATTTATACTTTAATTTCCTTTTTTTTTTTTAGTTCAGTGATCCCCTTTTTACATATAAGTTATCATTTATGTAAAAAAAGTTTTTAACAAAAATATTTATAAATAAAAAATTTATAATTTTTTTTATTTATCAAAAATTATAGATTAGAAAAATTTTAATTATATACAAATTAAAATATAAATAATATAAAAATAAAATAAACAAAAATTAAAATTAAAACAAAAACTATTTTTTAAAAGAAAATTAAAATTTTCTAAATAAAAAGTTTTTAATGTTATGGAATTTTCAAGGATTTAGAAAATGGAAAGGTAATTAAAAATTGCATTAATATTTGATTTTTAATTTTAAATTTCGTCATTATTGGGAAATTAATTATAAATTTTGATTATCACTTTATGTACAGGGTACATATTAAGAATTAAATATGTATATTAATTCATGTCTTCAGAAATAACAAGTAGTGCATGCTTGCGGTTAAAGCGTTCGAGCAGTTGATTATATCACATGATATTTTGAAAAAGCATTTCGAAACTCCAAGTGCCAAATGACCTGGTACCATGGTTCTAAATAAAATAAAATTTATAAAATTTATTTTTCCAATTATATTCTGTACCGGATGATATTATTTGAGTATAAATTGGACAATTATATAATATAATACTTTTATAAAATGTTAAATGTGCTTCTTTGAACCTGAGAAATTTTTCGTCGGATAGGGATACACGTACTCCCTATCAAATGACTTTATATGCAATACCCTAGATCTTTTAAAAGTTCTTCATCTTTTTGATATGAAGAGATGTTGAGTGCTTAAGAGATTTCAAACATTAATTTGGATCATTTTGGAATTTTATTAATATTGGTATATGATTGGATTAGTTTGGTTATGCATACTTTCTTATTGTTTTAGGAAATCCCCTTCAATATTTTAGATTTTTTTTAACCTTCACATATTTTTATTTCCCAATTTAAATTAAATGTTAATATTAGTATCTATGATAAAATATAATTTATTAAGTTATTAATATAATTTATAGTAAGTATTAAAATAATTTATATTTAAATACGTAAGCAACGAAAATATAATACATATGTGATCAATGAATTTTTTTTTATATTAAATCAATATCCAATAATGATGATTTGGTGTAAGAATTTTAAGTTGAAATATATCAACCTAATTATAGATTAAAAAAAATAATATATATTTTAATCATAAGTTAAATTAAGTACCTATTTAATTATAAATTATTTTAATTAATACTTTTGAATTTTATTTAATTGGATTACAGCTTATAGTTCTTGTTTTTACTTAACATTATTTAAACTTATAGAAACTGTAACATATCATTAGAAATTTAAAAGCTGGATATTCAAATATCCTATAATCGACAGGAATAATTTTCTTCACATTTTTCCTTATAATTGCATTACAATGGTTTATCTGTTGTGCATTTAACTAAAAAAAATAATCGAACAAAGTTTGTCATTTATACAACCAAAAAACGTGGTGTAAAATAAACTTTTGCCGGGTAGATTTTATTTTTCTTTTTAATTTTTTTTTCCTCTTTATGTACATTAATGTTTTTTTTTTTTAAATAAGGGTGGTGTATTTGAATATTTCGATTATTATCTATATTTAGTCTTCTAGGAAAGAAATTAATTCCACACCGGTAACAATTATCAAAACATCAAATTAAAACTAAAACCACATTTCTGTTTTTTAGCCAAGTTTAAATAAATTTTAAACTTATTTAATAATTTTGGAACAGTTTTAAGAATAATAATATAAAATTTTATCAATTTATTTAAATGAATCATTAAATATTTTCTTTTTATAGATTCAAGCCAACCAAATGAATTAAATGCATCTGGAACAAATTTACCTGTAACTTTAGCACAACTAGATGAAAATCAACAAGTTCCAATAAATGATAACCAACAAATATTTCCACCATTAAATAATCGTAATTCAGTACTTGGCGAACAACAATTGGCCAGTACACAAAAATTATTTACAAAAAATTCAAATGTTGGAACTATAACTTCATTAAAAACAATTACCAACACTGAAGCTATTTACAATGATTTCCAAATTAATACTAATACCATTGGTAAACATTTTATAAATATATAATTGAAAGAAAAAAGAAAAGAATTTAATCAAATTTTATTTTTCTTTAAATAGTTGGTATTGATGCATCTAGAGTAGTTGTTCAAACATCCAGTAGACAAGCACTATTACCTTGGGGAATACCATCACGTACATCCATAATAGATTTACAAGCTGGCGGAGATATGGGACTTCGACCTGGTGAAATTGTTATGCGAAATCTTTTTAGTGATTTCACTCAACAAGCTGAAAAGAAAATTGAATCAGTTATGATTGAAAGTGCTGACAAGAATTTAGCAAAACTATTACAACGTGGTGAGGACCCGCAATTTGATCAATTAATATGTGCGTTTGGATCAATGTCAGAACATTGTTTACCATCACTACTTCATACTTTACTTGCATGGCATAGACGTCAACTATCCGATGTTGAAATCAAAAATGATTTAAAAAGAGTAGAAAAAATTACACCAAAACCGAATAACATCGATTTAGATTTTCAATTACAAAGACGTGAAGCCGCTGTTGAATTTATATTTTGTTTAGCTTTAATAGAAATACTTAAACAGCTACCATTTCATCCAGGTCATGAAGATTTAATTAAAAATATTGAAAATTTAGCTTTTAAACATTTTAAATATAAAGAGGGCTTACAAAATAATCCAAACGCTCATAATATACATATGATAGCTGATTTATATGCTGAAGTTATTGGTGTCTTAGCGCAAAGTCGTTTTTCATCGGTACGTAAACGGTTTATGAGTGAATTAAAGGAATTAAGAGTAAAAGAACCAAGTCCAAATACAACGCAGAGTATTATTAGCTTGTTAATGGGAATGAAATTTTTTCGTGTTAAAATGGTGCCAATCGAAGAATTTGAAGCTTCATTTCAGTTTATGCATGAATGTGCTCAGTATTTCTTAGAAGTTAAGGACAAGGATATTAAGCATGCTCTTGCTGGCCTGTTTGTTGAAATTTTAGTTCCAGTTGCTGCAGCTGTAAAAAATGAAGTAAATGTACCTTGTGTTAAAAATTTTGTAGATTTACTATATGTGCAGACATTGGACGCATCGACCAAATCAAAACATAGATTAGCGTTATTTCCACTTGTAACATGTTTACTGTGCGTTTCACAAAAAAATTTCTTTTTAAATAATTGGCATTGTTTTTTGGCAATGTGTTTAAGTAATTTAAAAAATCGTGATCCGAAAATGAGTCGTGTAGCTCTAGAATCACTCTATCGTTTGTTATGGGTTTACATGATTCGAATCAAATGTGAATCAAATTCGGCAACTCATTCTAGATTACAGAGTATCGTTAACTCATTATTTCCAAAAGGTTCTAAAGGAGTAATACCACGTGACACCCCATTAAATATTTTTGTAAAAATTATTCAATTTATTGCACAAGAAAGATTAGATTTTGCAATGCGAGAAATAGTTTATGATTTGCTGTGTGTTGGACGATCTATTAAGGTAATTTTCTTTTTCGAATTATAAAAAAAAAAAACTTAAATCTTAATTTAATACTTTTCTTATCCCAGATTATAATGACACCTGAAAGAATGAGTATTGGATTAAGAGCATTTCTTGTAGTTGCCGATTCTTTACAACAAAAAGATGGTGAACCACCGATGCCTAGAACTGTTGGTGTCCTCCCTTCGGGAAACACACTTCGTGTTAAAAAAACATATCTTAATAAAATGTTAACAGATGATACTGCTCGTAGTATAGGCATGTCTACTTATTTTCCACATGTGCGAAGAGTTTTTGTTGATATTTTAAGAGCTCTTGATGTTCATTATGGTCGTCCATTAATGATGACAAACACTCAAAATCAAAACAAAGAGCCTGATGAAATGCTAACTGGTGAACGTAAACCACGCATTGATTTATTTAGAACATGTGTAGCAGCTGTTCCTCGTTTAATACCTGACACAATGACATCTCAAGAGCTTGTTGATATGTTATCACGTTTAACTGTACATATGGATGAGGAATTACGTATGTTAACGCATCAATCATTACAGACTTTGGTCATCGATTTTCCTGACTGGCGCCAAGATATTATCCATGGATATGTACAATTCTTGGTGAGAGATGTAACTGATACTTTTCCTCAGTTATTGGAAAATTGTACCAGAGTTCTATTAGTGTTTTTAAATACTTGGAGATCAACAGTAACGAATTTAAATACTAATATTGGAAATACTAGTGGTCCAACCAAAACTGTAACAATTTTTACACAAAATATAAATGGAAATAATGTAGTTGCTAATTCTAATAATACAACAAATAATATTGGACCCATTGGTAAAGATAATTCTGCTACTCAAGCGCAAACAACAACCAATCAATCTCCGCAAATTTTACAAAAACCGTCCATTTCCAATACCACATCAAGTGGTAGTTCAAGTGTAAATTCTAGCGGTGTATCTAGTATGACTCAAACAACTGTTGTAAATGCATCAGATACAACAAGTGGAAATAAAAAGAATGAAATTCCTTTAATAACAACTTTACATTATGTGGAAGGTTTTGCTTTAGTTCTTCTTTGTAACTCTAAGCCATTTTTAAAAAAGTTAGCTGTAATGATAATGAAAGAAGTGAAAATGCTAACCAAAGCTTTAGGTATTCCTGAAACCGAACCACCTTTATTAGATGCAATAGATAAATGCTTGCCACAAGTAATTAGTTTCTTTATATTTCTCTATTTAATATTTAAATTAACTTGTATTTTTTCCTCTTTTTTTAAACCTAAAGGTTTTAGATAAATGTATACCACATCTACCTCAGACTGAAAAACTAGCAATAATGAATGCAACTACAGTTGATTTACAATGGGTTACTGAACGTTCTAGTGGAGTATGGATTTCTGGCTATACAGATGGTAATATATTTTAAAAGCTGAAATATATATTTTATTGCTAATTTCGTTTAAACTTAGATTCTTCAAAATCATCTACTTCCACTTTGAATTTGTCACAATCCAGTTGTCCGCAACAACAACAAGTTGATCCTTGGTCAGTATTATTATTTGGTTTAATGGAACGTCAACATATTTTGCAACATTGCCCATCTGCAGTAGCTCAAGCATGGCCCATTTGCTATGCCAGATTAACAACTCTTTTCAATGTAATTGATCCAACGTAAGTAAAAACTTTTAAATTTTCATGTATAAATTAGGTTAAACACCTAATTTTTCCACTAATTTTCTTTGAAATTATATTATTAAACTTAACATAATAAATAAAATCTTAAATGTTTATAATAAATAAATGTTAAAAATTTTATTTTTTTTTTGGTGTATTTTACAGGCCTGTAAGTGATAATCGTGCATCTTTGTTACGTAGTTCAGCACCAACAAAAAAATTACCAACAGAAAGTCAAAAAGATTTATATTTAAAATTATGGCGGAATCAAGTTGCATTAGCAATGAGAGTTGTTCCACAAATACCAAGTGTTGCTATTCGTTGTGCATCACCAGATTTAAGTTTAAGGTAAGACTTAAATTGAATATAATTTATGTGCATATTTGATTTTATTTTGTTTTGATACTATTTCATTATCATTTTTAGAAAAATATCATCCCATTTCCATTTACATAATATTAGACTTTTGTTAAATATAAAGTAGTTTGTAAACTATGTATATACACTACATTTTTAAAAATAAACTACATTAAATAGAAAATCATATCATGTCATTTAAGATTGTATGAAATTTTTTTCTAAGTAATATAAATATTATAAATCCAAATAAATAAATGTTGGTAAATCCAAAATTCATTTTAATTTTTAAAAAATTGATATTATATGTATAAAAATTATAAATATATACATATAATACATCATTTTGTAAAAGTTTTATAGCATAAATTTTAGTCCCGCGTTAATTCTTTTATATCTTAAATTATTTCAGAAGCTTAAATATTTATTCAGAAAGATATACCTAATTATTTTTTGGCATTTTATTAAACTATTTTAAATACAATTGTGACTTCAGGCTACATCCAATTTTTTAAAGACTTTAAAATTTAAGCTTGATTTACAAGGTGTCCTAAGAAATAATTTCAAACAATTTAATTTTACATACACTTTTTTATACAAGAAGAAGGGAATAAACAGTTTACACTTAATTGTACATTATTCATAAATTTTTATCCATATATACACGCATTTCAATAATATATTCAATAATGTGGATATAAATATATACGTTTACAGCTAATGTAAAAGTAAAAACATTATCATAAATATATGTTATGCACTCTTATGTTATTGTTGTTTATGTTATATGTTTGTTAATTTTAGTATGTAGTTAGTTTACTGGTTATAACTGTATAAATAGTTGAATAGTTTGTTACCTATAGTTGATATGTTATTTGTTGGTTATATTAGTTTTAATATCCTGACATATTCCATTTTTTTTTTTACTTTTTATTAAAGATTTATATCGTCTTCGTTGAAAAATTTGTATTGCAAGGTTTAAAGAAAATAAATTCAATCAATTATATACAAAATTATTCATCGAAAGAAAAGCCTATAAATAAATGATAACTCCATTTATTAATATGTATATTTTTTTTTATATTATAATTATGAAATCGATAAAACAAAATTAAATTGTACATACATCGAGAAAAATATCGCAATTTTTTCCTATTTTTAATTAACAGATACATCTCTAAACTAGGATATTAATCAGTTGCGGAAGTCCTTTAATTATGTTTACATGAAATTTAATTTAAATTTGTTTTTTTTTTATTTTAAATTTGATTTTATCAAATTTATGCAAGGATGCACAAATAAATTAATTTAAATTAATTATTCCTGAATAGAATAACAATAGAATTAGAATAATTTTTAAAATAAAATAGAGTTTTCAGTCTAAAACTTAATGTGTTTGTATAATTTTTGAAAAGGAATTCTATGTATTAATTAAATGATTAACTCACGAACTAATATCTCCTAGTTTGAAATTAAAAATGTTAATGGTTTTTTTTATCTATTCTGAAAAAGTGCCTCAAATTTTCTTTGAATAACTAATTTTAACAAGAATCCATTAAATTTTCAATACTTTATCAGAATATTTTTAAAATTTTTCAAAAACACAACTAAAATTAAACTTAAATATAATTTACATGAATCCGAATTAAAAAAAGAAATTTGATATACAAAATACTAAAATTCAAATAACGTGCTATCATTATTTATAGAGTTATTTAAATTCATTACAGAATACTCCAATAAAAATCTCTCCAATATCACAAGAAAAATTAATTCAAGACAATTGCCTATATCATAAAGATAATATGATATTATATATTCATATTCTATACCAGACATGACACATTATTGTTTCAATGAGCTTTTAATAACTTTCTTTTTCTCAATCTATTTCAAAAATCTATAAAATTTCTTTAATATTTGCAAAAAAAAAAAAAAAAAAAAATTTATCAAACCTTTTTATATTACCTACTGAACAACAGGTAATAAATGATAAAATTAAAATTAAATTTTTTTTTGTTCCTTAATATTTATTAAAATCAATTTTCTTTTAATATAACGTCTCTAATAAAATGTCCTTGAACTTAATACGAATGTTTACATATCATTGATATATGTATAGTCTGATAACAAAGTATGTATATACAAATTTGAACAATTTAAAATTGTTATAAATATATACATATATATAAAATCTACTTCACTTAAATACACAAACGTGTATATATACTTGTACATATATTTTTAAAGATAAAATGAAAGAAGATAAAACAAAACAACAATTTTAAAGTACTTAGTTTGTTATTGTTTTTTTTTTTTGAGTTTTCTTTTCTTTCAATTTATTTACATATAAAAAATATACTTCAAACAAAATTGTTATATAATTTATTTTTATTTCAAGTACATATTACATATATATTTAATAAAAACAATGTTTATTTCATTGTTCAATGAAATGAAATTCATTCTAATTAAAATGGGAAATCCCCAAAAATTTTCAGAATATAATTGATTTAAAAAAAAAAATTGCATACTTCAGGGCAAAAATTAATTTATAATATAAAATGAGACTTACATATGCATTTAAACGAATCTTCTTCATTTCAATAATGAAAAAGAAAATCTAATTTGACTGTAAAAATTTTTAAATAAAAAGACAATCAAAATACTTCTTCAATTTTACAAAAAAAAAAAAATATTAATAATTTTTTATTGATTTTTATTATGAAATCAATCAAAAGAATAATTTTTAAGAAGAAATTTGATTATTAAGATGAAGAAATGTTCAATCATAAATGTAAATAAGAAATAGATGAAGAGATATAAAATATTAAAATGATATTCATAAAAGTAATCACCTCTCAAAAATGTAAACCACAAAAATTAAACAGTAATATTGTAAATTCTTTAAGATCTTTAAAATTCAATGGAAAATTCTCAAAAATTTAAAATATAAACTGAGACAATTTTTTATTTTCAAGCAATAAATTTTTGTAATTTTAAATCGCATTTAGTGAAATTCATATAAAATTTTAACAAATACTTATATAGAAGTTAATTTCTTCAGATCTTTAAAGCTTAGAATAGATAAAATTATTACTTTAGATACAACTAAAACAATGTTTTCATAATTTTACAAGTACGAGTACATTATATGCATAACAATTCAAAATCCGTAAAAACTTTTACCGAAAAGTTTGGTTTAAAGTTATGAGTAGAATATTTATCATCCAGAAATTTTGTTCTAAAAACATAATGCAGTGTCCAATCTCCCAAGGGCAAAGAATATTCTATTTTTAATCTTTCCTATCCTTCCTATAAAAAGAATAAAAAAATATCTGAAATGTTAACAAATGGAGTTTAAACACTGTCTTTCAATTAATATGTTTTCAGGTTTATTTTTTTGTAAAAATTTGCTTAAATCTCTCATTTATATATCACACGGTGTTTACTGTAGAACCAATATACAATCCGTGTTAAAATAAATTATAAATCCTAATCAAATAATTAATTTGCTATTATATTAAATTATGGAGAAAAAAAAAGAAAAACCAAACAAGTTTTATGTAAATAAAAATATTTAATTATTTTTTATTTCGTGGAAAATTCCATCTGCCATAAAATACAATGAAAAAAATAATTCATCAAGACTATACCAACATTCATCTTATATTTTCCTAATGATAAAGTTCAAGGTTAATATAATAATTAAAATATATTTAATTTGTTGAACACCTAAATATTATTATGATTATTTTATTCAATTTTAATGATAAAATCATTTAAATGTCAAAAAATTCCCTTAATTCACCTGAAAATATCTACTAAATTAAATTTCAAGTACCGACGATTATTATTTGCATTTGTTGAATATTAATTACTTTTATTCAAAATATCAGATTTATTTAGTAAAACTTTGAAGAAGAGAAAGAGATTCTGAATTGTAATAAATATTATTCACTTTTAATGTTTTATAACAAATTTTCATTTCAATTTTTATCTTAAACCAAAAAAATTTCAATTTACCAAGCGTAAAGAAGTGATTTAATATGATTTTAATGTCGAAATTTGATGTAAGGAAAATCCTTTTATCTCCAAACATATAATTGAAAAGAGATCCTACATACATATTTTTTTTACAATAAAATAAAAATCTTTGACACTTGAATTTTTTTTACAATAAAATAAAAATCTTTGACACTTGATTATAATTTGATTAGTCAAAATACATTAATACTCTATTCATTAGGGATGTAAAAAAATTCAAATAACAATCGAATATATCAAAAAATTTTAATCAAAAACCTAGTTATAACCCTTAAACTTAACTAGGACTTTCAAAATCCTGTTTCATTTCGACAGCAATTTTAAATATGAAAAACCTTGTTACAAACCACGCATGAACCTGGTTTCTTCGAAGAACCTGGTTCTAGTTCATAGTGTGAACATGGTATTATACTGAATAACTAGTTATTATCATATTATACTTGACAGATTTTTTTCATACTATATTTCTAGTTATAGAATATTATAACAACTATAAAACAAGTTAACGTTGATAACATGTTATAGACCCGTAGTGTGAATAGAGTATAAGGTATAAAATATCCGGATATACAGACACTGTAGTTTTTTAATTAAATTTAATTTTTTTTTTTACTTGGAAAATTACTTCATTACGAATATTTGTTTATATATATATTGAAAATTAAGTTTTTATTTTTATATATAAAGAAAACAAAATTATTATTAAATTTTTTAACTTTATAATATATTATTACTAAACATAATAGGAAGTATAGTTTTGAAGAAAATCTTACTGAAATTTTAACAGTCATTATTTGATTAACAGTGAGTACTTGGTATATGTTTTTAATCTAATATTGTATTTAATTGTGCCTTCCTTAATATATTTTATTTAAATAAGACGTAAGTAACACCTACATATATAAAATGTTTATTAAAAATATTAAAAAAATATGGTATACCTATTTTTTTTTTGTAATTTTGTGTTCTAAAACTTAAATTGCACGAAATTAGAATATAAAATTAATGAATGCTAGGAAAAATCTTATTTACTAAATTAATTTAGCTTTTTATTTTATTATTTTATGTTCAATTAACATTTTTATGTTTTGTGTGTTATAAAAATGTTTTCATCAAAAAGATAAAAAACAATTTTGCAAAAAAATAAAAAAAGAAAGAATTGTTTTGTATTAATTCGTCTTTCATGTTTACTCATCATATTGAAAATGATGAAAATAATAATCAAAAAACAATTTCCAACACTTAGATATACACAAATCACATATCTCACTATAATCATAATACAGTATCATATTGTCATTTTTTTTTGTTTATTTTTTTAATTTATGTTAAAAGGAAAAAAAAATACAAATTTTTATAATTGTTAAAATATTTAATAAAAAAATTAATTAAATCTGTAATTTATTTTGTCTTAAATCTAAAATACATTCAGAGATAATCTATCAGAAAAAATCTAGTAATATTAAAACACTTTTAAAATTAACTTAAAAGTTAATTCAACAAATAAAAAATGTTTTAAAATTTTATTTGACCATTTATTTTTTTAATTGAGAAATGGGAATTGAAAATTTATTTTATTAAAGGTCAATTGTAAATTTAAATAATTAAATTTGTCAAAATGTAAAATGTTTAAATTAAGTACTTGACCTAAATAAGGACGAATATGGCATGCAACGCATAAAATGACATTCGTCGATACGTTACCTTTTCTTGAAATAACACAACAGCGTTTGATAATTTCATAAAACTTCATTTTAAAATTATTTCAAAATTTTATTTCAAATTTTCTTATTTAAATTAATTCACTTTTATTGTATTTTTTATAATCTAATCAATACTTCTATATACTACAGGACGCAATGTTCGGATAGCAACTTTAAAATTAGTTCTAATTTATAGACAAGCATTATGGGAGTTTTAACTCGCCGGTTATTATTTGTGTGGAGGAATATTTTAAATATGAAATATATTTTAAAAAAAAAAAATATATATCATCTACTTTTTCTGTAAATTTAATTCATAATTTTTAATTTATTTGATTTAATTAAAAATTTCAAGCGAAATAGTCCACACGTCATTAAATTTGATAAAAGACGCCTTTCTCGTGCGTCATTTATGAATTTTCACAGCTCAAATAAAAAACATTTTTTAGTGACAGAAAGGCGTTAAAATTTTCAGAAAATGACAGTAAAACATCCCGAAAAAGAAAAATACCGAAATTTATTTTTATATATATAAGAATCTAAATTAATATTCTGTATCAGGAGGGATTTTGAAGTTGGAGCTATTTTAACGTAAAATTATTTATTACGTAAAATAAATTATCACTCTGACAAGGGGATGAAAATAAAAATATTTTCTAATTCAGGGGCTGAATTTTGATAATTTCAAAAACAAATAATTTTCGCGATTTTTTCGAGATTTTTATAATTGTTAAAATATTTAATAAAAAAATTAATTAAATCTGTAATTTATTTTGTCTTAAATCTAAAATACATTCAGAGATAATCTATCAGAAAAAATCTAGTAATATTAAAACACTTTTAAAATTAACTTAAAAGTTAATTCAACAAATAAAAAATGTTTTAAAATTTTATTTGACCATTTATTTTTTTAATTGAGAAATGGGAATTGAAAATTTATTTTATTAAAGGTCAATTGTAAATTTAAATAATTAAATTTGTCAAAATGTAAAATGTTTAAATTAAGTACTTGACCTAAATAAGGACGAATATGGCATGCAACGCATAAAATGACATTCGTCGATACGTTACCTTTTCTTGAAATAACACAACAGCGTTTGATAATTTCATAAAACTTCATTTTAAAATTATTTCAAAATTTTATTTCAAATTTTCTTATTTAAATTAATTCACTTTTATTGTATTTTTTATAATCTAATCAATACTTCTATATACTACAGGACGCAATGTTCGGATAGCAACTTTAAAATTAGTTCTAATTTATAGACAAGCATTATGGGAGTTTTAACTCGCCGGTTATTATTTGTGTGGAGGAATATTTTAAATATGAAATATATTTTAAAAAAAAAAAATATATATCATCTACTTTTTCTGTAAATTTAATTCATAATTTTTAATTTATTTGATTTAATTAAAAATTTCAAGCGAAATAGTCCACACGTCATTAAATTTGATAAAAGACGCCTTTCTCGTGCGTCATTTATGAATTTTCACAGCTCAAATAAAAAACATTTTTTAGTGACAGAAAGGCGTTAAAATTTTCAGAAAATGACAGTAAAACATCCCGAAAAAGAAAAATACCGAAATTTATTTTTATATATATAAGAATCTAAATTAATATTCTGTATCAGGAGGGATTTTGAAGTTGGAGCTATTTTAACGTAAAATTATTTATTACGTAAAATAAATTATCACTCTGACAAGGGGATGAAAATAAAAATATTTTCTAATTCATGGGCTGAATTTTGATAATTTCAAAAACAAATAATTTTCGCGATTTTTTCGAGATTTTTATTTTTGAGATTTTTTTTTCGAGACTTCTTATTGTTGGGAATTTTTACTTTCACTTAACTGTCATAGACCTTTAATTTATTCAATACTACTAGAACAGATTTACATTTTACCACACAAATCTGACAATCTAAAAAGTTCAAATAAATTTATTTTTTTAATTTTCACCGTAAATTTTAGACGCCGTTTAGATTGTTAAGTCTCATCATTTTCATGTTTTAACTTTGTTTGACATTTGCGGCGTTTGAACAGCGTCAACATTGTCTGAGTGGTAAAGTAAAAAAAGCACTGGGTTTATTCAGTATGTAGAGATCAAATTAATTCAGATAAATTCAAAATTGTATTATTGTTAAAAATTTTTACAAAAACGTTTTGACAGCTGTTTTATGTTTTACATCCTTATTTAGGTCAAACCGCAAAGAATCGATTATTAGCGAATTCGAATCGATGATTAATCGAAAATTGTAAATGAGTGCCTAATTAAGTACTTTATTTTGACATTTAAATACTAATTAAATACAAATGAATAAAAAAAATATATTGTAATGCACCACACCGTTTAATTCCAAAGAATATATGAATATCTTCTGAATTATTACAAATTATAAGTTAATTAATTTGAAATTTAATATCTTGAAATATTTTAAAAATTAGATTAAACAATAATAACTTATAATTTTAATATACTTTTATAATAATTGATATTCTGAATGTATTTTTAAGACATAAAAAATGTTTTAACGTTTTTAACATTTTTTTTTTAATAAAATTAATCTACAAGTTATCATTATTTCTTTCTTTTTTCCTTTTAATTTTTCTCTTTTTTTTTTTCTTAAATATAATTTTTGTATTTAAAACTGTATTTAATTAACACAATGATACTTACAAAATATAAAATAAATGAATTAAAAAAATAAAAAAAACAAACAAAAAATAAATAGTTTACAAGATCAATCGGATACACGTTCCTTGTCTGATTCATTGGACAACATTCCATCCAATGTATTTGGCCCGGAAGGAATTGTAACAAGATTTACGCTGCCGTTATCCTATGGTAGAAAAGAAGCACGTCAAAAAAGACTTGGGTAAAAAAAAAATTAAAAAACAAAATATAAATATATGTATAGAATAGTTCATAGTTATTTTTTTTTCCATTTGTAATCATTTTTTTTTAAACATATATATGTATTCTTATTTCAAAATTATACATTTTTCAATCATTAAACTTCGAAATTTTATATTTTAAAAACCATATTAATTTTTTTTTTAAATTACTGTCATTTAAGTGTCGTTTTTCATTAAAAAATAAAAAAAAATGTAAAAGCCACTTTTACGAAAGACTTTTTCGCTGGACAAAAAAGTGAGAAGTAATTTTGTTCATTATTGTTAGTGAAATTTGATTGAACAAAACTGCCTTTCACATTTTGTCCAAACCAAAATTGCCTACCACAAGGGGCAAAAATATTTTATAATTCTTAATTAGATAATCAAATACTTTTTCTCGTAAATGTTAAGTAAAAAAAATCTTAGAAGATCTATCCACAGAATAATTAATGTTATTTTTATAATTAAGGTACGGTATTTCATGTTCGAATTCATAATCAAATCATTAGATGATTAAAAAATTAATGTATTGAATTCTTATTTTTAACTTTTTGCAGAAAATTTAAATATTATATGATGTATGAATGTTTGTTTGTATTTTTTTGTGTATTTTGTAAACTAAAAAGTTTTAATTAAAAAATTTAAATATATAGGTAGAAAAAAAAATTGAATTTTTCGATTAAATTATTAAAATTTAAAATAATCAAAAGCGGTAACACTTATACTCTTGTCAAGAAGATTTTAATATTTGCTTTCTAACAAATATATGTATTAAAATATATATATTGAATCATTTACTCTGTAGTATATTTCTAAAGGTGAACTTAACTATAATTTCCATTTAATTTTTAAAGATTTAGTCCGAATTTTGTAATTGAAAACTCCCAATTTATTTCATTAGATTCGAATTTTGTGAACAAGTATTTCTTTCTAAAAACTTTTTTTTTTAAATAAAAAATAAACTTTTCTGTATAGAGTTAATTAATTTTAATATTATATTATTTAAAATATAAATGAATGTTATATGTCGTTAAATATACATATATATATATATATATATATATACCATATACAATAAATGTGATTTCTTGATTTCAATTTTTAATAGTTTATCAATAATAACAGTAACAATATTAACATAATGTCCCTACTACTTAATAATTTCCCCTATAATTTTTTAAATATTTTATGTACAATTTCTTTTTATATACCATTTATTTGTATTTAGACTAATTAATTATATTTAATTTTTAAATTTAAACAAATAATTAAGATATACACTACAAAATAATCTAATAATTAAAAATATAATTAATAATTTCAAATTAACAACACTTAATATATAATAATTATACAATATAAAATATTATTAACAACATATATATATATTAAAGATGGCATGACCTGTATAACATAGAGAATATAATATATTATCCTTTTATTTATACTATATGTATAAAATTTTAAATTTTCATATAATATATAATATTATGTAAATATATATGAAACCTTCTTTTTAAATATTATAATTAAATAATTATGTGAAAACAAAAAATTAAAAACAAATATCATTTCCTTCCCTGAATCCATTACTCTTCCAATTCATTTCTAATCATTTTTATTTTACTACATACAATTTTTTGTTTTTGTTTTGTTTTTTTTTTTTATTTTTTACAGGTTTATTTTTATTATAAAATAATTTATAAATATATTAAATTTATTTGAAAAACTAATACACCATCTTTCTTTTTAAATTCAAATTCTTCTGAAATTGGCAATATTCAGTTCATCACCAGATTCATTAAACGCTGATCGTAGTGATAAATCTGCAATGGGTTCAGCTTCACCGGTTGCATTATATAAATTAATTGTGAATTTATTAAGATGTGAAGTAAATGATGTTCGAGATGCTGCTGTCAATGCATTAGGAATGATCAATCATGACGCTTTAAAGTAAGTAAAATTAAAATTTTTAATATAAATAGGTAAATGTGTGCATATACACTTAGTTTCAAATAATACAACTTTAAGCAATATTTTCTATTTGTTGTAAGTGCTATTTTTGTAATTTAAAATTTTTGCTAACTATAGTACCGTTAGTAGCAATTTTTTTTAATCTGTCAAATTTAAAAAGAAAACTAATTTTTTGATTAATAGGATAGCGAGTATTGACAGAAGTATAAAATACGTAAATTTTTAAATGTATTAGTGTTATGAATAATTTGGAGCTTTTAAAAGTATAAAATAAGTAAATAATGAAAGAATAATCTCATATGAATCTCAAATTGTGAATTGATTCTGATAATTATACCCGTATGACTATATAGTCCAAGGGTATAATAAATTTGCCATTACGTTTGTGACGCAGAGAAGGAGGGGGGGTAGATATAGACTCAAGTGTATGGATCGGATCAGAATCGAAAAATAAATCGATTTAGCTATGTATGTCCGTCCGTCTGTCCGTCCGTCCGTCCGTCCGTCTGTCCGTCCGTCATCACGATAACTCAAAAAGTAAAGGAGCTAGGATTATGAAATTTTCACAAATTCGTTTTTATGCAAAAAACGGAATCGAGTTTGAAATTCAGCCATTTTGGTCAACGGGTTCGAGTACCTGCCATACAACTTATAATTTTATATGAGCATTACTCTATACTTATGGAAGCTGCGTGTCTGAAATTTTGCCAAAAGTAGTTTAGTATAATGGCCAAAGTTACTGCAAAATTTGGTTGGTCTACTGCAGAGGGTTCGAGTAGCTGCCATACAACTCCTTCTTTTATATGAGCTTTACACTATACCTGATGAAGCTGGGTGTCTGAAATTTTGCAAAAAATAGTTTAGTGTAATGGCCAAAGTTACTGCAAAATTTAGTTGGTCTACTGCTGAGGGTTCGAGTTGCTGCCATACAACTCCTTTTTTTATATGAGGATTACACTACACCAAATGAAGCTGGGTTTCTAAAATTTTGCCAAAAATAGTTTAGTGTAATGGCCAAAGTTACTACAAAATTTGGTTGGTCTACTGCAAAGGGTTCTAGTTGCTGCCATACAACTCCTTCTTTTATATGAGCATTACTCTACACCTAATAAAGCTGAATGTTTGAAATTTTGCCAAAAGTAATTAACCGGATGATATAATGTATATGTTACGGTCATACGGGTATCCCAGAGTTGACACAGTCTACTCTACTACACTCTTCCTCGTTTTTTTTTTAAATTCTATTGTGAATTTATATTTTTAGGTAGTATTGAAAGTAAATTCTCACTGAATTTTTTATTTTGTTTATTTTTTTTTTTTTTAACTAAAATAAAATAAAATAAAAAAAAATATTTTTTTCAATATATACTTTTATTAAAGTAGTACTAGCCCCCTAAAATGCAGAAAATAAAAAATTGAAGGTAGATCTTGGGAATTTGTTACTGTGTTAATATAAAAGTAAATTGCTGGTATAAGAAACAGTTCCTTTAATGTTTCAAAACTTTTAAGCTTAAAATGTTCAAAATTTTCCTTAACCAAAAATTGATGGTAGATCTTTTGCATTTAAAAGTGTTTTAGTATAAAAGTAAATTGCTGCATTAAGACTATCTGAAAGAAGAACTATCACCATTTCAGCAATTTACTTTTATACTAAAACACTTTTAAATGCAAAAGATCTACCATCAATTCTTATAAATTTATGGTCAGATTTCTAATATAAATGTATCACTAACTGACAGAATGAAAAATAAATCCATAGACAAAGGCAAGTTTAATTAAAAGTATATAATAAGCTTAGTATATAGAACTGTATTTATTGAAAATCTAAGACATTTATACATGTTATAAGGCGTAGTACTATCTCATGTTTAAATTGTATGTGGAATTCATTTGATCAGTTCTAATATATGAATATATCTCCCCTGTTCCGACATGCACATATATAGTCAGGCTGTTTAGCCTATCACATTGAACAGTTAGCATGTAGGTCGTAGAGGTGCCGGCAAAAAAAAAAAAAAAGTATAATTTAAACAAACATTAAAATGAACAGAGTACCCGTGTGAATATTTTTCTACGACTACAAATTTCGAACTTGCACGCGCTCATAATACTCCTTGAAAGTGTAAACGCAGTCTAATTCAATGCCATCTAAATTTTTTCTCTTATCTTTATTTTATCTCTCATGAGATTAAATTAAATTTTTTAAAGTTATCTAAAAGTTTGTTAATTGACTGTAATGTTGACACTCATAACTTACTAAGATTAATGATTTATTTAATTGATTAATTGTGAATTAAAAATTTTAAAATTTTTATATAAATAACTTACTAATTAAGTAATAACCTTTTTTTACCATTCCTCTGTTTTTAAAAAGTATAAATTTACAAAACTTTTAGATTCATTAAATTCAATATTCAATTTATAATTTTATTCAAAATAAAACACGACAAATTTATATTATTTTATTTATTAAATTTTCTAAAACTTTTTTCTAAAAATTTAATTTATGTTATCCAAAATATATAAAAAAAATTATATAAATACAATAGTATCAAATGAAATTTTTCATCTTTTCAAAATTATTCAGATCATATTACATTAGATTCTTCAGTTTCATATATATAAATCAAATATTATTTTTATTAAATTTTTAATTGGTCTTGTCATTTTAAACCAAAACTTATTTAAAATAAGTTTTTATAAAATCAATTTTTGGTATTTGATAAAATAACTTTAACATTAATAAAAACAGAATTTCCCTTTCATTTAAATATAAAATAAAATTTTTCATGTCAATGTCAAGGACAAAAGTTTTAACCAATACTCATACCATTATAATATATTTTGTATTCTTTATATGTATCCTTAACACCAACTTAAACTAATAAAAACAGGACGACAACGTTTATCAAAAAAAAAATGGTATGAAAGAAATTTAATATAAAGTTGTCTGATATCCAAGGTATTGTATTCAAATTATTCGGAATTTGTACCCTTCACTATTGTCAATATTAAATGTCCTTTAAAAATTAAATTAAATGGATAAAATTTACCTTTTAAAAAAAAGTTAGTTGTTTTTATACCCGTATGACTATATAGTCCAAGGGTATAATAAATTTGCCATTACGTTTGTGACGCAGAGAAGGAGGGGGGTAGATATAGACCCAAGTGTATGGATCGGATCAGAATCGAAAAATAAATCGATTTAGCGATGTATGTCCGTCGGAATCGAGTTTGAAATGCAGCCATTTTGGTCCACGGGTTCGAGTACCTGCCATACAACTTCTAATTTTATATGAGCATTACTCTATACCTATGGAAGCTGCGTGTCTGAAATTTTGCCAAAAATAGTTTAGTGTAATGGCCAAAGTTACTGCAAAATTTAGTTGGTCTACTGCTGAGGGTTCGAGTAGCTGCCATACAACTCCTTCTTTTATATGAGGATTACACTACACCAAATGAAGCTGGGTGTCTGAAATTTTGCCAAAAATAGTTTAGTGTAATGGCCAAAGTTACTGCAAAATTTGGTTGGTCTACTGCAAAGGGTTCGAGTAGCTGCCATACAACTCCTTCTTTTATATGAGCATTACTCTGCACCTAATAAAGCTGAATGTTTGAAATTTTGCCAAAAGTAATTAACCGGATGATATAATGTATATGTTACGGTCATACGGGTATCCCAGAGTTGACACAGTCTACTCTACTACACTCTTCCTCGTTTTTTCCTAAATTTATATTTTAAATATTCTAAGAAATTTAATAACAATTTTTTATTAAAACGGTGAAGAGTGTGGTAAAGTAGACTGTTTCAACTCTGGGATAAACGTATGACCGTAATATAAACATTATATTATCCGGTTAATTATTTTTGGCAACATTTTAAATACACAGCTTTATTAGTTGTTGAGTAGGGCTCATATAAAAGAAGGTGTTGTATATACAAATTGTTTGCAGAAACTTTGACCATAAAACTAAACTATTTTTGGCAAAATTTCAGACACCAAGCTTCAACAGGTATAGAGTAATACTCATATAAAAAAAGAATTTGTATGGTAGGTACTAGAGCCCGTGGACAAAAATGGCTGGATTTCAATTGCGATGACGAAAATTTCAAAATCTTAGCTCCTCTATTTTTTGAGTTATCGTGGGGACGGACAGACATACTTAGCTAAATCGATTTACTTTTCTATTCTGATCCGATCCATACACTTCATTCATCCCATCCATACAGTCTTTATCTATCGCCAATACTTCTCTGCGTCACAAACGGTCAAATTCTCACTGAATTTTTTATTTTTATTAAAATAAGCTTAATATAATTGAAAAAAATCATTAAACCTATAGTCGTACGGGTATAAAAAAATCTAAACACGCCAGTTTGTCTACTAACAGAAAATCATTTTGTAATGATGGAAACAAGCAGGATAAAGTAAAAAATGTAAAAGTAAGATTTTACAGACGCACATTTCCAAAAAGAATGTTATCAAATTATGATTTGCTTTAAACATGCGACGATTTGTCGTCACGGCCAGCATTAGACAGTCTTATTTTCTGTACAATAGTTTACACGAGTGTGAACCTAAATTGTTAAATACTGTTTTAACAACTAAATTAATTTGTTGACGTAACAAATTTAAATTTGGCAAAAAATGTTGCCGTGTAAACATGAACAAATTTGGCAAAATATTTCTAACCAAATAAATATTCATGTGTATCATTCAAAACGTAAGCGTAATTGCGGTTAGGAAATACATAAATTCTTACATACAGCTTTTCATATTCTAATACACAGCTAGTAAACTTTTATGTAAATGATACTAAATTAAACAAGTGATGAAAAAAACCAAAGGTTTTTAAAAAAGCACATTTTCAAAATAATATAGTGTTTCATACTGAGTATTTTATCGGAATATAATGTTGAAGCTTCAATGTAAACGTTTAATTTAAGAAATATATACGTTGGTGACTAAGTTACTACTTGTAGAAACAGTAATTTTTTTAATTTTTAAGTCCTAATAGCTCCTCTATGGGGAATCTTGCCCAATTTATCAAGGATCTAATCCTCACTACACCCCTCCCCCAAATTTTTTAGGTTCAAGGAATTAAATTGTAAACCATACCAAAATTTGGAATTTTACTTAGAATTTTACTATTTAAGCATAACTGGTTAAAACTGAGAGACACTTTCTTCAATATAAAGAACCGCTTTCAAATTTAAGAAAATCTTTTAACATATGTTAAAGTATAATGTTTGACCTTTTTTGATTTATAAATCAAAAAAAAAAAAATTTGTACAGGTATTCAAGTTACAGGTGTTTAAATTTTCGGGCCCTTATTTCTGCAATACAGGGGACGTGACAAAAAAAAATTGTTAACTGACTACTACTTATTTCTAAGGATCTAACTACTTCCAAAATTTCAAGACCGTAGTTTAGCCTGTTTAGAAGATATGTAGGGCCAAAAATTTTCCAAAAATTGAGTTTTGCATAATGGTAAATTTTTCGTACCGTATTGCAACCCTAAACATTTGTCTTTTAAAAATTTATAAAGTTTATAAAATCTATCTTTTTCCGTTTTCAAATTGAAAATACACTTAATAGAACTCTTGTTATAACAATTTGAATATAGGACTTTTTCCAACTTTGGGGGACTGCAGATCCGTAACAGGTAGGGCTACAGAAAAAAATTCTTCTACGAAATTATTTTTTTTGTAATACCTACTCGTGGTTAAAATTTCTTTTCTCTTTTTCAAACGATGTAAAAGTTTTTGTAAACATACGGACAGACAGACAGACAGACGGACGGACGGACGGACAGAGTGAAACTATATAGGCACATTTTTACAAAAGTTTTTGAAAATGTGCTAAAAACATGTACTACCTACATAAAGAAAATTTTCACAAGTCTTTGCAGGAGTTTAAAAATAAAAAATTTATATGTACGTCACATGATATATTTTTAACTGAGGCAGTTATGAGTCTTCAAGAATATGGATAATAATTTTATAAATGAAAAGTAGGTTTTCCTACTGTAAAACTTTAAAAAATTTACTTTTTAAAAATGTATCATAATGATACTTGACAACCATTTATTCGAGGATATTTACAACTTTTTTTAAAGATTTCTCACTAAAAAAAATATCCTGGAAAAAAAGGGTATTACATTTATAATATTGTATTAAAAACTTTTTATAAGAACTTGCAGTACGACAAGTTTACATTATAGTTAAGTTTCATTCAAACGGTTATAAGTTTGTGGTTTAAATTTATCTCGTGGCGGTTTTTTTGATTTTTTTTTTCGTAATTTAAAAATAGAAAGAACTTATTTTTTTTTAAGTTCGAGTTTGTTTTAAAATTGATTCCAGTTACTTAAAATGTTTATTGGAGTTAAACTTGAAAAAAAAAATTAAAGCGTTCAAAATAATGGTGAACTTTATAGGTTAAAGGAAACAAGAGCCATAAAATATGCAATTTTCTTAGTATACCACAACTTTATAAAAAATAAAAATATTGCAGAGGGGTGTAGATACCCGTAGTGCTTATATAAAACACAGAGTTAGTGCAGGTTCATTTCCCGTACATATCATAAGTTTTATTTAAGAATAGTTCCTTTAAAATTAAAATTTCATTACAGTACCGCCTTACGATCAAATATAATAATAGTATAATAATTTAATTAATATAATAAATAGTATTAGTATAATTAAATAAATATAATAAATAGTAGAATTATATCAGAATCTTATGATGTTTTAGTATAGTATATCTAAATTTAAATATTAAAAATTGCAAACTAATTGCATAAAGAAATTACAAACTTTAAATAAACAAAGTAATTTATTGTCCATTCTCAGTATACCATTTTGTTTTTATAAATAAAATTTTATATTAAAAATTAAAATTTAAAGATCCTTGGTTTCAGTTTTGGAATTTATTTCTAGAACGAAATACTTACGCTATCTTTGTTTACAATTTTTAACTTATTTTCCGAATAATTCAATTTTTTACAACCCTCTTATTTTACAATTACTTAAAGATTAATAAAATTAACAAAAACGAAGAAGATTGTAGTTGTCCTTGTCAACTTTTAGATACTCGTGCAGACCCATTATGATGTATAAAATAAAATAAACCGTTATTTATTTCCCTTATGCATATTACATATATTACAAAAAAAATATAAAAAAAATACAATAATTAAAACTCCTCCTACCACATAATTATAGCTAAAAAAAAAAAAAAACCATAAAAAAAAAAATTAGCCCCCTCACAAAGTGGTTCGAGTGATGTCCAACTTTGCCAAGTAACTTGTCCTATTAATTTATCACCCAAGTTTGAATTTTAACATCGTAGCTTCACTAGATTCATAGTTATCGAATTGACAACTTTGTAAAGCACCTCCCTGAAAATGAGGCCGTAACATTTTGAAAATTCATATAAGTGCTTGATTCATATTATATAACTAACCGTGTCTAATTTTTATCTTATTAGTATAATTTGTTTTGAAAAAATTCATATTGGTGCAAAAAAGTTGTATTGCACCTCCCCGAAGCCTTGGTCCTTAACCAAAAACATTAGGAAATTTAGAAATTATCTAAAAACTACTTTGTGCAAATTTCAAAACTCTAGCCCTTTTAGTTTTTGAGTTATCGTGCTAACAGACGGTGGGAAGAACGGACAAACACACATAGCCAGATAGATTTACTTTTCGATGCTGATCCGATACGTACCCTTGACACTATATCTAGTTCGTCTAGATCGATGCGTTACAAACGGAGGAGCAATTTTAATATATCTGATGTCATATATGTATGCACGGGTATAAAAACTAAGTATTAATTTTGAAATATTAATACTGTAAAATTTTTTCCAATATGTTATTGAACTTTCTTTTTATCAAGAGTGAGTAGATTTAAAAAAACTTAAATCTATTAAAAAATATTCTATATAGTTCGTACTATTTTTATAATATCTATATATATATATATGATAAGTGCTTTAACAAATAAAAGAGACTTAAATTCATCATTAATTAACACTTTTTCTAAAATATTAACACCTGTAAAAATTTTTAAAAGCTATTAATTAACATTAATGAAAACTGAAAATATCTTAAAACTCATACTACTCTAAATAAATGTGGAGTTTTGTCCCTTTTTCTTTTACTTTAATTTAATGGCTAATTGAATACGAATTGTTAAGAAAGGTGATTTGGACAAAACAGATACAATAATAAAGAAATAATAATAAAGATAGAAAAAAAGGGATTTTAATATTGTAATTAAGCGTAAAATATTAAATTGCTCTTTTTGCATCTTCTATAGGTGATCCCTTTTTTTTGTTCTAAGAATTCTAAATTTTTTATTCCATTTTTGGTAAGTGGAAAATGTGTTTTACAAGATAAAATGCAAATATTTTCTAGAAGTTTTTTTGTGTATTAAATTTTTATTTAAATTGGTTCTCAAGGAAAGCATTTTAGAAAAAAATTTAATTTAATGTGGCAAGTTATTCATCTTAGTTTAATCTACAAAAAGTATAAAAAAACCTTTGTTCGCAAGTTCAATAATTCAAGAGGAGGATTTCCTTATTTTAACGCTTAAACGACCAAGTGCGATCTCTAAAGCCCTATGATAGTAATTTAATTTGCAAGCTCATAAATGCGTATTTTTATGATTTTTTATCGTAGTTTAGCAACGAACCATTTTTAGAATAGATCTCGTATTAACTTTACGTTGAGGGAAAAAAATGTCATATTGTCTTATCAAGACGTCCTTCCTCAAATCCGATTTTAATTTTGGTTTCTAACGCAGTTTTTTTAGAATAACTTGTTCTGTCATGCCGAATATTACAAATCTAATTTTACGTTTTCACTTGAGACTACCTTTCACACCCAAACAAAATGTAAAAACGCGCACACTACAATCAATCTTAGTACTTAAAGTTGAATAATTTTAACAGATAATTTTTTACTTTTTTATTTACAGAGATCTAATGGAAGAATTAGTTGTATATATAAGAGAGGCTGTGGATAGAAAACAAGAAAATATGAGAAGAAGACGAAGACGTGATGCATTACGTTTACAATTGGTTCGTGTATTGGAAAAAATAGCTGAAAATGGTACATTTGGCGTGAGGTAAGTTTAAATTATTAAATAATTTAATTATAATTTTTTTTTTAATTTAGCTATAGAGTGGTTCTATGAGCTGTCAATTTTTCACAATTTTTATTTATTATTTTTTTTTTTGTGTAAGGCAAAGGTATAATTTTTACTTAAATTTACTTACGATTTTTTACTTTAAGTTGGTACGATTTTAGGCTTATTCTGAACAAAAACATTTAATTATTATAATTTTCATTTTATAAAACGCCCAAATTTAGAACTGCTCTATATTCCAAAAGGAAATTTATTAATTTTTAACTTTTTTTCCTATTTTCAGTACATGTGTTCTGGAAAGGGATACAATGTCTCTACATCCAACTTTTGTTGAATATATTGAAGGTGCTCGTTTATATTTAGAAGCTGAAACTGATAAAGATAATGCAAATATACGAGAAGTAAAAACTCATTTTTGTAATTTTATTAGAAAAATGATTAAAAATTTTTCACGTAAGTATGCAGTTTCTTTAAATACAAATTTCAAAATTTCAAAATCCTAGCTCCTTTATTTTTGGAGTTATCGTGCGGACGGGCGGACAAACGTAGCTATTTACTTTTCGATTTTGATACAATCCATACCTTTGAGTCTATACCTACCCTTTGACCTATAGTCATACGGGTGTAAAAAAATATTTGAAAATACAGAAAAGTAGGTTTCAATGAACTTTTTAAATTAAGATTATTAAAGTTTAATGACATTTTAATCGATATGAATAAGCTACTTAACCTCCAATTTAAATACAATTTTAATTATATTAAGTATTTAATTTAAGCTTTAAAATTAATTTGTTTTTATTTTGGTAGAATATAAATTGATTTTTAAAATTCAAAATTTGTACTCCATTTCCCTTTAACTAAATATCATGTTTAACTAATTAAAAATCGTTATATTTTATTGGTACAAAATATTATTCAAATTTAAATACGTTTTCAAAATATATTCAATATATTTTTACAATGTAACCATAATATGATAAAAATTTATTTCTAAAATATTTTTTTTTAATTGCAATTGTATATGATTGTCTGTTTGTCCTTTTTGTAAGAAATACAACGAATAACTAAATAATTTGCATACTTCAAGGATAAAACACATATTCAATTTTTATTTAGCCACACTAGGTAGTCAAGGTCAAAAAAACCTGCTCAAAATAAGTTTTACGACATTCACTCTTAATAAATTTTATTAGTCTAAAGCGACAGGTTCGTATAGCAGTTATAAAACTAGGTTTAGTTTTATGCTGTTAGACCTCTGGAAAAATACCTGATCTGGTAATAAAATAGATTTAAGAAGCTGTATAACAGCTACGATTAAATACTTTTTTAATTATTTTACATCCTTAAACTAAATTATATTTACGCGGCTATCCCAGCGTTAAAACAGTCTACTGTACTCTCTTCATTATCATTATGCAAATTGACTACTACGAATTTTTTTCCTTATTTCTCATTTGTCCTCGTATTATTTTTACAATTGTGTTTGCGTTTCATGTTTTTAAATGTTTTATTTTCTGTAAGTAAGGATAATAGCAAATTAAATATTTACAAAATTGTAAGTAAATATTGTACTTAATAATAATTGTAAATTGAATTCCATATGAAAACAAACTGTAAAAAAATTAAAAAAAAATTAAATCTCAAAAGAAGTATTCTCGAAAAAAAGGGGCTTATTTCGTTATTAAAATATTACCACACCGTATACGAATTATCCTTTTCCACAAACAATTATCCTTATCATAACAATTTGTTAAAATGTATTTGTTTTAATTTCACTTCCTTACACACATTTGTATGCCTATAGATTTATACTTATATAATAAATATGTAAATATTACAATTATATTCTTTATTTTTTTTTACAGTTGAATCCTGTATTACATTATTATCTCGTGATATTAAAAGAAATCTGTTCAATTTATTTGCAACATGGAGTGGAAATTTTTCAAAACCCTTAGGAATATCCTCACAAATAGGCAGTACAGCTGAAGAAGAGAAATTACAATACAGTGCTTTACAAGTAAATTGTTTTTTGTTTAAATTTTTGGTTTTGTGTGAATAATAAGAAAAAAATAAGAATAAGTAATAAAAAGTTATCATATTTTTCAAATTAATTTTATTAAAATTGTTTTAACAAAACTGTTGTTTTAACAAATTAAAATTACTGAAAGAAATTTTAAAAAATTAAACAGTAAAATACTTTAAAAATTAAAGCATTAAACATTTTATCATGATAAAATTTAATAATATGTACTTATTAATTAATCAATTATTTCAATTTTTTCTTTGTTTTTTTACAGGCAATGTCTGCTCTTCTATGTTGTGGTCCCATTTTTAATCCAAATCATTTATCTGAAGAAGGGGTTATTTATAAATGGTTAGACTCATTGTTAACTTCTAAAGAAGAAAAGGTATGGTATCCATTTTATTTTGTAATTTATCATACTTGTATAATTATCTTTTAATTAAGTAGATAATTAATAAAAATTTGGTCAATATGAAATTTAGATAATCAATCAGTCTATTGATAAATATGAATGACACATAAATATTCTGCTTTTTACTCATAGTATAGTTGTGAAAACCAGAACCAGTATATTTATCTTTTAGTTTAAAATGTAATAGCAATGTAAAATGTAAATTGTAACCTTATTCTATTGAATAATTAAATGGTTTTATCGAACTTTTAAACTTTTTAAATAAAATTATTCATTGGTTTTCTAAAAATTTTTGCCGTTTTTTTATTAATCTTTAAAGTTTCATAAATAAAGTAACTATAATTAAGTTGATGTTTTAAAAATTAGTTCAGTTGCAACTAATGAACAGGATAAAAAAAAAACTATTACAAAAATTTTTATTCATTTAAAAAAAAAAAAAAAATAAGATAAAACACCAATTTACATCAAATACAATAGATGTGTTTAAAAAGTTTTTGAATATTAAATTTAGGTTTATCTAATTTTAAGTATGCAACAATTATCTATATAAATTTTATGTAAATTTTTTCAAAAACTTTTTTACATTATTTTTATTTATTCAGATTTATCAGTTGGCTCGTGATACTGTTGTACTTTTATTGGAATCAAATCCAGATATTGGACAATTATTGGAATGGGTGATTGATAGATGTTATACATCACTTCCCCGTGAAGCTGATGCATGCTTTTTATCATTGGCATCAATATTTAGTGCAAGGTATGTAAATTTTATTAAAAACAGACATATAATAATATACTAATGTGTGAGTTTTTTTTTGATTTTTCCTCCATTTAAAAGAACTTTTTCATATTTTCAATATTTATTCTATATATTTATAATATTCATAAATATTATATATTCTCTAAACTGATATTTAAAATTTACTTATATCCTTAAAAAAAAAATTAATGTACAAAATCAAAAAAAAATATCATATATATAATTTCCAGATATTATGAACTAAAGTACATTCCCAGTGAAAAATCTGAAGAAATCGTTACATTTTCAAAGTCAATAAATTTTGAATGTCTTTTAAAATAATATGGTATAACTTTTATTATGTATACTGTTATTATTATAATACAAACCTAAAAGTAATGACCTTTTAAATCCCTATATGTCTAAGAGTCTAGACCATTTTAAATATTTTTGCTTTTTTTCATGAATCTCGTGACATTTGATCCGGAAACTATATTATAATCTAATATTAATTTTTTGTTAACAAGAATCAATGCTAAATAACAAAAGCAAGTTAATATGTATAATGAAAGATATTTATAGATACTCATTCCCAAAATGATAATCGACAGTATTAAAGAATTCGGGATTTTTTTTTTAAATTTTTTTCTAGTAAAAAAAAGTAAAAATCAAAATATCCTTAATTCAAACTTTTTATAACTGACTTTTATTGAAATTTTAACTTGTAAAAGTTGGAAAGAGTCTTTTATAAAAATAAAATATTATGTATATTACGCAAAACAAGTAAGTAAAATTCATACGATTTTTTCCAAGTAAAGTGCTTATAAAAAATTCAAAAAACTATAAAAGGAAAGAATGCGTAAAATATTTCATTAAAACAGTTTAATTCGAATTCAAAGAGGTGGGACCAAACAGTTTAGAGAAACAAATATTGATTACTATGATTTTGGAATAAATATTAAAATTAATTTGTTATAGAATTCTAAAGCTAAATTTGGGTGTAATAAAATTTTTAACGCTTAAAATGTTTGCAGTTCCACCTTTTGACTGCAGATAAAGAGCGTAAAATTATTAACTCCAATCTTTGTTAGAAAAAAATGTTTTTAAAACTTTATAATATGGAAAATAATAAAAACAATATTTATAAATCAAATATTTAAATTTCATAATAGTCTGTCTACAATGAACGCTCTCGTTTCGTTCTCTACACGTAGCTATCTGTCAAATTAAGTTAAATGTATTGAATTATATGAGAGTGCCTACAATAGACACAGCCATGTCGCAAGCGATTACGCAATCATTAAAAAAGTTGATTATCTTTTCACTTTTTCGCTCTCTGTACGAATTCAAATGTCAAATAATTGAAGTTTGACAAATATTATTTATTGAAAAATCAAAAAAAATATATCATAATAAAAAATTAATAAAATTATTAATTCTTTTTCTATATTGGGTAAAATAATATCAAACTATTTTCTCAAACTAATATTTGTTATTAAATGTAATTTTGCAGGGAATTATAAATCCATTTTCTTCCTGCAGTTTTTTACGAGACTTTTGACGATTTTAAAGTTTTTCTTGACAATTGGTTTAAAATTTTCCGTTTATTTATTAGCAGATTTTGCAGCACTAAATTCAACTACTGAAAGCTATCAGGGCCCTTTTGTACCAACTTATCTTATCACTAATCAAAAAATCAAATTAAGATTTTTTAATTTATTAGAGTTTTGCTTAGTAAAAAACATTCACTTAATAAAAAAAATAGACGACTACCAATAATTAAAATCTTATTATTTTAACAACTTCTTATTATATATTAATAAAACTTATTGAATAAGATTCTGTACCATACTACCTACATTGTTAAAATATTGAAAATGTTGCAAGTGTATAGTCGTCTCATTTCTTTTTTAAAATGTTTTGTTATGAATTTGCAAAATCAATTTTTAATAATAATAATTGCAGATAATTTTTAAAAATAATAATAACTTTCTGAAAAGAGGTTTATACGAGTAAATCTTACATTAACTTACACACTAATATCAGTTCGTAAAGTTATTACTTAGTAATATATTTATAGTATTACTAATTACATAATTTTAAAACTTTTCATATTATCGTCATCGGTTTTTAAAACTCAAAAAAAAATCTTTTTAGTTATTTAGATCAAAACAAAACGTGTAATAATTTTAATATTATTTAAAATAGGGCAATATTAAATTTTTTTATTTGAGTCAATATTTTTAGTAATAAAGTAAATAATATAAAGTTGATTAAGTGTAAATAAAGAGTGCTCTATAAACCTAATTGGAAAAGTTTAAATATCAATAAGTTTTAAAATAAAATTACAAAAATCTTGGAATATTAAATAATAAATTCATTTATTTGTTGTAAGTCCGTAAAAAATCTAAGTTTTTAGAAATTTTTAAGAATTTTGAGTTTATAGCCATTGTTAAGCTCAGAGGATACTGAAAAGAGTGAGTACTCGGAGCAATCTGATTTAATAACACAATGGTTTATCAAAATAATCAACTCTCTTTGAAATTGAGGAACATTCTTTTGTTAATAAAATTAAAATAATTCAAGCTAAAAATTACCAAAATAGATGCAAATAAATTTTATTAACCCGAACGTAATTATCCATTGTTACCCGAAATAATTTTATCTTTACCTTTATGTACTAAAGTACTTTACCTTTTTATTTTACATTTTTAAGTAAAAAAAAAGTACAAATAAATCTGAAAGTAAAATTTTTACATTATTTATTAATTAATTTTTATAAGATTATTGCTATTTTCGGTATGAATTGTATATGAAAGCATTTTATCATATCTTTTAATCGAGTTCTGAGAATTAATAATAAATATTAAAGTGCATTAACTTTCTTTAAATTTGATATAAAAAGATAAATTTCTTGCAATTATTAAAATAAATAAACAAAGCTATTAATTCTTTTAAAGTTTTAAATTTTTGTTTGTTTTAGTCTATATTCTTGGGATTCCACATAGCCTCTCTAATATAAGTGTTCCACATAGCCATAGCCTCTCCAATTATTTCTGTTTTGTGCCATTATCTTTATTTACAACCATGATTTTCAAGATAGGTCACATTCTCTTGGCACCGTTCTTATGCACATGGCTTTTGTCCTACCCACATTTTTCTACCCTGGGGATTGCATTTATGGCTTAGTAGAACGGGGTTATCAGCATATTCTAGGCTTTGCAATTTGTGTAAGGCCACTAATACTGACGTTTTGTTACATTTTTTCACCCGACTTGAAAATTTCTAATGTAGGAAACATAAATAGCAAGTGATTAATCTGGGGTTTTAAAAATACTTAAAATTTATTCTAGACCATTCCTAGCCAATTTTTATTTCATAAATCATGAATAACATTATCATTCCTACGCATTTTATTTTTCTACTAAGAAGTCACATGAACACCTTTACGAATATCCTAAAAGTTTTGTTGAATTTCATAACTATTATAAAATTTATGTAGAATTCTTCAGTAGAACCCTATAGTAACAATGGCATATTCAAGGATTTAGAATAGAAAATGTTATCCTTGATTAATAAAATAGATTGTAAAAAGTGCACCCGATAAACTATTTCTTTCATTACTGCGTTTTACTTACATTACATATGAGTGTGTCAGCACCAGAGTGGCCTAACCCTCAAGCAAAAAAAAATTTTTTTATTGTTTTAATCGATCGTATATGATTTCTAGAGTCGATGGTATTAATTTGCTATTTCAGAAAATGGGGTTTTCCCTATTATTTATAGCAAAAAGTATTTTGGCTTTCTAATATTTAAAATTTTTTTAAAATCCAAAGTGGCCTAATCCACATTTTTGATTAGGCCACTTTGGTTTTAAAAAAATTTCAAATATTTTATGGAGTGCATTGTAGTTTTATTACTATATTGTGTTCAAAAAATAATGTATTGGTAAAAATTAAATTATTTAAACAATGTATATATATATATATATATATATGTATACATTTTATTTTTTTATTTTTATTTTTCATACAAACAGTAAAAATAAAATTAAAGCAAATTGAAATAACAATATCACAATAATTTTATATCTAATATTTATATTTAATTTACGCACTTGCGTTAATATATAAATGGACTTGAATAACCTATCCTTAATCCTTCATTAAATTTTAATTGCAATTAATTACATTTTACTTGCATTAAACAACGTCTTCTATTAACGGAATTCAGTTTGTTATTAATTTTTTTATAATTTCAATTTTATTTAAAAATATATAAATATACGCATATTTAAAAATGTATATATATTATGCATACATACAAACATATGTGTAATACCATTATAAATAGAAAATTTGGTATACCAATTTCATCCATTTAATAATTCATCAATTATTTCTTAAGTTAGTCTGATCTTATTAGGTACCTACTCTGTGTAATTTTAAAATTATTTTTTCCTTATCTTAAATGTGCGTAATAAACTTATTTTAAATTCAAGTGCAAGTTGAATGTTTAATTATCTATATTATTAGCTTATAACAATCACCAGTGATGGAAAAATTAACCCTAGTTTTTCACTTCTCCCGGCATTTACATAATATTGCTTATTTAAAAGCTTTTGTAATTGTTTTAATTTTGAATTTAGATATTTGTGCAAGATCTGAGTCTGATTACTCGCAGCCTAATCAAACTTCAGATGTATCATAATTTGAACACCAATCCCAGTCAAGGTATTTTGTGTTGGTTCAAAAGTCAATCGTTAAAATTTGAAAAAGCATTTCCATCTAATATTTTTTTTAAATATTCAATTAACCCGAAAGAAAATTTTTCTGTTTTAAATATTCAGAAACGATCATGTCCCACTCCCGATTTCATATCTCAAATGTTGGCATATCCAAATGGGACGAAAATTTCTGTTGAAAAACTAAAAGATTTGATAGAGTTACTACAATATATTCCACCAATTCATCATGAGTTTTATTAAAATCTGCAAACTTAAACTCTTGTAGAAGATATAATTTTTACGGAGTCGGAGGAGGAGTAAAAATTATAATATTTTTACTTATTTAATTATTAAGAAATTAAGAAAAAAAATTGCTTATCATTAGCTTAGATAAAAAGAAATTACCTTATTTTTTATCGAAAATATTTTCAATTGAATAATTTTTATTTAATTTTTAATTTATTTTTTTATTGAATTTTTTCTTTGAATTTATTTTCTAATTAAAATTACTTTGTTTTAAGAAAATTAATTTATAGAGGTCCAAAAAATATTGATAAAAAATAAATAAATAAGAATATAAAATTTAAAAATTGACCTAAGCCACCAGATTTTTAATTTATTTTCATTTTAGGATAATGCCAAAGTGGCCTAACCCACAAAAAAGGACTTTTTTTTAAGGATAATTAAAATTTAAAAAACGTGGTGAAAAGCAAATTAAAAACTAAGAATAATTTGCTTTTGTTTCACTTAATTTGCTCTTAAATAAAAGATTTAACAAGCTTTTTAAAAATTAAAAATTTTAAAATGCATTTATTTCCGAATAAACTCAATGTGGGTTAGGCCACTCTGGTTCTGAGCCACTCAATGTAATTGTTTATTTTTTGAATTTAATTTTAGAATCTTGTTCCTTTATAAAATGTATTTGCAATCAAGTCTAGACTTTTTCTTTTTTCTTGTATAAATAAATATATTATATAAAAGAATGTACAGGGTGTTTGCAACATAAAACTTACCATTATTTTAATTAAAAAAACAACCACTTAGAAGATTAACCACCAATTTCACTAAAATTTGAAGCTATCGTTGTAGTATAAGGAACTTACGAAACTTTATAAATTTTATACATGCAAACCTATTACACCAAATATTCAAAATAATTTAAAAATCACCCTATGGATGTTAAAAAAAAAAAAAATACGAAACGTTTATAAAAATAAATGAAAGCGACTGGTTTTCTAGACACAGCATAATTGAAAAGGTAGTATAAAATTTAAAGTTATGGATCGAAGGTCATTGTTGACAATATCATAGTTAACCAATAGAATAAAATACACTTTTGGAATTCAATCAACTTTAAAAAAACTCAATAACGTCATCAGAAATATTAATGACAAGAAAGTAATTTTTTTTTTTCTTATTTCTTTGTTAATTCATGTTCATTAGTTTGAAAGTATTTTATTTAATTTTAAAAAATATAACCCGTAATTTATTTAATGAACTAATATACGTAATTAGAATTAAAAAAGGTTCATTGAATGGAATATTTTTAAAAAAATCGTTAAAAATTGAAAATTTTAGTTTTTGTTTATTTTACTTAAACGAAAAGTTCAAAAAATTTGTCATACTATTGCTCCTATAGAATATGCAATAAATTTTAAAATATTTAAAGTGAATTTTAACATGGTCCTAGCAGCCGAGGGTACCACTAACATTTCTTATTGTTTTATTACATTACGTAATATTACAAATCTAGATAAATGTATAAATAGCACAATTGTATTGTTGAAGGAAAAATTCCCACGATAATGCAAAAAATTTCCAAAAAAACTGTGTTTTCAAATACAAGGGCAACATTTGTTTGTTATGTCTAAATCAGTTGTTCACATCTTCAGAAAACAAGAATAAAAAAACAAAAAATTTTGGTAAAAATAGTAAAAAATTTTAGGCACCACTCACCAAGCTCAAAATCTTTCTTAAAATGTTTAAAATGTTTAAAATGTTCAATAAAATAATAAAAAAAAACCCTAAAAGTATGCTCAATATTTTTTAACTTCCTCTTAAAAATTAACTTCATTTTACATTATCTCTGTCTCTCTCTCTAAAAATCTGATTGAAACAATTGGATTTACAAAAACCTTCTTTAAAGTAGCATGATTATTATCAATTTTTATGAGTTATGACTTTAATAACAAGGACTGTACTTAAATTCTTAAATTTTATTTTTAAATTTACTTACAATTCAACTTAAAAAAATCTTAAAAAATAGCACTAAAGAATGTAATAGTTTTAAATTTAAGTGATTTACCACATTTGAGGATTTCAAAAATAAATAAAATTCCCTAAAATTGTTATATATATTATTATATACTTATTAATAATACATAGGTATATATATGTATATATAATATATAATAAATTGTTTTTGATTTTCTATTTTTAGTAAATCTGCACCAGTTTTTTAGAATGGGGAAATAAATTTACCTTGATTTTATTTTTAGTAATTGATATTTAACCACAAATTGACATTAATAAGATTTACTGATAATTCCGATGAAAAATATATATATTTACATTACAAATTAAATTCAGAATATAAATGTATATAATATAGAAAAATTCAATAGAAAAATGTCAGTTTCTATGATTTAAATTATACAGAAATTGGGAAAAAAATATGCCATAAAGTCTTAAAGCTAAATTAAAATAGAAATTTAATATTATATAAACTATAAATAAACCAAAGAATATTTTGATATCAAATATTATGTATTGTATAATACAATAATACTTATTTAAATTATATTAAGGCTTAAATGATATATTTAATTATAATAAATTGTTAATTTAAATTATTTCTAACAAGTTTATGATAAGTTGTGTATTTAATAGTCAGGAATTGTATATTTATTATGCTCATTATAATTAATTTTCTCATCTATGACTAAAACTATTAGTCTAATAAATGCTAATAAAAATAATTTTTAGTAGTAATGAATATGAAGTAACAACTTTTGTTTTCATGAAACTTTTCTGAAACTAATGAAATTTTAGTATTTAAACTTTCTTCTTGTTTCTATAATTATTGGTAAAAAAATGTATTTACCAAATTTAGCAACGGTTTCGATTCGACTCATACTCTCTGGAATCTCTCAAATTGCTTAAATTACAGTATAGCATTCTATAACATTTTAACTGTTTCCTTCTGCGTTTTTTAACTTGATCCTAATAATTATTTAAATTACTTTTGTAACAAAATGTTGTTAATTACTCTAAGATAAGCACAACACTAGGTAAATATTTAAATTAACTAAAATTATAGTGATTAGCATGAGTTTATTTATCTTTTTGTACTAATATTAGTTTACTAATTAAATATTAGTATACAGGAGTAATAAAATATTCAAACTATAATACTATATACTAATATTTATATGAAAGGTCAGGTCCCTAGTTAGCCAAATTTTTAAGTTAATATTTAAATTACATAACTTGATTTACACTGATTAGCATGAGTTTATTTGTCTTTTTATACTAATAAAAGTTTACTAATTAATATTAGTATGCCAGGAGTAATAAAATATTCAAACTGTTATACTATATACTAATATTTATATGAAAGGTCATGTCTCTAATTAGGCAAATTTTTAAGTTAATATTTAAATTATATTTGAATTTATTATGATTAGCATAAAGTTTATTTGTCTCTTTATACTAATAATCATTTACTAATAATTGTATGAAATAGAAGTCTGTATAACAAATTTTTAAAGTTTTTTATGGCAGATCTGTTATAAATGTGTACTTCACTTTAATTGTTTTTAGTCATTAATACAATCTATTAATTGTCATAAGATAAAGTTCGTTAAATTAAAAAATATTATTTACCAAAACGGACATAACTATAAATGTTTATATAATTAGAATTTAATTTACAAATAAAATAAAACACAAAAATATTAAATATAATTATATATTTTTTTTATATTTTCAGAGAATATCCATGTGATCATTATACATCTGTTATTAATGTAACATTATTAATGACAGGTTGTCCAAGACTTGAAGTACATTCAACAGCTTTACAATTATTGCAAGTTTTAGATAAAAGATTTTTTGGTTCTGTTGGACCGCTTAATATTGAAAATGAAAAAGGTAAGTTTTTTTAATTTTAAATTTATTAACCTTATATTTACCCTATTTTTTTTTACCATCATTTGATTTAAAAATTAACATTTATTTGGGAAAAATATTATTAAAAATTCTAAATAAATAAAATTTCTACGAAATAAATAATATGATTTCAAGATAAAAATCAATTTATAAATTATAATGGACTATAATTTAATTATTTTAATTAAGAATTTTTGATTATACTTATTATTCTTTAGAAAATTTTTTTTAATATTATATAACTATCATTTAAATAGAAGGTTATGAAATTATTTTAATAATAAATCAAAATATTAAATATTTTATTATGGAAGGGGCATTTTGTTTTTGGAATTGTATTTAATATTTCTATGGCAACTGATTTTCTATCATTCCAAGCAGCTTTTTATGTGATTTTAATCGGCCTCAAAAATTTTTGATTTGATCGGAAATCGTATAATTGGAATAATTGACTATATTAATGATACTTGCTCATTAATTTATATTGATAGCAAATTGTACTGATCAAAGAAGTAATTAATTATTCTTAGTATTTATAGACTATTTCTTAGTAAACTTATTATCAATCTTTGTATAAAGTGTAAAATATAAAATATTTTTATCAAACACGAGTTTAATTCCTCAATTTTTTACTTTATTTTGAAGAAATTAATATTGTTTATAATTGTTAAATAATAATTTGCAATAATTTTACAAATTAGGTATGGGTATTTCTTTGGGAAAATTAATAATGATCTTTAAAATTTGAAAGATTGTGTTGTGAAAATCCTATAATTAGTGACAGAGATAGAATATAATTTTATCAAACTTTTGATTTTCCAAGAAGTTTTTTTTTTTTGGAAGCAGTGTTCTTTAAATAAGGAATTAATATACCCTTTATAAATCTATTAAAATAATAATAATATTAAATTTTATTTAATTTTTTTAATTAAAAAACTTATAATCAAGAAAATGATTTTCTATCATTTTGCAAATAAATTAGTTTTACTAGAAAATTTTTTAAAAGATTTTCATTTCAACATAGTAATACTTAGAGTACATACTATACCTACACATAACTCAGGAAAATAACAAATAATATAAATCCATACTTAATAGGACTTATCTGAAATAAATTTCATTATGAAAAACTAATAATATACAGTTTCTGAACAAAATTGACAAAGTCTTAAGAAAATTTAAGAATTATTTTTTATTCCACATAAGTCCAATTATTAATATTTTCATTTCATACAGGCATTTTAATATGGAATTTCGAATTATTAAAAACTAGCTGTTGGCCCGTCACAGAATGACGGAAGGTCAATTGACAGAAAAACATTTTCTTATTAAGAACTATTTCTAATTTCATAATATACTACATATTATATACACATATTGTACACAATACTATTTTCTTGAAAAAAATCGCAACAGATTATGCTTCGACTCTATAAGTACACACAAAAACCAATGATTTATATAATTTCTTGTTGTATCTTAAAAATTTGAAGATGAATAAATTATGTTGTCTACCTTTTGTATGTTTTCAATTTGATAAAATGTTGGAATCGTTAGTTCAAATGCTTTCTTGGTGAAATTTTTTTTAATTTCAATTAATATTTTTAAATTTATAAAATTCGATAAATTTGTTTGTTAATAAAAGATTTGAAATTTTGTTTCAATAATAATCTACTTCTTCATCTATATAAATTTTATTTTTCGATTTTTTTTTTATACCTAATTAAATTAAAAAAAAATATATTTTCTTTGATTTCTATGATGCACTTCATTTAGCTTTATTTCAGGGATGGGGGAAAATTTAAATTCCTTTGATTACATTGCTTGATTTACTTGTTTCAAGTAAGCGAAGCAAATCAAGCTCAGCAATTAAGCGTTCATTGGGCCTTCGTCGTTGTTTCAGATTTTCACTGAAAATAATGAACACTAACTACAGCAATGTTCCTGTGAAGCATAGTCTTAATTTCTAATATCAAAATGTTTTACTATTTATATAAAATGTCCAGAAAATGTACTGTGAGTTTTGAAAACTGAAATTCATAAACATTTAAAATAATTTAAATTCATAAAAAAAATTTTTTTGGCCTGCTTATTATGATAATTTATGATTTTTTATTTCCTAAAATAAAACATATCTAGTAAAACATTAATATTTTATTTTTTTTTATAATTAAACGAACACATCTAACAAAACACTTTTAATTGAATGCGTTAGTTACACCTCATTTCTTGGACAAATGTATAAATAATAATAATAATTCTTTTAATTAAGGTTTTGTATTTGTAAAAAAAATTTAAAGTGAAATTTACTCTAATTTGAAAAAAATAAACTTAATTTATAGAATTAACAGAACCCTTGTTATATATAGTTACATAATTTAATTACAGAAAACCTTTTTCGGAATTTAATAATTTATAACATTTACAAAGTTAAAATTAAAAAAGTCTTATTAATCCAATTAATAATGGTATAAATACACCTTTTAGCAGATTATTAATAAAACAGTTTCTGTTTTGCAAGGCACCATCTCATTAAACAATGATTTGGTTGACTAATTTATTTCACGTTCCATGCTTTACACAATTTTTTACACTCCTTAAATTTTTAATACAAATATTAAAATATATGTAATATAAATAGGTTGGTTTGTTGTCCCATCAGTTTTTTTAAACTAAAAACATATCTAAAGATATTTTCTATATAATAGTTAAATATGTTTATCCATTTTTTATTAAGATACTTGAAATAAGAAACCAAGAATTTTTTACTGTAAATCTTTTTAAATTTGAGAAAGGGTTAAACGAAAAAAAAGAAAATAGGAGTTCCAAATGTTGTGCATTTTATATGATTTAATGCCACGAGTTTTAAATCTTATTTTAATGTTTTTTATTAATGTTTTTTTTTTTTTTTGAATTTTCTGAATGGAATTCCCTATACTCATAAATATGTTAAATAGAAACCATAAAATTTTTATTTTAACATCAGGTTCCATTCTTTATCAATAATTTACAACCATATATAATTCCAAATATTTTGCATATGCGGTTTTTTATTTTCTTTAAAAATAAATTTTTTATAAAATTTCAATAGAAAAATGATGGGAAGATGTTAAAAATTTTAGATATGTCATTGAATTTTAAAAGTTAACAAGTAAACCAAAAAAAAGTCAAAAAAAAACTATAAAATATAAATTAATAATATTTACGAACTATTTGTCATAAAATAACTTATAGCAAAAGTAATAATTGTTTCAAATTGTTTTCGTTCGATTCTAAAACTTCTTTTGACATAAAATGTAAAATATAATTCAATTTATTTTGAAACTTTCTGTAAAAAACTTTGAACCAGCTATATTCTTTATTCATTTAAATATTCCTTAACAAAAAGAGTGCATTTCATTTGAAATATACATAAAAATGTTTGGCACTCGAACTCGTGGAACAAACTGGCTGAATTTCAATAACAATGACGGCTATGAATTCTAAATTCTTTTATTTTGCACACATCTTTTCGATTCTGATCCGATCCATACCTTAGAGTCTATATCTACTCAAATAGCAAGTATAACAAGTATCAATGTATAGGGTAGGATGTAGTGAAACAAGAACATTGATCTTCGGTTTTTTCGTATAAAGTTGGTTATTTTAATGAAAAGTCATAAAGACAGTGACAATTTGAACGTTAAAAAAACCCAATGCCGTTTGTTTTGATATTTTAAGTAATTTTTTAAAACTTTCGATTATCTTCCATAGGATCTTCTAAGTAAATTCAAATATGAATTATAATTTCATTCTTATAAACAATCAAGATTGAAAAAATATTGACTCACTTGCCAAACATATACAAAATAAAAAAAAATGGCCATGATCGAAATTCAATTATTTATTTTCAAAAAAAATAATGGAAAGTAAAAATTTTTGGTTAAAAGGATTGAATTCAATATGGAATGAGTAATTAAAAATATGTATGCTTTGTTCCTTTTATTTATACCTATTCTTTTATTTTTCTTTGATTTACAAAAATTTTGGATTAAAATGAGTAAAATTTAAATAATTTCAATACTTTCTTGAAATCAAAAAATAAAAATGGTTAAGCAATTCTTATTTATAATCTATCAAAGAAATTTTTAAAAATTTTTAAAAAATTTTTTTTGAATAAGTACTCAAAATATTTCACATTAAGTACATATAATTGCAATTTTTCAGTAAAAGTAATTTAGTCATAAAAAGTAATTATAAAAGTTTGTTTTGCACAAAATATTTAAATTTAATTTTTTTTGGGCAGAAATTAAGTTGTTTTATTTTGTGTAGAATCATTGTTTAGTATCTAATAGATTAAGACTAAAATTCAAATAGCCTTAATATAGAAGGCTTGTATCACGGAATATTGTATCAAAACAGTACAAACACGTTACTTAGGGTCTAGATATACCCTTTAAAACATCACTACTTATATAAAACCATGACGAAGCTAAACGATTTAAGGTAATCTAGCCTAAAAAAAACCACTGTCAGTTTGTTTGTAAACCTGGAAGAGTGCTTAAATAAAAAATTTGCTTTCATAAAAGACTTAAAACTGGAAAAAATTCTTAAAATGTGTGAAAAAAAATTTCAAATAGCGGCCAATGTTCGATTTTTCGAACAGCTGTGTACGAATTTCAAAGGAGCCAGGTGTAAAAAAATCTAAAATTAATTAAAGATGGAAAATTTGGATCTTACAACAAAACATCGTCATTATTTTTTTTTTTGAAAATAAGTTTTAAATTAGTTTTAACAATTTCCAAAATATGAGAAAATTAAAGTGTCTTTTCGTCCCTAGCTATCTCGAGAAACAGTTAATCAATTTTGAGTTTAATACTCTCATTGGAAAGCTAAAAGTTAAAAACTTCTTATTGCTTACAATTTTAATATAAAATATTCAGTTTTCTTAAAAAAAAACATTTATGAAAATAGTGAATTTTACTGTTAGAAAAATCGAACAATGGCCAAAAATGGGTTAATATAACTGAAATAAGCCCTTTATAATGGGATCGTTAAAAAAAATATATATATATATATATTTTTAAAATAGAACCAATTTACCAAAACGAAGGCACCAAGCACCAAGATACAAACTAAAAAATTCCATATTTAATTTTAAATAGATTATATGTGTTCTTCTCCAGATAAACACAAAAGATTTTTTAAAATGAATAAAACGTTAGTTTTTTTATTTTTTTGGGATCTAATTAGAGTCATTTTAATTAACTAGATTATACAATAGCATCTTTAAAAGATGATTTTATGTAACTATTTTAGCTTTTTAATATTTTTACAGTTAAAGTACATTTTATTTTTTTTGACTTTGTTCATTTACGTAAATTGAAAATTACTTTTTATATCTGTTCCATTTTGTAAAAAATGTCCTTTGCATAATTGTTTAAACTTAAAAAATAAAAATAAACGAATTATGACAAGTCCAACAAAAAATAAGCATTCCAAAAGGAAATTCGGACAAATAATTGTACAAAATTTAGTACAAATATGCATGACCTAGGTATACTTCGTTAAAGAACCCTTTGATAAGTTTTTGAAAGTTTTTATTAATCATAGTAAATTGATTAAAGAAATATTATGAAGTTTTATGTAAAATTTATACTTGAAAAAAATTGTATTTTTAAATTGTATTTTTAAATTTTTTTTAGCATAGATACATTTTTGGTTTTTTTCAAAAAAACAAAAACTTGTTTAATTTAAAAGTTTTACCCCCGAAATACGATATGGAATTAAATAGAGTTTCCTATATATTAAAATAACAAAAAAATCTAAAGTTAACCGGAAAAAAAAGAAAACTATAAAGTATTTAAATAAAAACTAAATGAGACAAAATTAAATAAGTTTTAAAGTTAATTTTCTACTTGATGAAACTATAAGTATTTTTTTTTTCTAATTTGATGATAAATGTCTTCAAATTTCTAATATATTAGAAATTTCCTCACTTTATATTATAAGGAAACTTATATAAAGAGTTTTTTTTTTTTTTAAAGAATTCCTTTTTTTTTGTGATTTTAACTTTAATTGACTTTTTGAATTTTTTTTTAGTATTTAGTGGGTTTATGGGCTTGAGAAATTAAATTTTGAAGTTTCAGCTAAAAATTTGTAACAAAAAATTTAACCCCAAAGGATTTGAATTTTTCTCGGAAAGTTTAACTCTTAAAATGTGATAAGAAGTTGTAATGCAAGTTTCAACTTAAAACTTAAGTTTGTGAGAAAAATTTGGATCCTTTGTTAGAAAAATTTGCCATCCAAGATATTTTGTCAAACCAATCATTTAAGAGTAATTATTTATTATTTTTCATTCCAATTTTTTTTAATCTCTTAATATTTAGGTAAAAATTTTTCTCTCAAATCTGAATGGTTTTATTAATCTCTTAATTTTTAAGTATAAATTCTTCTTCCAAATCTAAATGGTTTTAATCTCTTAATATTTAGGTACAAATGCTTCTTTTAAACCTGAATGGTTAATGTTACCTTATTCCCTTGGAAAAAAATATGAATTAAAATTTAATACATACTTTCATTCTACCGCTTATATTACTACAGAACTATAGCAATGAATATAAGTTTTTTAAAAGTTACAAAATTAGTAAAATTTCAATATATCTAATTTTCTGCATTTTATGAATATATTTTATACTTTAAAATGCTTTTCTCTTAAACTTGGTAAAAATTTCCTTATTCGTATACTTTGGGTGAAATTATAATTCAAAATTCACTTTAAATATTTTCTCTTTTAATAATTTAAAAAAAAATATCCTTTTAAATCCTTTTATATTACCTGTTAGTTCAACAAGTTGTTAACTAAAATTTATTCAATTTTACTCTTAAAATTCTGAAAAATCCCTTTAGAAAAATTTCTCTCTATTTTCAATTTTTTTTTAATTTCCTCTCAGGACTTTTTCTCACGAACCGGTAAAACTTTTTTGTGAAAGAGAATAAAAAACCTGTTGAATGAAAAAAGTGAAGAATCAAAAGAAATATAATAAGTGTTTACATCTTAATGTGTGATACAAGGATATTTTCATTCATGTATTCGTAACTTTTATTTTTGTTTTTTATTTTAACACAAAGCTTCTTTCATTCTGGCATTATTATTCAGGATATATCTGACTACAAGATGGTAATTAGGTCATAATACAATTTCTTTAAAAGGGTCAAAATTAAATTCTGTCAATTGTCGCTTGATATTATGTGTAGGAACTAAAAAAGCATGTATTCAAATTTAAATTTTGTTAATTTATTTTACTTATTTTTTAGTTTTTTGAGTCGAGGAGGGCAATTTTATTTTTTTTAATTTTGTTAAAATATTTTATATTATCAAATATATTTTATAAATTATTAGATATTGTATATATTATATAATTAAAAGTTTGTAGAATTTATAGTAAAATGGTTTCATCATAGATTATAGAATTTTGAAATAAAGTTGTTATTTGTAACTAAAAAGAGTAATAAACAATATTCAATAATAGGAATATAGGAGAGTTATAGAAGAGCTCTGTTGTCCGCAATAGGATTTTTTTTATTAAAGATTTCATTATAGATTTTGCCCGCGTTTTACATTTTTTTTATTCATTAATTTTTATTTTTAAATAAAATATATTGTACTGTTATAATAGTTAATATATGCACTTTTTTAATTTTTATTCATATCATTAAAATTATGTTATAAACCAATTATTAGGCAAACGGTTCGCTTCTAACTCGTCACTGCCTCAGTCAACACAAAGAACCCCATATATATTCCAGAACAGTGATAAAAATCTTGAAAAATCTTAATATCAAAAAATCAGCCGGTATTACAACTATCGTCCTTGAAAACACACCCATTTCAAAAATAACCTTCACAATAATCCCAAATCCTTCCTTGGGATATGACAGAATTTAGGATTCTGTAACCAAACTGTACAGTTTTATTACAGATTCTTTCCTAAGTTTTGGTTCAAAAAGGTTGTAGTTTTGGTGTGTTAAAGAAACACCGCACAGTTGTTTTTGAGCTTTCCATTTGCTAGTAAATAAAAAAAAAAATTTTCTGTATTGCACTTGTCTCTGGAAATTATTTTTAACCAGTCATTAAAAGGTTTTGTTAAACAGAAGGATCGTACAAACTAATTATAGGTTTTTTTTTTCATTAATTCTTTTAAATACATTTTAAAAATTTGCATATGTAATTTAGAAACAGAATTATACACAAAATTATTAAAACTTAAAAACAAAATATTGAAATTTAATTTAAGTTTTCATATATTAGAAACTAGGAGAGCCCTATTTTATCTTCAATACAGTAAACTAATCTACTCAAAAGTATCAATATAGTGATTAAAAGCAGAGCACTTAATTAGGAAACACCCTGTTTATATATAAAAAGTATAGTAAAAATATTTATTTATAGATTTAAAGGCTATTCTAAGGTTTAACTAGTATCCGCGTAGGACCAAATGACTAAATATAAAAGATAGCTGGTGTTGCCAGCTTTCAAAAAATATACAGCTTTAATGGCGCATATTATCCTTTAAGGACGAAAAGGACATTTAAAAGTATCCTTGTTATTTTAGTCTATTTTACAAAAAACGGTATATCTAGCGATCTGTTCAATATATATATATTCAATCAAAGCTATTAATTAAGATGACGGTCTGGAGAATATTTAAACGTTTATCTGATGCCGTTTTCGAGATATTGCAATTTCAAGTGGAAATTTAAAACAAAAAAAAAAACTTTTTTGAACTTTCAAAAAAACCACTATAACTATGAAATTTTCAAAAGCACCCTGTATTTTTTATTATACTGTTAGAAAGGTCTTTTGACACTCTTTCAAACGGTATATAATAAGTATGGTATATGTTGACAAATAGCCCCACCAGAGAACATGAATGAAAAACTGACACAACAATTTTATTAAAAAATACATTTTCATACTTTATTTCTCATAAATTTATTTCGCCAAAAAATATTTCCATAGCTTTAGCGAGCAAGAATTTTAGAGTTTGTTACAAAATTAGGATTATATGCTTTTTCCAGAATATTTATACATATGTATACGTGAGAATCTGAATTAGGAGGGATTTTAGAGTTGGATTAAAAATCAGGGTTTCAATAATTTGTTTAGCGGGGGTTTGGGGGCGGCAGCCGCCATTATTTTTAAATTTTTATTTGTTGAAATATGCATGTAAAAAATAATTAGGAGAAATTTTATAGTTGGCTACAATTACAGGATTATACGCTTTTTCCAGAATATTTATATATTTGTATACGTGAGATTCTGAATTAGGAGGGATTTTAGAGTTGGATTCAAAATCAGGGTTTCAATAATTTGTTTAGCGGGGGTTTGGGGGCGGCAGCCCCCACTATTTTTTAATTTTTATTTGTTGAAATATGCATGTAAAAAATTACAGTTTTTAAAAAATAGTTTGTCATTAAATTTTGATTTTTGGAATTTTTTTTTTGGAATTATTTTTTTTGGAATTGTTTTTTTTTTTGGAATTTTTTTATACCTGGAAACATATTTATAACATATTAAAATTTTTTTTTTCAAAAATAAAATTATTTAATTCATTTAAAAAGTACGGCTGAAAAAATTGTAAAACATATCAACATTTTTTTATACAGAAAACAAAAAATTTTTTATTTCATAAATGCTTATATCTTCTAAACGCTTTAATATAGACATACCTTATGTATGCCCAAATTATAGCAAAAAATAAGAGCTTTCCAACGATGTAAAAATATTTAAAGGGTTTTTTTGCAAAATTTTGCAAAAAATATGAGTTTTAGAGAAAGGATGTTAAAAAATTTTTTTTTTGCAAAAATTTTCAACTTTGATTTTTGAAATTTTCAATATCTCCAAAACGGCAGCACCTATCGTCATCAAATAAACGGTAAAATATTCTCCAGACCGTCATCTTTAGCATTAGCTTAAATTGAATACATATATATTCAGCAGATCGGTAATTATAACGGTTTTTGTAAAATAGACTAAAATAACAAGGATACTTTTAAATGTCCTTTTCGTCCTTAAAGGATAATATGCGCCATTAAAGCTATATATTTTTTTAAAGCTGGCAACACCAGCTATCTTTTATATATAGTCATTTGGTCCTACGCGGATACTAGTTAAACCTTAGAATCCCCGATTTAAACATTCCAATTTAACAAAATATGTTTTTACAAATGTCATTAGTCATTTAATTATACATAATGATTGAACTAATTAAAACTGTCATTTGTTTTATTTAATTACTTTATTTATTTATTTATTTGTTGTATCAGACAATAGTAGATATTGCCTGATAGTATTAATCCTTTGCCTTTTTGAAATTTGGACTTCTTATTAAATTATTTTAATATACACCTTATAAGTAAAAAACTAACAACTTTGATGAAGCACAAAACTCAAATCAATCTGACCCGCCTTAATTCCACTCATCAACATAAATTAAATAAACGGGAAAAAGAAGTACTAAAATTTACGAGTTGTGCTCCACCATCAACTCTAAGAACTCTTTTTTCCGCCTTAATTGATTTTTGAACTTATAAAATTAAGAAAAAAAATATCTTTATTTAAGTTTTACAAAACTTTAAATTTTAAATTTATTTTTGCAAAACTCGTTTACTCGTATATAAAGTGTCGTAGTAACCCCTTAAGTAGAAAGGCAAAAAAAAAATAAAAAATAGGATAACCTTGTGGAAAATGACCTTGTCCATAAAATACATATACTATATAATAAAAAGAAAATTCTTTTTTTTTAAACCATTGTGGATAAGATTTATGATAAAATATATATATATATAGGAGGAAAACCACTAACCTGGGATAATAATATACTAAAGTTTTTTTCACAGAAAAATATCTAAAAAAAAAAACCATTTTTTAGTTTTATGTGCCATGGAAAAAAAAATACTTATTGCTTATGTAAACTATAATAATAATATACATCTTAAGAACACTCTTTAAATTTATTTTTAAATTTATATAAAAATTTTTTAACATGAAATTTAAAAATTTAACACGCAATTGTTCCATTTCTAAATATTAAAAACCAAAATTAAATAATAAAAAATAATTTTGCAATTGAAATAATTTGCCAGTAAAAAATTATAACCAATTTTAAAAAAAAAAACATCTAATAAATAATATTTTGTTTTCAAAATTAATTTTAATTATTACCTAGGTATTTGAACATATCTATAAATTTTGCAGTGTCCTTGAACGAATTTATTTAAACTGTCTTTTACAAACCTTAAAATGAGTAATGACTTATCAGAAAATATATTTAGTTAATATTTTCAAATGAATTGTGCTCTTTTTTAAATCAGCCTGTTTCTTTTGGAACCTTACAATTAGACATATTTGAAAAAAGAACTCACAGATTTTATAGAAGAACCTTATAGTAGAAAAAATTAAAAAAGTTCGACCTATAAGCAGGCCCTAAAAAATAGCACCCCAAAATTTGCGTGCAATTTTTCGCAACTTTATATTAATTGTTTTACCATTTTAAGTTTCTATTACAGAATTAGGAAATGGGGTTTTTTCAAATCATAACAGTTCGATTTGTGAGTTCCAAAATACGGAGGCATTTTTAAAAAAATGAATGAACTGATTCGCTAAATTTTTAAAATTTACAATTATTTTAATTTGAAAAAAAGACCAAAGTCATTTGAAAATAGAAAAATTTCATATAAAAAAGGACCAAATTCATGTGAAAAGAGGTATACAATAGCACAATCATCATCATTTAAATATTTTGCGATAAATTCATTTTAATAACTTGATGATAAATGATTTTAGATATTTGTCTTTAACTTGTTACAAATGAATATTTAATTAAAATTAATGATTTATTAATTAATAATTAAATACGACTATGCCAATAAATTATTTTCTTTACACTCATATTAAATTCAAATTTTAAAGACTTTCAAAAATAGATTTAATTCAAGTTTATTTTTAATATTATTTAGTATAATTTTAGAAATGATATCACCTTCTTTTTAAATTACTTTTTTTTTGAAAAAAAAAAAACCTCCCCCTACAACCAATAATGCAAATTTTGCTAATCCGATTTATAAATAAATATACTGCATTTGAATATTAATTCTAAATATAATTTTAAAATTAAATATTATATCTCTGATATCCTTATAACCTTAAAGTGTAACGGGTCTGTAACACTTAATAAAATTCAGATGATAAACATGTATTTGTCCTGTATCCATTTACAAAAAAAAAACCAATATTTTGCAAATTTCTCAGAAATAATTTGCATTTGCAAGTGACAACAAATTTTCATAAAAACAACAAAATTCTCATAAAATTTCAAGTTTCTAGCTTTGAAAAAATATAAATAAAATTGATTTTGCCATAAAAGTGAATTTTAGTACCATATGGCAACCCTATATTTTTGCGTTTCAAAAATTTATAAAACTTGTAAAAGCAGCGTTTTCACATTGAAAATAAACCTTTAAGAACTCTTGTTATAACTTTTATAATTTATATTTAGAAAAAAGTTTTTTTGCAATATCAACACGTAGTTAAAATTCCTTCACTCTATTTCAAACGGTGTAAAAGTTTTTGTAAGCATATGGACAAGCAGATTGAAAATATATAGACACTATTTTTGATTTTATTTGAGAAGTATAAGTAAAAATATGGAGCACATATAAAGTGTTGAAAGTATAATTCTTAAAAATTTAAAAACTATAAGTTATCAAGACACATCTTTTATATACCAATAATGTTAGTCATATATAAAAATGAATCTGACCAATGGCGTATGGGTAAAGACGCCACCTTTCATGTGGAAGGTCTCGGGTTCAAACCCCGGTCAGATCATATCTAATAAAAAAATATCGTAAAATTGTATAATTATATCATAATAGTTTATATCGCAATATAAAATAAGATTTAATAAAAATATATAAATAATTCTTGTGTAAGATTATAGATGGCGCACAAAGTTAACATTTGTGCATTCATATTTCATAACCTTATACAATAGCTACAGCCGAGTAATCAACGGCTTAGTGAATATTATGATTGAAGAAACTGAAGCCTAGCTTAAAATACACTTGGTGAATGCCCTATACTCCTTAAAGGAGTGGAAAAGGAATAAAAAAAAAATATATAAAAATGTATAATATATTCATCTGAGGGCACTTCTAATAAAATTAAATTTTTGTTGTATATTTGTTATTTTTTTTTAATAATATTTTTGGAGTTGTCCTCTCTGTTCTATATAAATATTCAATTTTTATTATTCATTGAAAAATAAAATTTAATTTGTAATCACGTAAATTTATAAAACATGTATATTTTTTTTTGTATTTTTTACAGAAGATGAAAAAACTGGAACTCTTGATGCTTTACTAGGTAATGCATATTGTCGATCTCAAAGATTTCTCTCAAAAACTATTGCCCAACTGAGACCCGAATTAACAATGTCAATGTTTTCTGGTAAGTAAAAAAACAAATTTAATTCTAAAATATATTTAAATGTTGATAAACTTTACGTTATTGGAATTGTAATTAAATTTTGAAAAATAAAAATTAAGATATTTAAAAGCTTAAACAAAAATATGCTGTGTCCACCACAGAACCAACCGCTATTGCAGGAATAGATTAATGAAAAATTTCTTTTATAGATTTTATTCCATGTCTTAAAATTTTTTATAATTTAATATAAATCTTGACACCTAGGTGTCCACAATTTTTCTAACTATCACACGGGCTTAAAATTTATGACACAGTTATAAATATTTTAAAAATAACTGTAATTATAAACTATTTCAAAATTTGACATGTAATAAAGATTTGACAGATTTAATGCGCTATAAAAATTATGTTAACTGTGTTTTAGTAGATTAGGTACTAAAATTAGTGCCAGTGCATTTTGTTCGTAAACGGCCTTAGATTCGACAAGAAGAGATACAAGAAGTAAATTATAAACGGACACATTCCTCTGCATTTCAAAAACTAAAAAAAGCTAATATTATAAAAAAATTTAATTTCTATTTTCACGTACGTTTTATTTTGTGTATCCCTGAATTCTTAGAAATTATTCATATTTTGAAATATTAATATCTGTATATCTGTATACCACGTGCATATTATGAACATGTGCGGGAACTGAAATAGTAAACAAGAATTTGCATAAAAAAATTAATATTTTGAATTTGAAAACCGAAAGTTTTTGTATTGAATTTTTGAGAATAAAATTTCAAAACTCTCAAATCTGTTCTATAGTATATAAAAGAAATATTTGGAGTCGTTTCACTTTTTTTAGTTTATCACTTCATATCATACCAATTTATGAATAAAATCATACACATAAAGTTATGTCCTTTAAAAAAAAGGGATCTCACACTTTCAAATAATTTTTAGATCATATACTCATTTTAACCAAAACCACAGATTTATTATTTTTTTAACAGAATAAGATATATAGAGTTTATATGCAAAAACACTAAACCAGTAAGGATGCTTTAAAATGTCCTTTTCATTTTTGAAGAACGATATCCGCCATTAGTGGTGTTATAGGGTTTTTTAAAAGATGACAAGTGGTCTGGGTATCTTCAGGAAAGCCAACATTTGCTAATAATTTGCTTCTTAAAACAATGATGTTAAAATATTAATTCACGGTTCATTGGCAAAGAAGTTTTGATTTAACCAAGTCGCCTGTAAAATTAGCAAGTTTTTAATTTAAAATATAGTTAACAAAAGATTTATCTATATTATAATATACTAATATAGTATATATATATCACCAACATTGATTAAATTTAGAGTTGTTTTTAATCAAATGCACTGATTTGTAAAATTGCATAGGCCTTAGAATTTTATCTTATCACGATCTCATTTTTTCTTATTAGGCTAATTTCAGTTTCATTTGTAATCTTGAACCGAAATATCATTTTTCAAATAAATCTATGAGTTCAGACTAAGATTTTGTTTAAAAAGGTGAAATATTAAACTCAATTTTATGCATTTGTGCAATAGGAACTACTATGAAAATTTTAATATGCTTTTCATAACTTTTCATCAAAACTCATTTTTAAGGCCATTCCCAAGGAAAATTTTTTTAAAATTTCTTAAAGTTTAAGAAATCTTCTTTCAAACAACTTTTGTAGATTTTTTAACTTTATGAATCCATTGTTTTAAAACTGTAAAGAATAAAAAAAATTTATAAATATATTTGTTTAAAATGGGATCCTTAAACTTTTAAACAAGTTTTATAGAATTTTCATAATTTGTCTGGAAAGGGTTAAATTTAAAGACAATTCACAAAAGCTATATTAAAATTTAAGCGAAATTTCAATGGAATTATCAATTGCATTTTCATATACAAATTAAATACTTATAACTTTTTTCTAAATTATTTATTTAAATATGTCAAAAGCACCTTAACCTAACTTTAACATTAAGTATTAGTAAACAATTTGTTAAAGAGACGTCTTTGATTTAAAGGCAAGTTCTAGGAAAGGGGAAATTTTCAATGATAAAAATTTAAATTTTTTCTTACATTTTTAGGATTTAAGTTTGTGCTCAAATCCTCTCAATCAAATATTAAATACATAATATAGCTATATAAAAACTTATTATAAATATAGGAAAAAAAAAACCATTTTTCATTTTAATACTTTTAAATCTAAAAGTATTTTTAAAAATAGCATTGTAATCATTAGAAAAAAATTTTTTTTATTTATAACATATTTTCAAGATAAATTTAAGAGATTTAGGGCCATTTACACCGCTTATAGATAAACTGGCTGAGAGACTATATATCTTATAGATAAATTATAAATTTCTGTTTCACAACTGTCTGATATCCCTATCTAATAGATAAAGTTTCTGATAATTTATCAGCCACCTTATGCTGTAAATAAAATTTTATCTGGCAGATAAAACTTTTATTTTTGAATAAAACAAAATTTTTTTTTTTTTGAATTTTTGTAATTAAAACAAAATGGATTTAATTGAGTACATAGAAGATGAATTTGATGAATATTTTAAGAATATATCACATTTACGTAGATCACGCATGATTAGAATATGGCCAGAACTATTTGATGATGTTGATTTTAGATCAAGATTCAGATTAACTAAGTCGGCAGTTAGTAATATATTGTCTTTAATACAAAATGAAATAAAAACGCCAACAAATTTGTAAAGTATAACTTAAATTCTTCAAGAACAGAAAAAATTAATATGTTTATACTTATTTTAGTAACTCTGCAATATCACCAAGAAATAGATTACTATTAGCTTTACGTTATCTTGCAACAGGGTGCTTTTTGTTTGTGGCAGGTGATTTAAAAAAACTATCAAGAAACAAGTACAAGATGGAAAAATATATACTAACCCTGCTTCACTATCTCTTCATTTAAATTAATAATGTTGGCCTCAGTATTTCTGTTATTTCTATAATTAAAACTTAAGATTAGTAATCTGAATTTAATGAAATTTATTAAACTTTATACATACCTATTCTATTATTATCCGAATCATAAACACTTTCATAGTTCCTTCAACTGCAAGTAATATCATCTCCTTCACTTCAGTTGGCGTTAATGGAGGTGCATCATTTGTGCCACCACCAGTTTTATAACGCTCCGCACGAAGACAGGCAATTTTTTTTCTTGTATCTCTCTTTATGGAGTCATACTTACTTTTTAAATGTTTTAAGTCTCGAAATTGGCCTCCAATCGCACTATTAAAAGCCCATTCAATTGCTTTCCAGGCGCTTTCTTTTTCCTGCCATGTTACGGAATCGCTTTTCTTATTTTCAACGATATTTTTCTTTAGCTCCACCTGTTTAATTATGAAATTAAATTTTTGTTTGTTAAGTTTCGTATTTATATTTTTTATATTTTTAAAAAATTGATGTTTGAAATTTTTTATTTTTGTATTTATATTTTGTATATTTTTTAAAAATTGAAAAAAATTTTTGTATCATTTTTAGTACAAATTAATTCTAAAAATATACAATTTTGTAACGATTACGTTATCCAAGAGATAAAGTTATCAGCCAGATAATCTATTATTAAGTTTGACTGTGAAACAGAAACAATATTATCTAATACTTTTATCTACCAGATAGTTTATTTAGAAGATAGCTATCTAGAAGTTTATCAGAAAGCGGTGAAACTGGCCCTTAAAATATTAAGAATCTTGGTAACCATAGAAATAAAAATAAAATTTTACTAAAATAAATCGGCGCCACACACAATATTACTGCTCAATATTTGATATTGTGCAATAAAATTGATCATCTGTGTGTAGTATTGGCACATTGTGCAATATATTGAGCAATTAAAAATTTTATACATTACTCAATATATTGTTTGGTGGTTTGTTTGTGGTTTTTGGTTTGGGTACCTAGTTAGAACCAAGAGCAAACAGTCATATCTCCGAGGCCTATAAAAATAAATCCTTTAAAAACACAAGGGTGTTTCTTTGTTTTTCCTTTATATCCTCCAATTTTGAGTGAATTAAAGCAAGGTTCGATTACTTCCTACACACCTCGAAACACTTAAAGCGTACCTTTGAAATTAATTACCTTGGAAATTTGGTACAAAGTAGTTCTGTCCTGTTTGATTAATGTTCTTGAGATGGTTTGAAGTGCAGGTTCGTGTAACTGTCAATTTAATTTGTATTTAATGTACTAAGTCGATTGCATTGCTTTACTGTTCTTTAATTACTTGTTATTGCTTCCTTTTTTTAAGCACCTAGCTGCTATACAAGCAAAGTCTGTTTTGATCAACATTTTCGCTACAACTAAATTATTTTACTATAAATTAATATTGTATTGTGTTGGATGAACATTAAAAAATATTGTAGAATATACTGAGCAATAATATTGCGTGTTAGTGGGCCGCTTAATTTACAATTTAAGATTACTCGTAATTCTAATATAAAACTAAACTTTTTTATACTTTATGTTTTATACAAACGCACAAAATCTTCAATAGTTTTCTATTGAAATTGAAAGGATAATATGACTAATATTTATTCTATAAACCCAAATAACTGTTAAAAAATGTTAAGTACCAATTCTAGGTATTTTTGAAGTAAAGTCTACATTCTTACAAAATCTATAAAATTATTTCTGAATTAGAGAATTGGCGGAGACTCGTTTTTTCACAGAGGTCTTTGCGAAAAAAAATTCTAATTTTTATAGAACTTCCTCTAAACTTTAACAACTTTGAGAAATGTTTATGTTTTTACATTTTAAGATACATAGAAATTTCAAAATTTAATTTTTTTCGAAAAATCTATAAACATTGACATACACTTTATTTACATTTCTCTTTTACAGAATAATTTTAAAGTATCATAAAAATCGAATTTTAAAATTACATCATTTTTGTCCTCTAAGGCGTCAGTTATAGCTTTCATTAAAACGGATATTGTAAAATCCATTTTTTTTCCATATGAGCGATTTAGTTTAAGTTTAAGTTTGAGTTTAATTTAAATGTAAACTGATTGAAATCCAAAATCATATTAGAGAATTGTTTCAGAATTTTTTTCAAATGACAACCTGAAACGGAAGGAAATGAAACATATCACATTATGCAAAATACTGATCAGATCAATCCAATTAAATTATGCAAAATCTGACAGAACAGATCAATTTGGAAAATAATAAAATTGATTTATTTTTAAAATATTTAAATTAAAATTTAAAAAAATCCAGGAGCTGGAATTAATTCTTAAGAAATTATTTAATTACCACTTGGGTTAAATTTTATATGTTTTTGATGCATAAAAATTGAAAATAAAAATATTCTATGTGAATGCAATGAAATCTATAGCTCGCTCCTTTATTACATATACTAAGTCGGATAAGTTCCCAAAATTTCATACATATTTTAACGACCTCTTTATTTATGAATAGTTATAAATCTTTAAAAAAAAAAATTATAATTTTAATAACAATTAAGTACATTAAAAGTTTTGCAAAACCTAAATAATAATTCATCTTAATAATAAATTTTATTTTAAATTTTTTAATATTATTTATTATGTATAATTTATATTATTTAAAGTGCCTATAAAAACTTTTAACGTGCATTACTTTTAACACAGTTTATAAAAGATTTGCAAAACTTCTTTAAACAAATTTACTTTAAATTATTTTTCTATTTTTTTTTTATTCCCTCAATTATTTTGCTTTTTTTTTTTTTAGAAATAACATATCGTTTGCAAACATCTAGAGATGAAGTACGTGCTTTATTATTACAATGTCTTTTACCATGGCTAGAAAATATGGAATTAATAGCAACTAGTGTACCACCTGCAACACCTTTATCATATATAATGGTAAATTATGAAAAAAAAGTTACCTTCAATTAACAGAATCTGTTTTTAATGGAAAATTATTTTTTTTAATGTTGTAAAATTTTTTTTAACTATAATTTAGTATTTTCCTGATTCTGGTACACGAGGTAAACGTGAAGGTTCTGGATCAACAGAAGCCACTGAAATGATTTTAAATAATTTATTTTATATAACAGCAAAGGTAAATTTTTTTGTGGTGCAAGTTAAATTATTTTTAATTTGTATGTAATTCAAAAATAAAATTCCTGGCAAGAATGCAAGTTCACTACTTGCATTGCTGGATAATATAAACCATTAAAACCTAACAAGTACTTAAACATATATGGAATTATTATGATAAAATGTATGATTAAATGTAGATTACATTCCTTATTTATATAATAAATTTTTTTAATATTGCATTCCTTTTTCAAATAAATTTGGTCGTTTTTTAATATTATTTTTATTGTCCAGTATGCAGACACTCATCCACGTAACATTGAAGAACTTTGGGGAACATTATGTCAATTTTGGCCAAATAATTTAAAAGTTATTTTAAGATATTTGGTTATTATGTCCGGTATGGCACCAAATGAACTTTTATCTTATGTAAGTATATAAATTTATTATTATATTATTTAATGTTTTAGTATAAATTTATATGTATACTAAATTAAGATTTTTAATAATTGGTTAAATGAGAAACAAAGGAGAATATAATAAGTCTGGCTTTTAAAGGTACACATTTTTAAGAAGATAAACATAAATTATAGGATATATTGTGATTATACTTATCAAATTAAAGAATATTCATAATTAAGAAAACGAATGAATGAATGTTTTTGTGTTTTCTTTTTTAAATACGACAAATTTTCAATAATATTCAATATTTAAGAATCGAAGAGCAAGTATCAAAATAAAATGTTGGAGCTTCAATGTTAACGTTTAATTTTGGAAATATATACAGTATTTTATATATAGGGAATTTTTAATTGTTAAATTCTAAGAGCCCTTGAATGGGTAAGGTTCTGAAATTTTTAAGAAGTAAATTTATGATGATTAACGAGGATCTAACCCTACTTCCCGCCGCCCAAAATTTTGAGATTTTAGGAATTCAATTGTGGTTTCTACCAAAATTTGGAATTTATCTTAGATTTTATTATTTAAGTATAACCCTCTTTGAAAAAACGAAAAGATTTTTTCTTCAATGTTAAGGATCCCCTTTAAATTCAAATAAAACCTTTAACTAATGTTAAAATATAATGTTGAACCTTTAAATTTTGTAGTTTACTAATAAAAAATTTGGAATGGTGTTTAAGTTACAGGTGCTTAAAAATAAGAAAATTTCAATTTTCTACCCCTTGCAGCTTCTTAAAAGGGAGCGTGGCAAAAAAAGATTTTGTTAACCGACTCCTCCTAATTTCTGAGGATCTAACTTCTTCCAAAATTTGAAAAAATTAGTAAAAACCCAACTGGTTCAAAATTTAGTACAAGGGTTAATTAAGGACATCTGCTATACTTTCTTTATGTTTCTGAAATTTAATCATATGATATTTTAAATCTTTTTTCACAATACGAATCTCCACATATAAATATTACAAAAAATATTTTTTAATATTAAAAACATAATGTAATGTATTGTATATATAGTTAAAAAATAATTAAATCTAATTTTTTTTCACATTGTACTACTATATTTTCTACCAAAATTCTATACAAATATGTTGTTAACCAATTTAATTGATGCAAATCGTAATAATTTCATTTTTAAATTCATATGTTAACGTCATAAAAAATTTATATATACAGGGTGTCCCGGGAATAACGTGCCATAAAACAGTAGATGATAGGGGAGTTCAAAACGACCAAAAAATTGTATGGGAAGGGGGGTCTATCTCCAACTTTAAAAAAATCTTAAACTTTAATTTCTTCAACAATAAAATCAGACAACAATAAAAATGACAAAGCAAAAAAGCATAAAAATGAAGAAATTTATTTAAAGGAAAAAAGTATTTTATTGAAACTTTATTTGGTTATAACTTTTATGATTTTTGAGATAAGAATAAAATCTGAGTTTCAAAATGTTCGTAGAGAAACAAATATTTTTTTTAGAAAAAAAAAATGGTATGGTAATTGCTCAATTTTTTGAGCAATAGGGTTCAAAGCAATTTATGCCTAAAAAAATGCTCATAATTTTAAACTTTAAATCATTATAACTTCCAATTTCGAAGAGCAATATGCATTACTTTTTATGAATTAGAAAAAGAATTCAACAGGCTTTAATGAGCACGTTCTTTTTAGCTACTAGATTTTTGCTTTTATGGGTAAAAACAAAACATCAAAAAATTTAGTGAAAAAATATAATTTTTTTTAAAAATCGGATCTTTAAGGCCTTTTAACTCCGTATGGGTTGGAGATAGACCCCCCTTCCCATACAATTTTTTGGTCGTTTTGAACTCCCCTATCATCTGCTGTTCTATGGCACGTTATTCCCGGGACACCCTGTATATACATTTGCATATATGTTTTAATAAATGTTTTATTAAACGCAATTGGTACGTCAACACAACAATTACAAATACATAAAGTATATTTTTATATTTAATTAAATTTGGGAAAATCCCTTTTTATTTTAACAGTAAAATATATTTTTGATCTTTGATTTACTCAGGGTTTATAGATTTATTTGATCCTTAAGTAAACTTTATTGAATCATAATTTTATTTCGCAAAGCAGATATAAAAATATGCATCTATTTTTATAAATTAAATGAAAAGCATAAAACAAGAATTTATATTCAATAAATAAATTTTTAAATATCTCAAGTTTTTGTAATTTGCATCTGTTTTCTAGATCTGTAAGTCCGACCGAAATTGAACTGTTAATTGTCATTCTTTTAAATTTCACACATTCCCTTCAATGATTCTATTTCAAATTTTGCTAAAAACAAGTTATTAGATATTTAGTAAGCCAAACTTTTAATTTCTCTACACATATGACTTATCGAGGTATAAGATGAATACAATAAAACTAAAATTATAACAGTCCCATAACTGTAAAAAAAAAGTTTCCAATAATAATTCAAAAAATCTTATAAAATGTTTTTTTATTTAGGCAAAACGTGTTGCTCTCTATTTAGCAAGAACATGTCCCGATCGATTATTAGATGAATTAATGACTGAATTGCAAACTGTTGAAACATTAAACTGTTTAATTGAACGTACTGAAACACCACCATTTTATAGATTAACTAGTATGAGAAAAGCATCAAGTCATTCAGATGGTGAGTATTGCAATTTCATTTGTAAAAAAAAAACAACCAAAATATCTTTATACTTATAATTTGTATATTAATATGTAGGACAAACAGCTGGTGGAATTAATGATTCAAGAATACAAGATTTAGCTGTTGAAAAAGGAACTATTCACACAAAACGTCATAGTGGTGAAGATCCTATTAAAACAGGGTAAAAATATTTGTTTTTATCATTCTGTATATTTCTTTCATAAATTTTTCCGAGAACATTAGTTCTTAAAACAATTAATTTTTGCTTTAAATCTGTTTTGATTTATTTATGAAATGTTTTTTATTTAAAATTTAATTTAGAACTTGTAAATCTGATAGTGGTATAAGAGCATTTACTCAAGGAACCAGACCACCAAGAGGTTGTGAAAAAATACGTGCAGCATCTGGACCAACGATACTACCTAGACCTGAAGACATTCTTATTAATGATCCCGAATTGCAACAGGAAGAAAACGTCGAACTACGTTCTGATCCACCATTAGCCCCGCATCCTTTACCAATGCCAGAATATGGTGGATTTTTTGCACCTTTAACAGAATTCTTGCCAGATGTTAGTTTGCCAATAAGTGGATTTCATAGGTAATTATTTTTAATTTTAATTAATGAAATTTACTTATTTACTTTAATTTGTTTATTATTTATTGTTTTAAGATGTAATGTTGCTGTGATGCTTTTAACAGATATTGTAGTAGATGGAATACCAGGAATCGATTGGACATTGCATTTACCACTTATGTTACATATTATGTTTTTAGGTTTAGATCATAATAGAGTTATTGTTAGAGATCACTGTAGACAACTTTGCCTGAATCTCTTGGTAAAAATTAAATTATATAAATAAACGAAAAAATTACTATTAAATATTTTTTTTAGATTGTCTTGGCAGAACATAATGATCATTTAACAGTGGCTAGAATTTTACTAAATAGCGATACAACAAAGTTAAATTTAGGATTATCAATACCACCATTACCTGTAATTACTAATACATTCACTGGTAGGTTTAATGCACTTTGTCAATTCACTTTTATTTTTAAAATAATTTAATTTTATTATTTATTTCGTATAGAACCTAGCCAAGAATTTGATAGTTATTTATTTGGATCAGCTAGTAACAACTCTTTAACAACAATTGTACAACAACAACCGCAACAACCACAGCAACCGTTACAACAGCAACAACAGCTAGTTCAACAGCAGAATCAGCAACAAACTCAACAACAACAACCACCCCAAATCCATTCTCAGCCACAATTAACTTTTAGTACTGTAGTACCAACAAATCCAAATACAACGGAAAACAATGAAGTACCTTTGATTGTTACTGAGGAAAATGCACCTCCCCAACCTGGACCAACAATGCCAATAGCTCATGTAATTAAAGCACTAATCAAATTTTTGTCACAAGAAAATTATCAACCATTATGGAATTATGAAGATATTACAGCGAAAGGTATGGTCACAATAATTTAGTGTAATAATTTCAATTTCCAATTTTATAGTTTTGTTTTTTTTACACATAGTTTGGACTGTGAAATCTGCCGAACAGTTGTCATCATTTTTAAAACATATAGTTAAGGTATTCTCTGATAGTTATACCCATGCCAGAATAGCAGAACGTTGGGCCCAAACAGCATTACAATTGGGTTTAAGTTGTTCATCTAGACATTATGCTGGCAGATGTTTACAAATCTTTCGTGCTCTTAATGTACCAATAAATTCACGTATGCTATCAGATATTTTATCACGTTTAGTAGAAACTGTTGCGGAACAAGGCGAAGATATGCAAGGATATGTGACAGAATTATTATTAACATTAGAGGCAGCTGTTGATGGTTTAGATTCTGATTTTAGACCTTTAGATGTTATGAAAGATATATTTAAGAGTACACCAAATTTGAATAATAAAGATGGACAAGGTTCAGTTTTACCAGGTAAAAAATCTCCATCTGGTGCTACTCCACAATCTCCAGGTTTTGCTCTCCCAAGTCATGCGAGAAGTACAAGCTATTCGGTTTCATATTGCGCCAGAAAATCAGCAAATTCACCATGTGATAAACAAGGTAAATTGTTAGAAATTATTGCAGTAAAAAAATTATTTAATTTAATTTTCATTTCAAAATTTTTTGACGAGTTTTTTGTTCCATAGAGGTTGCTGGTAAAGAATAGTTATTTTTAATTTTATTCAATGGTTTTCTATTTTACGGTTTCTTTTCGTAAGAATTTTGATGTAACGTAATTTAAGGTTCCCTTGACCTTTTTATACAATTAATTAGTAAAGATTTTTACAAACTTTATTTAGTTTAAAAAAAATCAAAAAGTTTTTTCGTCCACTATGAACTTTTTCTATGTATTAATATTCAAAATATCAAACGGATATTTTATATTTCTTTAAAATGATTCTTTAAGCCAAATTAGAAACTGCAAACAATATGTTTATTTAATTAAAATACTTAAGCAATAATACGTTGTAGTTGATCTTCGAAATAGAGCATCAGCAACTGTTTTGGAAATGGAACGAAATGGGATACAATTCCGTTCAGCATTATCACGTTCAAGAAGTGCTCAGAGTCTCAAAATGTTGGGTGATACAGCGACACAGGTATTCAAAATTATCTTATTGTTTTAAATGTTAATCTAATTTTAATTCAAACGAGAAACACAAGAAAAAACATTTTCATAAAAATATTTACATTATTTGTTTTTCAATAATGTAAACTCATCTTTTAAGGATGACAAAATGACAATTCTTGCCCAACTATTTTGGTTAGCTGTATCACTTCTTGAGAGTGATTATGAACATGAATTTTTATTAGCATTAAGACTATTAGGAAGAGTTTTACACCGGTTACCCCTTGATCGCCCCGATGCTAGAGATAAAGTTGAAAAATTACAACAACAATTAAAATGGGCTGGTTATCCAGGTGTACATGCATTATTATTAAAAGTAAGAATATTTTCATATAGTAAATACAAAATAAAATAATTGTTTTAAAATGCTTCTTAAAATGATTTTAGGGTTGTACACATTCAAGTACCTATGAACCAACAATAACATTACTTTCACAATTATCACCATTGTCCAGTCTTCCCGTATGTGATCCAACACAAAGTTGTGCATTTCCAATGAATGTCATTGCATTACTTCCTTATATGTTATTACATTATGAAGATGCAAATGAAATATGTATACGGAGTGCTGAAAATATTGCTCAAGTTTCATCAGAATTGGGAGCAAAATTAGAAAATTTAGGTACTGTTATGACATTGTATAGTCGTAAGACATTTAGTAAAGAATCATTTCAATGGACAAAATGTGTGGTTAAATATCTCTATGATACATATGCTCATATGGGATTACATATGTTAGCATTTTTAATTGAAATACTTGAAAAAGGACCACTGCAAATACAAATTCCAGTATTAAATGTTATACACTGTATGTTACATTATGTTGATTTATCATCACCGCAAGCACAAACTATCAATAGTGATTTACTAAGAGTAATTGGAAAATATTTGGAGGTCTTTAAACTTTTTATTCTTAGTTACTTTTTTTAACAAAATTTTAATTTTACAAAATACTTTTTCTCCTATAAAGGCGCCTCAATATAAGGAAGCACTAAAAATACTTAAATTAGTTGTAACACGCAGCTCCAGTTTACAAGTTGTTCCACCATCAGAAATGTGCAGCGGTAGTGGTTTCTCTTTCAGTTTCTATGGCAGTTATTCTGATTCAGAAGTATTTTGTAAAAAAGAATTAGCCGGACGAACAATGGAGTTTACATTCGATGTATCACAAACTCCATTGATTGGTCGACGAATTCTTTTAAAAAATGAAACTGAATTACAATCAACAACATTAGGATCTGGATTTTTGGCTACTGCAACTTCTTCTAGTACAACAACAATAATAAATTCCAGTACAATAACAACAACATCAACAAGCAGTACATTATTATCAAGTGGAACACAACAATCATTAACATCAAATTCAACATTAATCAATTCAAATCGTAATAGCAGTGTTTCAAATATAATTGGATCAACATCATCTAATGTTCAACAATTACAACACAACCAACAAAATCGGCAACAATTACAAAGTTCAAATAATATTAATGGAAGTGTTATAAATACACAACTACCACATCAAAATCAACAACAACATTCTGGCACACCAAATTCTCCACGAAGAAGTGCAAGTTTATCACCAGCCGACACTGTACCATTAAGTGGATGGAAACGGCCATGGATGTGTCAAAGTCGTGTTCGCGAATGTTTAGTTAATTTATTAACAACTTGCGGTCAACGAGTTGGTTTACCTAAAAGTCCATCAGTAAGTTTTTGTAAAACATTTTCAATTTTCTTTTTATTTTAGAAGAGGGCATTAAAACATTTAAGCATTAATGCTTAATGCCCATATTAAAAAAAATTGTTTCTATAAAATATTTTTGCATGTTATTGTTTTTTTTTTGTTTTATTATTAAGAAAAAGTATGAACTTAATAATAACTTATATTCTTTCTTAACTTTTACATTTAATTTTTAAATTAGGATGATTACATTAATTCCATTTGCTCCAAGGTAAACATAAGTTTATTTAAAACAAAAACACACTTTCGCAAATAATTCACGAATTAAAAAAAATATTTAAACAAAATACAAATTACAAGAAAACGTATTTAGTAAGACTTCAAAGTTTTATGAAGTTAAACAATAAAAATATAAAAAGCAATGCACAATAAGTTTGTTCACTTTTAAGTTTGTTTTAATTTTATATTTGAGAACACTTTGAATTTCACAACCACACATGAAAATCAAATCACTAAGAGCACTACGTTCACAAACCAGAATTTAAAAAACAACATGCAGAAACTCAAAATTTTTAAAAATTGTTTTTTATTGTAAAAGTGCGAAATTTTACTTTAAACTTGAAACAGAAAAACTTGCACCAAATCCGTAAATAAAATTCTGACCAGATTCTGATTAAGTGTCTACCGTAAATAAAACTGTGATTTGCAAATGAAAATATAATTTTAATAAAACTTTTCAAATTCAAAAGTTCCTAAATTATTTGAATGAATAATTAATACTTAAAAATAATATTTATGATAAGACTCCTAAATATCGGGAAATTAGATTTAGAACAGCGTCCATTCCTAAAACCTTTATTATAAAATCGTCAAATCAGTTAAATTAAATAATAAATAAGAAAATATTCTACAAAAATTTTCTAAAAAACGGTTTTAATTTATTTATTTCTTTTTTATTTTGTTCCACAAAATTTTAATTTTGAATTTAAAATAAAAAATACTTTTGCAGACTTTTAGCGCATCGTTCTTATCAGGATCTACTAATCAATCATATCGTCAATCTGTAAGATTTAATATTCTTTAAGATTAAGCCAAATTTAGAAAAATAATATCAAAAAGTAAAATATTAAATGCTTTCGCAATATTACGCTAATGTAGAAAAGCTATTAATGCACTGCCCATATAACCAGTAGAACATTTTAGTTGACAACTTAACACGATTCTAATGATATTCAAAAATACCTAGATTCATCTAAATTATTAGAAGCAAAATATTATTGAAATATTAAATATAGTTATGCACAATTATTTTAATTCGTTTAATTCTTATTTTTTCTCTTAATTTTAAAAAAATAGGTTATATTTAGTCAATCATCTGATCTTATGGAACGGCAATCATCTGCAGCTTCAAGCACTGATGAAACATCTGGTCCTCAAGGGGATTTAAGTGGTGGTTCAAAACGTGATGACGGTCAGCCAGATTTTGGCGTATTCAAAGACTTTGATTTCTTGGAATATGAAAGTGAAAGTATTGAAGGCGAGTCTACAGATAACTTTAATTGGGGTGTTCGTCGTCGTCCATTATCTGAGGGAGGCGATAGTGAACCAGTTACTTGTTCGAAAGGTGGCCATTCCACTCATGAGGAAAGTCTAAGTGAAAAGACACCAATTTTGAGAAAACGAAAAAGACATACTGCCGATGATTCCTCTGATGAAGAAGTGGAATCTGAATCTCCAATTGATGAAGATCATCACAGACAACCATTTTTGAAATCATCATACATTGTTGGGCCACCTACAACTTTAAGTTTACGTGAAAGACGACGCCGTGATTCAGTATCAAGAAGTGATACAAGTGGATCAAGTGCAGGTGATTTAGGTGACATTACACCATGTAATGCATCTCCCCATCTTCCTGGTTTAATATCATTTCGTGCTCCAATTCGAGATGAAGGAGAAGAAAATTGGAGAAAACAATTACAAACACTTTTACTAAATCAACCATCAGTTCATGCTGCAGAATTATTACAAAATTTATATCAATTAATACGCGAATTAACAAATAAATCTGTTTCAATTGCTAAAGATTCAAGAAAATTTTTTACTGGTATTGGAGCACCATTAGGTAATCGTATATCTATTTTATCAGAATTATTAACAAATAAATCTGAACCACCACGAATTTGGTGTAATCAATCATATCCAACAACACCCAGACTTTTTGAAACATTACGATTTAATGTACTTGAAGTACAAGAACATTTAGAAACATTTTTTTATCGTAAAGATCACGCCCTTGAGGTAAATATTGATTTGTTTGTGTATGAAATGAGACATAAAAAATTTTTATATCAAATTTTAAAATTAATTTATTTTACTGTTTTAGTGTTTGGATTCTGTCAAAACATCATGTAAATTAGCATTGTTCAGTGAAGTAGATCCAAATAGTACGGTTGAAGGAGGTTCAAGTTCCGGAACTGGTTTTATGACATTTGATCCAGCAACAACAGAATTATTATTAGATTTAGGACGTTCTTTATATAAGCTAATGTTTCAACTTTTATTATTGATTGAATCGCATCACAAGATTTCATTGAGTGTTGTCAATAATTTTAGACATAATGAAAAGGTTTGTTTTGAATATTCAAAAAACAAAAAAAAAAACCATTAAAACTATTTAAAATTTTTGTTAAAACAATTCAAAATATAAATTCGTATTGAAAATTTATCTTTGTTTATTATTTTTAGTTAATATGGTTATTATCTCTAAGAAATTAAATTAAAATTAATTTTTTTTAAATTGTGTATTTAGATGCAAGATATGTCGGAGCTTTTTATGTTGGTAAGAGGTGCTGTACTACGTTGTATTGATGACGCTGAATTAGAATCACTTGATACATCTACATCGACAGAGGGTGAACATACTCCAACTCCTTCACCTGGCTTACCAATGAATAATTCTGAATTTGAAACATCGTTAAATGAATTAATTGATGCACAAAAATGGTCATCTGCAATAACACAAGTTAGACAGTTTAAGAGAATTTCACAATTAACATCGTCAAATCCAAATATTAGTATTTTGACCGCTGGGAATTTTGACAGTCGTGTAGCTGATGAACTTTCAATAATATTAAATATTTATTCTCAAAAAATTATTAAAGATGGAAATGGTATATTTTAAATATCAATTAGGGAAAAAATTTTATTTACTTTTTCAATTTCAGATACTTTTATATTTTCAAAGACTGAAACCGAATTATCAGAAGTCTATTCAATATTATCAGAAAATTTATATCACGTATCCAGTGCACTATTATCCATGGAATCAAATATGAAAAGTTATCCAAGTGTATCATCAAATTCTTCAAATAAAGAAGGGCAAGATACAATAACAAATCTATGAAAACGACGAACACAAAGGGATGATTTCGCAGAAAATTATTACATAAGATTTAAATAATAAAGTAATTTTCTCTTTGTGTTCCGAAAAAGAAAAAAATGGACAAAAATAAATATTAATCGTAAATAATGTATGAAAAAAATTAAGATTAAAAAATTTTAAGGAAAAGAAATTCAAGCTTAGTAAATTTAGATAACTAAATAAATTAGTATTAAATTTAAGCAAAAATAAGAATCTGATAAAAAAAATTTTAAATATCGTATTATCAATCTTTTATATATTGTATAAGTCAATGGTTTTATTTATTTTAAATAAAAATTAAAAATAAAAGAAATTATTATTGAATTGTTTTATTTATTTTGTACATCAGTTGTTTACAGTTTTTACATTTCATTTGTCTCCGTTTTTATCATTTCCTATTTTATTTATAATAAAAGGAAAAGTTAAAAATAATAGAATTTTATTAAAAAAAAACGTGTTGAATTCGCTTCAAAAGTTTTCAAAAAAGCTAAAACCTTTATAGCTAATAATTTTGCCCACTAAATTTTCTTTCCCTTAAGAGTCATATGGTATATATTTGTCTTAAACCTACTCATTCGTCTTTAAAGGGTTGCAAAATCTAAGATAATAGATAAAGTATAAAAGAATTTAATGAAATTAAAAGCTTTGCATATTTTTATAGAGTTCTTATTTATTATTATATATTTTTAAATATATTTTAAATGTTTTCTTTTTTTTTTTTTTTAATATTATTTTAATAGGTACATTTGTCTCACAAGAATATTTTGTTAATAATGTATATATACATAGATTTATATTTTTTTATACAGTTTATTTTTTTTCAAAATTTATATATTTTTAACGCAAATATAATAAGAAATTTTCTGAATTATTTAATTATTTTAATTTGTATTTCTTTAATTTTTTATAATTTCAATATTTATTTAACATTAATAGTTTTATAGGTTTCTATATTTATTAACATTATAGTACATAGTATGTATATAAATAACATACAAATATTTATAAATTATTCTGGTTTTGTTTCTATTCATTTTATAACTTTTCAATAGTTGAATTGATTTTTTTAAATTTTAAATATTTTATTAAATTTCTTTTAATATAATAATTTATATAATTAGCAATTTTTGTTATTATTATTTTTTAAATAGACAAATATATTAATAAATTTTAAATGGTATGTAGGTGTATTTTTTTTTTATAATTATATTATTTTTATATTTATTTTTCTTAATTGTTAAAGTTTTATTTATCATTTAATTTTATCAACTGTCCTTGGTATCAATGGTTTTTATTTGTTTGTTTTCAAAGTTAATTCGTGAATAAATTAAAACATAAAATAAAAATTTAATCGATTATTTTGGTAAGCAAGTTTATTGCATATTAACTTTTATATATAAATACACAATTCAAGTTATATATTAATTATCAACGCTGAGCCTAACTGATTTACTATCAGAACCACATTTAGCTTTCAGATCTTTTCATTTTATTTCAAGAAATCTTCGTTATTTTAGCGCTAATATTTAAACATTAAAAATAATTTAAAATATATTAAGTAAATATTTAAATAATAAAATTTAAAAAATATTAGTAAATTAATTGTATAAAAATATTAATTTAAGATTAAAAATTTTTAATTATTAAATAATAACTTAATTCTATTGAATTATATTGAAGGATCATTGATATTTTTAAACCTTTTGATACCAGGCCCAAGAGGTGAATTTTCGAAAACTCCCAAAAACTTTTTATAAAAAATTGGATTTGACATATAGGTTAAGAAACACAAAGGGTAATAATGTTTTTTAATACTTTTTTTATAATCCCTGTACATTTTTAGTTTAGAAAATACAATATTTAATTAATAATATTTATTGTATTTTAATACTGCTTTAATTAAAAAAATGGCTGTTTTTTTTATAATTTATAAAATAAAGATAAATTTATATGGCTAAAATAAGTTAAATTTTATTTTTATTTATAAAATTAAAAGTTTTTATACAGCATTTTTTTAATTTTATAAATATAATTATAAATATTAAATATATATATTAATATAATTTTTTTTTTTGTACTTATTTTTGTTTAATTTTAAAGATAAGGAAAACGATACATAAAGATTTTTTCGAAACATAAATATTTTAAAAATAACTTTGAACACGGTTTTGGTATGCGAAATATATGCCTTAAATTTGAAAAAATTCTAAATATTCCAACCAAAAGTATATTTTAAAACTCAAATCTTTCCAATGTTTTGAGTAAAATACTTTAATTGAAATTATATTTTTAAGAAAGAGTAGTGGATTTGATATTAAATTTTCACACATCAAAAAGCTCCAATTGCATTGAAAAAATATATTATATAAGAATTTTCAATTAGTATTATTGGATAAATTTTGGATAATCAAAAAAAAATATTAACTACAGCAAAACCACATAAATAATTTTATCATAACCTTAAAATAATTAAAAAAAAGCTGTACAAAATTCTTAACATTTTTATTTTTATTTTAAATACATTACGTAGTTATTTTTTAAGTATAAATTTCGAAAATTTTATTTAAAAATTTATAAAATTATGAAATTTGAGATCAAAATTAAAATAATATTTGTTATAATTTTAATTAATGCTTAATATTGATGTATAAAAATATATTGAGATAATTTATATTTTCGGTGTTCTTTTATTTATTTATTTTTTATTTAATATTATGAATTTTTAAATAGAATCTTTAGGGCTGGTCAAAGATTCAAATATTTAAGAATTCAACAATAAATGTATATATAAAATAGTTTTCGTTTTTGGAAATTGATCGAAATTCTTTTCAATTATTTCAATTAGGTGTTTTTTTTCTTTATATTAAAAATATTAAAAAAATTATAAATTGCCACAAAATCTTAATAAGTTCTTCTAAATATTAATCAGTTGTTGTTTTTTTTTTTTGTATTATTTTTTTTATTTTTTTAGAAATATTGTTTTATTAATGTTATTTTTGTTCAAATTTTATTACAAATTAAATATTTAATTTATATTATGTACTTGTTTTTTTTTTTAGATAAATTCAGTTATAATTTTAACTATTTCCAAAATAAAACTTCGTTAACGGTTTTAAATATCTAAAATATTATGAATTAAAATTCGATGTCAGATTTGAAAAAAAAAATACAGTTAGATAAGTTTATTAAAGTAGGGGAGACTGACAAGCAGAGGCTTTTTTTTCAGCTATATTTACGTGGAATTTGGAAGAAATTCCTTAGGAGTACATGATTTTTAAAGTTTGAAGTAATTTCTATCAAATAATTTATTGAAACAACCTTTAGATTATTTTTCAAAATATAAACAAAAAAAATGGATTAATGTCAATTACTTTTTAAAATATAACGATTATCTCACTGTTAGACTTGTCTCATTGTTTGTCAGTCTCCCCTATGTATAGTATTAATCTAAGTACATATATATAACATTTAAGACTTTTAATGAACCGTATAACGATGTTGATGGTCAATTTGGTTTTAGTAATAGTTTGAAATTTCAATCATTTTTAATACAAAAAAAGATATTCTTTAAAAAAGTGATTGTTATTTTGAAAAAAGTTTAAATTAAGAAATTTAGTTATGAAAATCAATTAAAAGTTTCCAACATCTGTAAAATTATTTTGAAAAATTTATATATTCTTCTAAGTTATAATAAAACTTATATTTTTTTTACAAAATAAGATTTTTTTTTTTAATAAGTATTTAAAAAAATTTAAATTGAATATTTACAAGAACTTAATTTTTAACTAAAAACTTTTAAAGTTTATTAAATAAATAAATTGTTATATAATATATATATGTGGGCGCACAAAACTTAAATTTAAACTGAAACTTAAATTAAATTTTTATGCTTAAAAAGAAAATACTATTACACACATTTAATCTTATGTAATATTTAAAAATCTCTAATATATATATCTATATATAGTTCTTTGGGTTCAAAGAATGTTTAAATTTTAAAGCCATCATGTTATATTCAATAAATATTTTAAAAACTATAATGCTGAATTAAATTAAATTAATTTTTATTAAATTAATTAAATTTAGATAAAAAATTTAGAATAAAGAAAAATTAAAATTGATATTTAGGCAATTTAAATTAATATTTTAATTGAATTATTAGTTAATTACTCAATTATTATTAGCAATTACTAAAGTATTGAATTAAATAATATATCAAGTTTTAATCATTTGGCAAAATAAAACCAAAAAAGCCTTTAACATTTAATATATATAACTTGTAAAAATTTCATTTTAATTGACGCTCATCACAATTAATATAAAAAATAAATATAAGATGAAGCAACTTAAGGCAAAAAAAAACTAAACATATTTTCAGTATATTTTATTTGAAATTTTAAATAATTATAAGACCGATTAAATTATGTAATATATGAAATTGTTTTTTAAATATTAAAAATAATTTATAGATACGATATATAAATATATATAGATAATATCGAAATTAATAACTAAAAGTTTTTTTGGTTTGATACAATAAATTAATTAATAGAAGAGTTGCAAGATAATTGGTTTTATTTTAGAATTTTATTGAATATGAATAGATTTTTAGAATTTATTTTGGCAAACTAGAGAAAATTTATTCGTTTTACCTTTGATAAAAATTGATTACAAGCGGAAATAATTATTTTTAAATGCCCAAAACTTTTTTCAAAAAACCTTAACCAAAGTTGTATTCAAATCAAAAATCTTAATGAAAAAAAGTTATAAAATTGTTTTGGGTGGATTGAAAATTATAAACAAAATCTGGGTATTTAAAAAAAACTAATAAAATCATATTAAAAGTTCTTTAAATGAACCAAATTTCTATGGTTCTTCATCGATTTCTTCTATAACAATTGGTTTTTTATCTTCAGCCTTTTTTCTTCCGGTAAATCTTTTTAATACTGATACGGCACCTGTTGTTGAACCCCAATAACCTTTGGTTGCTTCTGAAGATGTCATTAACATTGAATATGTTGAACATATTTCACCTTCTTTACTGTTATGTATACCATATAAGAAATATACTAGCATACCAATTGAAACCCATATAAAGAATCTTAGCCATGTTAACGCACTTAAATGCACCATCAATTCAATGTTACAAAATATTGATAAAGCGGGAACATATGGTACCAATGGTACTTTGAACTGTAATCCCCTTGTATTTTGATGATGAACTGCAATAACAGCAACACATGCACCGGCACTAAATATCATAAATCCATATAAACCCAATGCCCACCAAGTACCATGATACAATTCCATCCATGAAACTTCTAATTGAAAACAAATTGAAAAACATAAAACTGTAAATAGTAGAACAGAAGCAGAGCAAGCGACACCAGGTTCGAAACGTCCTAAAAGTGGTTCCAACCATCTAAATTGTGGTCTCAAACGTCCTGCTAATGCAATTTCAATTAAATCCGATGTTGGAGATGCTGTATCAATACTTGATTGTGATGTATTATCATCATCTTCATCTGGTGTATCGGGTGCGTATACCACGTTGGATTCCGTCGGTGGTGGCCTGTAGCGCAAAATTATAACACTTGCACTTACTATAGTGTACGCTAACAGCGTACCAATTGACATAAATTCAACAAGTTTTTCTAAATCAAAAAGTAAAGCTAAAAGAGCGCTTAAAAAGCCTGCTACAGCTAAATTAAGTACGGGAACTTGTGTTGTTGCATTTATCTTACCAAAACATGAAAATAATAAACCATCAGTTGCCATTGCGTACATACACCTCGGTAATGCAAATAAAGATCCTAGCAATGTGGTAGTCATACCGCATAAAGCACCAATTGATATTACATATTTTGCCCATGGAAGATTTAATGCTCCAAATGCTTCAGGTAATGCAGCAGCTGGATTAATTTCTCTAACTGGAATCATTAAAGTTAATGCTGCACTTACAAGAACATATCCAACAGTTACGACGCACAGTGATGAAATTGTTGCAATTGGTATTGAAAAACTTGGATTTTTAGCTTCTTCAGAAGATGTTGCAATACTATCAAAACCGACAAAAGCATAAAAGCAAGTTGCCGCCCCAGCAATAACACCACCAAAACCATATGGAAGAAAACCGCCTTCACTTTCTGACCAATTTTTAAGATCAGCATAAAAAAATCCCAAAAATATAGCTAAACCCATTACACCAATATTAAGTAAAGTTAAAAATCCATTAAAAACAGCTGTAGCCTTAACCCCAACACCTAATGCAGCAGCGTAAATTATACAAACTGTAAAAGCTAAAATATCGGGATATTTGGCAAATAATTGTTCATGCATTTCACCAGTAATCAAAATTGTTGAATTTCCAATTAAACCACCTAACATTGAATCAACATATCCACTCCATGCGCGCGCAACAGATGCTGCACCCAACATATGTTCTAAAATAATATTCCAGCCGATAACAAATGCCCAAAATTCACCAATAGATATGTAAGTATAAACGTAAGCAGAACCTGCTCTTGGTACTCGTGTACCAAATTCTGCATAACATAATGCAGCTAACATTGATACTACACCAGCTAATATAAATGATAGAACAATACCAGGTCCAGCCATATCCTTTGCAACAGTTCCCGTTAATACATATATTCCAGCTCCAACCATATGACCAATTCCTAAAAATTAATAACAATAAAAAAATGTCCATATTAAATTCTATTGAATATTTATTTTCTATTTATGGGTTAAAGAAGACATAAACACTTATGTGCATAATTGATTTCTTTCAATATACCAAAAAGACTATACACAATTGATTTCTCAATCTACTAAAGTAAGTTTTTTTTTAAATAAAAGCATATAAAAAGACACGGATCAGATTGCTAACGTCATAGTTTATACTAGATGTACATGTAAAGGTAAAAAAAAATTATATTTACATACTTTTAGGCGAATATTAACCTTAAGTTGTAAAAAAGGACAGTTATTTCAAAAATTGTGTTTAAAAAGTAACTTATTTATAAACATGACTCGAAAATTTTAATTTCTTTTTTCATATTTAATATAAGAATCAAGTCAATATATGATACGTCATCAATAAAAGTTTTATTATCTAAATGCCCTTGCTTAAGGTGTTTAAGAAGGTAAATTTTATATTTCAGTTTCACAGTTCATTTAAATTTTAGAAAAATTTTGTAACTTACCTAACATTGTTATATCAAACGTATTTAAACATCGACTTAATGGAGTGTCCATTACATCAACTGGAACTGGTTTTGTTCGATTCATTCTTGAGCATAATCCGGACATTACATGTCCTAATATTAAACGTCTTGTCCCAGGCATTTTTATTGAATTCTTTTTTTTTTTTGTTTTTCTTTTCTTGTTTGTTTACACCTTTTGTTTGAAAATTAATTTTAAAAACTTTTATTTTAACAATTATATTGTCCTTCAATTCTTTTTTTTTTTCAAACTTACTTATATATATATATACAATAATAAAGTATTTCAAACAATTATAAATATTTTTATGATTATTAGAATAATCATTTTAAAATAAAATGTTTACAAAAAAAAAAAAAAAATCAAAAACAAAAATATTTATTAATTTAATTTTATATTGTAAATATGTATAAGTGTGCTTCCAACTTTCAACTAAAAATAGATAACACAAAAAAGGATATCAAAAACTCAAATTTAATTCAATTGGTAAAATTCAATAAAATAATCTATTATAATCATATTTTAGCACGAAACTAAAGGAACTATATTATTTTTTTCCATTTATTTGATTGATAATCGATTAATTTATAAATAAAAAAAAAAAAAAACTAAAAATAATATAAAAATTGTAATACTTAAAAGTATAAAAGTTAATTGATATTATGAAAGTCATATAAATTATATTGAAACCCTTAGACTAATTTTAGAAAAAAAAAAGCATATTTACCTTTTCTTTTATTTATAACTGAATCTCAAAAAATTATGCGAAAAGAATTAAAAAGTAATAAAAATTTTATAAAGACATTTTCTCCAATCAACTTCCATAAGTTTAAGAATAATAATATAAAAAAAAATTAATTTCTAAATTAAAAAAATATACAAACAAAAAATAATTAAATTTTTCCTTTTTTTTTAACTAAAATAATATTCCTCGTTTTAAAGTCCTATTTTTTGTCTTATTCAATTTTTAAATTCCTTTGCTAGTTTTTTTTTTTTTGCACTTTAATTTCACCCACTCATCTCATGAACTTCGTGGAATAAGACAACTTGCACTTTGATAGCGTGGCAAAAATAATAACAAATAAGTTTAAACTCTCTTTTTGGGAAATGTCAAAAGTAAACAAATTACAAAAAAAAAAAACAAAACGGAAAAAAGCTTTAATCAGAAATTTTACAAGAAAAATATAATACTATATATACATATATATGTGTATAATATACATACATATAAGTAAAAAATTAATATAAAAGTAGAGTGGGTGGTAATAATACATAATAATATACTATATTAACATATACTCGTATGTATGTGGATATGTGCATAGAATGTCAAAAATTATCAGATGGAGAAGAATCCTTCATTCTTAAAACAAAAACACAAATACATACATGCATTTTAAAAAGTTGTTGTTTATATATAATTAAATTATTTTATAATATTTAAAAAATTTTTATGAACCCACACATACCATTTCATATATTAACTATATTTGTATCTATTGACAGATGAAAATTTGATAAAATTATCGCAAATGTCATATTACGAGTATATATTTTTAATAAACCTTTGATACAGAATTGTTCAACTGTCAATATCTTTGAAAAAGGACCAAAATTTATGTACTTTGAATAAGGACATCGTCTATTTTATTTTTTTTTATTATTAATATCAAAAAACAAACTAAACTATAGATAATTTAAAACTATATGTATAATATAAACTAATACCTATATAATTATTTAAATATTAGCTATATATTTAGCTAACTATTAAAGTTAGATGGATGAAACTCAGAAAATAATTGGCATACTAATTATTTTATTAGAGCTCCCACCTCTCAAGATTTCGGCTTGAGAATCAAGTTTTCATTGTAAGTCTCAAGACTTAAGATTTGGAAAGCGAATCTCAAGATTTTATAAATTTTCGCATTTCGGGTTTATTTCTTCTCTCTGAAACATTTATTAAAGAAAATTGGTACACAAAATTTATTTAAATTTTTATTTTAATTTCCCAAATATCCCAGCAAAAAAGCTCAAACATTTAAATACGATTAAAAATATTTTTGTTTGTACAATGTTTCCGAAAAAATATTTATAAAATTAAATATCTATGAATTATTCGATGAAATTGAATTGGTAAACCGGGCTCGGGTACCAATAATGAACTTAAAACTACCTATTGATCAAATGTGGGTACAGATTTTTCAAACTACAAATTATTCTCAACTGCCGAAAATTGTTGGAAAAATTTTATCAATTCCAATAAGAAACGCTTTTGTTGAGCGTATATTTTCACTAATGGGCAATTTGTGGACACAGGAACGAAATTGTTTAAGCGTTGCGATGGTGAAAGCCGAACTGTGCATCAAAGTAAACTACAAAATGAACTGTTCTGAATTTTTAAAATTCGTACAACAGAACGAACAAAAAAAATTAGTGATGAGTTGCAAAAATAATACTAAATATGATTTTAAAATTAAATAAATGTTTGGTATTTTAAATTTTAAAAATTCAGAACAGTTCATTTTGTAGTATACTTAGATTTAAGTTTTTATATTATGTTTTGGGTGAATGAATTATGAATATTGTTTTTGTTTTTTATTATAATTAAATAAATATTTATAATGTTACTTTACTTATATTTTATAAGAAATTACTTTTAAATGTCATAATCGCAATAAAAATTGAATCAAAAATAATGAATTATTCATTTTTTGCATTTTTGTTTAGTCTCAAGATTTGGCACTTTGTTGAGGTGGCAGCTCTATATTTTATACTCATATAAAAACAACAATAACGGCTTTTAGAAACGCTTTTAGAGCTAAAAAAAAAATATTACTATAATTTATTAGTTTATGTTATATTATGACATATAAATACAATATTATCTATTGATAAATTACATACACATATGAAGATATATATTTTTTAAGGATAATTTATTTTGTTATTGATAAAAATACACTTTCAATAGAAAAATTAAAAACAAATTGTTTTGTATACACGCATGCCCTATTTTATGACAGTTAAAAAAAAAACAAAAAAATTAAAAAATCATAAGTATTTTTATTTTATTTTCAGATTTTATTTTTTTTTATTTAACTTTTAACACATATAAATTATAATATACAGTAGGTTTCAATATTATTTACCCTCCAAAAAATTTATTGGGGTTTGTTAACTGAAATCAAAATATCTTCTACAATTATTATGCAATTGTAATTTAAGTTTTATCTATAAATACTTATAAATTTTTTCTACCATTCAAAAAAAAAGAATAAACAAAACAAAAATTTCAGTACTATTTACAATTTGCAATAAAAAAGTAAAACAAAGGTAGTTTCAGAAACTAACAACATATGCAACTGTTTAATAACTAATGCATTTATTGAAATAAAAGTTTTCTAGCCATTTGAGTCTTCATTTTATCACAGTAGAGTAATTGAAACCAATTTTTACTTATCAACACTTTTAGTTATCGTTACTGATTATAAAAGTGGTATTTTGGCTTCTGAACTTTCAAAAAAGTATAAATGCCTCAAACGCAGTATTTATTTTCAAATTTCCAAGGAAAATAATAAAAAAAAGTCCTCTAAATGTAACTGGAGGAGGCAAAAAAATAGTTATAGAGAAAGAATTGTTGGTTATATTAAGAGAAATGCCACCGAAACCTTGAAAAACATTCAAAAAAATCAGATTGGACCTATAGTAAGCATTTTTATTATTTCATTATTATTACTAATTGTTTTGCTGTCCAAAAAATATTAACACAGCTAAGTATTTAAATCTTTTGAATAAAGTTACACTTGTTTCAGGTTTCAGGTTGATTCACCTGAATTTCATTTTGCAACAAATAATATACAACATACTTGAATAATATTAATACCCAAATATTAAAAAAAATTTGGTAGATTCGATACCGAAACGTCCCCAAGAGATAACTGCCGGAAAGAGAGGCAATACAAAATATTAGATCACTAACTGAATAATGTTATGGCTACCAGTCTAACTTTTTTTTTACTTATTTTGCTTTTTTTCAATTTTTTATTACAAAGTGTAAATAATATTGAAATTTTTGAAAAAATAATAAAGTATTTATGTATAAAATTTGAGTTCAATTGGATAATAATTGTAGAAGATATTTTGATTTAATAAATTCTTTTCCAATAAATTCCAATAAATCTTTTGGAGTGTAAATAATATTGAAACTTACTGTATATACAAATAAAAAAAAAAGAATTAATAATAAACAAACAGAATAGATATTAAAAAAAAATAAAAACTTGTTGAATAATGGTGAGGTTATTGTGTAGGTTGTAAAGGTTAACTGAAAAATTTTGTTTTCAATGCAAATATTGTTACAAAATATTTTATTTAAATGTATTTTCAATACAGGGTTTTCTGTAATCAATTATCCTAGTATATATTCCGTTGTATATCCTAGGAATGTAATTTTTTTGTATTCGGAGCCTAAACTGATATTTTCTTTTTCAAAAAATAGATACTTAAATGAAAATTTCATATTATATTTTCGTTTTTAAAATGACAATCCTGTCATTCAAGATTATGCAAAAATTTATGCAATTGTAATGTTGTCTTTTCATTTGTCTATATTTTTTGCTTCAAAAATATGTCCTCGTAAAGTTATAAACTGTATAAATGTAAATATTTTTCTAAAATATAAAAAAAAGTTTCAGGTACCTCAAGTAGATTGTTTTTATGTATATTAAAACATGCATGAATCTTTACACTGCAAAATAAAACTATCTAACTACTTTTTCTATTAACATTTTAATTTCAGTTTTAAGTGAGGGAGTTCCCCAATTTAAAACTGAAAATAGTATTACTATATAACAATTAATAGAGTTGGGTGGTTCAATTTAAAATGAGGCAAGATGTAAACGACATAAAACAAAACCTATTTAAATATATAAAATACGCTTTTTAATCGAAATATTTAAGTTTTTTTTTTTTAATAGAAACAAGTATACATAAGTATTTTCTACTTAAAAAAACACAAGAATAGACATTTTATTTTATTTTGAAAACATATTCCTCAACTGCTAAAAAATATTGAACCTAGCTGAAACAATTACAAACTTTCCATTGACAAAAACTATCAAAAATATTGTTTGAAAAAATTTTCCCGATACCAATTTTTAGTTGCTAATAGTCGCAGTTCACAATCCCTGACATCGTAAATGTCTTTGCGACGTCGTGAATACATTGTCGCATGATCGTAAATGTAAACTTAAAAATTTCACATTGTCTCATGATCGTAAATTCATTTTACATTGTGTTCGCGACCCATTTTCACGACGCGTGTTGTTAAATTGAGTATCGAAAATTTTTTGGATATACAAAAAAAAAATTTAAAGTTATTTGAATTTTGGAGTTTTAATTTGAATTTTTGTCAGTTAAGTTTTATTTTTGTGGTCATGGAAACTCTTATTTCTTCACCACAGTCCAATAAATAATTGAAGAAAAATTTTTTAACGAAATTAATATCCATTTTGTCTAAATATTAATTTATACTTTTCAAAGAAAGTTTCTGTAGAAAAAATTTAAATTTTTTGACATTTCATTTTGACGCAATCAGAATTGTAAACAAAATACATTGTATTTTCGACACAATGTGTTCAAAAATTTTTACATTGTGTTATTTTCACATTGTATCAGGTTGAAGTTTTTTTACGACATTTACGATGTCACCCAATATGTCAATTATTAATTGATAATTTTGCTAGTAATGATACAAAATTAAAAAATTAATTGATGGCTGTCAATTTTCAATTGACAATTGATGTTCCCGATAAAACCCTATGTCTTGAAAACCCTAAAGCCTTATGCTTTTCAAGTATAATTTTAAAATGAATTAGATCGAATGCTTTACTGATATCGGTATGTGCAACGTCCACCTGTTTCTTGGATTCCATTGTTTTCATAATATCAGAAGCGAATTCAGTTAGGTTGGTTACCGAAAATCGTTTCTGATTTTTATAAAATATAGGTATTAATATTTTAGGTAATTATAAAATATAGGTAATTAATATAGGCTTTTATACTATAACTAAAGAACCAGCCATTTTAGTCCTATTTAAAACTTAAAGAAGGTGCAATTTCCAGCCAAATGTCTAAAAAATTAAAAATATATGTAAAAATAATAGAAATACAATTGTTAAGTTTTCTAATTGCGCATTAATTTTTTTGTTTATTATTTTCTTTTGGTTTTTATTCATATTTTACCATTGTTGTTTTTCGTTCTATCTTAAAATTTTTTTTTTTTCTTCATAATTTCACAATAATGTTTATATTTTCTACACAATTTTATTTTTTTAATGGATTTTATATATTAATTTGTGTTTAATATGTATAAATAGTAAGTAAGTTAATAACATCAAATTCTAGATATAAATGGCTAACAGTTGAATATTTATTTTGGTTTTTTTTTTATTGATTTTAATTATTTTATAATGTTTTTAAAAAATTTTAATTCTTTTACAAGTTTTAATATTAAAGAAAATTTATTAAAGATGTTATTCCTAAAATTTGTTGCAAAAAACTTTTCATACATTTTTTTATATTCATATTTTATTTTTTTTTTTTAAATTCCATAATTTTTTTTAATTTGAACAAAAATTACCTTTTTAACATTCAAACATTTAATTTTACCGTTTTTTTTTTTGGTTCGAAACGATTTTTGAAAATTAGCTGTTTTTTTTTTTATTAACATATACATTTAGTATAAATTTAATGTATACATGATATTGTTTTATATAATAAAATTTATATCAAACGTATATATAGAGCATACAATGAAAAAAAGAACAGGGTGCTAACAATTAGCATTGTTGTAATATAATATATAAATATAATTTTTAAGGGAAATATTAATAATTTATAATAATGAATATATATATATATGTATATTAGTAGGTATATATTAATTATAATTTATATGCAAACTACATATATTTTAAAACTTTGGCGCTTTTAATAACAAAAATTAATTCAAATTTTATGAAAATAATTAACCAAAATGTCATATATCTTAATATTATTTAACAAAATATATGGTTACTGCCTAAAAAAAATTAAATTGTAAAACATATTTTAATAAAATACAATATTTTTTAAAAAAATATCCAGAAAATACTTATGTATTTCCAAAAAAAGGAATTAATAATCTTTTGGGTCCAACAAGCTATTTTAAATTGTAATAATATTGGCCCATTCTAGTACAGAGAGTACATTTATTTTACTACTAAGATGTGTAAGACATTTAAAATGTTCAAAGTTTTCATTCTATTAATGATATAAAATAAGTTTTGGAATTTAGTTTAAATCTAACTTTCAGAAATTTATTACAATTATTAAAAATTTTAAGATCAAAATAATTATTTAAAACTCCAAAATTTTTCTTTAACATTATGTTGGTCTCTATCAAAGGCCTTACTATATATATATATAATCACTACCGTTTGCGTACATATTCATATGTATAGAATTGTGTTTTATTAATATAGAAATTAATATTTTTGTTTATATTATATTGTATACTAATATTATGTATGATATATGTTAATTATAGTTTTATTTTTTTATAAATAATATAAAAATTTTTTTTTAAAAAAAAAATTATTAAAGTTTTCTAAAGAGGCAATACGTTTAATTTTGTTAATTATTTTTTCATAATGAATTTTTTATATAATTTTTTTTTTTTTTATATAAATTCATAAAGTTACAATTTAATGTTATTTTCATCATAAAAAAATATATGTACATATATATATAAATATATTATATATTTGTGACATTTATAATTAATTTTTTTATAAAAAAGGAAAATAGCATTTTTTTATATTTAAGATATATTTTTATTAATAAAATCTATTCAAGGTAAGAGTTACAGACTAATATTTTCTTTTTATATAAATATTTATGAATAAATAATTATTATATATGTATATGTATAATATTATAATGTTTATTTTCTGATATGAGTTAAAAAGTATGTACTAAAATTTGAAATTGACAAAAAAATTCGAAAACTAAACAAGTAATTTTGAAATTATTTAGTTATAAATATTAGACAGAAATAAATTTTAGTCTTTATTTTTTTTTCAAGCACAAACCACACCAACATTAAAATAACAATTCTAATTATTTTGTATTTAAAACTTATTTATCATTTTAATTACTGACGTTTTATTATAAATGTTTAATTTTTTTTATAAATATTATACAAATTCATATCGTCATATAATTAACAAGGTTCAATAATTTTTAAATGTTTTGTTTTTAAATTTTAGTAACGAAAAAGATATTCCATTCATACAGTTGAAGATTATTAAAATATGTATTATTACATTTTTATACTTTAATTTTATTGTTTTTAATGCAAATTTTTATATACGAAAGGAATATATTTTTTTAAAACTTTTTTTTTTTTGATTTTAACTAGTTCAATATGAAATTATTCATAAATTATATATTTGTTTAAAATTTTACGAATTCTCACAAAGTCCCAGTCCCAGTCCCGGCATTTTAATTATTATATTGTTTATTTTTATTTAAACTTTCATTAAAAGAGTTAACAATTTAAAGAAATTAATTGTAAATTGTAATTAATAATAATATCTTGAATGATATATCCTGATCATAAAAATAAATAATATTTAATTTTCTTAATGTTAAGGTTAAGTTATAACTTTTAATGTTTACAATGTCAAAAATGTTAAAAAAATTAAAATTTCCTTTAAACAAAGAGAAGATAAAATCAAGAACTAATTAAAATCAAACATAAATCAACTATTATAATATTAAACACTGTTTTAATATTATTAAACCAGGACTTACTGGGAAAATTTAAAATTATTTGAATCAAGCTTGAAAATAAAACTTTTTTTTAAATTTCTTTTTAAAAGTTCATTGAACGATTAAGTATTTATCCTTTAAGATTATTATGTTATTCTATTTATTAAAAAAAATTATTACGACACAATTTAACGTGTAAAGTATAAAAACACATACCATTATTATGCTTATAAATTATATAACTAGGAATTGTTACTTTTATTAAGCTTCAAATTTTTATTTTAAGTATTTAATATTTCTTAATTTTTTAGATAATACATATTGCTAAAATTTTTAACTTTATTATAAATTTTAATTTTAATTATTTTTTTTTTAATTGTTACGAGATTTATTCGGAAACCTTAGTTAAATATATATAATTATAAATTTCACGTATGTATTATATATTTTTATATTCCAGTAAAACTTTAGTATTTTAAATTAAGAGCTCTTACCTGAAATAAACTCTTTTTTCACAATTATGTAATATCTACTAGTAAATATAAATGTTTATTAATTTATATAGTAAAATTTAATTTGATTTCGAAATATTATATTTTAGGTCTTTTTTAACTTGTATTTTGATTAAAAATAATTTTATTTATTATATCAAATATAATTTTTTCATTTGTAGAAATTTAAAAATCATTACAACTGTGTTTTCTATATTTAAATTTATTTATTAATTATTTTGTATGTTTTTGTTATATTTTAGTCTTATTAATTTGAAGGAGTGCAAATACTAGATTTCTAAATTAATCACACATTTTTGATTTATTTATTTATTATTTATAAATAAAATATTTTGTAATAAATTATAATTTTTTTAATTAAATTCAATGTCAACAAAATCCTAAAAGTACAATATTTAAAGTTGAAGTATATTTAAAAAAATGTATCCTTAAAAATTCATTAAATTATAAATAATAAAAAAAATTCTAGAATTTTTGATCTACAAATTCATTTAAAAATATGCATGTATATTTTTTTAAATTAAATAAAAATTTAATCTAGGGATCGCATTCTTGAAATATTATGTTTGATTCAAAAAATTGAATTTTAGATAATAGATTATAATTTTAATATGAATCTGTAACAAAATCGTATGTACTTCAAGTTTACAGTAATTTAATATTCTTTTGTAGGCATATAGTTATTGTAATCAAAGAGTTTTCGAATTCATTTAGTTTTTAATTAAAATTGATATTTGCATGAAACTGATTATTTAACTGACTGAGAATTTACCCATATAAATTCAGCGCGTATTAATATTCAAAATTTAGCGAACGAGCAAACAACCTGCTTATCAATTTTTAAAACCCTGATATTAAACGCAAAATTTTAAAGAAGTTATATATTACCAAAACTATTTAACAAATTTTGTTCTCATGACTTCATTCCAACGATATTTAAAGGAGTTTAAATCAAAAAATTATATAAATTAGTTAAAACCATATACTAAAGTATATATTTCAATAAACTTTTCATTTATTACAAGACAAAGACAAGATTTTTAAAGATTTGAAAAAATAATAAAAATGGCTTTATTAATTATTATTAATTAAAGTTTAATTTTACAAAAATTATTAAAATGGGGTTTGTCAGTACAAAAAATTTTGAAATTTCTAAGAGGAAAAATAAAAATCAGAACAAAGATTAATCAAGTTTTTGAGCATTTTTTTTCTTTATTAACACCGCACAAATATTTAAAAACTCGGTTCTTTTATTCGGGATTAAAATAAATAGGATTTATATCTTTTAAGATGTTGGTAACTACTGCCGCGCTTAATTTTTATAAAAAGAGTCTATAATTTTTAAAAAATAATGCATGAGAATAAATTTATTAATTAAAATATATTTTAATAAGAGTTCAGGGTGTTTTATAATATGATATGGCAATGTCAAAATAATATTACAAGTTTAATTTAATATTTCATTTCAACTCTTCAGAAGTCCGCATAATTATTGCTTATTGTTTTAATTTTAGTTGGAATGTAGGCTACAATATATTTACATAAATATTTCAATTAGAATAAGCTTTTTTATTAACTAACAAGCTAAATTTTATATATAAATTTCGATATTGTTAATTTTTTCGAAAAAAAAAATGCTAAAAAAAGATTACAGTACAAAATAAATAAAAATAAATAATGAATTCAATATTTATGCTTTTAATTTCTTAATAATACAAAAAACTTGTGTGATCTTTATTAAGAAATTATAAAAAAAATAAATATACAATTTTTAAAAATTTTTAATTGTTATTATTTATATGATTTAATTATACGTAGTTATACAAATAATAAACGAAATTATTAATAAAATAAAATTCAAACTAGAGTTTAAATTTCATAGGAAATATTCGACTTATTTTCTACCAAAAAATTTGGAAAATAAAAAAAAAATTTAATCAAATTAAACAAGGAAAATCAAATAAAATTAAAACATTAAAAAAAATACAATTCGAATAATTGAATAATAATTACATAAAAATCGAATGAATAATAAATTACAATATTTTATATTCATTTTCTCAATATTAAATTTATTTTTATTTCAATGTTAATAATTATTTTAAACAATATGCCAAAATCAAATTATTCGTTCTTTTTAAAAAAATTACCTAACCAATAATGTAGATTTAAAAAACTTTTAAAATTGGTAACCTTGATACACCTTTAAAATTAGTTAATATGGATTTTAAATTTTACAAAAATAAACCTTAATTATGTAAAAAAATTTTAAATAAAAAAAAATAATTAAATGTAGTTCAACAAATTCTGCAAAATCAATTTAATTTATAAATTATTTCAAATTAAAACATACTACTATTTAAAAAAAAAAAACTTAAAAACTTTTAAAGGATTAACAAAAGTAGTAAGATTAAAATAAATATATTTTATTTGGTGTTCTAAAATACAATATTTTTTTTTTTTATCGAGTAAATTAATTACTAATAATATACCATATTTACTCTTTTAGTTTTTTTTCTATTTTATATTATTATTATTCTTAAAACTTAATTAATATTTAGTTTTTATTAATAAAAAGCGTATGAAATTACTAAAAAGAAAATGAAACAAAAAAATATTTTTAATGAAAATAGAATTGTTACTTTAAACAGTGTGCAAAATATTTAGCATTTATTGCAAAACATTAAAATTATGTGTAAAACTTTATAACTATATTATTTAAATGTATAATTTAAAAAAAGAAATTATATAGCTTAAAAAATAGAAAACTTAAAAAATACTAAATTTGCGGAAACGTTGTAATATGTAATTTAATTTACATTTAATATCAAATAATATACTCAATGGAACAAAAGATATTCATAATCAAGACACATTTTCTTTTTTGTTAAATTTCTTTATTTTTTTTTTTTGGTTTTTTGTAGTTGTATTTTAAAAACAGTTGGACGGTGGGTAAATTTTATGCAATTAATCATAATCAATTTTGGTCATAGAAAATGCTACCTTACAAAAACTTTATATGTAAAAAAAACACAAGTTATACAATAAAGTTTTAAAATAAGCGTGTTATGTCGTGATATTCAATACAAACATTTTAAAACAATTCTATTTTCATCATAAAGATTTTTATTTAATTTTTTATTTTTTTTTTTTTTGTTTTTGGTATTTTAGTTTTTTTTATTTTTTATTTGTAACAGTTAAATATTTTTATTATCACGTAATTTTTTGAATAGTATATATAAGTTTTAAAAATGAAAAACAAGAATCATATGAAATTACTTAAAGGATTTATTCTTATATAACAGATAAATCAATAAAAAAATTCAGTTAACAAAATTCTTAAAATTTTAAAATTTTTCATTTTCTTCATTTTCATATTGCTAAATAAGAAATATATACGGCTAACACATATTTTGGAATTATAAAATAAACAAGAAAAAAAATTTACAAAAAAGATCTTTCCTTTAAATTACTTTTTTAATTTTCACATTCATAATTATTTTATGCAAAAAATGATTCTCAGAGCTTCTTTAATTTAAGAATTACAGTATTTCTAATTGCTTAATTTAATAATATCAAATTGTTTGTTCAATTATTCCGAATAATTCAAAATACGTTTATGTGTTTTAAAAATTAAACACTAACAACGAATAAACAATTTTTTAATATGCATTTAAAACAATTGAGAAAATTTATTTAGGTTTTTTTTTGAAATCTAACATTATTATTTATTATTTTAATTAACAGCAAAATTATTATTTTGTATAAGTTTTTTTTTAAATAAATTTGTATTGAAACAAAAATTATTTAAATATAAATGAAGTATATTAGTTTAATTCAAATTGTACATTGTTTACGATAAAAACAGGACTTTAGATTTGCTTTAAGAAAGAAAAATAAATAGTAACATTTAAATATAATTTTCTAAATATATAAGTTTTGAGTAAAAATTAGCGATACTTGTTCGATTTATATAATTTATTAGATAAAAAAAAAAATTAATTTTAATTTCTTTCTATATATTTTTAGATTTTTTTGTAATTATGCACCATATATAGTGTTACTATTATTTCTAATAGAGTTTCAAAATTAATATCTTTAAATTGATTCACTATACTAGAAACATGGAACCATTTTATACAACTTTATGTGCATTTAAGTTAATTTCATTTTTTAAAATTCTAAATTTTTTTTTAAATTAATTATTATCAAACAAACTTTATTATTTTTGAATTTATTATTGTAATTTTCATATGCACATATATATATGTGTATAAAATGTGGATATAAAGTTTTACAACTACTCTATACACATAAATCTAATCAAATATATTTTATAAAGCCAATAGCGATAAGTTGCATAAATCTAAGTTTATTTTTTTATATTTTTCTTTATTGAACCTTTTAATATATACAAACATATATATAATATATATTTAAAAATATATATATACATATATTCGTATATGTTATTTTTATTGTAAAAGAACAATTTTGAATTTAGATTTTTTTATTAAAAAAAATTTAATTCATTTCATCAGGCCAATCGGAATCATCACTTGAATCTATTTCAAAATTTGACCAATATTCAATTAAAGATGGAACATCACGATTACTAATAAATTCATAGAATGAAATCTGAAATAAATTTCATTATTAAACCAAATTTTATGCTAAATTATTTAATTATAAACATTAAATAATTTTCAAGGTACTAATATATCTTACGTCTGAAAACAATTCCATAAAACCAAGATGATGGTGATATACTTTGCGTTTTTGGGGAACACCAACATCAACTTTCATGCCATTCGGAAGTGCATGCTTGTAAAAGCATTTGTTACCGAAAGGACATTTTCCTTCACCCTTAAAAAAACAAAAACAAAATTCTTTTTATAAAAATATAAAAAAAAATAACTAAAACATACTTTATTAAAATATTTGCAGTCTTTGTCACCAAGAGCTTCTTTGTATTCTGTTATCACCTTATCTTTATCATCCTTGCTCTCAACCCAAAAGGCACTCGGACATACAAAGTCTGATGAAATTCGACATTCTGGACATGACCTAAATAAATGAAATTTATGATTTAATAATAAAAAAAAAGAAACTAATAAATGTACATGCCTTGTAATTTTATTTTCAAATTGTTTTGCCTGTCTCCATTTACGTATACATTCTAAACAAAATATATGATTACAATTTGGCAAAATACCAAAACGTTTTTCTTTTCCATTTTTTTCCATAATAACATCAAAACAAATACCACAAGTTTTATTTTTTGATCTTGCAATTGCAAATGAAAGTTCCATATCTTTTTCATGTTGTTGAAGACATTCACTTATATGTTTTTTTCTTTGTACTTTATCTGATGGATGTAAACAATACTGACCACACATATCGCACAATTCTCCATGAATTAAATTGCAATAATCACCATATGGACAACCCGTTACAAATGGACATAATATTATTTCTTCGCTATATTGTTTAATATTACCATTACTGCCACCTGCTATTTCGGCATAAGAAAAATTTCCAAATTTCTTATTTTGATTAGGATTACATAATTCCATATTTAAGGTTTCTTTTAAATTTTGATTTTTTGGTATGAAAACTGGTGCCATTGCCCAATCATTTTGAATATTTATCTCATTTGATTGGATTGGTAGTGATTGTTGTGGCTTATGAATTGCTTCATTACTAAGACTATATTGGTGTGTCGAAGATGTTGTAGGAGTTGAAATGTTAGCAGTTAAAACTGCTGTTGTAGCGTTATTTTCAAGTAATATTGAATTGTCTGTCGTTTCACCTGGATGTGAAAATCGACACAAATCTCCAAATCGGCATATTCCTCTTGTGTAATAACGACAAACAACTGGTGATCTTGTTGTCATTTCTACTGAATATTGCCTTGTATTAAATAATAATTATTTAACCTTTTCAATTCAAAGGTTTTTCTTTTGTTTTTGTTTAGCTGTTAATTAATCAAAGTAATAAGATCGTCTTATACCGGTATATTAACTATGTTCTTGCCTCTATTATAAATTTTTGAAAAAATTATTAGGAACAGTTTAGTAGATTTGTGTTGGTAGCATCAAAATTAGCATTTGTTATTAAGTTGAATTACTATCTTTAATGAAAATTTTTGAATAAAAATTAATTATATTTTTATGCAGTTAAATATATAATTTAATCTTTAAAAATAGAATTAAATAGTATTTACAATATAAAAATTCAATCATTATAAAAGAATTTGAAAATAATTTTTTGATTTCATGTAATGAAATAATAAACAAAGGCTGTTGTAAAACATTTTACAACACCCCGCGCATATTAACAAATAATACAAGTAACTGTCAAATAAATACGATAAATTGAAAACTTCGCAAATAAATTTTCAGTCATACTCTAATAATAAACATTCGTTTACATAATTCTAATGAGACTTTTTTAATTTTCCTTAATATATTATGAAAAATTTTAAATTACTATTTCGCAATATACTATTTTCATAAACTGTTAATGTTCCAAGACATTCAATCATAATTACATATGAGCTTTTGTTTTTTTTTTTAATTTGTATCACTTTTCGAAATTGTAAAAATTAATATTTAAATGTCTAAATTTTATGCAGGATATTATGAAAAATAAAATGATTTATTTTATATATTTAAAAAAGTTTTTCTTACCATGAAATTTTATAAAAATTTTACCCAAAAAATTTGATTTCAGCGAATTAATACAGAAGGGACGAGACGACAGCTCCAAACAATAAACCCAAATGCAGGAGCTTAAATGTCAAATAAAAATCGAATTTTCATTTTAATTTTATATAGAGATGGTACCATAGTATAATATTTTTAATTCTAATTATAAATTTAAAACAAACTTTATGCTACAATTCTACCCGCATTCTGCACTTTCTTACGACGGCAGCATTTATTGCGTTGCGATCGTTTCTTAAAAATTCTGTATAAAAGTAACATCTTTGGCCTCTAAATTTTCGACGATGTAAAATTATTACCCTGACAATTCATGCAAGATAAAAAAAAATGTAAACAAACGCCAAACATTGTTCATTCAAGGAGCAAGCGACAAGCCATTTAAATTAGTTCCGCGGATTGTCAAAGTTTTTTATTTTTTTAAGACAAAAGTACAATTTTATTTAAATTTACTCGCATCTGATACGATTTTAGTTTTACATAACAAAAACATATCATATAACTGATTTGTCATTTTATAAAACGTCAAAATGTGGAACTGCTCTATATGATGTAAATTGTATTCTATATGAATATTAATTGTTGGTAATAATTTAGAATGGAAAATGTATGTATGTTATTTAATTAAATTAAAGCTTAAAGTTAGTTGGATAAAAAAAAATGTATTCGTTTTACAATTGTAATAATTTTTTTTATAAAAGTGTCCTATTACAAAGTACCTACTCGTAAAAAAGTTAATAATTACACTTTTGAAAGGTAGGAAAACAATACCTACTTGCACATATTCATTTATGCGATCGATGTTATTGTTGTTTTTATTTAAAAACATATTAATAAATAAAAGAAAATTAAATTAATGTTCGTGTAATAAACCTAAAAAAAATATGTTGAATTTTTACTGTTTATGTTTAAAATAAAAAGAGGACAGAACTGAACAATTTGAAGGCAAAACTGAAAAAATGTTCCATTTTTCAAGGGCAGAATATTTTTTTAAGCATTAGTGATCTCATATACATTATATTGTGCTAGATGTTCGTACCTCGCACTTTAAATTCACAACTTGATTTTTAATTATTTATTTATGAACAGTCTACTACCATATTCGTTATAGTGAGATTCACTCTTTCCTTTTGAGGTGTGGCAGATATATATTTTTACATTATGATATAAACTATTATTGAAACAAATTATAAATTATTTTTTTTTTATATCCGATTCGACCAGGGTCTGACCCTAAGACGCTTCAATTGAAAAGTCGGCGTCCGAACAACTACGCGACCGAGCGGATTAATATTATTCAATATTTTTTTAAAATTTTTTGAGAAAAAGATTAATTATATAAAGACGAAATAAAAATGAAATAAAACTACTTTTTAAAGAAAAATTGAACACAAAAATGCAATAAAAATATGCTTTAAGGTAATACTTCTTCTACTTCTAAAAATTGATTGACTGCCAAGAAAATGCTACAGTACGATAAACTGGGGAAAATAGTGTAAAACTAATGTAGCCTTTGCGTTTGCTGTTCAAAAATACTCTTCTTTATTTTATTTATCTATTCAAAGTGGCATTTTTCCAGAGCCATGGAAGACCCTTTATTAACATCCCAGTATAACACCCTATTATCCAGCTATTGTAGAATGGATTTTAAAAGTCAGTACAATCACATTTTTAACATGGCTAATTCAACTTAAGACTTCATTAATCATTAAGCAAAATATCTTTTTATTGTGTACGCTAGACCAATCCTTGAATATTCAAGTCAAACTTGGTTTTCGCATATTGATATTTCACGAATTGAATCAGTCCAAAAAAAATATTTAAGGTTCACTTTGCGTAATCTACTACCTAATGAAGCTGACCCTTTTTCTAGATAAATCTCATTTCTCTACAAACACGCCGTATAGTTGCGGAAATTTTTTTCGTTCAGTAAATTTTGCACGGCGAAATTATCTCACATTATATTCGTAAACAAATTAGATTTATCGATAATCCGAGCAATTTAAGAACTTTAGAACTCTTTTAAATAGCATGGGAAGCTTGATTCTATTTTGCGATTGCTAAGAGTCACCAATTCACTGTCTGAGCTTTTTGATAGTAATGTTAACCAACTAACACTAAAAGCCTAACTTTACGAGAGCATGAACGTTAATAGTGGTTTAAGCAGTAACTAACTACCGTAGTTAGAAATCCGTATGTTATTTTTTCTCACATTACGAGTTGAAAGCATGGTCCTCGTATTTGTTAAATCAAATGCAGTTTAGTGCTAATTAATAATTTAACATTTCTAACAGATTATTTTATATTTTTTTTCCTAAATATGTAATAGTTTAAATTAACATATTCTTTTTATCATTTAACATCTGTTAATAATGATTTAATCAGTTAGTGATTTTTCTCTAAATGGATTACGGATGAAGTTTTTATTAATTAATTAATGTTTTGGTTTATCTGCTAAGTGCTAATTTAAATATTAATACACAGTTTTCTTACTAACATAATATTAGAGCAATAATTGCATATTATAAAACGGCAGTTAGTCAATATAATATGAACACATTATTAATAGCTGTTAACACATAAATAAATTTAAAATTTTATATTACAGTATTTTATTTATTAATTAATTTTTTAAAAATACAAAATAAAAACAAAACAAAATACTTAAAGTGGCTTTGTATATTTTATATGTGTTTGTGGACTGCGTTTCGACTTCTGTCTGAACTCTAATCAGTGGTCGCATTGATAAATCGAATGTGAGGTGAATTGAATTGTGAATATGATTTCTTTTTTATTACGATATGAATTACTATCGCAAATTTTTTGATACAAAAACGCGTGGCATGGCTCAGAGCAAGCTACGCTCAGAGTGCTGAAAATTTAATTTTAATAATTGGTAATTACACTTTTCAAAAGTAAGAAAACAATACCTACTTGTACATGCATTCGATAATGTTGGTTTTATTTGAAAATATAAATAAATAAAAGAAAATGAAATGACAGTTCAATCGAGAAACGAATTCACCATAAAACTATGATTTTGGCTACTTCACGTATATAATTACAAGTAAAATCAAATTTATTTTTTAAAACATTGGTGTATTCGATATCAAAATATATAGCATAGCTTTCATATCAAATTTAAATCTATATTGCTATAAAATGTCAAAATGTTAATGTTGTCCTTGATATATTTTATTTTTACTATCCCGTTACCACATAAAACGTCTGAGAAGTGTCAATTAGCTTCAAGAATATGTAACAAAACAAAACTTAATATTCTGTGGCGAGTTGATTGAGATAATTTATAATGGTCTATCTACAATGACGCTCTCATTACGTAATCAACAAAGCAGTGTCCACAATGAAATATACATGACAGCGTTTTTTGACATTGTTTTGTTTACAAATTTAATGAATTTAAAATTATTCAATAGTTTCTTTAAAGTTTTCTAGAGCTATTTTGAATAATGGTTTGATATTATTTAACCCTAGATAGAAAAAAAATATAATAATTTTTATTTTTAACAATATATTTTTTTATTTTTCAATAAAAAATATTTTGCAAAGTTCATTGACATTTGAATAAGTAAAATAAGCTAAAAAGTTAAAAAAAAAACGTTTTTAATGGGCTTTTGTAGACACTATCATATTATTGTTGAGAGCGGAAAGAGAGCGCTTATTGTAGATAGGCTATAACACTGTTTCATATTTGTTTGCTGTCAAAACAAACTAGTTAACTAAACTACTTTACCAACCAGAAGATACTAAGGAAGTTGTAAAGTACCTTTAACCCAAAATTTGAAGAAATTTCTTAAAAAATTTTATTAAATTTCAACTCAAAAAGTTTTTATTTGTTAATGGTAATATTTTATAAAAATTTATGGTCATTATAAGATCATAGAAACTTAGGGAAATCATTATTAAATACATATATTACAAACATTTAAACTAATAAATTCAACAAAAGAAAATATTTTTAAGATAAGATAAAGAAAATTGTTTATATTTTACATTCTTGAAAATAATGGGTAAGTCATAATGGAATCAATAAATTTATCAGATAAATTAAGTTTTTTTTTTACATTTAATTGATGACTTTAAAGAATAATATAATATTTGTTGGTAAATAAAATAATTATTCTATTAACAATGTAGTAATGTAGTGCTAAGTAGTAGGCGGGGTTGTTGTGATTTATAAATCATAATCTTGTGTACAACATCGGAAATTAAGACTTACCGTTTGCATTTAATAATAAAACAAAAAATACTAAAAATATCCAACAGGTCGGATTACAATACTTTCAGCATTTGTAGTCAAGAGTGAAAGAAATTTGCAACATTTTTGTAAGTTACTACATACTTAGTACCTAGTTTACCATGTAATAATTATTAATTGTTAAATGTATAAAAGTATAAATTTTATAAATTCCAAAATAATCGGTTTTACACGGCACGCATCATTGTAGTCATAATAAAAAGCAGCAAAAGTTAATCTACAAAGATTTGTTAAATCAATTGAGAAAAGAGAATTGACAAATTGAATTAAAAGAGGTTAATTAAATATTATATGGTTAAATGATAGAGTCAATTGTTTATTGTTTTTTATAATAAAATTAATTTATATTTAAAATTAATTGTTTATTTTACAAAAAAGTTGTAAAATAAAATATTTGAAACTTAAACATTGTTTAAATTAAAATACTGAAATTTTTGTTTGTCTTCAAAGTTCAAACAAATTAAAATATAATTGAATAAAAATAGAAACTCCTTTTATTAATTGTACATATACTTTTGTAGCAATAAATGAATCATTGTTTGAAAAAATTTTTTAAATAAAAACAGTTTAAATATATTGATTTAAAAATTAAATTAACAAATGTATAAACTTTAAAGAAGAAACTGGTAAAATGTTGAATTCTAAAAATGGTGGAAGTAATTTCCATAGGGATAGAATTCGAGATCCTCGTGAAGAAATTTTACTTGAAACTAATTTCGATGATGAAGGAGTTTTGACAAAAGCTTATGCAAACGATCCAACTTCAAACGTAAAAAACTTTTATCGTTCAGATCACTCTTTGGATAGATATTCAGATCATACACTACATGGAATTCCCAAAGAAGGTGAAGTATATAATAATGATTTGAAATGCCTTGTGTTACTTCATGCTTTATTTGTTTTTACAGCTTTTTATGCATTTAAGTAACATTCAATTTTTGTAACTGTTTGTAACACTTTAATTTTAGATAAAATTGTGACGAAAAACATTATTAAAATATCTAAAACCTTATGTTAGAACTTTAATAATTCAGTATTATGCTGCAAACGCTGTAAAATTACGAAAATTTATTAAATTAACTATAAATCATTTTTTAGCTAGAGATATAAAAAAAAATCTAAATCATTTGGTTCTTTAAATATACATATGTATTTATGCAAATTATAATTTCACTTGTGTTTTCGTCTATCATGTTTTCATACCAAATATAAAAGTTATCATATGCACAATATTGTTGACCACGTTTATTAAAAAATTATAATGCATTAAATATATAATAAAATATTATTTTGGTTAATATTTTGATTTTATTTTTTTTAACAAGGTGACTGTTGTCAATCATTCATAACAAGAGTTCCACATGCTACCGTAATAGCAACGTTAATGTGCCTTCTTGGGGGAGGCATTTTCTGTGGCACAATGTATAGGGGAGCAACTTTAACAATTATTATGCTAGACCAAGTCTTTCATATAAGATTACTATGGTATACATTATTATTATAATTATGGTAAACATAGTTTTTTTAAAAACAATATTTTTTCTAGGATCGAAGCTGTACAAATGATATTTGTAATTACAGCGGCCACAATGGGGGCTCTTGGGTTTTTAATCTTATTTGTTGGATTTTTGGCAACTGGAGCTACGAGGCATAAAGTTTATAGAGGCACAAAGTCAAGAGTTGGTGGAAGAATTTCATGTGCTGTGGTATGCTCAAAATTAGTTCTGTTAATTTATATTGTATTAATTTTTGTTTTACGTTGTAGTTGATGGGAATAACATATTTTTTAAATTTCATATGGATGTTGATATTTGCATTTTTGATCATTGTAACCTTTGTTTATACAATGTTTTGGAATTTATGTTCAAGTCGAGAAGAATCAAAGAGTTGTATTGATTTTACACAATTTCGTAAGTTTTTTATGAGCCATATTGATTAGATGGTTACTAAATTTTTTTTTTTTTTCTTTTTTTAAGATTTCATGTTTCCGGCTAATAAAAAACAAGAAGAGTTAAAGCTATGTGAAAATTATCAAATTAAGGCATTTTGTAAAGATTCAGTCGAAAATGCTGAGGTAATGTTCATTTTAGCAACGTTATCAGCTCTATTAGTTATTTTGAGTTTGATTCATTACTTAATGTGCCTATCAGCTAATTATGCACATATTCGAGATCATGAAAAATTTCAAGATCTTGCTGATTTACATACATTAAATGAAATTGAATATAGCGCTTCGTCCAAAGACAGATTCTAGGACACGGCTAAGATTATTTTCAAAAAACAAAGACTATAAAATTTTATATTTGTTAATTAGTGCTAATAAGACAAAAGCTAAAAAAAATTTTAATAATTTTATATTTTTAGTTGAATGATTTCGTTTTTTTAATTTTTTTTTTTATATTACTTTATTCCGTCCCAAAAATTTATTTTTGGATAAATATTTTATGTGTTTCCATTAGGTACGTATGTAATTTTACTTTTTTAAATTAATTTACGTACATAAATGGATATTAAAAATTATATTTTACAAATACAATAATTTTTATTATCAATGTAACGTTATGAATTAAAACGAATTTTTCAAAAGAAGTTGCTTTTTGCATTATATATTATGTTAACATTAAAATATATTACGCACATTTTTTATACATGCTATGCTACTTATAAAAAATTATTATATAAAATATGTCATTTAATATAATCTATTTTAGTATTAACAATTTATTTACATTCCTTAAAATTAAGATAATATAACTAAAACGTTTTTATTTCTTTATTATGTGCCAAATTTTAAATACATTTTTGAAAATGTATATAAAAATGTTTGTTACAAATGTAAGAAATTACAAAAAAAAAATTTATATAAAAAATTTTATGTTAGTTTATCAATCATTTTAGTATTCAAATCGCTCAAAAAAAAGAAACATAATTTTATTTGTAATTTAATGGAAATTAACATTTAAAAACATAAAAAAAGTTCAAAAACGTATGCTTTCCAAAATGATGGTTTTTATTATTTTATTTAATTTATCGAAAAATAAATATTACATATTTTTCTTTTTTAATGTAAATATTTTATAAAACTTTTTTAAAAATTTTTTTCGGTTGTCATATAAATTTATTTTTAAACAAGGTAGTTAGTTCTCTTTGCTTTAAAATGAATTTATATATAATACGATTGTGAAATGTTAAGAAAAGTCATTTACAAATCACTTTAATGAAGGTACTAAAAGAAGTCAAATTTTTTTAGACTAAAAAATGCAAAAATCATAAATTTATACATAACTATGAATAGTTCATATATTTTACCTAAATAATAAATATAGTATTTTTGTACAATTTATTCATATATATATATTACGCCTAAAATTTAGTAAAATAAAAAAAAATAAAATAAGGATTGCATTGGTAAACAAAAATGTATTTTGTTCAAATATTTTTTTTTTGTAAATAATTTGTAAGATTGATTAATTATAACATTTAAAGCTCAACATGAATATCTTTCTTTAAATGAAAATAAAAAACAAAAATAAATTTTAAATTTACATCTAAATAATATATTAGGATTGTTTCATTTACCTTATAATAAAACTTTAAAATTACTGTTTATAATTTTATCAATTATAAAATAAATATGTATTGTGTGAAAAGTAGATGTATTAAGAAGAAATTGATCTAGATTATGCAAACAAAAACATTGCATATACTTTATGCTTAATTACAAGATAATTCAGATTTTTTTAAAAGATTTAGAACAATTAAAAATAATATATATAGGGCATATCTGACATATATAAATAAATATTACCAAATAAAAATCTTAAAAAACCACCCAATTTTTACAATTCTAATTATCGATATTTGATGGATAAAAATTTCATTTAATATTTATAAACATAATAATTATTATAAAATTCTAATGTTATTTATAAATTTTGCTGATTGCAAGCCGAAAAGCATTTCTTCTTTTTTATAGAATATTAATCTGCCAGATTCTCTACTTTGACGTTCAAAATTTTAAATTTATAAAAGTAAATATGTATATATATTACTTGATAATTGTTTTTTTTTTTATATTACATTTACATACATACGTAAAACATATATATTTTTTCTAATTGAAATTAAAATAGCTAGATAATAAAATTCAATCAAGTTTTCGATTATAACTTTTGAATATTTTTATTTCGCTTTAATTTTCATATTTCTTTTTTAACAAGGGAAAAATAAAAATTACGAATACAATATAATGCAATTCAAAAATTAAGACAATAAAAATAATTCTTCTACTTGTTTTTACTTTTTGTTACCTTATCTGGAAGTCGAAATAAAAGAATACTAATTGAATTACTAAAATTAAAATTGGGAGTAACTGAATCGAATTGACAAACATAATTTTTGCGAAATTCAAATTTTTAATGATTATAGAAATGTAAATAAATATATGTTTTGAATATTTTTAATTAAAATTTGATAAATTTCTTTTTTATTTCATCTAGTTATAAAAAATATTTAGTTTATCAATCTTGGGATCAAAGTAAAAATTTTTAAGTAGAACATGTGACTTAAGAAATTTTCAATTTTAATATTTAAATTCAATCAAAAGTTTTAAATATTATGGAAAACAAAATTTAATTATTCTTCAAAATTCCAAAATAAATATTCTAAAAATTAATTAGTTTTTATATCAAATTTATTTCAAATTTTATATTCAAAACGTTTTTTAATAAAGAAAAAAGTAATTAACAAGTACCAAAAAAAAATTTTTAATAATAAAAGTCTTTTAATAAAATACTGATGAATTTAGATGTATAATATATTTAATTATTTTTATAGTATTATATTTTAAAACCAGATTTAAGTAAGTTTGCTAAAACTAAAGAAAATGTTTAAGTTAGTTGCTAATTAAATTGCAAAAAAAAACCAACTCATGTAAAATTAAATGTAAATTAAATTATGTTTAAATATTTATTTATACAAAGCAACATATCGCATATGTACTATAATGCAATTAATTATGAAAATCTAATTTCTATAATGAATAAATATTAAAGTAGCTTTTGATAGTAAAAACAAGTTTCATCTTTGAAAATGTAAAATATATAGACATTAAAATTAAGAATTAAAAACTGAAATAAAGTAAGTATTACATTAATATAATTTTCAATCTTTAGTTTTATACCCATGTATGTACATTTTAAACATTTTAAATTCATAGAACACAAAAAATTATTAATATTTTATTTTATATAAAAATATAAAATAAGAAAGCTTAAATAAATTATATTTTATTCATAAATTTCATACATATCTTGAATTTTACTTTTAATTTAATTTTCATTATTTCCATTAATATTAAACTTTTATAATCTCAATTCATTATTTATTTATATTAAACTCTGAATATTAGCAGAGTAATATTATTTAGCATATTTATTGCATTCAAAAATTAATTTGTCCCTTTTGTATCTACATATGCAATATTAAAAGAAAAAAATTGAAATTTTAATTTATTTTTGAAAAACTGAAAATGTACACATAAATTAACTTTATAATATGTAAATAAAAAAAAGACTTCATTTTCTTAATTACTTAAATAATCATCCACTTTTTCAATCCATAGCATAATTAGACTATTAAATAAATAAACTTTTTAAGTTAATTTTAATGGCCAAAATTATACAAAAGAATAAATCATTCATTTCAATGATTTAAACTTTTTCTTTATATTGAAAAAAATATGCATTTAATATAAGTGCGTCAATTTTTTTTCACTCTCTTATATTTTCTTTTTGAAATTCTAAATGACATCTTCAGTGAATTCAATAATTAGTTCTATTGTTATATTTAATTTATTTGAAATTTTTTAATATAAAATGGTAAACCTTATCAAATATTTATTTAGTTGAAATAAATACTTTAAGATCATTGGTTATAATCACAAAGTCAATTTGAAAAAGAAATGTTTTTTAAAATTAAATTTTGGAAATGTTTCATTATTTTTTTATCTATTCTGCCAAGAATAGCAATAGCGGCATGGACTCTGATCGGGGAAAATCCAGTTAATTTAGAGCAAAAGCCATTGGCTTTAAGTACCAGACATATAAATAAAAAAAGGTTTGATGAGCTACATTTAAAACAGGATCACATTATACAAGATAAAAGTAATTTATATAGCAATTCATTAACCGAACTGCAGGGGACAACTGCAAATTATGGAATACTAGGTTTAAATAATTTTTTAATTTTATCACCTTTGATATATTTTTTGATTTCTTTGATATGTTTTCTAAATGTTCTTCTATCTACTGGTGTAAGCAATGGAAATAATAATTTTTATCATATTCCACATCAGAATTATCTCCCTGATTATGGTTTCCATAATTTTTTACATCGAAGCACTAACAATCAATATGGAAACGGTATTAATAATTGGATTAAGCCGTCGTTTAAAAATTTTACAAATTAAAAAAATAAGATTTTGGATTAAGTTAAGTTTTTCTTCAATAATATGTATCTAAAAAGGTAATAAAATTTTTTATAAGAAATAAATTTTTTTGGAATAAATATTTTTTACATTTATGCTTTTAAAACTGTACTTTAAACGTAAAATTGCAATCGCACAGTTATTTACATGATGATCAATTAGTTGTTAATAAATCGTTTAATTATGATGAATAACGAACCCAATACCTGTTTATTTTTTTTTTCTTTTTACACCAGCATTCTTCTGTTGTTTTAAAACGGTTGCTGACGATGCATCTTCAAACTATATAAAATATTTTACGAAAACAAAATTTATTTTAATAAATCTGTTGCATATTTTCTGCCACTCAAGGAAATTGAATAAGTAACTACAAGATTTTTTTATAGAATTAATTTTTTTTTACTTTTATTTAAATGGTATTTATAATTTATTATTTTTTGCTTGTTTGTTATTGATGTACATTATAAATATAATTATTTATTTATTATTTTTATATGATTTATTAGATCTAAAGTAAATTGATTTAATTTCATATGAAATTTTTAAATATATTTTTTCATACAGATTTAATTAAGCCTAACAATTTTTTGTTTTAATTTTTACAATTCTACAAATTTACACAAAATGTTATTTTTGTTTTTTTTTGTAATTATATGTACATTACATTTTATTTGATGTTTTTAATTTATTTTAGGACTCAATAATACTTATTGAATGTTTTACTTATTTTGAACAAAATTACAATTTAATAATTTGTTCATTTTTGTGTATTTTTTCTTTTATTTGTAGTTCTGCATATTTTTAAATATTAAATGGTGTGGTGTCTAATTTACTACTATTCCTAAACCGCCCTAACTAAAGTGGAAATTTTTTTAATTTTTGTATTTTTTTTTTAATTTTTCAAACATTTTCAGTCTCGCGAGTTATTCGCATCAGCACTTGCTTTTTTACTTTTGTATTTTTTAAATTAAAAATCTTGTGTTCGATGAGGATTTGTGATTTTTGAAGAACAATTTTTTCAACATAAAGCATCCATCGTAAGATTTTGAACCGTACTTTATAAGATATCAAATATATGAATCTAATCTAAAATTTTTAATTTATTAACATTTTTTTAGGTTGTAAAATTAACAGTATATTTTTTATTTAATTGATAAATGCTTTATGAGTAATTTAATTTGAAAAATAAAGAATTTTAAAAAATTGCACGGCTAAAAACACAAATGCCCATCTTTTAATAAAACAACATAGGTTAACAAAATTAACAATTAAAAAAATATTATAATAAAAATATTAATATAAGTTAAACAATTTTAACCCAAAATTTATAATAAAAAAAAGGTAATAATTAAATATACAATTTTCTTTTTTAATATCGTAATTTGCATACAAAATTTGTGTTCATTTATACGTTTCAAACTAATAAAATAAAAAAATGATTTACAGGTAATATGTAAACAATTAAAAAAAAAATTTAAATTGCCTAAGGTGATTATTTACGAGGATTCAAAATCAAATATAAAACGAAAATATATTTTTATATCATTTAATTTTTTTCAAACAAAATGCATAAATTTTAAAGTCTATATTTAACATCAAAAGTATTTAGTATACATGCTTTATAAATTACATATTTTGAAATTTAGTGACAGCCATATTAGTAAGAAAATTTGTTGATCATTTATTACTAATACTAAAAAATAAAGTTATAGAATATATATAAAAAAAATATAACGGAAGCAATAAAATACTAAAATTCAATGTTTTTTTTGTCAAAGTACACTAAATTTTAAAAATTTGTTAAAAATCCAGCATTACCTTATCGTGATGGTCTAAATTAATGCAAATCATACTTCATATTTTTTTCATAATTTCTTCAATTTGTTGTAAATTTTTTTCAAATTCTTGTTTTATTAAATTTAAACTACAATATAAAACAAACCACTTATTTCTTTTTAATTTTTTGTTATAAAATTTGTGTTGTGGATGAATTTAATAATAACTTAATTAGTAAGAAATTCAACACATTCCTTTTTGTTTTTTTTTTTTATATAAACAACAGAAAACAATTTTAGTAAATTTTACCTGTAAATCTTTCGTACGATTAGATACTTAATTTGTAATTCTTAAAAGTATGAAATTAATTTTATATATACAATATTAACTTATTTGTTTCTATATTCATTAAAATTTAAACTTTTTTTTAAGAATTAAATCAATTTCAAGGTATTAGGACATTTTTTAAAAGTTTTTCTTGATAAAATTTCAAAGTAATATAAATAAATTAATTCTAAAAAGAATAATTCATTTAAGTTATATAGAGAGAATTTTAAAAATCAAAATAAAAACAAAAAGTAATTCATGAAATGCTAGATGTTAGCTAAGCTAAATAAGTTATTTAAATTTCTTTTCAATAATTATTTTAAATATGGCGTACCCAGATTAATTATTTAATATACACTGCATATAATCGTTTAATCATCCTAACAAAGATATATTGATCTTACATCAAACGTAAAAAAAAACAAAGTTTTAAAACCAAAAAACTAAAAAAAATTTTTGATAATAATTTTTTATTTATATTTAGAACCTTTTCTCTTTTCGTATTAAAAAATTAAAACGAACGATTTGTATTTTCATAATATAATATTTTCATTACTAAATTATTTTAGCGTTATAATTTATATATATATATATATCTATAGCAAATAATTATTTAAAAACTAAAAAAAGAACTAATTCTAAATTAAAAGAAGTTAAAGAAACTTAAAAAATTCAATTTTTTTTTGTTTATGGAAATTTTTATTTTTAAGAGCTTGTAAGTTCTCCCAATTTTTTTTTTAATGAATTTTATTTATTTTTTGTCTTAATCCGGAACCCATATCACTTTTATATTCTCTTTTTATTTGTTGAATAGTATAAATATTATTTCTTAAAATAAAATTTGAATTAATATTAATTTCCAGTTAATTATTGTTAGCACTAACAACTGCGCTGGTTGATTCTTGTTCCCTTAATAAACGTCTACGTTTTTTACTCCATAATTCATGGCAATCCTGCCACGTTGGTAATTTTGGGATTGGCATTCTAGAAAAGGTTATACAAATTAATATTTTTTTATTTGGTACAGTAAAAAAAATTTGAAAATATTTTTTTTTTATAAAAAGAATATTACTTATATGTAATATATATTATTAACTCACTCGTCAGGTCGAACATTTTTAAGCCATGGGGATTTTAGAGCATCTTCAGCAGTAATTCTCTTATCTGGATCCAAATCTAACATTTTGTCTAATAAATCTAAAGCTGAATTTGGCATAAAATCAAAATCTTCTCTTAATCTTCTTCTGTATTGTTTTTTCGGTTTTATTGTATGAAATAAAGGTAGTTTTATGATATTTGGCCACACTGCTGGTACAGGAGTGCCGCATATTTTTGAAATTGTTTCTAGTTGAGCCATTTCTGTATTTGCTTGAAATAAAGGCTTTTTTAGGAATAATTCACCTAGTATGCAGCCACAACTCCAAACATCTATTGATGGTCCATAACGTTCTTCTCCTAATAGAAGTTCAGGTGGTCTATACCAAAGTGTAATAACTTTATTGGTATATGGGCGTTCCCTATCCTCAGCATTATAAAGACGTGCTAATCCAAAATCTGCTAATTTGACTTCACCCCTACAAAATTAAAGACATATTACAAAACTATAATGTGTTTAAATCAATTTAAATGTACTTATTGTTCATTAATATATTAGAGCATTTAATATCTCTATGCAAAAAGTTTTTTCTGTGGCAATAATTTAATCCATCTAGCAACTGACGCATTATACTAGCATTATTATCTTCTGTAAAATCAACCATACCAGATTCTAGTAAACCCATCAAATCATGATCCATATATTCAAACACTAAATAAAAGGAACCTTTATCCTTTCGAAATTCTAAGGCATCTTGTTTATCAGTAACAATTTCACGTAAATTCACAATATTTTTATGATTGAGTTGACGTAAAATTTTTATTTCACGCACAGCTGTAATTGGAAAACCTTCTTTCTCGTGTTCTAAACGCACTTTTTTTAATGCAACCATTTCGTTTGTATGATTATCACGAGCCTTGTAGACCTTTAAACGTCAAAATACCATTTTATTTTAAATGAAAATTAATTTTTCTTAATTATTTAAAAACTTTTTTTACCTGACCATAAGTACCTTCACCGATCTGAGCGATAACTTCGAAAACATCAACACATCTTTCGCCCCAATCACGAACGGCAGCTCTTGATGAACGTCTATTTAAAATGGTAGGCCGTTTTTTTCTTGTCACTGTTGGTGTATTTTGTTTATTATTAATGCTATTGCTACCACCGCTAGAACTATTAAGATTTGATTTTGATTCATTGCATTTCAAATTACCAGAATGTGCCATTTCATCAGGACTACCAATAAATTCATAATCATCACCACTTAAATCTTCACCACCAGGTACAACTGGGGGCATTGGTAAATTGAGAAGTCCTTTTTTGGTTGTTGAGTTAACTGAAGTATTAGCATTGTTTGATGCTACATTTGTTTTTGTTGAATCTTCTTTACAGTTTTCTTTAAAGTCATCATCTTGTCGAGGAGGACTTGGAGTCGGTGCATTAACAAAATCTTCAACATTAACACCAGGAGGCATGGGTAGAGTTGTAAGACTTCCTTTTAATATTTTTGCTTTGGTATCATAAATATTATTTTCTACGGCATTTACAATAGGATTACAAAGTGTATTTATTTTATTTGAACTATTAACATTAGTATTATTCAAAAAATCTCCACTATTTGAAGCTAGTGATATTGTAATTGAACTTGATGAATCAGCAACATCTTGATTGACACAACTATCAGTTATTGTTTGTAATTTATTTACAGCTATTTTCCCATCGTCTGTTTGACTTGAAAGTGAAATGCTACTATTTTCAGTAGATTCAATTTTTAACTTATCTGAAGATTCATTTATTCGCAATCCATTAACTTGAGTCGGAGTACTAATTTTAGTTCCTGTCAAATCAATAAGATCGTTTTGTGTTGAGTTACTTTCTGTATTACATGGACCATTGCTATTACTCTCTTCTTGCTTTTCAAGGATTTCCTAAAATGTAAATATAAAATATTACAATATATATCTACATAAAAATAAGGATTCTACTTGTAAAGCTTTTTCTCTTTTATGCTTATCTTTAACTAACTCAGCAAATAAGCTTGTCTCGCTAATTTTTTTGTTATATGCTAATCGCTTTTTCTTCATTTCAGCACTACAACTACTATTACCACCTGGAGGTGTTGCTGGAGAATAACTTCTTGATCTTCGATATCTCGATGGTGGAGGAGATGGAGACAAAACGTTACTTGAATATCTATTGGAACGTGGTGATCTGCTTCTCGAAAGTCGTTTTTTTGATTTTGAGCGACGATCCGGTGATGGACTACTGATGATATGCTGACGTTTGCTATGTTTTGATCTAGATTTAGAACGTTTTCTATGCGAATTGCTTGAACTAGGACTTCTACTAAAAAAAATATTAAATAGTGTTACAATAAAGTAAAATTTAATTACCTTGAATAACGTCTTGTGTGTTTGGATTCTTTATATTTATCATAACCACCACTACTACGATATTCTTTTTCTCTTTTGTTACTTGTGTAATGATATTTCGATGACGATTGTTCAATTCTTTCATAATTCATGTCCCTCTTTCGCCGTTTATGAGGAGGTGGCGAACTTTGATGATAGTTAGTTCGATCTTAAAAAACCATTTAAATATTATTATAAAATTTTTATATTTTTAAATGTTATAAACTATGAGGTTTTATATTACCTGGAGATACAGGTTCAGTTGTTATTCGCCTAGTTGAGTTACTCATTTCAACCTGAGTGTGATGATAATGAGAATTACTATTACTACTTCCATGGTGCCGTGATGAAGAGCTTACAGATGAACTACCCCCTATTGAATGCCTAGAGTAATGCTCATTTATCGGGCTTAAATAGTTCTTTGAGTTTTTTCCTACAGAACTACTATGATGACCCATGGGTGGTGGAGTATGAGGAGAAGCTATACTATAATTGACTCGTAATTTTCCACCAGTGTTACTATTGTTTCCACTTGAGGGTATTAAATTACGCATTGGAGGAGTTCGATGATGATGCAGATGATGTGGATGTAAATGCAAAGGTGGAGTTGTCGGTCGACCAATACCACCAACCCCACTGCCACTACTTGCGTTTCTATGATGATGAGAACTACTACTACCAACCATTGATGAAGATTCTTGATAATAGTTGACATTGCTATTAGGTCTTAATTGAGGTGGTGGAGTTCCAATAGAAACAGGACTTACATCTTTCGTTGGCGTATAAGTGGAATATGAAGGGGATTTAGGACCACAGCTCATTCTTTTGCTAATAGGAGGAGGAGTAAAATTTTGATCTAATATAGAATCATTGTCCGATATACTTTCAATACTTGATATTGATTTTTGACGTTTCTTTTTACTTTTCTTTGATTTTTTTTTCTTATGTTTCATTTTTTTGTCCTTCTTTCGTTTTTTACGTTTTCTATTTATTTCTTCTAGTTCATCTTCATCTTCTTCATCCAAATCAAGACTTGGATCAGAAATACTGAAATCATCATCTAACATACGACCATTACCACTAGATATGTCAGCATTGCTAGAATGATCTGCGCTATTTGACAGACTAGAACCGTTATTACTGTTTACCAAATTACCATTCCCTGTTATATTTAAATTTCTGCTATTTCTTTCATGACATTTATTTGTGCTCATGTTTATACCACTTTTCTCATTCAATATTAAATTTGATTTAGACGATTTATATTGTCTTTCATTACTTTGTAAAGTTGATGAATTTGAAGATGAATTAATGGGTGAACCTACAACACCAATTATTCTACGAATTTCACTAGGTGACATCTTGGCAATGCTATTTGAAACTATTTGCTGCTGTTCATCAAACTCTTCATCATCCTCATTTTCTTGTAAACTAGAAGGTGTTCTTCTCAATGTTATATTACATGTTGTTGTATTATTATTTATTTGGGAAAATGAATTTTGTACAGTTGAGGACGAATTAATGTTATTATGAGTCGTAATGCTATGTATACCACTAGCTGATGTAATTAAATTTGAACGACCTGATAACCTATCTAAAGCTGTATCGCTTTCCTCAGTATGTATTTCTCCAGCTTCAGGATCTGAGAAATCTTCTGAACTAACATCGGAATATTCAACTATTGGATGAATTATGGGTGGCGGAGTTTCTCGAGATCTTTTATATTTTCTGGATTTTTTATTAATTTTCTTTATATTTTTATGACTGATACGACTATATTTATCCATTTTCCGCTTTTATAAATTAAATATAAAAATCTTTTTTCGCTTCTTCTAATATTTCAATATTAATCTGAAAATAAATATGATTTTTTATATTAAATTAAACATTATTATTTCAAAGTTTTTACTTAAAAATTCGGATTGATGGAGTGAGTATTCAGTGAAAGAATATCAAATATTGGAAATAATTAAACAATTATATTAATTTGTTAACATTCTAACTCAAATTGTTTAAAATCGTTTTTTGACATAATCAGAAACTAAATCTTACAACGTGCTTTTATTTAGTTTCTATTTGGTAAAAGTTGGGTTTTCACATTACTGCTTAAAAATTCCAAAGTTTTTTTTTTCTTTATAGTATTCAAAATTCTTAAATAATTTATTTTATTATACTTAGACATTTTCTTACCTTCTTTATATAAATGCCAGATTTTTAGTCCATATCGTAACTTAAAACAAAGGTTTGCTTTCATATAGAAATCACTGGATTTGTAAAATATATTTATATGTACATTTACATATATAAATATATATCTCTAGATATAAACATACGAAGCTGCGGGTTTTTAAAAAAAAATTCCTTGCTTTAACACTTTTTATTAAAAATTAATTCAAAAAACTGTCATTTTTGGCACTTTATTTTTATTAAGTATTTAACCACACAAACTTACTTTCCATTACCACCAACACTAGACGTTTGTTCTAAATGAGGACACAAATTTTTTTTTCTTAATTTTTCTGTACAATTCCAAAAAAAAATTATTCACTTATTTGAAACCTTCACTTTTAGTTTTTTTTTTATTTAATATTCAATTTCATTAAAATCAAAGTTAGCAAAAGTTAATAATTTTTCAAAATACTGTACTCATTGTAATTTGAAATTTTTTTTATCTTTATGTTCAATGCAATATCTTTGATTAATTTAGTGTTATAACGTAATAATTAAGCTCTGAATTTTCTTTAATTGTATTCTAAATACACCTAATGAAAAAGCATTGCATTTAAGGAAAATGAATATTTCTAAAATTCTACATAAAAATCAAAAGATTTCCATCCATTAATGAATAGAATATCTTTTCAGATTGTGAGAAAAAATGCAATTTTTGCGATGGATGCCGTGCTGTTATAGTTCGTATGGTCACGATTAGAAGTAGAAAATGTCATATGAAGAATTGCCATATACTAAAAAAATTAAATTTTTTATACAAATTGTTAACGAATTTAACCACTTGAAAATAGTAAGATCATAATAAAAAAAAAAGAAATTCAAAAACCATAACATAATCAAATTATAAATAAAAAAACATTAATTCCAAAGTTAAAATCTCTTTAAAATGCAAAGTTCGACTTCAAAATTTTAAAATCGAAATAACTTGGTAACGACAATAGAATGTCAATCATTTAATACTCGTTTGTCCTTATTTAACCTAAAGAAAATATTGTAATTGAAAAGAGATAAAATTATTTTGATTTTAAAATTTATGACAGCTATTTTAAATCAAGTTTTCAAGCGGTGAGTTTCAAAATTATTAATTTTTCGATGTTCGAATATACATTAGCATTCGTATTTCTGAATTAGTTGCTTATTTTATTACTTAAATATAAAATTTAATTAAAATTTAGTTTTCCCAATAAATTTTAACTTTATGACTACTTACAGTAGTGCAATACCAATTTTATATTGTAAAATTATGATTTTATGATATTCCTAGTAAAATTTTATTAAATAATTAATTTTTATAGAGTTGTAAGAAGGGCAAGCATTTTGTTAATAGCTGTTCCATAGATTTAAAAATATATTATATCCTGTTATCTTATTATAAAAATATATTTTTTTGTGCCTCTACTCATGTCATGAGTTATAGAATTAAAATTTTTTTAAAAAAATTCATATAAAACAAATGAAATTGAAGCTTAATTTAAGCTATAGATTGCTTGAAAATTATGGCCTACATAGCCAGGTCCAGTCCAATACTGTAAAACCAAATGCTATCATCTTTTCATTAAATTTTCCAATTGGTTCTCTCTTTAAACACGCGAGGGAGTTACAGCTTTGAGGAGTGACCGCTTAAATCGCAATTTGATATATTTTAACGAACGTTTTCGTCAAAAACAACATTTAAAACTTTCAAAATAATAAGTCAGTTGACAGTTGCTTGGATTTTTTTTAATTTTTTAAAATAAAATTGTTTACATGTTTTTGTTTTAGACAAATTTGTTTATAAATTTTAATATAATTGTATCAAAAAATATACTAACATAATGTCTATGACATATTCGTTTGGTGACAAAATAGAGGTTGAGATTATTGAACATATTTATGTTTTTAATTATCTAATTTTGGTTATTTATTAGGATTATGAAGTTTTGAATCTATTAGGTAAAGGAGGATTTGCTAGTGTATACAAGGGAAGATGTAAAATAACTGATGTATTTGTTGCTATTAAAATGGTATAATTGTCATTTAAAGATCTTGTCATAAATTTGTTAAATAAATTTATTTTAGATTGATAAAAAATTAATGCAAGCTGCTGGAATGGTTAATAGAGTACGCCAAGAAGTCTCCATACATTCTCGACTTAAACATCCATCAATTTTAGAATTATACACATTTTTTGAAGACATAAATTATGTTTACTTGGTTCTTGAATTGGCTCATAATGGAGAACTGCAACGTTATTTAAAAGAACATCAGAAAATACTTTCGGAACCTGAAGCTGCAGAAATTTTACAACAAGTTGTATCTGGCCTTCTATATTTGCATTCTCACAATATTCTACATAGAGATATGTCTTTATCTAACCTTCTTTTGACTAAAGATATGCAGGTAAAAATTGCTGATTTTGGTTTAGCGACACAACTAACTGGACCGGATGAAAAACATATGACAATGTGTGGTACGCCAAATTATATTTCTCCAGAAGTAGCAACTCGATCGGCACATAGTTTGCCAGCAGATATTTGGGGTATAGGTTGTATGTTTTACACTTTATTAGTTGGACGACCTCCATTTGACACAGAAGGAGTTAAATCTACATTGACGAGAGTTGTTATGGCGCAATACCACATACCAGATAATTTATCTCTTGAAGCTCAAGATTTAATAAATAAATTTTTGAAGAAAAACCCAACTGAAAGAATTAAATTAGAACGAGTTCTCAGTCATCCATTCTTTTTAAAATATCAAAAATTGAGAAATCATAACATAAATGGTGAATCTATTACATCAAGTGATAGTGGTATAAACACATTTTCAAGTGGTAAATACTTGCAAAATAATTGTTGTTTTTTAAGATTAATTCTTTTACATTCAAGATGCACCAAGTTTTCGCAGCTCAAATAGATCAAGGTCAGCAGATCGTTTTCAAATATCAAAAAAACCTTTTTGTGGAAATTTTAATTTTAATGAAATTGGTTCAAATCACAATTCACACAATCTAAATTACTCTTCATTCCAAGAAAGAAATTTACGGCAAAATAATTTTAGTTCTACAGATCAAGGAATTTTAAATTCCTGTGAATACAAAACAAATGCAGATTGTCAATTGAAAGAAAAGTTAAATGTTTCCAATGCTGTTTTTCCTGAAAAATTTCAACAAAATCATTTAATAGAAACTAATAATGTTTTAGATAATCTTAAGTATAAACAAAATGATAGTCTATATGACTGTGGTTACGGTAGTCAAAATTTTAGGAATGAGCAATTTTTATGCAGAAGCCAAAAAGAAAATAATGTATTAAATGTAAGTTTCGATTTTGAATTACAAAGAAAGACAATTAATAACATTTTATTTTTAAGCAGCGCGGTAACAGTATGGAAAATAATCATATATTGAGCGAAAATATATCTCAAAAAAATCATCTCGTGGACACAAATAGTAATATAAAGTGTCAATCAAATCCAATATATCATGAAGCCTTAACAAATAATAAAATTAATCAAAATTTTTACGAAGATAAAATAAACATACCGCGTTTATCAACAAAACGTTTACAACCAACAAGGCATAAAACTAAAAATGCTATTATGAGTATTACTGAAAACGGGGAAGTTATAATTGAATTTTTAAAATATAAGCGACTTTATCGTGAAGAACGCATTGTTGATATTTGTCGAATTTCCGGAGATGGTTTAAATATTGTGATTTATCAACCGGATCCCGGAAGGTAAATTTATTTTAAAAAATTTAAATTTAATTTCTAATATTTACCATTTTTTTCCTAATATTTTAATAAATTATTTAAAAATAAATTAACAGTTCATAATTTTTTAATTATTTCGATTCTAATAGGGGTATACCAGTTGGAGACAACCCATTTATAAATTCGTCTCCAAACGGTACAGAAGAGCTTTATAATTATAATGAGTTACCACCAAAACATTGGAAAAAATATATTTATGCTGTACGATTTGTAAACCTTGTAAAAGGAAAGACCCCGAAAATTACTTATTATACAACAGAAGCTAAATGTCAATTAATGGAAAATTCTGAGAATTTTGAAATATTTTTTTATAATAATGCTAAAATTTCACGAACAGAAAATAACAGAATAAAAATAATTGATGAAAATGGTAGAAATATAAATGCAGAGTCTGTAGAAATGCAGAATCCTAATATTAAAATTTTATATGAACATTTCGAAAATAGTTTTAATCATTGCAAAAATATCGAAAAAGTTTTAAATCAAATAGGTGAAACTGGAATTTGTTTTCCTGTCATAATTGGAAGGAAACCAAATATCGAATTGAGATGTTTATCAGGAAATATCCAAGATAATTCCAATTATTATCAAACACCAAGATCGCATGGCGTAAGAAAATTTTTAAATTATGTTCTTATATAAAATAAAATACTTAAATTAATAATGTTAAATTTAGATTAACTCGATTGATTACTCAATGAGTACATCGTCATCGATTCGTTCAATCGCATCAAATCATATGATTCGGAAACCCTTTAATTCTAATGTGCCAACCAAAAAAGTTAATATTTCAGGTATAGGAACGGCAATACAGGTAGTTAAAATTTCTATTAATAGGAATCATATTTTTTTCAATATATTATGTTTTAAAATATTACAGTTGTCGCAAGGAGTTGTTGAAATACAATTCTATGATTCGACCAAAATGTCTGTTATTCCAAATGAACTAGGAGGAGGTATAACATACACAAATTCAAAAGGGTCTTCCACACACTTTACAAGTATTGAAAATTTACCTAATTGCGTTAAAGAAAAATATCAATATGTACCTACTGTTTTGAAAAACTTAAACAGTGATACTAAGACAATTGATTTTAAAACAAATATAAAGCACTTCAGATAGCTAAATCTTAAAATTAAAAAGGAATAATAATAAAGAAGACGTTTTACTTGATTTTCAAAAATTAAATTCTGAGATTCTTTTTTCATTTTAATATGAAATTCTGATATTCAAAATTTATAAATGTTTAAGCAAACGTAATCGCAGTGACCCACCAACCGTTAAAGCCTTTATTTTAATTCTCTTATAATGTCAGCAACAAGGAAATAGGCTTTCAAATAACACTTCGTCTACATATATATTTAATAAACTGTTTTTATTGTACATACTTGCCATAATATGCATTTATTTTTAATAATGAACAACAAATATACAAACTATTTTTAATTAAAGAATAAAAAGTTATTTTTGTTTTTATTTTTTTGTTATTTTTTTTTTTAATTTATAAATCTTTTTATATAATCAATGTATGTAATAATTTTAAAATATATTTTTTTACTTTGAATTCATTTTAACTCCCAAGTTATCAGCAATGTTAATTAATATTACAAAGATCAGTGTAAAAATAATAAATAAAGAGTTTTTTATACATAATATATTAAAATACAAACTGCATGCTTTATTGAAGAAATATAAAATAATGAAACATTAAAAATACATATATCAAACTCTTTGGTTTTGTTTTTTTTTAAATTTACAAAAAACATCTTCTATTTAGTATCTTCACTTAACAAAAATTGAATTAATATTACCAAATATGTAACAGTTGCAGCTGCCATCTAAAAAAATTGAATAATTTTATATAACTAAAAAATTTTTAAAATATTCTTACACTTCCTAGTAAATTGAAATTAATATTAAAAAATCCATTTGCTGTTAAAGATATTGGTTCATGAATTATTTGTAAAGAAAATTCACTTATAAGTGCGTTAAATTTTTCATTTTCATTCCTTTTCTCTAATTTGTTTACTAAATTTCCAGTTCTTTCACCCTGTTTAAAAAAATAACTAATTTTATTTTAAATTTGTTACTGTATGATTTAGCTAAATTTAATGTTTCGATTATATTTATTTAAGAGGTTTTAGAAATAGGTAGTAGTGAAAACTTAATTTTACAAATTTAAATATTACTCTGCTAATAAAAATAATGCAACCAAAAAGTTAATTACAATATTTTAACTGTTTAAACAATAAGATTAATGTTCTGCAATTAATCGATACAAAACATGTTAGAGAATAAAATAATAAATTATACTAATTTTTCATCTAAAAATAATTATAAGTTAATAGAGTAGTGAATAATTATTATATACTGTTGCTTAAGTAAATAATTTTTAATAATTATTATAATAAAATTACTAATTTTGAATAAAAAATATAAAATAACAATTATTTTTCAACTAAGTTTAGTTTTAAGCATGCTTTAAACCTTTAAACCATGTCGAAACTATTAAAATATGTGCGAAAACATTAAAAGATTTTAAATTAATTTATACCTTGTTTGAACATTCTTGACAACTCCACGATAAGTAACCAATAATCAAAACTAATGGAAACATTGTACCTAAACATTTCCATAATGTAACTTTTTGTACCATACCTTCAATTGCCATAAACAACCAATATGCATTACTAGTAAAATCTAAAAAATATGATGTTATTATTGCTAATAATGACCAACCAAAGCATTCATTTATTAAATTAACGGTGTCCCATAATTGATTATAAATATGTTTCAATGCTAATATTTTTTCGGTACTTTTTGATTTAATATTGCTACCATTAATATATAACTTTCTTGTTGGTGCACCAACACCAACACTATTACTGTCAATTATGTAAATATATTGATCAAGATTATTTTGTTCATTTATGAATTCTAATAAAATTTCATTTAATATATCAAATCTTTCGGTTACAAATATTATATAACAAAAACATTGTATAACACGTAAACGTAATGATTGTGTTGAAAAAAATGCATACCAATAAACCGTATTAAAATCTGTTTTCATTATAAATGTAATTAATATTGACATATTTAAAAAGAGTATTATTAATAATATTGAAATTTTTTTTAATACACGTTTTCTTATTAATTTTAAATTAACAATTCGTAATAATTTTTGTTTAAAATTAAAATCGATTTCATTATAATTTTCAAAAATTTTAAATTGTTTTTCTTTTGTTGCAAGAGCTTGTATAATAGTTGTTATATGTGCAATAGATTGTGATACAAAAACAAGACCGCTAACAAGACTTGACAATTTATTATCTTGAAATACATTTTTTATAAAAAATGCAATGATAAATGTTATTATTAATAAAATAAGTAGAAAAATTGAATGTAAATTTAAAAAAATTTGTACACGTCGGTGAATGGAAAAAGGAGAAAAACCAAATGTTTTAAAAATTATTAGTAGAATTGGAATATTTAAAATAACTGAATTTTTTTTAAGAGTATTTATCATAATTTTTTTCTTTTTTAAAAAAAATTTTAATTCAAACTTTTCAAAAGCTATAAGTAAAACTGAAAAAAAAATAAGAATTGAATAATTATTTTGTACTATTCTTGAATTTTTAAAATTAATTTTGTAATATCATTATTTAAATTGCTCAATTAATCAATCAAATTAAAACATTAATCAATTTGATTTTAATGAAGTTTTTAATGTGAGTGGTTAAGTTAATGAAGTGTATATGTATATATATTTATATACAAATATACATATGTATATGTATATGTATATGCAAAAATAATTTCTTTAAAATATAATAATTAAATATATCCAATAACATATTTTTTATTATATTAGGTTTATGTATAGGGTGGTGTTGCCTAATTTCGAACTTATCCTATAATCGAACGTTTTTTAAAAAAACTAGTATAATAAGAAAATTTGACTTATTTTAAAAACGGTTTTTTTTTAAATTTATTTGTTGAAGTTTCCCCTACCCTTAAAAAAAAACAGAACATAAAATAAGTTAATTATCCCTCAAATCGCTAAAACTTGAAACTGGTTTTTGAACAGTGCGTTTTTCATTGAAACTGCTAATAAAAAAAGAGTTTTTAAGGATGGCAGGAAATAGTGTTTTTTATGAAATCTGTAAGCAAATTGTTTAAAAATTTATATATTCATGCAAAGGAATATTTATTTATTAAATTTTCTTAAAAATTAAAGGAAAATATTAAAAATTTATTTATATACCAGTTCGAACAAAGGAAACTAAAATAGATTTTAAGTTGTTGCACAATAATTTTTTTTAGACAAAATGAAAATGTATCAACAATCTTTAATTTTAATTTTTGATTCTATTTTTGAATGCGAAATCTAGCAATAATTAAATTAGTGGGGTTTCGGGCTGACCGATTTTTCTAACCAATTTCTTTTTTAATTTTATATATAACTTTTAGAAATCTTGTTTTTTTATATGTAGGTATACCGAAAAATTTTAACACCTGGATTTTAAAATAAGTAAAAAGTTAAAAGAAGGAATAAAAAATCAAACATTTTGCTTTTTAAAATATTATTATTTATGAAATTTTTATTTGGTATGTTTTTTGGTAGATTTACTTTATTTTTTTGAGTTTCGTCTTCGTCCAAATCAATTTATTAAAACAAAAATTATTTGGTTGTAAAACTCGTGATTTTGATACGCGAATTTTTGAAAAGTAAGATTTCGTAGCCAAACCAACTTTTCACAAAAGCCAGAAGAGCTCCAATATGTGGTCCAAAAAAGTAAGAGATGAGACTAGAATAACCCCTTTTACCATCGGCAGGCCAGGCAAAAATGATATTATTAGGAAATATCATAAGGCATGAGGAAATATCTCATTGTAATCAATAAATTAATAATAATATTAATAATTCAGAAAACTATTAAATTAAATTAAGTTATTTAATCTTTGAATTTATAAAGTTTGAATTCATAAGAAATAATATTTAAAATGAAAACATAGCATTTTTAATAGTAATTCTTTAAAAAAATTTGTGTTCGAACAAAGGAATATCTGTTTTCGAAAATAGGTAACTGGTGTTCGATTATAGGCAAATTTGCGTTTTTTTAGTAATTTTTAAATAAAATTATTAATAATTCGTATAATTTAATTTAATTAGTTCAAGTCATTAAATTTAATTTCGATTAATATATAAAACTAGTTTTTCGGTCAAAATACACCTTATTTATGATTAAATAAAGTCGAAAGTATCGTTAAGTGTTCGATTATAGGGAACTTGACCTTATAACTAGTTTTATTTCTATACCACTATGAACGTAATGTAAGTCGAAGGATATACTAAATTTACCATACCGTTTGTGCCGCTGTAAATGATGCTTGGCCGTCTGTCCACACGAAATCTGAAAAACTAAGAGGGCTAGAATTCCGAATTTATCATATGTAAATTCGTTTTTCATATAAGAGACTCTGTGGTATTGAAATCCAGTCAATTTGCTCAACGAATTTAAGTAGTGGTGATACAACTTATTTTTTATAGGACCATATAGGTCTAAGATTAATCTTAATTACGATTATTTAAATCTTAGCTGAATATCTGAAATTTTGCCAAAAATAGTTAAATTTAATAGCATTTTATGTATGTATTTAAAAAACAGAATTATAAAGTACGATTTTAAGTACGAAAAATAAATCGATCCCGCAGAGTGTGTTCGTCCGTCAGCATATTAATTTAAATACTAATGTCAGTAAAGTGACTTATGATTTTATTTTATTTTTGTTTGTAAGTCAATCATTTCACCTAAATGTGGATATATCTGTATGCAATTTTACAATTTGACGATTTAACTTTACAACATATGCTGCTTTCCTGCATACTGCAAAAAATCTCGATATATTGAAACAATTATTAATAAAATATCATAGGGATCGTATAAATGAAATTTCAAGATCCCAACGACCCAACATCAAAATTTGTCTAAACAGCAAAGAATACAACATAAAGAATCAAACGCCACCTTTATTACCGTTAGATGTTATAACTGTAGTGAGTACGTCAATTTTGCAAATCAGCATCCAAAGTAAAAACGATATATTGGTGGCTGTTTCAATAATAAAAGGAACACGGTTTCAACATTTGAAGAAACTTATGATGATGATAGGAGAAATGACATTAATTGAGTCCAAAAAGTGGATATTGCTTTTAATAACTTATAATTAAAAAAAAATAACAGTAAATTTTTATTGCTATGATTCGCTTATTGATAGTGGTTGCTCAGTTTCATTTCAAGAGAGATACATACATGGGTTATACATATTGAATTGGAAAAAGATCATTTAATTTATTCAAATTATAATTCTTCATCAGGAACAGGATTGAATACGTATAGAGATACTAGAATGTGTATAGATTATAGAAAACTCCAAAGAAACTGAGTTACATTGTGATGCTAGCTCAGTTGAATTTAGAGCTGTCTTACTCCAAAAATAAGAAGACAATAAATTTCACTCAATATTTTATTTTTCAAAATGCTGTACAGATGTAGAATCAAGATACCATAGTTTTGATTAGAAACTTTGGCAATTATCTATGCTTTACGTAATTTTCTATGCAAGTTTCACGTATATTAAAAGGGTATCCTTTTAAAACTATTGACCCTAGCTGATAGACACTTGAACTGGAAAACTATAAGTATAGTATACAATATAGAGGAGGTACAAGCATGACCCATGTAGACGCGACAAACAGTAAATATTTAATTTTAATTAATTGCAACCCAAAATCGTAACCAGGCTATTTATAGAATAAAGCAGCAAATAAAGGTCAGATCTTCAAAATTGTACACCATTGAAGACGGGATTGTGTATAGAAAAGATATCCAAGGTAAAGGATATTTTTATATTCCTCAAGAAATGGAATGTAATGTTATCAGATTAACACATGAATAATTATATCTCATGGTTGTTAATAAATGCTGTAATGAAATAAAATTAAATTATTGGTTCCCAGATATGAAACTTAAGATTGAAAATTTAATGCGAAATTGTCTCAAATGTATATTATTTCTCGGGACATACTAATGTAAATGAAAGAAACATAACACATCTAAAAAACCAGTACCAGTATAATTCACATAAAAGTTGCCACAGCATCGACCAAGTCAAAAGACTTAATCTTACTATGGCCCAATGCTAGCCAAATTGTGTTAATCAGTGCAGTATTCTAATTGGAGTACAAAATTTGTCGAAGTCGAATTCGCACTTTTTAACCATATTCACGGTACTCCTGATAGCAGCCCCCTCTTTACTACTTTTTGGGGTGAATCAAAGAGGTAGTACAGTAGATTGGCTAACAGAATTTTCAAAAATATCTTCTGATCGAAATCTTGAAGAAAGCAAGTCTCTTGCTCTATGAAATATTCTAAATTCTCAGTTATAATACAAAACATACTTTGAACGTACTCATAAATCCGCAAAAACTTTTAAAGTGGACTACTATGTAGTCATAAAAAATTTCGATAATACGACAGGGACCAATAAGGAACTCATATCCAAATATAAGGGCCCTTATTACATATGTATTTCCAAACGATAGATATTTAATTAAAGCATAGATACTGTCAGGTTACTCAGATTCCGACTGTATCTCTCGCTCTAGCGAACCATTTACGCTTGGTGTTTGACTTCTGAAAGTTAAATTATCAATTAAAATATGCATACATCATACATGATACATACTAATATATTTAATCATAGCTTACAATATTTTTCATGGCGCTGTCACGGAAATCTTTAAATTTATTAGTGAATTAGGATTTATTTTTTTAAATCTGAGCAGAGCATGAACTGTCAAAAAAAAAATCGTTTATTTTTTCGCTCAGAGCTTGCTCTACGTGCTTACTGGAAATATATCGATCACGGCTGAGCAAAATAAAATAAAAAGACATTTTGACGTTTGTTTAAAATTTTACTTGTAAAATTAAAGTCAAAATGTTTTGTTTACTTTAAGTTATCTCTATTTAATTTAATTTGTTGACAATTGTAACTAAAGTAAAAATGAACAGTGCTCATGCATTGCGCAGATCTACGCTCTGATTTGAAAAAAAAAACGCATTGTGAGAGATTTAATACAATACAAAAATATTTGTTCACTTTTTTTTTTGATAGTATTAAGTTTAAAAGATAAAAAATAAAAAAATATGTGTAACAAAACATTTGGGAAACGAAATTAATAATTATTTTGAAAATTAGATTTTGTCAAAACTGTTTCAATTAAAATCCTTATTTATCTTTTCAGTTTTTCTAACTATTTATTATGTATAATTTATTTCTATATTATGAATTTAAATTTTATTTTCTTTTATAATAATTTTTTTCTTCATTCTTAATATTAAATACATACTTAGTTTGAAAGATACAATAACAAAGAGAAACTAGCATTTGGTCAATATTTTATTGAGAACGTGACGCTACACGCGAAGCAACTATTGCGTCATCATCTTAGCCTATGCAGAACGACGTCTAAATTAGAATGTAAATTGTAATCCAAAATTCCCGTAAAGGACGACAATTGGATTGAACATTTATTAAATTAACAAAATGGATTTGCAATTGCTTCCAACAAGAGAAATAAAGAGGGATGGAAATATTAGATCTGTTTATTAGTGAGTTCTAGAACAACCTAGAACAGAAAAGTACAGGTTTTTGCATGCATCAGTTTTAGAACAGATTTTTTTGTATCCGCAAATGTTCTACTTGTGTTCATTATTTTTTCAAAACAGTTCTAATTTTTTTTAGATCCGTTTTAAAAAACTATTTTTGTTGTTTTTTTATTTTGACAAAAATTTATTTGTTTTTTCCATAGAATTACTAGTACTAGAATGGCAAAAGAATGTTCCCGACTCTTTTCTTCTAATGTGATTTACTATCCTGAGGTATTCAGACAAAAAAATACATATGCAATTTCGTATGCGATACAAATGGTACGGCTACTTCATCTGTCATTGCTTAAATTTGAGTAAATGAGAATGTTTAACAGGCAGTTTCTCATTAGTTTTTTTGTTTACATTTTTACATAGAAATACATTTGGATTGGGCAGTTTATATTATTGTAAGTTATTTCAAATAATGATATTTACTATTTGATTTAATTTACTTTTATTTTAAATATTTACTTTTTAATATTGAATATATAATTGAACAAAACATCAAGAAAAAAATTTGAATAATATTAGAAGAAATTGCAGTAAATTATTTTTAAAAATAATGGAATCTCTATAAGTATATTTTTAGTTTAATTTTAATTAACTCACATATCTATTTTGATTTATGTTAAGGTATTTATTCATCGTGGAAATGAAAATAAGTAAATCAAAAACAAATCATAATTTTTTGAACAAAACAAAAAGTATTTATAGTCTTGTGAATATATAAACTTTTTAGCCATTTTAAAATATTAACGAACCTTTTGCAAATATGAAATCTACATTTATGTTAACCGTAAGGAGGGCTTTTATTTCTGTTTCAAATAACTTAACGTTTCCGAATAAAGAATTAAAAGGTTTTTTCTTTATCCTTTTTTTATTCAATCAAAATTTTACTTATTATTTAAAAATTTTAGCATTACAATATGATTTTCCAATTGATTCTATTGAAAAATAGACAATGTTTTGGTAAATTTACAGAACGGTCTTAATAATAATGAAAAATGGAAAGCAAAAACCAAAAGGAAAATACCTTTAAAATAATTTAAAAAAAATCGGATGAAATTTGTAAAACCTCAAGAAATAAAAAAAAATTCTTTAAGCAACACTTTCTTCTCATCTTAATAATTCTTTATTTAATTTAATGTTTTTTTAAAAAACTTCAAAAAGCACAACAACGCACAAATTTTTTGAATATAATATTTTCTAATATGTTTTCATTTACTTTTAACTTTGAAATCTTAATTAAATCGTACTTAAAAGTTTCTTTTATATTTCACTTTCAAAAGGAAATAAATCGCGGAGAAACTAGTAAATACATACAAACGGTACACGTACCAAATTTTGAAATTTGTCTGAAAATTTTTTCTCTATTGCCATTCTAGTACTAGTAATTCTATGGTTTTTTCAGATAAAAATTTTAAAACAATTATTTGTCAATTTTGAAAACTGAGAATGTAGAACAGATTTAGATTTTGTGTTCTAGGTTATTTTAGGTAGTCCTAAATTGTTTGACGTTTAATTGCTTTTCTATCCGGCTCTGTTCTATCCTGTCCTGAAAACTAATAAACAATTAAACAAACCTTATATGTTTTAAATAACACGGTTATCATATGGTTATCATTTATCATAAAAATATAAATATAAACAATTCAAAACACTATTTTCAATAAAATACAATTTATTATTTTAAAATATGGTATGCATTTTATGTTTAAATGATGCTGAAAATTCTTTTGGACTTTTTGATGAAAAAGGTATATCTTTAAATGCTGCAAAAATAATTAGTCAACATTTTTGGTTTGAGGTTTGTTATTTTTTTGTTTAATTATATCGTATTATTAATTTTAGTAAGTTTTGTAAAATTAATATTACAGCCGAAAGAAAATGATAATTTTCTAAAAGATGTATGTCAAAAATGTTGGGAATTTGTCCGCAATTTCCACGATTTTTATGTAATAATACAAAAAAGTCATAATATAATCACAGATATCGAGTCTAATCTTCTTGAAGAAAAGCCATATATCGAACAATGTATAAATGAGTTCCCTAAACAAAATGAATGTTCTGTAAAAGTTTGTCCGGAAGAACAACATCATATTAAGTCTGAATTGGAAAATCCTATTATATATGAAGAAAACTCGGATTTGAAGTTTTCTATTCCAGATGAAATATTCCCAATCAAACCTAAAAGCCTGAGAAGATCAAACAGAAATAAAACACCAAGTATTGAAACTGAAAGTGAGAATTTGGAAATCTCAAATTTAGAATCAGAATTTTCTAAAATAAAAAGAAAACTCAAAACTAATTGCAAACAAAAATTTATTCAAAATTGTAAAGAGGAAAAAGTCAGGGAAAAAAGGGTTTGCCTTACAGATGAACAAATAGCAAGGATAAAAACGTTAAATTGCAACAATTGTTCTGAAAAAATTGTAAGTTTTTCTGAATTAAAAAAACATATGGACGATGTTCATGGAGAAGATGGTTTTGTTATATGTTGTGACAAGAAATTTTACAAAAGATATAAATTTGTTAATCATTTACAAGTACATTTAAATCCAGAAGAATTTAGGTACCATAATTAATTAATTAAAAAAAAAATTATATAATTTTTTTTTTAATTTAGATGCCCTCACTGTGATAAGCGATTGAGCAGTAAAAAATACATAAAACTTCATATTAAAAATATGCACACTGAAACAGGAAAATTAAAAAAATATAAATGTAATCAATGTGAAAAGGCATTCGCTCAAAAAGCTTACTTAGAAAGACATAAACTTGGACATATTCCAGATAGTGAAAAACATTTTGCTTGCGAAATTTGCGGGAACAGGTATAATGAGTAACCGTAATAATTTTTAAAAAATTTTATGATTTCACATATAATATAGTTTTTTTAATAACATTAATTTTATGTACTCGATAATAATTAAAATAAAGCTAAATTATTTAGATTTTCAACACCAGCTTTATTACGTGTTCACACACTTAATGTTCACGAAGGCAGAAATAGTGGCATATGCGATTTATGTGGTAAAAAATACAAAAATCCAGCTGATTTAAAAAGGCATAGATTAGAACATATGGGAATTCATGAACCCAAAGTGCAATGTGAAATTTGTGGAGATTGGTACGCTAAGTGCTTGTGTTTTTAAATTTTAACAGAATATAATAAAAGTTGTGTTTCTTATAATTAGGTTATCAAATAAGTATAAATTAAAACGTCATATGTTAAAGCATACCACATCAGATGTTGAACATCGTTGCGATGTATGTAATAAGATTTCTGCCAATTTATTAGCCTTAAGATCTCATATGAGATTACATATTACAACCAGAAAATTTCAATGCAACGTGTGTGGAAAAGGTTTCCGGCGTAGCTTAAACTTGAAGGTAAGCTACTAAAATTGTAAAGAATTATCAAAAATATTATTTTAAAATATTAATAATTAAGGAACATATGACGACTCACACCGGAGAAGCTTTATATTCGTGTCCTTGCTGCTCTCGGACGTTTACGCATCACTCTAATTTACATCACCACAGGAAGAAAATGCATCCTAAGGAATTTGAAGAAGATAGAAAACTAAAGTATTTAAAAATCGAAAGTTTTAATAAACTTTGTTCTATTAAAAATATTGAAAAATATGATGAGAATCAATCACAAAATAGTTTAGTAAGAGCAGAGATTACTAATAACCCAATAATAATGTAGAAAATTTATAATAAATATTAATTTTGTAAAAAATATATTTGTTTCTTATAACTTTCAAAATGATTTACTTAAAAAATTTCAAAAATTGCAGGTATGTATACTGCAGTAATAAACAGTTAAGCGTTTAATAAGTTTATATGCACAATTAATATTTAAAAAGTTTTGAAATTGTTTGTCTACAGAAATTATGTGCATAAAATGATTATTTTAAATACATATACAAAAATTTGTAGCTGCTTAAATTATTTACCGTGAAGCAGAATAATTTTAGCTACATTGTAATAATTTGCAAGCATAAACTTGTTTTTTGTAAAAGGTCCGTCCCACTGATAAAGCTTACGGTTAAGTTTTTTCAGTGAGAAATTAATTATTTAGTGATGCTATTAAGTTGTTTGAGAAGGAACCGACATATATATATATTTTTCAATTAGTAAATAAATTTCATTTTAAAATTGTGATAAAAAATTATAAACAATTTTTTTAAATAATCTAGGGTTTTTATTTTAACTAAAACTAATGTTCAAATACTATACTTATTGAATATTTTCTTTATTATAATACTAATAATACATTGGAACTTAGAATCAATTGCCAAATGTGTTGAATAAAAATAATACATTCTAATTAAAACCTATTGTTTAGAACTTATTGAAATTTGAAATTAAAATTTTTTTATTTATGTCATTCTAAGTCCTTTATATATCCTATATAATCCTGACTTGAATAACTAATTTACCAGTGCAGTTTTCTTGCACCATGTTTCCTTTTTCAAATTCTGCAATTGACGAGCTTCCTCAAATTCTTTTGGATGAACACGTTTTCTATGATGGTGCATGTTAGAACTGTGAGTAAACGTTCTAGGACAATGCGGACAAGCATAAAGTGGTTGACCAGAATGAACAGCCATATGTTCCTTAATTAGTAATATATCAGAAAACATTCAAATTTAGGTTTTAAGAAAAAAATATTTTACCTTTAAAACTAATTCTCTTTTAAAATATTTTTCACATATATTGCATTGAAATTTAGCTTGAGCGTTGTGAGTGTAACGTATATGACTTTTAAGCGCATCACCGTTAGGGAAACTTTTTTCACATGTCGGACATTTTTGTTCCAGATTTCGGTTTTCATGATATTTACTATTGTGCCTTTTTAATTTGTATTTATTGGCTAACCTTGAATAATTTTATATGTATATAAAGTTAAACATAAAAAATTTTTTTTAAATATATACCAACTACCACAAACATTGCACTGTGCTTTTGGTTCTGTAATACCCTCATGCTCTAAACTATGTCTTTTAAGTTCTCGAAGATTTTGATATTTTTTTCCACAAAGAGCACATATGCCTCCGTAACGGCCCTCATGTACTCTCTTTATATGATTTTGAAGAAAATATTGTGTTAGAAAACTGAAAAATAAAATTTGATTATAAAACAGATATTTAAAATCTATATAAATAAACTAGTGCTTTACAAGTTTTACCTTTTCTCACATTGATCGCATTGAAATAACTTTTCACTTTCTGGAGCGTGAGTTAATAAATGCCGTGCCAAACTTTCTTTTTGAGCAAATGATTTGCTGCACGTTTCGCAAGTGAAATTTTTTTCTTTTTCGCAATTTGAGTGGGTATTTTCAATATGTCGTCTAATGTATCTTTTGTTGCTAAATTGTTTATCACATTGAGGACATCTGAAAAAAATTTAAGAAAAATTAATTATTTAGAACGTTTTTAAAGGAATTTTTTAAACTAACTTAAATTCATTTGGATTTACATGCAGTTTCAAATGATTAACAAACTTGAAGCGTTTATAGAATTTTTTATCGCAGCAAATTGCATAGCCTTCTTCATCATGAATTTTTACGAAATGCTTTTTTAATTTTAAAAATGTTGGAATTTCAATCATACAAATTTGACACATAATTTTTTTCATTTTGTTAATTTCTTCATCAGAAACTATTTCATTCGCCGGTCGTTTTTCTTTTTTGTTTTCACAATCAAGAGAGGTTAACTTTCTCTCTTTAAGTTCAGCCGCAGAAGGCCTTCCACGCTTTTTCTTTTTTTTACTTCCATTATCTGCAGACTCTTCCTGACTAGTTAAAGCTAAATCTTTTTTATCTTTTGATAAATTAATTTGTGATCTGGTTTTCCTATTTTGTCCAAAATTTTTTTCGCCTGAATCCTTTAAATCATCACCATCAAAAATCTCGCATTTTATAGAATTTTGACATACATCCTTCAATGTATCCTGGAGAAACTCTGAATTTGTTAAAAATTCATTATTTATATCGCTTTCACTATCAATTGATTCTGTCTCAGATTTTAAACGAACTGTAGAAAGGAACTCAGTTTCTTTCACATTATATTTGGTATCATAGTTCCATTTGGAGCTTCCTAATTCTTTTTGCGTTTTTACCACTAAGATATATAAATTATGAAAATTGTCTATAATGGTCCAACATGATCTACAAATATGTAAAGTTTCTTCATCTTTCTCTTTAGGCTAGAAACGATAAAACAAATTAAAACTATGTTTATAGTAACTAACAAAATATATGTATATATGTACTATACAATTTTAATTAATCCAAAATTTTTTACTAACTTACTTCAAACTCAAAATGTTTTTTAATTATTACAGCAGCTTTTAAATTCAAGCCTTCTGATTCAAACAAATGAAAACAGTTGTTCGATTTTTGTAAGCATAATCTACAAAACATTTTTTAATTTGTTTTTATTCATATAAATGTATAATATGTATATTAAAATTCAAAATCCAATAAACAAAAAGTGACAGATGAAAATATTACAAAATACAAATCTGTCAAACAAAATTTACAACAAAAAAAATTACAAAAACAAAACACTCAAACAAGGCGTTCTGTTTTTTAATCAGACACAGATCTGAGCACTCCCTGAACAGTGCATAAACAGAGTAAGCTCGAAGCGCTCAGATTTAATAAAAAAACTGTCATTTTAGTTGCGTTTAAATTGTCAAAACAAAATTTGGAAAAATTGCAAAAACAAAACCTATTTAGTTGAAAAAATAAAAAATAAATGTTTAAATTTTTGATTATTCGAGAAGCATTTAACTTTTTTTTGATGATGATGATTTAGAAGATTATACTTTTGAAAGTAATGATAGTGTTAAAATAGTAAAAACCAGAATTATGCCAAAATTTTCAGATAAAACTTATAAAAAAAATTTACGACTAAATTCTGACGTTTTTGAAATTTTATGTAATATGGTACCGGACGAAATTCTGTTAAAATTTGTATATATATATAATTTGTATATTAATATGAATTGAATTTTAAGTTTTTTAAAAATGGCTAATTAAATAAATAAAACATTTTTTTAAATATTTTACAAGATAGTCTCACGTCAAAATATTTTTATATTTTATTTTGCTCAGCCGTACTCGAAATATTTGAACTGAGCAGTAGAATTATATCGAGCAAGGCTAAGCAAAATAAAATACAAAAACATTTGTTTAAGATTTTACTTGTAAAATAAAAGTCAAAATGTTTTATTTATTTTAAGTTATCCATTTTTAATTTAATTTAATTTTTTGACAAAATGTAACTAAAATAAAAATGATAGTTTTTTCAAATCGTGTTTTTTTATTAAATCTGAACGCTCTGAGCGTACTCTTTTCAGCCTTAAATAAAGTTATGCAATTTTTTTTTTAAAATGCAATTATTTTGTTCTTTTTTTCCTATTGACATTATACTATTGGCCTTTTTTTTTTTTAAAGATCTGAGAATGCTTTGAATTAAATGAGCGCGCTTTGAGTGCTCAGATTTAAAACGTGGCTCAAATATTTTGTGATTATCATCCCTATTCTAAATTCCCTCGTACAGCTACTCCGATTTCCGATAATCTACGAAAAAGCTATTTTTAATTCCCACTTAACGTTACGAAAAAATTCATAATTCGAAAGAAATATTCATTCGTAGTATATTTGCACTTCATATTATTTCGTGATCAGCTAAGTTCTATACATATAAATAAAAAGTTTTAAATGAATTTACATTTTTATTTAATTGTTTAGTTAACTTTGTTTTATAAAAATATTAAATCTCTTTTCAAAATATTTTTCAAAAATTATTACTACAAAATTGAAAACAATAATCATAATTTTTACTTAAAAAAATGAATTCAAACGACAAAGTTGCCATTGAAAATTTAATTTCTACGAGAGAATTTAGAAGCACAAAACTTTTTGTTCGAAGCGTAGCTAATTTTTCGTAGAAAGTCTACGAGGGAATTTAGAATAGGGGTGATTGCCTATAGTAGTTACATGGACTGTCAATATTTTTTTTTATGTAAAATTAAAGTACAATTTTATTTAATTCATATTTGATACGATTTTAGTCTTACACAATAAAAAAATATATTATAATTGTTTCTCATTTTATAAAACGTTAAAATTTAGAACTGATCGAATAATTACATTGAAAAACGTTGACTACCCAACACAATTTTCTAATGGACATTTTTACACTGTATTATTTACAACCGTATTCATTATTATTCACACCTTCCCAGGAACTCTCTCTTCTATAAGCTAGGTAGATATTTTTAACAAAAAGGAATTTTATATCTTTTTACTAACAATCTTAGTTGTTTTGGTTAACAAATACATATTAAGTAGGTATGTAAACGGGGCTGCTGCGAGCGTACTTAGAGTATTTTAGACCCATTGTGATACCCATGGATCTCATTTTCCTGAATTAAACCAGTTGGAGCTTTTAAAAAAGTAGTATTAGATTAATATTTATGCTTATTTAGATCGTACTGGTTATTTGGAATTCCTTTTCTGAGGGGACTCTATTGATCATTGCCTCTTTATTGTCTGTGGGCTGACCTTTTGAGCCTGTACACTTGGATAGAGAGCGAATTTAGCTCCATTGTTTTTTAATGGCTTGGCGTGGGTTTGTGGTGCCAGATTTTAATTCCGGTTTCTTATGAGTAGAAGTCACATTTTTGTTTTTGTTACCTGAATGCTTTGAAGTGGACACCTATAATTTTGCGAAAGCATTGCATTTTAAAATACTTAAAATCATCAAAATGACAGGTCTCGTTGCTCGAGATACACCACTTATAGGTGATTAACAGTACTCCTTTTTATACATATTATAGAAATCAATATATTTATGTAGAAATACATACTTACATAAAATTATAATTAATTGACATTTTAAAATTTATTTTTAAATTTTCAATAGAAATTTTTAATCGAAAAAACTCAAAATATATATAAAATTTGACCTCAACTGACATAGTATTCTCTCTAGCTGAGTCTTTTTGTTAGTCATGCCTTATAGCTTCACATTTTTCGTGAATATTCTTATAAACGTCTTACAATTTTTTAACTTATAAATCTTTTTAGGTGTCGAACGGAAAATATATTGATAAAGTACTTTATGAATCTTAAAAGAGAAAATGTTTTAACTATCATGCTGGAAAAAACCTTTGGTTTTGGTCTTTTCTAAGTTTTTCTTGAAATTAATTAACTTATTTTATGTTTCATATATATATTTTATTTTTTTGTATTTTTAAATAAACTTACATTATTTAATATATAAATGAAGTCTGTCGATTTTTTTCTTCTTTTAATATTAAAAATTTGTTTTTAATTCGTTTTTTTTTATTTACTTATAATTAAATTTATTTAATACAAATTAAAAATAAAGTTTTCGAAAAAAATCAATATTATTTTTGTTTACAGTTACTATAAGTAATAACAAATGTTATCGTAAACTCGCTTATTGTGACTAAAATTTGACCTCAACTGACATAGTATTCTCTCTAGCTGAGTCTTTTTGTTAGTCATGCCTTATAGCTTCACCTTTTTCGTGAACATTCTTATAAACGTCTTACAATTTTTCAATAACTTTTTCTATAGAATATTGTAAGATAATTCATAGTCCAAATGCTGTAAACGACCCCAAAAAATTTTAGTCCTTTTTTAAAATGTAAAGTTGTTCTTAGTTGAAAAAATTTCATAAGATAATATTAAAAAACCATTCCTCATTTATATTCACTGTTCAGAGAAAATATAAAAGAGGACCAGACTTGTTTTATTTAATCTAATAACGGATTTTTTTTTTGAGAATGTCCATTTTTTTGACATGGTTCACACAGTCTTAAATATGTCATAACAACTTCTGCAGTTATGTTTTTATATATCGCTTTTAACTCTTTCATCATTCGATTTCGTCCTCCATGACCGATTGCGATATGGGTATCATGAATTATTTGAAAGTAATCCTCCAAAAAAGTGTAGTATATAATCGGACTTTTTTCATTTCTAATTGGTACAATAAGTTTTTCAAAACTTTCAATTTTTATGACATCGTATCTGGTTAGCTTAAGATATTCTTCCGGTGTTTTGCCCGAAACCTTATTTTTTATTTCTTTAACTTTTGCTAATAATGAATTATATTCTTCCCTAGTAAACAACTGATGATTTTTTCCTTTCCTTGTTTTCAATAAGTGAACATGGTTATTAAATCTTGTCTTCATTGCTTCTAAATCACTCTTAAAGCTATAAATATGTAAAATTAAAGTAAAAAAATTAAATCATTTATTAAAAAATTGTTATGTTGAATTTATGTTAATTTAAAAATTACTTCCGTATTTCGGTTATATTTTATTTTAGTCTATTTTTAAAATTTTCTTTTAAGAGTGCGGTATCCCTAAACGAAATCTCAGGATTCGCTGAAGTCACATCCAAATTAATTAGCTAAGACATTTATTAAATAGCCTTTGCTTTAAAAAAAAGTGTTCAATATTTAAATTTTCGATATAAAATTTTAAATTAATTTTTAAATTTTCTATTTTTAAAAAAAAATTTTCTTTTGTTATTCTAAAATTTTCAAATCATTGAAATCAGTGCTGTCACTTCGTAGTTGAGAGAGAACAGTAAAACTTAAGAAAAAATGTAGTATATTAGACGCAAATGTAGTAGATTTTTTTTTATTAATTAGTAAACAAATTTTAGGGATTAAAAAGAAACAATTTGACAAAATTACCAATTTATGAACTTCTATATTATTTTTGTCTTCTTACAAACATTAAAATTTTAAAACAACCATAAATAACATAAATAACAAATTTGACCTCACAAAAACATAAATTAATAAAAACTTTAACAAAAATTATTATTAAACATAATACAAAAGTAATTAAATCAAAAGTAAAACTGTATAATTTTCACTTTGATTATTATAACATCAAATAAAGAAGTAAATAAATTACAATACAAAACAATTAATTTAAATTTTTGTGCAAATTTTGATTTTTAAACTTTTTAACGTTTGTAATTAGTAGTAGATGTTTGTTACATAAAATTAGTTTTATTAAATATTATTCTCTGTTTTCAATACTATAAAATATTATGTGTACCTTCCAATTTTCACTCTTTTACTTAGTTATCTTTTACTTTTACTTTAGGTATTTTATTAAAATAATATTTTAAATTAAATTAAAATTATTTAAAATTAATAAGTGTTCATGAAGAGTCGTTATTTGAATTATTTTATTTTTTTGTTTTTGAAGTAAACAGGTGAAAATTGGAAGGAACATATAATATTTTATAGTATTGAAAACAGGAGTTTAGGTCAGTTTACAAAAAAAAAATTCACCGAAAAACAATTCAGAGAAAAACAATTCACAGAAAAACAATTCACAGAAACTCAATTCACAGAAACGGATTTTACGGAAAAAATAATTACTTTTCAGTTTATTGTGATAGCTCACTATTGTGAGCAACATTTTGTGATGCCTGATTTAAGCAATTACCTGATACAAAAAGAAACTTAGTTGAAAAACTAAACTCGCACTGATAAAGTCCGCTGTTACAAATAAAAGACAAATTTACACAGAACAAATATTTCGATTTTTAAAAATAAAAACCCTGAATAGAACCTTTCCTCTTTCCCGTTGGAAAATTTTAGCGATTTACAATATTTATATTGAGCTGCCAATTGAGCTTTTTATGTTCTTTGTTATTAAAAATTATCAAATCTCAATTGTTAAATCTAACTTACTTGTAGTTCTTTGAGTCAATCAGCTCTTCAACTGCAATATTATCTTTATCGGCTAATTTTTTATTTACAATGGTAATGTCCTCCGTAAATTTCCTCTTTTGAATTCTTTTTTCAATTTCTTCAGATTTATTCTGAATTTTACTTTGATCTTTTTTAAGTGGTATCTCATTTAACTTTAGTTTTTCATCTTCGACACAATCATTAAAACATGAAATTTCACAAGGATTTAAATCAGCAATGCTACTTGTTTCACTTATTCCATCAAAAGCATCTAAAAATACAGTAAACTGCGGTTTAAATTAAATTTTTAAATATATGCATATGTATTATTCATTATTATTTTAGTTACAAATGTAATATTATTTTATTATGTATTATTATTTTAGTTACAAATGGTTTCAATGCTTCATACAGAAAAGGAACAGCATGTAATTTCTTTCAATAAATTGACCTTATTTTAAATTTTAATTCAGTTATATTATATTCGTTATTTGTTTCGATTAAATGTAACAACCTATTCACAACATTAATAATATTGTACATATTTACATATTGTCATAAAGTTAGTATGTGTATACAAAGAGTATTCAATCAAAACAAAAAATATTAGTCAATTTTCGTTGATCTGGAATCTCCTAAATCGTAAAATGAGATTTTTAGTTGATCTAATTCTCGGATTTTTAATTTTTTAATAGTAAAATTCTGAATGCGATCTTTGTTATACGCAATATGCATTATATATGCATTCTCATACATCTATTATTGGTAAAAGAATGTTCCCGCCCGACTCTTTTCTTCTCATGTGATTTCCTATCCTGCGGTATTTAGAGAAAAAAATACATATGCAGCATGTAATTTCTTTCAATAAATTTACCTTATTTTTATATTAAAAATGTATAAAATGTATAAAAATGGTACGGCTACTTCTTCTGTCATTATTTACAACAAGTAGTTTCTCATTATTTTTTTTGTTTTCATTTTTACATTGAAATACATTTGTATTGGAATGTTTGTATATTGTAAGTTATTTCGTATAAAGATATTTACTATTTGATTTAATTTACTTTTAATTTTAAACATTTAATTTTTAATATTTTTATATAATTGAACAAAACATCAAAAAACATATTTGAATAATATTAGAAGAAGAAATTGAATTAAATCATTTAAAAAAAAAAATGGAGTTCAATTTTAATGAATTTATATACAGGCAACATCGGTTATAACGACTTTGAGCGGACCAGCAAATTTGATCGTTATAAGCAATACCAAATTATTTTAATTATAAATTTATTTATTTATTAAGTCTTTATTTCACAGTTTTTAAAATAAAAAAATAATATTAAGTATGTACTTCGCATTCAACAAAATTGTTGTATGCGAAGCTCCTAATTCTTTAGCTATTTCTTTATTTGATTCTTCTAAAATTATTAAATTCGCATTAAAAAAAAAATATTTCAGACACTAACATATGTGTTTATTGTTTTATTTAACACACTCCAGTCGCCAAACATGAACCTCTATACACACTTGACTTTTTAAATGTAACTATTCTAAAGTAACGTGCACATCTTTTTATTTAGATTATTTATAGAATATTTATAGATTCGTTTATTTATAGAAATAGTCGCCAAACATGAACCTCTATACACACTTGACTTTTTAAATGTAACTATTCTAAAGTAACGTGCACATCTTTTTATTTAGATTATTTATAGAATATTTATAGATTATATTAGGTTAGAAATATTAAATTAGCACCACAGCCAGGCGACGAACAGGCGGCAAAAAGTAACGGTTCAATCGTTTGATGCTTTTTTTCGTAATTAATAATAATGTATGTGTCTTTCTTTAATTTGTGTTTATATTTTCGTCATTATAACCGATAATTTTTTCGTTTTTTAAGTAAAAATAGGTCGTTATAAGCGATGTCGTTATTTCCGATATCAATTTGTTTGAAAGTATATGAACTTAAAATCCGGTCTTTTAAAAATGGTCGTAATAAATGAAATGTCGTTATAACCGATATTGATTTATCTTCAGGTGTTTATTCATCGTGGAAATGAAAATAAGTAAATCAAAAACAAATCATAATTTTTTACAAAAAGTATTTATAGTCTTTCGTGATATATAAACATTTTTAGCCATTTCTAGATATGAACGAACCTTTTGCTGATATGAAATCTACGTTTATGTTATCCGTAAGGAGGTTTTTGATTTCAGTTTCAGATAACTTAACGTTTCCAAATAAAGAATTAAAATGTTTTTACTTTACCCTTTTTTTATTCAATTAAAATTTTATTTATAATTTAAAAATTTTAGCATTATAATATGATTTTCAAGTTGGTTCTATTTAAATAAAAACATTTTTTTGGTAAATTTACGGAACGGCCACTTAATAATAATGAAAAATAGAAATCAGAACCAAAAAAAAAATACCTTTAAAATAATTTTTAAAAAATCAGTTTCTTTTAAGGTAAAAACTCAATTCCAACCACCGACTACCGACCTCAACCGCGCTCAACTCAACTATTTTTTGTCAAAAGAAACATAATTGTAGCGAACCCAAAAATAAAAAATATAAACCAAAAATATCAAATATGTAAAAATGAATTTTTTAAAAATTGTACGAACTGTACAAATTGTTCATAAGGTATTTACGGCATAAAGATTGTCTAAAAGAATTCGAAATCGTAGAAGAACAAGATGTTGGGCATGTGAAGGAAATTTAATCCGAGATTAATTCTGTTTTTTTTGAAATATTCTTCAAAGTTTAAAATTTAACTAATTATTAAATGTTTAAAATAAAAAAACTCGTTCTTTGTTTACAAAAACTTATAAATAAAAACGTTTAAAAATTCTGTCAAATTCAAAATTTAGTTTTTAATGTTTGAAAATTTTGTCAAACTCGACTACTGTGAAAAAAATAGAAGATAAACCTATTTCGACGACGACGAAAATTTCGAATAGAAAGAAAACTTTACAAGGGAAAAAGCCACATGGAAATTTCTAAAATAAAGTCTACTATTAATTTTCCAAATGGCATAAAAAACCCTATTTATTATTTATTTGTTATGATTTTTTCATTTACAAAAAAAAAAAAAAATTTTTTGTAAATATTATACAGGAAAATATAAAAAATTAAAAAAAATTAGAAATGGAAAAAAAAATGGTGTAGAGCAGTCCGGTGCAAACTTTTTTGACATTCGGGCCATTCTTACAACTTGGGTATAGCAATGGGCCGCATGAAATGCTATGATTAATAACATGAATTTAGAAAAATATATATAATATGTATATTTAAATTTAAATACAAAATAATTTTATTTTATTCATTAGCATGAATTTCCACAAGAAAATAATATCCAAAAATCTTAATTGTGTATATGGTTGGTATGGTTACAAATATTTTTTGTGGTTACTATTGCTAAGTTGTAAATTTTTTGTCTGTTTTAAATATTTTTTCCTAATGATAAAAAAATATATATAAATGTACCAAAAGTTAATGTTGATCTTGTGTTTTTTGTGAATAATGAATTGCAGTTTAATTAAAAAAATTGTAATTTTTAAGTTTCACATTTATATTTTTTAACAAGTACAAAATATCTGAGACGCAAAGAGATTTTGAAGTTGATCTGAGATTTTATACTTACACCTAAGGTTATACAATTTATGTTATATGTTAGAAATAGAAAACTTTACTCCACGAAACGCACATAATTGTGGTTTTATGTTTAAAAAAAAATTATATTTTGAAAAAAATTAAAAAAAAATATTATGAAATAGTATGAAAAAATATATTATTAAATGGGCCGCACAATACCTTTTTTGGGCCGTATGCGGCCCATGGGCCGCAGTTTGCACGGGTCTGGTGTAGAGGTTGAAAATTCATAAATGAAGCAAAACTCAACTCAAAAATCAACTTTATTACAATTTTACGCACATAGGTAAATTATTTAGTATGTTGAGTAGGTACATTATGAAATGTTAGCAACAAACAAGTATTTCGCTTTGAATCTAAACAAAGATTGTGAAATTTTTTAAAAATATGTATACAAAACATTAAAAGATGGAGAAATAGCTCAATATTGAAACAAAATAAACTTATAAAAATATTTAAAATCTTTTATTAATTTATTTAATTTAAGCAAGTAGGCATTTAAATAAAAAAGAAATATTAATTGAAATTAAAAAAATCTTACCAAAAAGAGATTTGAACTAACAACCCCAACATTTTATCAAATTCAAACATGTAAGTAGACTACATACCTTATTCATTTTAAAGTTTTTAAGATACAACAAGAAATTATGTGAGTCATTTGTTTTTTTTTTTGTGTATCTATTACTAGAATCGAAGCATAATCAAAAAGTAACGGTGGTGATTTTATTTAAGAATATGGAATTGATATACGATATTATGTATATGTTAAAAATGAAATTAGAAATAGTTCTTAATTAGAAAAAGTTTTTTCAATTGTCCATCCATCATTCTGTGACGAGCAAACGGCTAGTTTAACATTAAAACATTTATTAAGTATAATATATAGGTATTAAAGTTAAATTAATAATCTCATTTGATTACTTAAATAAAAATAAAAATTAAAGTTCTAGTATCCATTGCATACAAAAAGTTTTCTTACTTTTTCTGACGTGTAAATAAAAAATCATTTTTTTAAATATTGCAGACCATGTAAGACAAAATTTCTATACTTTAGTAAATTATTTTTGACTTTTTTGTTGTCTTTCCTTCTTGGATTCTTTAGCTTTTTGTTATTCATCAATTATTAATTTTTTCTTTAATCGTTTGGTTTCTTGTTTTAATAACAAATCGATTAGTAATTCTCAAAACTTATTAGAATATTTATCCGATTTATTAAAGCTTCCAAACAACAATATAGAATGTTTTTTTTAAAGTTCTTTCGATGAAGTTTTGAGAAAAAAAGTGATCAAGGATAAACGATCTACTTAAAACAGTTCAAAAAATCGTACCATTTTATTTGTGAAATTAAAGTCAAAATGTTTAGTTTATTTTAAATTATCCATTTTTAATTTAATTTAATTTTTTGATTTTTAACTAAAATAAAAATGACAGTTTTTTCAAATCGTGTTTTTTTATTAAATCTGAACGCTCTGAGCGTACTCTGTTCATGCTCTGTTCAGAGCGTGCTCAGATCTATGCCCTGATTTAAAAAAAAAACGCTTTTAGCAACAAAACAGATTTCGTGGTACTATAATTATGCAGAAATGGTTTTAAAACTTTGTTCGGGTTAAATACGGTCCGCGTAATAGTGTTAAAATTAATAAAACTTCTTTTAAATTGAGTGAAACTATTTCGATAATATCAAATTGAATGAAACAAATAACTTTTAAAAATTTAGCTTTAATTTAAATTAATTAAATTACAAATTTATATATTTATTTACGTACATATATTTACAAAAATTTAATACATTTTTACAAAATGTTAATACTAATGAAATTGAATACTTTAGTGCAGAGATAAATCTTACAAAGTTTGTGAAATTGAAAACATCATGTTTTACATAATTTGAGTAGCTGCTTGATGCAAGTTAATTGACAATTTGGTTAATTAAATGTGAAACACTGTACTCGTTTTCAGTATCGCTTAATGGTGAACGGGCAAACGCTTTAATTTACGAGAAGTAATTTTTAATGTTATTTTCATTTCTCTTAAACAATTAAAAACCGTTGACGTAGAAACTACTACATTTTTCTCTTCAAACAGTTTTTTTTTAATGTTTTGAAGAGTAATACTGGGATTTCTTTCTACAATTGTTTCAATAAATTCGAGCATATCGGGCGTAACTTTTTTCATACGATTTCCTCCACATTTTTTTTCCACTAAAACTTCGTTATTTTTTTTAAAGCGTGACAATATAGTTTTAGCTGTGTTCAGATTAATTGATGTGAGTTTAGCAGCTTCAGAAATAGTTTTTCCTTCTTCATATAGTTTTATAAAACGGAATTTCATATCCTTCGTTACTTTTGCGTACTTTCCTATTTTGTTGCGTTCTTGTCGAAAAATAGGTCTTCCCTTAATAGATTGTCCAACATTTACTTTTCTCTCATCTAAATATTCTTGGCTTGGTATATAATCTGAGCTTTCAGAACTAAAATCTTCACTCATATTATGAAAAAAAAAGTTATTTTGAAATTTAATGTATTAAAAAAATAAGGCCGGACTAGCCGCACTTATTGAAATTAAATACTTTTTTTTTTATTCTTTCAATTTATGTTAAAACTTAATGCAACTTAATGTAAACTAGCCGGCTTAAGTTATTAAAGGTAAAAAATTAATGTTATTTTTTTTAATTTGAAAAATGAACAAAAGTAAAACAAAACGTTTAAATGATTTTTCTTGCAACAAAAAGATAATAGTATAACATTTAGTAAAAATACTTGAATAATATTAATACTAATAAAAATAGAAGAAGAAAAGTATTTGAAGAACGTTTGTTAATTTTATAACACGAAAATATAGCATTTTTTATGGTAAAAAAAATTATTATACACATTATTATTTCAAATTTTTCTTCTATTTGTATTCAAATACTTACATGTCTTTTATATTAATGAGATTAATATTTTATTTTTATATTCTTTATATTAAAATTTGAAATCAAACAAAAACTGAAAAAGCTTAAATGTAATTTTACTTAATTACTTTTAGTTTTTGTACAACCCAAGTCGTACTCGTATGTTCTTAAGTTGAATGAAAAGTAAAATTTTTAACAAAAACTCAAATTAAGCTGATTTAAGTATGCTTGATAGATATATGCAATTCAAACGTACAAAGTTTTTGTATTTACTTAAGGTACTATAATTCGGCTGGTCAGGTGAAATTTTAGGTAGAGTTGCATCACTTTTCAGAGTTACGAAAGACCAAATTAAATATTTCCTATAGGTTAGCAAGTCTAGACTGAAATTAGCAGGAAACATCTTTTGTTAAAAGGCTTATGCAGCAAGAATAGGTAGTACAACTCCATGTGAATGCAAAGGGTGTGATACGAAGACGAAGAAAGTACTCTGCATATTCCATGTCAGGGCGGAACACAAGAACACTTAAGGATGACAGCTTTAGAAGATAGATGATTGAAAAGCTTAGTGTTGTTAAATAATTAGACCGAAAAGGCGTAAAGCATTTCCTTAGTGGTGTTAACTGGTTCGACCAGTCACTGTCCGAAAGTATACTATAATTGCATAATCCATATGCAAAAAAAATTTTTTTTGTTTTAATCGATCAAGTATGTCTCCTAGAATCAGTGTTACTAATTTCCAGTTTCGGAATAGCTTTTTCCCTATTTAGCACAAAAATACTTTTGATTTTCTAATTGTCTACCCACATTGCGTAGCTTATATTTTGGCTTTTACAACTACACGCTTTTACAACTACAACTACTACAAGACTTTTTACAACTACAGGACGACCAGCATCAAGATTTAAACAAAACTATAATTAAAATAAAATTGACCTATTCTAAATTTTAATTCACTAGCACAAATTGCTGTCGGGATTTCTTACTACAATTTAACACACAATAGGGCTCATAAACATCTATATATATGTGCCATAAACACCTATATATATGTGCAAGAATTAGTAATTAATTACGTATATATGTTAAAATTCCTTCTCTAATTGGATTGTAATTTTATTTTTAGATCTGCATATTTCAAATTGTTTGAATGAACAGGAACCTAAATATAAGAACGAACTAAAAATTGATTGGCTTAGCCCTCTTTTTTTTAATTTTGCCGATTTTAAAAAATCGAACAGACAACCAACATTTTTTTGACGATATTGCCAAAATAATACCGCTATGGTTAAGAGCTTAAAAACTAAGGATAAATGTTTATTTTCGTACTACAAAATGTTCCGTATTTATAATGAAAATATGAAAAATTTTTAAAATGCATTTTTCTTGTTAAAAATTTTTATTGGCTAGGCCTCTTTGCTTCTGAGTCGCTCAATTTAATATTGTATTGTAAAAAATATACAATTAAATTACGCCAGAAGTGTTTTTAATGGCGCTATTGTGATTTACAACACAACCTAAAAAATAGGCTGTCATTAACAACTTTGTTGTGATTCTCTATAATGATTGACAACACAATCTAGTAATCTGTCAAAATTACACAACCTATTTTTTAAGTTGAATTGTGTTAAAATATAGTTACTGTCAATGACAACACTTTACAATTATGTTACCTTACAATAGGTACCTAATTTTAGAATTGTGCTAATAAACATTTTTTTGTCCTTGTCTAGTAAATGTGACTCAAAAAAGGATTTTCCCTTTTAAAAAAAATCTTTGTTATGTTATATTTACTCCGTTAGTCAGTACGGTTTTTTTTTAAAGTGAGTAAAATAATATTTTCAATAAAAAAAAAAAAAAGGAGAGGTATATACCTATGAAATCTGACCAATGGCGTAGTGGTAAAGACGCCGCCTTTCATGTGGAAGGTCTCGGGTTCAAACCCCGGTCAGATCATATCTAATAAAAAAAATATCGTAAGATTGTTTAATTATATCGTAATAGTTTATATCGTAATATAAAAATAAGATTTAATAAAAATATATAAATAATTCTTGTGTAAGATTATAGATGGCGCATAGAGTTGACATTTGCGCATTCATATGTCATAACCTTACACAATAGCTACAGCCGAGTAATCAACGGCTTAGTGAATATTATGATTAAAGAAACTGAAGCCTAGTTTAAATAAACTTGGTGAATGCCCTATACTCCTTAAAGGAGTGGAAAAGGAATAAAAAAAAAAAAAAATATACCTATGAATATATTTTAAATAAAGTTAGAAATTGTTGTTAAAAATATTTTTATTTTATTTTTATATTTTTAGTTATGCCGATGGCAGTACTTTTATGACATGCTACCTCTATACAACATTTAAAGTTGTTATTCACAATAAAAACATTTGGTTGTATTGTTCTATAAACAACTCAACTAAAAAGTGCTGTTAATCACAATAGCACCATTATATTTTCATTTATATGTAAACCAAAGTTGTTTAAATCACAAAAAAACGTCTTTTGGTAAAGTTAGAATGAAATTGCAATGCGTAAGATGAAGTATTAAAAACATTAGGAATAATAAGTTTATATTTTAATCCACTATAGCTTTAATAAAGCTTCTACTGGCTTTTTAAATTTTGGTTTTTTTCAATTGCATTTTAATCAAAATAATTTGAAACCTATCGAATCAACGATTTTGGACTCTTTTTCATTTTATAATTTTAAATTTTGGAACGGTTAGATTTAAAATTTTAAACCAAATACAATTTTTTAGTTTCTACCGTGTACATTGTAAATAAAATTAATTATTATTATTATTGCAGAAACATACCTAAATATTAATAAATAATTTTGCATGCATGCGGTATGTATACTCGCATTCAAAAGTAAATTATGTATGTAATATGTGGATAATGGAATATTAAAGAAAGCGTAATAAAAGAGAAATAAAATGCGTACAAACTATTTACCTAAAACATCTACTCATATGAATTAAAAAAATTAAACTGTTAAACTAAACCGTAATAAATTTAAAATTTAATACCTTCATCTATAAGTATCGTTTCAACAAATTGTGTAATATCAAGTTGTTTATTGTAGACTTTTTCAATGACTTCCTTTTCAGATTTGTATAACATGTTTTTTTTAGACACTTCAGTTTCTGTTTTTACTTCGGGAATATGTTCTAAAAATGTTTTATGTGCTTTCTGAATTTTAATATAAAAGGAATTAAAACGAATTACGTTATTCCAACACTTCCAACAGGTGAAACAAGATAAGCCATCACCAGGCTTTGGCTAAAAAAAATTATGTAAAAATATGTGCACTGCATATTATAAAGGTTAACAGTTATGATATACATACCTCAAACCAAAAATGTTTTGCAATAATGAAAGCTGCATTCTTTTTTTTACCTTCATTTTCAAATAAATCAAATCCTTCGTTAACATTATTCAAACATAATCGACAAATCATATTTTTAAATAAAAGTTTTCTAAATTCTAGTTATTATTCTCTTAATGACAAATGACTTTGTTTTGTTGTTAATTTGATAACGTTATCACCTGTCTACACTCTACATACTGTCTAAACTTAAATTTCCCAGTAAACAGTTTTTGCAAAACCAACAGACGTGTCATTTCAAATTTTTTTACCTTCATCCATGACAAGCTACCATTTACCAAATTATTCTTATATTACTGACATACAAACTTATTTTTAATATATATAGCTTGTTTCTCATATACCGTAGTAGTCCGTAAACTCGTAAAATTTTACAGGACATCGGGAAATATAGTGAGAAGAGACATCAACTTAATTGATGCCTAACGATGTCTATCTAATTCGAACATCATTTCGACCCCAAAGCAAAGATTTAAATTACAAAATTTCGAATCGCCGAATTTATATTATAATTTTTTATCAAATTTAAAATACTTACGATTATTATATAGTATCGTTTTTCAAAATCTAATGCACTATTTATTCGCCAATATGTACAAGCACTTAAATATGTGGATATCTATATATAAAATAAAAATATTTTAAATAATGCTTCTTTTTATTCTGTTTTAAATAATGAAAACGCACCAAAGTCTACGAATTGTATATTGAATATGTATTTTTGTAAGAATTAAAGTATCTGACAATTTTGAATTTTGATTTTTTACAGTTTTTATTTAAATGTAAAGTTCTGCCTATTTAACTTTTTTCTTCAAAAATTATGATGTTTATTTTTAAACTTAATTTTAAAATTATTTCAAATATTTTACTTAATTCTTTGTTATCTTATACAATATTATTTTTTCAAATCGGAATATTTCAAAGTTTTTTCGTGTCAAAAAATAAAAAATTAAAATTACATTTAATTGATCAACTTGCCCATACACGATACCACTTAAATGCAAAGCAAAGACTCGGCCCACAAAACTCAAAATTTTGATTTTTTTCCAACCAACTTTTTAACCTTCAGTCTTTCAACTTGCCCATACACGATTCAGCTTCGTAAGTACGTACACTTGCAAAGTTGAAAACCTGGTGCATCGTGTATGGAAAGCATATAGAATAATGCATTTAAAAATTATCGGGAACACTGAAAAAAGCTTAGAAAGATTTCAATTAAAAAATATAAAAACTAATTAGTTTCACTACTTTTTTTTGAAAATTTTTAATTATCTAGATAATTTACAATATAAAAACTACTTTCCTTAAAATTCTAATTTAATTTCGAGTATTATTAATTTAATTTGTAAAATAGATTGAAACTATTATGTATACATACATATTTTTTATTTTATATAATAAATACTTTAAGTTTTTAAGGCTGTTTTTTTGCACCATGACTCTCTTTTAACATTTTGTAATTGACGGGCTTCTTCAAATTCTTTTGGATGAACACGCTTTCTATGATGATGCATATTAGAACTATGCGTAAAGGTTTTAGGACAATGTGGGCATACGTATAGTTGTTGTCCTGTATGAACAGCCATATGCTCCTTTAAATATTAGTTTAGAAAACTTATAAATAAAAAAAAAAGATTTTTACCTTTAAAACTAATTGCCGTTTAAAATTTTTTTCGCATATATGACACTGAAATTTGGCTTTTGCATTGTGTGTATAACGTATATGACTTTTAAGAGCTTCATTACTTGGAAATGTTTTTTCACACGTAGAACATTTCTGTTCAACGTTTTGATTTTTATGATCATTGTTTTTATGCAATTGATAAGTATATCTGGATATAAATTGTAAGTTACAAAATTTACATTGTATTTTCGGTTTGTCTTCTCCTTCGTGTTGTTCCCATCGATGTCTTTTAAGATCTGCTTTATTTTTGTATGATTTTCCACATATATCACAAATTCCAGCATACCGTTTTTCATGTTCTTTTCTGATATGACAGTCTAAAGTGGCTTTTGAAGGAAAAGCTTTCCCACAGGAATCACATTTAAACTGTCTTTCTTCTTCAGGAATATGAAACAACTCATGTCGAATCATTAAATTTTTATTAGTAAAACTCTTTTCACATAGTGAACATTTATAAAAAATATTATTTTCAACGTTTTTGTGTATAAATTGAATATGATCTCTTAGAGTAAATCTCGAAGTAAAGTTTTTTTCACAAAAACTACATCTAAAATAATTTATTCATATATAATTAAATACTTATAAATATTTATTTTCTAAGAACTAAAACTTAATGATAAAATAAACATTTATGATGTATAGCTAAAAAAAAGAATTCTAATCATTTAAAAAACCCAACACCTTACATAGAACTAAATAAAACAAGAAAACTACAACATGTACTGTGTAATCTTTAAATACAAAATTCAAATAAATTTATATTTGGCAGAGTTATAATTTAATATTATTAAGGTAAATTAAATTATTCGAGACATGAAAAATAGTAGAACTATAAAAGTTGAAATATTTAAAATAAATTATATAATAATAGGTTTTATATATCTTTTATGATTGGCAACTTTCAATAGTATACTACAATCAGAAAAATTGAGATCAAAGATTTCTTAAGACCTAGCTGTTTTACAATTTTAATAACGAGTTTATATACATAATTTAATAACTAAAAATTGTTTTACTGAAAAAAAATAAACCCTTATATAAATAACCCTTTAATATAAAAATAGATACTTATCAAGTAAGTGTGCATGTGGCAAATATGCTTTCAAAAACCTTAAAAATCCTTTTTTATGGAATTTTTTTTTTTAATGATCAACAATTTAATTTAACTTACTTATAGCTCTCTGGATTAAGGTGCTTTTCAATATGATCTACAAGCAAAAATCTTTTAAAATATTTTTTTTCACAACATATTACAAATCCTTTTTGTTTATGTTCTAAAGTACAATGCTTCTTTAAACTGGAAAAAGTTTTTTGTTCTATCATACACACATTGCAAAAAACTTTCATAAAAGTCGCAATAATTTTATCTTCATCGGCAAGTTTTTTGTTCAAAGCAGTAATTTCTTCAGGAGATTTTCTTTTTCTTGTCTGCTTGTCATTTTCTTGAGATTTAGATTGTAATCTACATTTGGGGTTTCTTCTTTTTATTGCAATTAATTTAGATTGTGCATCAATATTTGACTTTAACTCATCTTCCTCAATCCAATCATTTGAAGAAAAAATTTCATTTGTGTGATTTAATTCAGTAATATTACTAGCTGTGCTAATTCCATCAAGATCAGCTACAAAAACCACTAATTAACTACTTTAAATTTTATAAAGTTAATAATTAATGAGCATACCTTCTTCTTTAACTATTGTTTCAATATTTTCTGAAATGTTAAAATGCCCACTGGAGTATATTTTGCCAATAACTCTTTTTTCAACATTTTTAAACCGATTTCTAGGAACTTCTGCCGTTTCAGTTTTAACTTCAGTAATATTTTCAAAAAATATTTGATGCGCCTTTTCAATCTGAATATAAAAGGAATTAAAACTAAATATGTTATTCCAACACTTCCAACATATAGAATGGGATAAGTCATCGTCTGGTTTTGGCTAAAAATAATTTATAAAAGAATATACTATACATTAAAAATTATATTTTAAACTTATTACTTCAAACCAAAAGTGTTTTCCAATTAGGAAAGCTGCGGCTTTTTTTTTACCTTCATCTTCAAATATATTAAGAAATTGTTCCACATTGTTTAAACATAATCGACAAATCATATTAAAAAATGAAGTAAGTTACAATTAAGCTAAAGTATACTTTTAAATTATGTTGAAATAAAAATATTATATATGTATATATATTAAATAATTATGTAGAAGTGCTACTAATGTATAATAAGATAAACATTACTTTATTTACAATATAATAGTTTTTAAGGTTTAATAGTGGTTTAATATTAGGTTTGTTTATTTGAGGACAAGACAGCACAGCACACAATTAAATGTCAAACATTTAGGACTACCTTGAACAACCTAGAACATAAAAATTAATTAAGTTATTATCCTTTTCTTTTCTACATTTTCAGTTTTTAAATTGACTAATAATTCTTTATCCTATTCATTAAATTTTCAGATTTTTATTTGTTTTTTTTTTAATTTTTGTAAAAATGTTTAATGCTTTTAAAATTTTTACCTGAAAAACAAGTAAAAATTTATAACCAGTTGTCAAAATACCAGAAAACAAAATTGTCCGAAATGGATTTGAAAAAAATTAGAATATAAATTTGAAAAGTACAACTTGAAAAAGTTTTAAAAAATTAATGACACAAAAATAGAACACTTTTGAACAGAAAAATACGTTTTGAAAAACTTGTAGTTTCTGTTCTAGGTAGACCTAGATCATAATTTTTTATATGACAGCTTAAATGGATTAAGTCGGTTGGTTGCTCCGCTACTATTATTTTTATAATACACTTAACCATGAAATCTATTTTTATTTTAAATGTATAAATTTGATAAAAAAAAAACAGGGTACAAATTAAATTATTACAAAAATACATTTGCTTTGTGCAATAAAAAACCATTTTAAATTTAAAATAAACTTTATATAGAAACTTGATATGAACCTATACTTACATTGTATTTATTACAAAAAAATCGATTTTTTTGTATAAACGATTTCTAATTACATGTCTTTAGTTTCTTTTTTACATTGGCTAGTGAACAAATGCAATGACTGCCTTGGGTGATAAATATTCGATATTCGAATTAGTTGCTTCATATCATAGAATTACTAGTACTAGAATGGCAATAGAGAAAAAATTTTCAGACAAATTTCAAAATTTGGTACGTGTACCGTTTGTATGTATTTACTAGTTTCTCCGCGATTCATTTAATTTTGAAAGTGAAATATAAAAGAAACTTTTAAGTACGATTCAAGTAAGATTTCAAAGTTAAAAGTAAATGATAACAAATTAGAAAATATTATATTCAAAAAATTTGTGTGTTTTTTAAAAAAACATTAAATTAAATAAAGGATTATTAAGATGGGAAAAAAGTGTTGCTTAAAGAATTTTTGTTATTTCTTGAGGTTTTACAAATTTCAGCCAATTTTTTTTAAATTATTTTAAAGGTATTTTCCTTTTGGTTTTTGCTCTCCATTTTTATTATTATAAAGTGACCGTTCTGTAAATTTACCAAAACATTGTCTATTTTTGAATAGAATCAATTTGAAAATCATATTGTAATGCTAAAATTTTTAAATAATAAGTAAAATTTTTATTGAATAAAAAAAGGGTAAAGAAAAAACCTTTTAATTCTTTATTCGGAAACGTTAAGTTATTTGAAACAGAAACCAAAACCCTCCTTACGGTTAACATAAATGTAGATTTCATATTTGCAAAAGGTTCGTTCATATTTAAAAATGGCTAAAAATGTTTATATATTCCCAAGACTATAAATACTTTTTGTTTTGTTCAAAAAATTATGATTTGTTTTTGATTTACTTATTTTCATTTCCACGATGAATAAATAAACCTACGATAAACCTTAAGATAAATCAAAATAGATATGTAAGTTAACTAAAATTAAACTAAAAATATACTTGTTGGAGATTCCATTATTTTAAAAATAATTGACTGCAATTTGTTCAAATATTATTCAAATATTTTTCTTAATGTTTTGTTCAATTATGTATTTAATATTAAAAAGTAAATATTTAAAATAAAAGTAAATTAAATAAAATAGTAAATATCTTTATTCGAAATAACTTACAATATACAAACTGCCCAATCCAAATGTATTTCTATGTAAAATATAAACAAAAAAACTAATAAGAAACTGCCTAATAAACATTCTCATTTACTTAAATATAAGCAATGACAGATGAAGTAGCCGTACCATTTGTATACGCATACGAAATTGCATATGTATTTTTTTGTCTGAATACCTCAGGATAGGAAATCACATTAGAAGAAAAGAGTCGGGAACATCCTTTTGCCATTCTAGAACTAGTAATTCTATGCTTCATATATATAAATTTATAAAGCTGTCACTTTGATTTTGGTTTGTTTGGTTTTTTGAATTATTTTAAGGAAATAAATTAAAAAAAGGAAAAAAAATATGATATGTAGATTGTGCTTATTAAATTCAAATAATTGCTTTCATTTGTTTGAAGCAGAAGGAGTAAGATTAAAGGCTGTACCTGTTATTATAAAGCATTTTGGGTTTGAGGTAAAAAATGGATTCGATCTGCATCAATTTTTTTAAACAAATTTTGCAGTAGTGTTTTTAAAATAAAAGTTTCACAAAATACTTATTTTGTTGTAGCCAAAAGAAAAAGATGTCGAACCTCTACAAATATGTCGATCATGTTGGTCTATTACAGATAATTTTCACAATTTGTATAATTTAGTAGCCAAAACACAGAAAGAATTAAAAACTTTTGATTTAGAATTCAGTGACAAAACAGTAAATGAATTTGTAAATACAGTTGGGTTAAAGTCAGAAACCGAGTCTATCAATAGTGATAATGAAGGTGATAATGATTTCTTATCAACTTCTGAATTTCTGCAGGAATCTTTAGGTGACAGTTATCAAAATCCGGTCAAATGTGAAATTTTAGAAGAGAGTGAATTGAGGCAAAGTGATTTAAAAATTGAAACCAAAACCGAAAACAATACAGAAGAAATTAAAAAGTGTTCAGCTAATCGATTAAAAAACAATTTTGAACGGTCGAAAAATGATTTAACAAAATTAAATAAAGAAAAAATTATTAGAAATGCTGAAAGTATAAAACAAAAAAAACGTGGCAGACCATCTGCTGCTGAATTAAAAGAAAAAAAATTAAGATTTGTGCATTCAGAATCTAAGAAGGAAAGAAGACCTGCAAATGAAGTAGTTTCTGATGAAGAAATAAACAAAATGAAGAAAATAATGTGTCAAATTTGTATGATAGAAATACCTACGTTTTTAAAATTAAAAAAACATTTTATTAAAATTCATGATGAAGAAGGGTATGCAATTTGCTGCGATAAAAAATTCTATAAACGTTTCAAGTTTGTAAATCATTTGAAGATGCACGTTAATCCAAATGAATTTAAGTAAGTTAAAAACAATAAAAAACAAAACTAAAAATATTGTGTCTATTTAGATGCCCTCATTGCGATAGACAATTTAGTAATAAAAGGTACATTACACAACACATTGAAAATATGCACACGAAAATAGAAAAGGTTCGAAACTTCAGTTGCGAAACTTGTAACAAATCATTTGTTCAAAAAGAAGCTTTAGCACGGCATAAGTTAACACACATCCCAGAAAGTGAAAGAATATATCATTGCGATCAGTGTCCGAAAAGGTATAATTTAAAAATAAATAATAAGCACAATATATAAATGTTTTTTAAGTTTTCCTACACAAGGTCTTTTGGGTACTCATAAGAAAACTGTTCATGAAGGACGTTATCGTGGTATTTGTGCTCTTTGTGGGAAAACCTACCAAAATCCTCAAGATTTGAAGCGACATAGTTTAGAACATGAAGGTATAAGAGAACCTAAAGCCCAATGTAACGTTTGCGGTAACTGGTAAGATTTACTATTTTATTATAATAAATTACATAAATATTCAATTTTATTAAATAAAAGGTTGGCTAATAAATACAAATTAAAAAGGCATAAAAAAACGTATCATGAAAATCAAAATACTGCCCAAAAATGCCCTACATGCGAAAAAACATTTCCAAATCCTGATGCACTTAAAAGTCATATACGTTACACTCACAATGCTCAACCAAAATTCCAGTGCAATATATGTGAAAAATATTTTAAAAGACAATTAGTTTTGAAAGTAAGTAAGTTTATATAAATTAAAATGTACGATGTATAACAAAAACTTTTCAAGGAACATATGGCAGTTCATTCCGGCCAACCATTGTATGCTTGCCCTCATTGTCCGAAAACTTTTACTCACAGTTCTAATATGCACCATCACAGAAAACGTGTTCATCCAAAAGAGTTTGAAGAGACACGTCAGTTACAAAAAATTAAAAAAATTCCTGTAAATAGTTAAAACTCTAATTATTAAAATAGATAAAATAATTCTTTTATATTTTATTATATTTATTCAAGTAAATTAATTTTTATTTAGTTCAAACAAATTAATAGTCTACAATAGAAAATTTGCATAAAAGTTAAAAAATAAAAATAATTTTTAATGCGTTTCGACTATTCCAATTTTTCTAATTTCCTTAAGCTTGGAAAAAGCCACACAATATTATTGCTCAATTTTTGATATTGTGCAATTAATATTGATCTTATCATAAAGAAATCATACATAAGAGTATTCATCTAGAACAAAAAATGTTAGTCAATTTTGTTGATTTGAAATCACCCCAATACGGTATTTGAAATCACACCAATACGATATTTGAAATCACCGCATTATCGTAAAAAGATGACTGTATTTTTGGTATACACAGTAAAATCAAATTGAGATTATTAAAAAAGAGAACAAATATATACAAATGTAAACACATTGATTGACATACAATACAAACAAAAAAATAAAAAAAAACTTGTCTAACTTTTTTGTTCTACGTGAATACTCTATGTACATAGTTACTTTATGATCTTATGTAATACTGAAACATGTCCAATATATTGAGCAAAATTAAAAAATTTATATTTTACTAAATATATTGTGTGATTTTTAATAGCACAATATAAAATATTGTAATTTGTGTTTGTGTGCAATATTGCGCAATATTCTTTCCGTTAAATTTTAAACGCAGTAAACAGTAAAGACATGTTCGCTTTTATTCATGTAATCATGTCTATTATCAAATGTATTTATCGTACGATAGGCGATGGTTTATCGTAAAAATAATGTGTTGGTTTGGTATTAAAATTGTGTATCGGCTTTAATCTTTTATTATTATCGTACATCGTAAGCTTTTTTTTTAGTACTGTTTCTAATAACGATAAAATTTCCTATTATTTATCGTAATTACCAACTACTCTTGTCATTCAAAATATTTTTTATGATAAGAGAAGATTTTTTTTAAATTTCGAAAGGGAGCAGCTGTTTTTATTCAAAAAGTAAAATTAATAAATTTTGTAAAATAATTGTGCACTAAACTGCTAATTAATTAATTTGGAATAGCTCGTTCTATTATTTGCTTCCAATTTCATCGAATAAATGTTGAAATACATTTTAAGATACTCTAAAATTTTTAACGAAACTAGAAAAATGACAATTTAAAAATAATTTCAGTAAAATAAATTATGCATACCTACATTTGATTGTCCAATTGCAGAAGATCCGAAAAATCTCTAATTATTTTTCTTCGAAAACTTATTTGCTCACTCTTCTGCGTTGTTTCTGCTTCTTCATCACCGAAAATAATAGGCATGATCTACAAACCTAGTTAGTATTGTATTTTAAACACATCAAATTTTAAAAGCTACATTTGTAATGGTTATGGAAATTATTAGATGTTTGTTTATATAAAGTTTAACAAAACGTTAAAAGTTTTAAAAGTACACATTTTTATTTTATTTATAAACAAACACCTTTATTGACTTTATTTTGATTTAAAAAAATTTTAAAAAAAATTGACTTGATTCAATAATTTTGAGCTGTCGACTTTAGTGCTAAGTACGATCATTTAGTGTGATTAGCATAGCTCTAAATATTTGAAAAATTTAGAGTTATTACGATTAATTTCGGCCAACACTTGATGCTATTCGGAATTTTTCGGAATAAATATAGTCTAACAACAAGCAGGTTTTTAGTGCTAAGTGCGATCGTTTCGGATACGACCTTACAAACAGATAAATGTCATGTAACGCCTGAAAAGTTAAACAAGAATGGACTTTTTTTCGCCGAACGACTTTTTTACAACGGCGCCGAGTTTGCTTACTTTACTTTAATTTTTTTTTTGGCAATTCATAAAACAAACGCCATACCATACGACACATCCCGTCAAGCTGAAGCATACAAAAAGCCAATTGTGTCATTCGATAAAAAAAATTTGATGTATTGTACTATAATCGATTATTAAAAATCTGTGTCGAAATCGACAATTAGGAAATCTTAATTTTCCCTTTGCCGTATTTCAATAGAGCAAAAATAAAAATCATGATATGCCGACTGTGTTTACAAAATTCAAATAATTGTTTTCATTTATTTGAACCGGAAGGATTAAGTTTAAAAGCTGCAATAGTTATATCAAAATATTTCAATTTCCAGGCAAGTTTTTGTTTTCGAATCTTAATAAATTGATGAATTTTTATTTATTTTGTACAAGTTGTACGTATATTTACATTTATCAAGTTAACTAGTTTAGGTCGATGAAAATGATGCCGATTCCTTATATGTATGTAGATCATGTTGGGCTATCACAGATAATTTCCATAATTTATATGTTTTTGTTGAAAATTCTCAAAGCGAGTTTGTTATTATATTGGAGAATGATACAAAAAATAAAGAAAATAACTTTTTAAATGAAGAATGTTTTAAATATGAAATAGATTCTCTTGATGATGAAAATTGTATGGACAATGATTGTTTATTAACTCCTAAAGCTTTGCAAGACAACCATTCCTCTGTATCAATTGATATTTTAGATCAAAATATTACAGATACACGAAAGATTAATGAAAACAAGCTTGGTCCTAAAAATAATTTTAATTTAGAAAATTCCGAAATCCTCAAAAAAACTAGATCAAAAACAAATCTTGATAAAATTCAAAGCAAAGGAAATAGAAACAAACAAGAAAACTTTGAAGAAAAAAAAAAATTAAGACGTGGGAGACCTATAAAAAAAAAAAAAGGAAAAGCCATTGAATTAAAATGTAAAAACGAGAAAATTCCAAATGAAATAATTTCTGATGAAGAAATTTCTAAAATGAAAAGAATAACATGTCAAATTTGTATGATTGAAATTCCAACATTTTTAGACTTGAAAAAACATTTCATTGAAATTCATGACGAAGACGGGTATGCAATTTGTTGTGATAAAAAGTTTTATAAACGTTATAAATTTGTTCACCATTTAAAAATGCATGTAAATCCAAATGAATATAAGTAAGCTAGAATTAAAGAAAAATATAAATTATCTTTATTCATTGACTATTTCTGCCAGGTGTCCTCATTGTGAAAAACAATTTAGTAGTAAAAAATACATTACACATCACATAAAAAACGTCCATACAAAAACAGAAAAAATACGAAATTTTACTTGTGAAACTTGTAGCAAATCATTTGTTCAAAAAGGAGCTCTAGTTCGGCATGTGTTAACGCATGTTCCAGAGAACGAGAAATTATTTCACTGTGAAAATTGTGAAAAAAGGTATGAATTGTACACAACTGATAAAAATTACAATTAAAAAACTTATAAAAAATTTATTAAGTTTTCCCACAGAAGGTGTTCTTCGTACTCACAAAAAAACAGTACACGAAGGACGTTATGGAGGTATTTGTGCTCTGTGTGGGAAAAAATATCAAAATCCCCAAGATTTGAAAAGACATTGTTTAGAACATGAAGGTATTACAGAACCCAAAGCCCAATGCGATATATGTGGTGATTGGTTAGTTAAATTTTGTAATATATTTTCATAGAAAAAATTTCATATATAACTATATTTAAAAAGGTTAGCAAATAAATATAAACTAAAAAGACACATGATTAAACATAATACTGCCCATTTAGAGCATAAATGTCCACATTGTGACAAATTGTCGCCAAATGAAATAGCATTAAAAAGTCACATCAAATTTACACATGACGACAGCAATAAAATTCATCAATGCAGTATTTGTGACAAAGCCTTCAGAAGACGAATTGATTTAAAAGTATTTGAAAATGTACAAAATATACATTATTATATTTATTATATTTTAGGAACATATGACGGTACACACTGGAGAACATTTATATACTTGTCCACATTGTCCAAGAACATTTACACATCATTCTAACTTACATCATCATAGAAAAAAAATGCATCGTAAAGAATTTGATGAAGAACGGCTTAAGCGTGGTATGAAAAAGATTCCATGGATTAGAACTGTTGAACTAAAGAAAACTGAATAAGTGACCATTTTAGACGATTTACAAATTAATAGAAAATTAAAGCGCAACCAATATTTAAATAAATAATTAACTAATTTCATTTCCAATTTTTCTTTGTAAAGCATACTGTTCACTGTTCACGAAAATTTCAGATTCCCATATAAAATCAATATAAAATTTTCATTGTCCTCATTGTCCGAAAACTTTTACTCACAGTTCTAATATGCACCATCACAGAAAACGTGTTCATCCAAAAGAGTTTGAAGAGACACGTCAGTTACAAAAAATTAAAAAAATTCCTGTAAATAGTTAAAACTCTAATTATTAAAATAGATAAAATAATTCTTTTATATTTTATTATATTTATTCAAGTAAATTAATTTTTATTTAGTTCAAACAAATTAATAGCCTACAATAGAAAATTTGCATAAAAGTTAAAAAATAAAAATAATTTTTAATGCGTTTCGACTATTCCAATTTTTCTAATTTCCTTAAGCTTGGAAAAAGCCACACAATATTATTGCTCAATTTTTGATATTGTGCAATTAATATTGATCTTATCATAAAGAAATCATATACATAAGAGTATTCATCTAGAACAAAAAATGTTAGTCAATTTTGTTGATTTGAAATCACCCCAATACGGTATTTGAAATCACACCAATACGATATTTGAAATCACCGCATTATCGTAAAAAGATGACTGTATTTTTGGTATACACAGTAAAATCAAATTGAGATTATTAAAAAAGAGAACAAATATATACAAATGTAAACACATTGATTGACATACAATACAAACAAAAAAATAAAAAAAAACTTGTCTAACTTTTTTGTTCTACGTGAATACTCTATGTACATAGTTACTTTATGATCTTATGTAATACTGAAACATGTCCAATATATTGAGCAAAATTAAAAAATTTATATTTTACTAAATATATTGTGTGATTTTTAATAGCACAATATAAAATATTGTAATTTGTGTTTGTGTGCAATATTGCGCAATATTCTTTCCGTTAAATTTTAAACGCAGTAAACAGTAAAGACATGTTCGCTTTTATTCATGTAATCATGTCTATTATCAAATGTATTTATCGTACGATAGGCGATGGTTTATCGTAAAAATAATGTGTTGGTTTGGTATTAAAATTGTGTATCGGCTTTAATCTTTTATTATTATCGTACATCGTAAGCTTTTTTTTTAGTACTGTTTCTAATAACGATAAAATTTCCTATTATTTATCGTAATTACCAACTACTCTTGTCATTCAAAATATTTTTTATGATAAGAGAAGATTTTTTTTAAATTTCGAAAGGGAGCAGCTGTTTTTATTCAAAAAGTAAAATTAATAAATTTTGTAAAATAATTGTGCACTAAACTGCTAATTAATTAATTTGGAATAGCTCGTTCTATTATTTGCTTCCAATTTCATCGAATAAATGTTGAAATACATTTTAAGATACTCTAAAATTTTTAACGAAACTAGAAAAATGACAATTTAAAAATAATTTCAGTAAAATAAATTATGCATACCTACATTTGATTGTCCAATTGCAGAAGATCCGAAAAATCTCTAATTATTTTTCTTCGAAAACTTATTTGCTCACTCTTCTGCGTTGTTTCTGCTTCTTCATCACCGAAAATAATAGGCATGATCTACAAACCTAGTTAGTATTGTATTTTAAACACATCAAATTTTAAAAGCTACATTTGTAATGGTTATGGAAATTATTAGATGTTTGTTTATATAAAGTTTAACAAAACGTTAAAAGTTTTAAAAGTACACATTTTTATTTTATTTATAAACAAACACCTTTATTGACTTTATTTTGATTTAAAAAAATTTTAAAAAAAATTGACTTGATTCAATAATTTTGAGCTGTCGACTTTAGTGCTAAGTACGATCATTTAGTGTGATTAGCATAGCTCTAAATATTTGAAAAATTTAGAGTTATTACGATTAATTTCGGCCAACACTTGATGCTATTCGGAATTTTTCGGAATAAATATTGTCTAACAACAAGCAGGTTTTTAGTGCTAAGTGCGATCGTTTCGGATACGACCTTACAAACAGATAAATGTCATGTAACGCCTGAAAAGTTAAACAAGAATGGACTTTTTTTCGCCGAACGACTTTTTTACAACGGCGCCGAGTTTGCTTACTTTACTTTAATTTTTTTTTTTGGCAATTCATAAAACAAACGCCATACCATACGACACATCCCGTCAAGCTGAAGATACAAAAAGCCAATTGTGTCATTCGATAAAAAAAATTTGATGTATTGTACTATAATCGATTATTAAAAATCTGTGTCGAAATCGACAATTAGGAAATCTTAATTTTCCCTTTGCCGTATTTCAATAGAGCAAAAATAAAAATCATGATATGCCGACTGTGTTTACAAAATTCAAATAATTGTTTTCATTTATTTGAACCGGAAGGATTAAGTTTAAAAGCTGCAATAGTTATATCAAAATATTTCAATTTCCAGGCAAGTTTTTGTTTTCGAATCTTAATAAATTGATGAATTTTTATTTATTTTGTACAAGTTGTACGTATATTTACATTTATCAAGTTAACTAGTTTAGGTCGATGAAAATGATGCCGATTCCTTATATGTATGTAGATCATGTTGGGCTATCACAGATAATTTCCATAATTTATATGTTTTTGTTGAAAATTCTCAAAGCGAGTTTGTTATTATATTGGAGAATGATACAAAAAATAAAGAAAATAACTTTTTAAATGAAGAATGTTTTAAATATGAAATAGATTCTCTTGATGATGAAAATTGTATGGACAATGATTGTTTATTAACTCCTAAAGCTTTGCAAGACAACCATTCCTCTGTATCAATTGATATTTTAGATCAAAATATTACAGATACACGAAAGATTAATGAAAACAAGCTTGGTCCTAAAAATAATTTTAATTTAGAAAATTCCGAAATCCTCAAAAAAACTAGATCAAAAACAAATCTTGATAAAATTCAAAGCAAAGGAAATAGAAACAAACAAGAAAACTTTGAAGAAAAAAAAAAATTAAGACGTGGGAGACCTATAAAAAAAAAAAAAGGAAAAGCCATTGAATTAAAATGTAAAAACGAGAAAATTCCAAATGAAATAATTTCTGATGAAGAAATTTCTAAAATGAAAAGAATAACATGTCAAATTTGTATGATTGAAATTCCAACATTTTTAGACTTGAAAAAACATTTCATTGAAATTCATGACGAAGACGGGTATGCAATTTGTTGTGATAAAAAGTTTTATAAACGTTATAAATTTGTTCACCATTTAAAAATGCATGTAAATCCAAATGAATATAAGTAAGCTAGAATTAAAGAAAAATATAAATTATCTTTATTCATTTACTATTTCTGCCAGGTGTCCTCATTGTGAAAAACAATTTAGTAGTAAAAAATACATTACACATCACATAAAAAACGTCCATACAAAAACAGAAAAAATACGAAATTTTACTTGTGAAACTTGTAGCAAATCATTTGTTCAAAAAGGAACTCTAGTTCGGCATGTGTTAACGCATGTTCCAGAGAACGAGAAATTATTTCACTGTGAAAATTGTGAAAAAAGGTATGAATTGTACACAACTGATAAAAATTACAATTAAAAAGCTTATAAAAAATTTATTAAGTTTTCCCACAGAAGGTGTTCTTCGTAATCACAAAAAAACAGTACACGAAGGACGTTATGGAGGTATTTGTGCTCTGTGTGGGAAAAAATATCAAAATCCCCAAGAGTTGAAAAGACATTGTTTAGAACATGAAGGTATTACAGAACCCAAAGCCCAATGCGATATATGTGGTGATTGGTTAGTTAAATTTTGTAATATTTTTTCATAGAAAAAATTTCATATATAATTATATTTAAAAAGGTTAGCTAATAAATATAAACTAAAAAGACACATGATTAAACATAATACTGCCCATTTAGAGCATAAATGTCCACATTGTGACAAATTGTCGCCAAATGAAATAGCATTAAAAAGTCACATCAAATTTACACATGACGACAGCAATAAAATTCATCAATGCAGTATTTGTGACAAGGCCTTCAGAAGACGAATTGTTTTAAAAGTATTTGAAAATGTACAAAATATACATTATTATATTTATTATATTTTAGGAACATATGACGGTACACACTGGAGAACATTTATATACTTGTCCACATTGTCCAAGAACATTTACACATCATTCTAACTTACATCATCATAGAAAAAAAATGCATCGTAAAGAATTTGATGAAGAACGGCTTAAGCGTGGTATGAAAAAGATTCCATGCATTAGAACTGTTGAACTAAAGAAAACTGAATAAGTGACCATTTTAGACGATTTAGAAATTAATAGAAAATTAAAGCGCAACCAATATTTAAATAAATAATTAACTAATTTCATTTCCAATTTTTCTTTGTAAAGCATACTGTTCACTGTTCACGAAAATTTCAGATTCCCATATAAAATCAATATAAAAATTTCGCAGCGAATTAGTGAAAATGTCGTTTGTACACGAGTTACTCTGTAAAAACGGAGTTCGCGGAATAAAAAATGAAATTATGGAGTATAGTGTTTTCGTTTTTCATTAATTTTACTGCATAAAAGCCTAACATCTTGTCTAATCTTCTTTTAAAAGATCTTTGCTTTAAATAAGGATTTATCCTAATGGTGTTTTTTTCTTCTTCGCTACTTCATTTAAAATAAATGCCGCCGATATTATTAATAAACCCCTTATAGTTTTGTTCTAATAAAAATATTCGTAATTTATTAATTTTACTGCATAAAAGCCTAACATCTTGTCTAATCTTCTTTTAAAAGATCTTTGCTTTAAATAAGGATTTATCCTAATGGTGTTTTTTTCTTCTTCGCTACTTCAAAATAAATGCCGCCGATATTATTAATAAACCCCTTATAGTTTTGTTCTAATAAAAATATTCGTAATTTTTTTTTATACAAAATATTTTTTTTTATTTAATTCATAAACCATATTTTTATGCAATACTATTGTTAAAATTGTCCATTTGAAGCGCTTTTTCCCTCCAAGTCAAATTTTTTTTCTCGTACATAAGGAAAATGTTGGGGCCGAAATTTCCGTGAACTGCATTTTAAGTTATAATAAAAAACACAAATTTCTCGACAAGTGAATGGAATCTTTCTATAACAATTTCCGTAACATAATTCTTGGAGTCAAGGACCGACTGTGTGCATTTAAATAATCCAATTTATACAAGTCGCAATGAAATAAATACAATTTCAGCTTGCCATATAAAAGTAAAACAGGGTTTAGAAATTCAAGATTACACTTTCTGATATAGTGTATGAAATTTTAAATTGCAGATAATTATTAATTCAGTGAAGTTCTATATTAAAGTTGATCAGAGTTTTTTTTTTTTTTTTTGTTATATGAGACTGAAATTTTCACAAACTTTCCTAAAATTAAAACAAATTTTTTATGGAAATGTTGAAAATTTTATTTACATATTATTTTCAATTAGCAATGGTAACTTCTACTTCTACTCCTGGTTCAATATTAATTGAAGTAATTTTTCTGACAACTTCAGATGGAGAGTGAAGATCAATTATTCTTTTGTGGATTCTCATCTAAAAAATAAAAAAAATAAAGTCAATATTAAAAAAAAAAAAAGTTTTTTATTGATAATTTTTATCTGTCGAACTCTGAGAGCCTAAAAAATTTTAAAACTTAAATTTAGGACTATGAAAGTTCGTTTTTTATAGGCAAACAAGTTATCTATTTTCAATTTAACTAAAAATAAATTTTGCATCTTGAATTTGCCCAAGAATAGTAAAAATTAAATTTTTAACCTGGAATCGATCCCATGTTTTAGAACCTTCACCACATGGTGTTTTACGAGTGGTAATACGGAGTATTTTTGTTGGCATGCGTACGGGTCCCTGTGAAAAATAAAATAATATTAAATCTACTGTATTTTAGTTGTAAATATTGTATTCTTTTTATTTTATATACATATACAATTAATTTGATATATGTAATAAAACTGAAGAAGTTTATTTGGCATTTATTTTACTAGATTATAAAAGACAATCATTTTATAATCTCCAGGTAAATGCAAAGTATATAAACCTTATGAATTTTTTACATACCTTAACGCGTAATTTTTGATTTTTTGCCCCTTGAATCAAATCACGGCAAACATTCTCAAGTGAACGAACATTTCTAGATGTTAATGTAATTCTAATCCTATGGACTGGAGCTGAATCAGCTTGAGGTTTTTCGACATCTTTGCCAGTAGCAGCCTAATGTTATATTTTAAAGGTTATGTTGATTTAAAAAATAATTCAATAAACACTTATTTAAATAATTTATTAGTATTATGTATAATTGTAAAAAATATTACCACCAATTACCATATTTTTTTTATTAAATTGGATATCCTTGGTCGAGTTAATCAATTCAAAAATTCACAAATCGATCAGCGCTGAACCAGCAATCTCCAAATGTGAAACAAGAAAGAAAGAACGTGGTTTGCATTTTATGACATGTCCTATATGAATTTAGTTGTATATATTTTGACATTTTGGCGTTTTTTTTAAACTGAGCAGAGCATGAACTGTCAAGAAAATTTGGTTTTTTTTTTTAGCTCGGAGCCATAGAATTACTAGTACTAGAATGGCAATAGAGAAAAAATTTTCAGACAAATTTCAAAATTTGGTACGTGTACCGTTTGTATGTATTTACTAGTTTCTCCGCGATTCAGTTCATTTTGAAAGTGAAATATAAAAGAAACTTTTAAGTACGATTTAACGATTTAAAAGTAAATGAAAATAAATTAGAAAATATTATATTCAAAAAATTTGTGTGTTGTTGTGCTTTTTGAAGTTTTTTAAAAAACATTAAATTAAATAAAAAATTATTAAGATGGGAAGAAAGTGTTGCTTAAAGATTTTTTTTATTTCTTGAGATTTTACAAATATCAGCCGATTTTTTTAAAATTATTTTAAAGGTATTTTCCCATAATTTTTGCTTTCCATTTTTCATTATTATTAAGTGACCGTTCTGTAAATTTACCAAAACATAGTATATTTTCGAATAGAATCAATTTGAAAATCATATTGTAATGCTAAATTTTTTCAATAATAAGTAAAATTTTGATTGAATAAAAAAAGGGTAAAGAAAAAACCTTTTAATTCTTTATTCGGAAACGTTAAGTTATTTGAAACAGAAATCAAAACCCTCCTTACGGTTAACATAAATGTAGATTTCATATTTGCAAAAGGTTCGTTCATATTTAAAAATGGCTAAAAATGTTTATATATTCACAAGATTATAAATACTTTTTGTTTTGTTCAAAAAATTATGATTTGTTTTTGATTTACTTATATTCATTTTCACGATGAATAAATAAACCTACGATAACCTTAAGATAAATCAAAATAGATATGTAAGTTAATTAAAATTAAACTAAAAATATACTTGTTGGAGATTCCATTATTTTTAAAAATATTTGACTGCAATTTCTTCTAATATTATTAAAATTTTTTTCTTGATGTTTTGTTCATTTATATATTTAATATTAAAAGTAAATATTTAAAGTAAAAGTAAATTAAATCAAATAGTAAATATCTTTATTCGAAATAACTTACAATATACAAACTTCCCAATCCAAATGTATTTCTATGTAAAAATGTAAATAACAAAACTAATGAGAAACTGCCTAATAAACATTCTCATTTACTCAAATTTAAGCAATGACAGATGAAGTAGCCGTACCAGGGATGAAAAATGAGTAAAGTGAACTGTATTAAAATTATAATAAAAATTGTACTAAATTGGGAATAATTGTACTGAAATTTGTTTATTATGTATCTACATAACACAACAATTAAACTACATTGAAAAGGACTGGTTTTAATAAAAAAAAAAACATTAATAAAACAGAAATAAATATAATATTAAAAAGCAAAAATCACATAATTCTTATCTTTAAACATTCAGAAACTAATAATTCGTCTGTCTCTATAGCATCATTTTGTAAATTTTTTTTAATCAAACTTTCCCCACCTTAAATCTATCGCAATGGTAAGTTTTTTATTAAATCCTTGCTTGTCTATTTCTGCATTTTGTTTTCACTAAATATTGATTTAAAAAAATATTCTCTCAATATTTGCAGAGGAATGTGGTTTTGACAATAAAGCTTGAGCTAAGCGATATATATTTCTAAACATATTTATGTTTAAACTTTATTAATTCAGTTAATTTTTTATTAGAAAAACTTCGGTCCAAGGTTTTATATATTACTATATTTTATATTGTCGAAAAAATGCGTATTGGAGTGTATTGAATTTAGGCTCGAGTGTACTACTGTATTTTCTGTAGTAAATTGTATTGAAAAAAGTACAATTGTATCGAAGATTTCATCACTGAGCCGTACCATTTGTATACGCATACGAAATTGCATATGTATTTTTTTGTCTGAATACCTCAGGATAGGAAATCACATTAGAAGAAAAGAGTCGGGAACATTCTTTTGCCATTCTAGAACTAGTAATTCTATGCTCGGAGCACTCAGAGCTTGTGATTTGTGGTGTGGTTTTTGCTCGACGTGCTCGGTTGAAATATATCGGGCACGGCCGAGCAAAATAAAAATCAAAGACGTTTTGAAGTTTGTTTAAGATTTTACTTGCAAATGTTATTTTATTTTAAGTTATTCATTTTTAATTTAATTTTTTGACAATTTAAAACGTAACTAAAATAAAAATGACAGTTTTTTCAAATCGTATTTTTTTAATTAAATCTGAACGCTCTCAGAGTACTTTGTTTATGCTCAGTCATATGCTCTGATTTAAAAAAAAAACACTTAATACCATTTACCAAGAACATAATGGCCTTCAAAGCGACTTTGTCATAATGTAAACAAAAATCAGTTTAATGAACATTGAGTATCACATCGTAAATATTGTGGTATTTTATAAATTTAAAATATATAATATGTACATATTTAATTATTATAAATTTAAAATATATAATATACATAGTATTATTTTTTTTCATTTATTTCGGTTTTCCGTGTTTTTGAAAAATAAAATTTCTATAAAATGAAAGAAATTTTAATAATCAAACAGAATACACTGATTCAACTAAATTGATGAATTTCAAAAAAAGTTAAATACCCAATTTAGTCAAATCATTTGATGAATAACTGTTCGAATTGAGTTCCGTTGAATGCACATTACTTGCATTTAACTGGAAATCAACCAAATTAAAAGGATATAATATAAAAAATAAATATTTCATCTATTGGTTCCATATAGTTTTATAATTGAAAAACTTCCCAAAGATTCTATATTTTGTTTGGATATTAGCCATGGGTTTATCTGTTAAAAACCAATGGAAAATTTTAAAATGAAAGAGGATCAATTACTTAAAAACTTATAATTTCTATGAAATTTTTTTCTTTAACAATAACTTGGAATTATTTATATCAAGTTATATGGCATCTTCGTTCACCGACTACTTTTCATGTACATACTTGCTTTATTATTGGATACAGGGTGGCCCAAAATTCGCCATAGGGTTTAAAAATTTAATAACTTTTTCGTTTATATATTTTTTTTCAGATCTTATTAATCGAAGCTTGTTACACCAACATGCTAAATCACACAAACGAGCAACGGATCGAAGTATAGTTTCCAAATGGTTAATTAAATCAGTGACCCTAGTATAATTGTTCAATATTAGTGAGCAATTTGATTATGAGTAATGAAACATATTTCCTAATGAATGCAAATAAGCAAAATATGCGATTTTAGGTTACTGCAAACCCCGGAGTTATTTACAAACTGTAATTACACTCGCTCAAATTATAGGGTCTCATAATACCTTAGGAATAAAGTTCTTATGCTGTGACAGTAAATGTGGACAGTTATCGTAATATGATAATAATTTTGTGCGCCATTTAGCTTCCTACATTTAATTTCCAACAGTATAGAACAGCACATAGAGCCCGTGCCACAATTATTCTTCTAAATGAAATTTTTGCTAACCAAATTTTGTCAAGAAATTCAGTATTCAACTTTAACTGCGCCAGATTATTTCCTATGGTTTTATCTCAAAGAATGAGTGTATGTGAACATTTTCTACAAATATATTTTATTTTCTAAATACGCAGAAACCAAATAGCAAAAATGAAATATTTGAAATAAAAAAAAAAAACTATATTATTATATATTTTAGATTTATAAAATAAATATCACAATATTTACAATGTATGTTTAATACTCAATGTTCATATCATACTAAACTGACTTTTGTTTACATTTTGACAAAGTTGCTTTGAAGGCCATTAAAAATGAATTTTATGCTTGGTAATATAGGATAGTTTGGCATTTTTCATTATTTAATGATTCTTTATTTAAAAAAAATATATATATATATAAAAATAAACGAAACTACTTTTAAATTTTCACATCTGTTATATTGTTATATATATTAAAGTTTTTTTCAAATGTTTTGAGAAGCTTCTTGGTCCGATGCAGTTTATAAAATAGAAAATTTGTTCAAATATTATCTCCTGCTCCGTTAGTGACCTGTATTAGTTTATTTATCTGTGGGGAAAGCTCATTTGTTAGCACACATATTTTACAATGTTAATTTGAGTAGTCACTATCTTCATCCAATTCAGCAGCCTGCTTTTTTCTTTCTTTACGTAAATTTTTTTTCTTTCCGCCTTGCGGAACTTTATTTGCTTTTGCTTTATCATCACTACCACTATTTTCTTGTACTAACTCTTGATATTGTAAAATATTTTCATTTGCGGGTAATATTTCATTATTCTGTTTCAACGTATTATTCTTCTTTTTTGGTTTTGAAGTTTTTACTAGTTGGACTAAATATTTATATCGTAATTGGCATTCTTCTTTTGTTTTGTCAGGAACATATTCTGCTATTTTAGACCATTTTTCAATTGGAGGATAATCTTTATAGATAACAATGGCATCTTCCAAACTTTTTTGTTGAATTTGGGACCAATTTTTTTGAGGGACAAGAATATCCATATTTTCTGATTTTTGTTGATCAATTATGTTATAATTTAATGAATAATTTTGAACTTCGTTAGGTTGATTTCCATTTTTGTAACTATTTTCTTTTAACTTTGCCGCCATGAACGTTATTTCACTAACCGAACGCCCCATTATGTCAGCAATGATCTCCCACCTCCTTTGAATACCAACAGAATATTTTTTCACTAGTGTAATTAACTGAGTTATATCTTCATCAGTCCATAAACCTCCAGAAATTTGTTCTTTTTCACTAACTGGTTTAATAAAATCACTTTCATTAAGTTCTTTTGCTTTTAACTGAGCAAAACCTTCTAGATCAGCATCACTTTTCTCTGGAGGTTTTTCTACTATTTTTCGTTTTCTAAGTTCTTTTAGTTTAAGTTTTTCTTCTATTAATTGGGCTTTCTGCATATCAATAATTTTTGTTTCTTCTTCTTCTGTTTTCTTTTTCATTATTTTTTCTTCTTTAAGTATTAAGTATTGCCTGTACAAATTTTTAAGATAGCTGGGTGTATACCAAATAAATAAAGGTATTTGAAACGGCAGTGTTTTATAAATACTTGGAGTAGGAATATCATCAAAAATAATTTCCATTGCTTCACTTTTTTTCTTTTTTGGTACTTTTTTCATTTTCGATTCCAATATGTGTTCTACAGTATATTTCTTTTCTAAAAATGATGCCCACGCAAATAAATACTGGCCCAATGTAAATATAACAAAAATAATTATTGACCCTTCTGCTAACTCTAATTTTCTGACTCTTCTGTAGTAGTATAGTGCAGATTTCCAGTTTGGAAGTCCTTCTTTTAAAACTTTGTCGTATTTTTCTCTTTTAGAAGGATCTTTTAAGACTTCATACACAGCAACAATATTCCGAAATTGTATATTTGCGTCTTCAGCTTTATTTTTATCGGGATGTAGTGTAAGAGATAAATTTCTGAAAGCTTTTTTAATTTGCTGTGCACTTGCATCCTGTTTCAATCCCAAAAGTTCATAAAAATTCTTATTGATATCTTCAACTAAGTCAAAAATTTCCATTTCCTCATTATCCCAAATATTTCCACTTACAAATATTTCAATTACTAAAAATAATAACAACTGCACTTTCATATTCAATGGTTAAATAATTTTAATATGAAGTATGAACCTTGTAGACTACGTGTAGAGACTAGAGAGCGTTACGAACACGTCACGAGTGCGTTCATTGTAGATGGAGTATTAAGGCAGGTTTTCAAGAAAATTTTAGACAGTATTCTGAACTTTAGAAAGAGAGCTGTATTGTATACTGTCAATAGGAGAAAAAGAGTAAACTAATTTCTTTTTTCATGTTTTGACCAGTTTTGACAAAACAAATTACATAACCATATTATTAATGTTTACATTTATATTTCGAGATTTAATCAATTCAATGTTAAAATTTTATTAAAATTTAAAACGTGATAAAATTTTAATCGACTGCAAATAAATAGTTTTAAATAAAAATTCGTTCATCTAAGCACAATATAAATATTTTTTTTGTTTGTTTACATTCTCTTGTTTCTTTACAAAATTCAAATGTCATAGTGATAGTGACAAATATGAAAAATAAGCGTTTTGTTTTTTTAAATCAGAGCATAGATTTGGGCACCTTCTGAACAAAATGAGCACGCACTGAGCAGAGCATAGACAAAATAAACTAAGAGCGTTCAGATTTAATAAAAAAACCCTGATTTAAAAAAAAATTGCTCTGATTTATAAAAAAAACACGAATATTCCTACTAGAACTTTGTTTGAACAGCATACTGCTAAATGAAGTCGTATGGTAAATCGTAATAGCCTATCTACAATGACGCTCTCATATCGCTTTTATTCCGCTCTCATTACGTAGTCAACAAAGGAGTGTCCACAATGAAATGTGTATGACAGCGTTTTTTGACATTGTTTTGTTTACAAATTTCATGCATTAAAAAATATTCAATAGTTTAAAGTTTATTGTATAGCTATTTTGAAAAATAATTTTGATATTATTGATATTATTTAACCCAAGATAGAAAAATAATTAATAATTTTACTAATTTTTTATTCTGATTTATTTTTTTTTATTTTTCAATAAAAAATATTTATCAAAGTTCAATTATTTGACATTATTTTAGATATATAGAGAAATTGAAAAAGTTAAAAGTTAAAAAACTTTTTTAATGACTGCGTAATGGCTGCGACATGGCTGCGGCTATTGTAGACACTTCCATATAATTCAATACATTTAACTTAGTTTGACAGGTAGCTACGTGTAGAAAGGAATGAGAGCGTTCATTGTATATAGGCTATAATGAAAAATATTGGAAACGTAAATTCCGAAGAGCGTAAGGCCTTTATAAACAACCAAATCAAATTAATGAAATCGGAATTCCTAAAAAAATAAATTTCAACATATTTTATTTTTCACCAAATAAATATTATGAAGTAGAAATGTTATTTTCTTTGTCATATTTATTTGGTGGACGTCATTTATTTTATTTTTTTTGCCTTTTTGAATTTGAATTAAATTCTTTTACCAATTTTCGTTAAAAAATTCGTTACTAATCTAATCGGATTCATTTCTGATACATTAAAAACCATGGAAACCAAAAAATTGGTGGACGTGGTATTCACTGATATCAGTAAGGCCTTCGACCAGATCTCCTATAAAATTGTCCTTGAAAAGCATAAAATATTAGGATTTTCAAAACAAAGCCTAAAATGGCTATCATCATATCTGTCATATAGATCCTTTTTAGATCTACAATTTCAGTGGCTTACGTCGCTAAGTCTGGATTCCCGCAAAGAAGCCATCTAGGTCCCTTACTTTTCGTAGTTTCGACCTAAGATAGTCCCCAAAGTCTATCTCACTCCTATCTTCTTAGTTTTGCTGATAATACCAAAATTTACAAAACTATAACCTCACCTCAAGGTTAAGAGCGGATTCAACTATCAAATACGATTACAATATAAACGATCAACCTATAAAAAGAACGGATCGTTCTTCTGATTTGGTACTCATCCTTGATAGTATGTTGGATTTTAAGAATCATTACAACTTTATAATTAATATAGCTCAACTCTTTGATTTGTCATGCGTTGGTTAAAGGAGTTTTCTGATCCCTATATCACAAAACAACTCTTCGTTACTTTTGTAATACCTATATTTGAATATGCAAATCAAGTATAGTCTCCCTATCGTGATATTTCACGTATTGAATCAGTACAAAAAAAATTTCTCCGTTTCGCTCTACGATCTAATACGTCTTCCGCCATATGAAACTAGACTTCTTTTTATTTTTTCTTATTAAAAAAAGCTTGCAGTTATTTAATTTACAAAAAATAAAATAAATGTATTCTGTTATGTTACAAAGTACCTATTCTTAAAGAAGTTAATAATTACACTTTCGGAAAGCTAGGAAAAACAATAGCTATATGTACATTTTCATTTCATTTGTCGCTTTTATTTGAAAATATTAAGAAATAAAAATGAAATCACTGTTCAGTGTAATGTTGAACTTTTTATGTTCGTTTGAAAATAGATAGAGGGCAGAACTGTACAATTTGAAGGCAAATCTGAAAAGTGAAAAAATTTGTAGTTTTAAGTGCAAATTTTTTTTTTTAAAGAACGAATTCAACAATTATGATATGAAGCACCGATTACCCAAACATAGTGGTTGTCACATCGTGTTGTCAAATTTGACAAAAGAACTATGTTTTGTACTAAAAGTATATTTACTGTATAAGCAACATATTTGTATTTGGGAATTATTTGTGATATTACAATGATTTGGGGATTGTTTATTAAATTTATTTCTACTAATTTATGAAATTAAATAAATAAGTTTTAAAAATATTTAAAAACAGATTTCGAGAGGATTTTTTAACAATATTCTTTTAAAAAATAATTTAATGTAGGTATAAAGAAATGATTTGCCGCTTGTGTTTGTGTAACGCCGATAACTATTTTAATTTCTTTGATTCTTATGGATTAAACATTTTTGCAGTTGAGATTGTTAGTAAACATTTTTGGTTTGAGGTATAAATATAGTAAAATATAATAATTTTTATTATAAATATATTCCTTACATTCAGCCCAAAGTAGATGATGCACTGTCAAACTTTATTTGTGTTTCTTGTTGGGAAACAGTTAAAAATTTTCACGATTTGTATGAAAATGTAGAAAAGGCTCACAAGCTTTTAACAGATAATATTCTTTGTATAAAATCAGATCCTGGGGAACGTGAATTTATAAATAATGATCAAGAAACTATAACTGAAAATAAAGATAACGATTTTGATTGGAACAATATAGATTTCGATCGAATTAATTGTGATCTTAAAACAGAAGAAATAGATGGTAAGTATTCTAAAATAAAAATAGGTATTATAAAAATTAACATAAGTATTTGAAGTTGTTGAAGAAACGGTTGAATTTACAATTTTCGAAAAAGAAGAAAATGAAACATGTTTAATAAATGAAAAAAAAAAAATAGGAAGAGGACGAAAACGTAAAAAAAAGGATAATGATATAGTTATAGATCAGTTAACTAAGAAAAAAATAAAAAGATGTTCACCTTATAGAGAGAAAGGTATACAAGATAATAAATCAGAAGAAAAAACACCATCGAAAAGTAAATTAGCGGAAGAAGACCAAAGAATTGCTTCATTTATGAAAATGATTTGTGTGCTTTGTCAAACTGAATGTCGTAGTTTCTCCTCTTTAAGGTGGCATTTCATAATGAAACATAAACAAAAGGGATTTGCTATTTGTTGCGATAAAAAATTTTTTAAAAGAAGTCTTTTGGTTGATCATGTTGAAAAACATATAAATCCAGAAAGTTTTAAGTAACTACATACAAGTTCTGGAAAATTAAAAAAATAAAATAACTTAATATAATTTTTAGGTGCACTCTATGTAGTAAAGTATGTATTTCTCGATGGACCCTTAAATTACATATTGCAAGAGTACATGAAAATAAGGAAGCTGATCATCAGTGTTCATTTTGTGGTAAATCTTTTAAACTAAAAACAATTTTAATGCGACATCAATTGATACACATGCCTGAAGAAGAAAAAAAATTTATTTGTTCTCAATGCAATAAAAGGTATTTGTTAAAATTATAACTTAATATATTAAAGATTATGAAAATTGACCTACAGATATCCATCTCAAGGAACTCTTTCAAGTCATATTAGGGCTTATCATGATAGGCGCTACGGCGGTATGTGTGATATTTGTGGAAAAACCTATAATAATAAGGAAGATGTACGTCGTCATCGCTTAGAAGTTCATGAAGGCGTAGCTAAAGAAAATATTAAATGCAAAGTATGCTCCAAAGAATTTACCACCAAGTATCAATATAATATACACAAAGTTGAAGAGCATGGTGATCCCAATCAGAAACTCGAACACAGGTGTAAGCATTGCGACAAAATTTCTGCAAATTCTGAAGCTCTTAAAAGACATGTACAAAAAGTGCATAAAGCTAAATTAAAATTTTTTTGTAATTTTTGTGACAAGGTTTTTAAAACCGATTTATCTTTAAAGGTACAAGTAAAAGACCACCATAACTTTGTTTTAATAAATTTCGATTTTAGGAACATGAAACCACTCATACTGGAGAACCATTGTATATATGTCCTTATTGTCCAAGAACTTTTACTCATAATTCAAATATGCATCATCACAGAAAAAGAGCACACCCCGTAGAATTTGAAGAAGCCCGTCAACGGAAAAGCGAAAAAAAAGAGTCTTGGATGCAAATAACAGCTTTTCCCAATTAATTGATTGGAAAAAATTTTATAGTAAATTCATCAATTTAAATTAAGATAATGTTTAGTAATACTATAATTTTTCATAAAAATCATTTAATTTTAAAACAAATACATATTATTATTTTGCTTTTAAAACCAATGTCCTCTTTAAATTTCTCAATTTTTAATATTTGAAAAGTTTTCTATAACTTTGTTAAATTTTCATCCAAATGACAGTTTAAGTGTAACTTTTTTTAAAATGAAACAATAGCTGATTTTTTCAATTTTTATTTCTTTAGTCAAAGAAAGTAAATAGTAATTTGGACTGTTTACTTGATGGCATCATTTACATCATCTAACTTATTAGATCAATAAATTTAGCTTTAAAATGTTTTAGTCCAATTTACTCGGTTTTTTCGAAGGAAACTTATAACGACTTTCTTATTACACAAATAATATGCAAATGTAAATCCTGTGAATAATACAAACTATACAATAGCAATCAGTATAAAATAGATTATTTATCGAAGTAATATTTGAAAATAGAAAAGGGGTAAGTTAAAACATAGACCAAAATAGCCGTCACGAATAAGGATATACATTATCACACCTATTCTGAATTCTGATACGACTCATCACTTTTTAATTGCGCTTTTTTAATCTCTACAGATCTCCTCTAACAAAATGATCACTTCTTGTCGGTGTTGCCATTTCAAAATTTTCAATACGGTCAAATTTGACAGTTTGACTGGAAAACATTTTCAAAAATTCAGTTAAAAATCCAGTCAAAAGTTTTTAGTATAAAATGCTGTCGAAAAATCGGTCAAAATAAAAATTTAATTATGAAAGACTAAAATTAAGAATGTATAATGAAACATGTACATAATTAATATTTTTGTTTAGATTGATTCATGGAGCGTTGATTTTTAAAAATTCGCAATACCCAATTTAACTAATTATGATTTTGATTCTGCATCTATAAAGTAGTAAAATATTTATTTCAAAATATCAAATAAAGATTATTACAAACAAAAAATTGTACTAATATTAATTAAAAACATTATTTTATAAACAAAAACAAAACTTATTTCATACATTAAACAAAAACAAAAACTATTTCATATATTATTTTATTTTTAAAAATATTTTTTTTATATAATTCTTTGACAGGAAATTTGACCGGAATACTTTGAGTTGATGTCATTTTTGTAAAGCTGGTAGACTGGTAGACATTACAAAATTTTGTTTGAATTTTTTATTGTAAGTTATAAAAATAAATATGTATGAGTATTTTTTAATTGTATTATTCTTCTGAATAAGAAAATAAAATTAATTCAGAATATTAGAAGGATAAATATAACTCAAATTCGTTTGAACTACATGTAACAAAAAAGATATTGAACAACTCAAATTTTTATTATTCATATTTTTTTATATTATACATATTTTTCATATTTATTTCATACAATTTTTTTTTAAAACGAAAATTTTAAGGTACCTCAACTAAAGTGTTTGTATGTATAAAAAATATGCATGTTAAAAACACAATCTTTTCAATAAAACAAATGCTATTTAAATTAATTTCAAGTTTTTTCACTTTTATTTATTAACATATAAAATTATAGAAGCCCTTGTCACGTCGATACGAAATATCTTCGTATTTGGTTTGAAAATGTCATTTTCGTAATTTTGACAGTACTAAACAATTTTTCTTTCGTATTTGAAAACAAGCCTCTGAGCGTGTTATTTTTTCGTATTTCATTTCGTATTTATGTCAAATATGACTTTTATTTTTTTTGTAAATCAAATTTAATTTTTAAATTTTGTTTACCAGTTTACAATTTTGTTCTGAAATGGAATCTAAAAATAATATATTAAATGTGTTGTATGAAAACGCATTATTTGAACTGAAACTTATAGATTCATCAGGTAAGTTGGTATATGTATGTACCAACGTACTTTAATTTAAAAATTTTTTACTGGAATTTTTCAAATTATAGATTCTGAAGTTAATGAAATTTTAGACGATTTGGAAGAAGATACCATGTTAGCCTTATCATTCAGATACGCTGCAAGATTTAATGTAATAAAAAATCGGAAATGGTTTAGTGAAACATTATCGAATTTAGATGACCAACGATTTAAAACATTTGTACGTGTCGAGAAGAAACTTTTTAACTTGATTTATGATTTGATTAAACACAATGAAGTTTTTAAGAATTTTAAATATCAAAAGCAATTTTCACCATTCTTCCAACTTTGTGTGGTACTTTTTCGCCTTGGATCTAGTGGGGAAGGTGGCTCAAGGCATAAAATTGCAACACAATTTGGAATTGGAGATGGTGGAACTATTGATAAATATTCTAAAAGCATGTTTTCTTCAGCTTGTGTCCACTTTTTGGTTTCCATCCTCATTCTCTTTTTTTTATTTATGTTTTTATCCATTTTTTGTTTGAAAAAAAAAATTTTAAAATAAATACGTGTTTTAAACAAAAAATACCTTGTCATGTCAATATGAAAGAAAAAGTGGTTGGTACTGTCAAAATTACGAAAATGACATTTTCAACCAAAATACGAAGAGATTTCGTATCGAATAGCCTTCTAAAATAGCTAAACTTGAGGATTCTGCGAACTTAATGTCAGTTTTTTAATAGAAAAAAAGGTTTGTAGCTACCTAAATAAAAAAATGGATTTGCAGATAATATAAGAGATTTAATTTATTATTTACATTGAGTGGATAGGTAATTTAATTTTAATTATATCACATCTAGGTCATTTAAAAATGGATTATTATTTTAATTAACATCTATGGGACTGAGCAAACATTCATAATTATACAATTTTAAAATTAGTTTCTAAATCTGTTCCTTAAACTAATTGTCTTTTATATTATTAATTATTTTTTTTTTTATTATATTAACGAAATTTTATATTTTATCATAAATTATAATTTTATAATACAAATATATTTGTTAATTTTTTCTTTTTTTAGTGTTTAGTTTGAAAGATAAACTATGGTAATCTTATATTGATTTTTATCAATTTCCAATACCAGAAATATTTTATATTTTGTCCGGTCTCAAATTTTTTTTATTTAAGATGCACACAGTTAAAAAATTTTTAAATAATAAAAAAAAAAAAAAAAAAACATTTTTATGTTTCTTTGGTGAGTGCATCGAGTATTACTAGTAAAATTTGATTACAGCGAAACCGGTTTTTGTGAATACAAAAATTACAAAACCGGTTTTGGTGAATACAGAATTTTTAGCGATTACGTTAAAATACCTCGAGAATACAGTTGAATGCTACCCGTCTGGCTTGGCTGAATTAATGCACTTATGTACAGTGTTGCCACTTCAACATTTTCAATCCGGTCAAATTTGACAGTTTGACTGGAAAACTTTTTAAAAAATTCAGTCAAAAGTTTTAAGAGTAAAATACTGTCAAAAAATCGGTCAAAATAAAAATTTTAAGAAAGACTTAAAATTAAGTATGTATAATGAAACATGTACATAATTTCTTTGTTTAGATTGATTTATGGAGCTTTGCTTTTTATAAATTCGCAATACCATAAAGTAACTATCACCATAGAGTATTCAAGTAGAACAAAACAGTTAGACAAGTTTTTTTATTTCCTAAAATCAATTTATCGTATTTTTTTGTTGTTGTTTAGACGGAGGGGGGGGGGGGGAAGCAAGTCTCCCTTACACCTAGGCCTTGCGGCCCGTTGTGCACCCCTCATTAAATACTTTCTATTTATTTATAACTACTATATTATTTATTTTGTTTATATTATATATTTGTTTATTTATATTATATTTGGTCACCATGGGGATTCGTAAAGAAAAATTATTTTTCAATAATTTTTTTTTAATTAAATATTGTATGACCTGACCAGGAATCGAACCCGGACCCCTCGGTTAATAAGCCAAATGCTTACCCACTGCACCACCGATCGTATATCGTATCGTATTTTAGTTTATTTTTATTTTAATATTTAGTTTTTTTTATTTTTTTTGTTTGTATGTCAATCGATGTGTTTACATTTTTATAAATTCTTTTCTTTTTTGTTTTTGTATGTATATCATATCAGTCACTGTATCATGTATGCACGCAGTTTGTGTATATTTTGATTATAAAATAAAAAAATATTGATAGAAAAAGAAGAATGAAATTTGTTTTTTTTTGTTTTATATTTTTTTACTTGCATTATTCCAAATCTTTCAAATCGTTAGAAAATAATTCCATAAATTGTCTTCTAATGTACCTATGTATTTTAAATTAATAATAAAAAAAATATTAAAAATATTAAAAAATAATTATAATTTTTAGGTTTTTAACTACCTACTAAAAAATATAATTAAAAATTTTTGTTAATCGTATTGAAAATTTGTTTTATTCTTTTATTATTTAATTTAGAATTCTAAAAGAGAAAAAGGCGTGTAAAATATATTATGGAAAAGTATATAAATTAGCTTTCAAAATTCATATTCCATTCGACATAAAAAACCCTTGAAGTATGTAAATACACATTATAAAATATACATATGTATGTATTTTGCGATGTCTTTTGTTCTGCCGGAACCATAATCAGAAAAACTACTAATTTCATCCAGTGCACTATTGTAGTATAGCCTTCTAATGGCTATTTCATCGAATACCAATACAAATTAAGATTTATTCCATTTCTCAAAAATTTATAACCCTTTTGGTGAATTAAAATGTTCAGCGTCAACGAATATTTTTAAAAATATTTTAAATTATTCCGAAACGATATTATGTCAAAAGCGGTCAAATAAAAAACTTAATCAGTCAAAAATTCAGTCAAAATATTTCGATTTTTTTTCCTGTCAAAGAATTTTTTTTCCAGTCAAATTTGACCGGAATACTGTCAAAATGGAAACACTGCTTATGTATAAATATATGTCTAAAATTTAGTTCATTGTCATTCGAAGATAGTTGATCGTCGGAGAATGTTTAGTCAGCTGATGTTTTAAAAGCGGAAAGTTTTTCTATTTTTTATTCATATAAAATATATTATATGGGTAGGTAATTTTATTTTACTTATATCACATCTAGGTCTTTTATTAACAATGAATTATTATTTTAATTAACAGATATTAAAATTAACAGGCGAGCTGGTTCAGATGCGAATTTGATGTAAATTCTACACAGCATTTTTTAGCCTTTTTTATTTGCCATTTTTACAAATTCCGCCATTATATAAACAATGTGTTTTTGTTGGTTTTTGTAATTAAATTTTTTGGAATATTTTGTTTATGAAAAATTCTTAATAAATATTTTTTAAATTGAAAATTATAATAAAACAATAATAAAGTTATAATATTTTTATAAAATGAATAATAAAGTTTTTTAGTTATATAAAGTTAAAAATTTATAAAAAAGTTAAGTGAAGAAAATTACCATCCACCATGAATGTAAATAATAAGTTAAGCTTTTGAAAATTATGCTTATATGAATGAAAGATGTAGATTAAATTCAATTGGAAGGTTAAATTGATAACATATGTAACAAGTAAGTAACCTACGAACTTTAACATTTTTTATTTTAGGTCCCAACCTAATTAAAAATGTACGACGTGCAATACGCCGTACGTCAATTCTTTGGCATATCCCGAAATCGATACGCGTATAATTTTCAATTTGTCAAAAAATCTTTATTTTTATAAAAATGTCAATTTTACTTTGTCAATTTTAAAATAGTAGAGTATGTCGCGTATTTCGGGCGATGTTATATAATTATATGTATTTTAAATTATTTTTATAGGTATATTTCCTACGCCGTATGTAGTCATTTAGGGTGAGGCCTAATAGTTATTGATATTTATATTTTTATAATTTCCATAATTTAGATAAGAAATAAAACTTAGAAACAAATAATTCTATTTTTTGACTACCTAGTATTAGGATTTTAAACGGAGTTGTGAAAAAAATTGTGAAAAGTGATGAATATAAGGATTTCAATTTTTATTTAATTTATTTAGTAATGTAATATTTTATAGTTTTAGATGACTAAGAAAGGAAGTTAAATTTTTAAATATATATAATTTTTGTGAATATTAAAATAAACAGTTTTGTCGTTTTGAAATATAAATAGCTTCTTTCATTTAAAAACAAAAGTAGTTTAGAAAGTTGGTAAAGAGATGAGGGGCGAAAAAAGTTGTGTGAGTGTAGTGACATCTATTAACCTTAAAATGAAACTGTAACCTTGAAATATACACTCTCTTTCCCTAACTCGATCGAGCGGAGCGATACAAAACTTATTCGTGTCATGTCTAAAAGTTTATGTATTTTCTGTAAGACGCGCGAAACAGTTGTTAAGTTGGTAGTACTTCTTTAAAAAAAAAAAAATTCAAATTTGATTAGTATTAATTTTGTTATTTGACATTTGTTTTGAATTTGAAAAGTAAACAAGGTAAAATTTTGTTAATATACTATTCTGTAAATTCTTAATGTAACTTTTAGTAAGAAATAAATAAATAATTAAAAAAAAATATATATTTTTAATACAAATCTGATAAAAATAGCAAATATTTTATTTTCAATATTTTCTGACGTACAAGATTTTGAATATTGTTTGATATGCACTTATAATTTAATTTAAAAAATAGTTTATGACCTTACCATAGATGCATTCTATTACATTTTAATCACAATTTCTAATTATCTATAATACGCCTTTACCGTTGCCGTTGCCAATGGGTTGTTAATTAACTGTTATGCAAGTAGACTTTTAAGAAAAATGGTTTGACAAATGACAAATAATAACTGTAGAACAAAATTCACTAGAACGTAAAAATGATATGTCGAATATGTTTACAAAACTCTGATAAATGTTTCGGTTTTTTTGATGAGGAAGGTATTAAACTTCAAGCAGTTCAAATTGTTACAAAATATTTTTGGTTCGAAGTAAGTTAATTAAATTTTACTACATATAATTTATTAATTTTTTAAATTACTCCTAAAACATCATTTACTCCAAAATAGCCTCAATTAAATGATGATATTTCAAACTCTATTTGTTTATTATGTTGGACTATAATTAAAAATTTTCATGAACTATATATTCAATCCGAAGAAGCAAATTTTATATGGATAGAAAGAATAAATACAATTAAAAAAGATCCAAATATTGATAATTTAAGTGATTGTGAAGGTAGTGAAGGATCACTTAATGAATATTTTGAAGGAAATGAGAACAATAAAGAAATTCCAAACAACTTAAACGATAAAGAAAGCGTTAATAAAAAAGATTGGGAAACGATAGCTTACGATGGTGACGTGAAACCAAAAGAGGGTAAACTTTTAATGTATTTTTAAATTTCAAATAACGATTTTTTTTAAATAAAAAAAAAATTTGTTTAGAAATTCCTGAGTGTAAAGTTGAAATATGCGAAGACTCTACTGTATCTCAAAAAAGAAAAAGGGGTCGACCTTCTGGAAGTAAAAGTCTGCCAAAAAAAGTAAAAAAAAGGGAAGATCAAACTGAAATTGTAGAAAGCCAAAATGATGAAAAAATTACTCAAAAAAATCAAAAGCGAACTCCAGAGGAAGTTGCGGCTTTTCATGATCGTTTGTTAGAAGGAGATACAATGATTGCAAATTTTACCAAAATATTTTGTAATGTATGTTCCGTTGAGCTTCCAAATTTCACAAGTTTGAAGACTCATAGTTCTTTTGTGCATAAACAGAAAGGATTTATTGTTTGCTGTGATAAAAAATATTTTAAAAGAAGTAAACTGGTAGACCACATTGAAAAACATATTAATCCAGAAAAATATAAGTATTATTTTAAAATAAGTACTAATTATACTTAAATAATATTTTTCGCCACTTTTAAGGTGTCACTTATGTAATAAAATTTCTATGACAAGATGGACCTTAAAAATGCACATGGCTAACGTTCATAAATCTGTAAAAAACGAAAACTTAACACATCAATGTACATTTTGTGGAAAGGCGTTTAAATTGAAAAATGTTATGCTTAGACATCAACTGATTCATATTCCAGAAGAAGAACGGAAATACAAATGTTCCAAATGTGATAAATCGTAAATAAAATCATATCAACAAATGTCAGATATATTTTAAATATTTCTTTATTTCCTAGATATCCTTCACAAGGAACATTAAATCATCATGTTCGTACATATCATGATAAAAGATATTCAGGAATGTGTGACATTTGTGGCAAAACCTATAATAATAAACAGGACGTCAAAAGACATCGACTTGAAGTTCATGAGGGTGCAGAACGTATGAAGTATAAATGTAAATATTGCGATCTCTTATTTACAACAAAATATCTTTGTAATCGCCATAAATTTGAGGACCATGAACATCACAATCAAGTTGTTGAACAAAAATGTAAAATTTGCAGTAAAGTTTTATCAAATTCTGAAGCATTGAAAAGTCATATTCAATATGCACATAAAGCAAAACCAAAATTCGAATGCAGTTTATGTGGAAAAAACTTCAAAAGAGAGCTAGTATTAAAAGTAAGTTAGTAAAATGTGAAAAATGTATAAAGAAATAACGAGATATTATTTTAGGAACACATGGCAGCCCATACAGGGCAACCTTTATATGCGTGCCCACATTGTCCAAAAACATTCACGCATAGCTCAAATATGCATCATCATAGGAAACGTGTTCATCCTATTGAATTTGAAGAGGCTCGACAGCTTAAAGATGATAAAAAAGAATCTTGGTGTAAATTTACAGCTCTAACAAACTAAATAATAAACAATAACTTCACTACCTGCATAGTCTTAGGATTCTTTTTAAATTGATAAGCTCCAAAATACTGTTTTAAATAATAAACTTTATACTTTAGTACAGTTATACGAACATTATGTTTAAAAGCCAAAGCAAAATTTGACAATTAGTTCTTGATTTTATTTTAGATACTATATATAAGTAAAGTAATAACTCATTCATTTAAATCAAGTAACGATTAAAATTTTATTTACTCCTTATATATAAATAACATAAATTAACATTTAATCACCATCTTGTCTATATTTAGTTTTTTAATTAGATATAAATTCTTTCATTTTATAATTTTTACAGAATCAATTTAAATTTAAATACTTTTATCAAATTTTGTTTTTTAATTGATATTATAATATAATTTATATACAAAAATTAAGTTTTAAATATTAATATTAAAAAAAATTAAAAGAACATCATGTTTGTGTTTGCGTTGATTGAAAGTTTGATATAAAATCGGTATCATCTTGAGATTCAAACAAACCATCTAATAACAATTGATCGGTTTGTGTATGCTGCGTAATACTAGAAGTCGCGTTTGTTATGTTTCCACTTTCACCAAATTCAAGTAAGCACTGTGTGAAACTCGTTTGAGTTTCAGTTGAAACTAATAACTCGTCGTGGGCTCCTACGATATTATTACTAATATCAAGAATTTCACTTGAGTTATTTTGATCACCAATATTGCAAGTGTTTTGCATTGACTTATTATTTTCAGTAAACGTATCACTTGACATGGACCAATTAGTTTGAGTTTGTATATCGGCTAAACAAAGTTCTTGTAGAAATTCATCACAAGTTTGTGTATGAGTATTTGAATAATGAAGCAACTGATCCAAGACTGATGTTATTTCCGTTTGCGTCTCTATATCACATAAGTTGGACTCATTTACCAAACTGTCAAAACAATTATCTTCGTAATATGATTCATAGTTGTGGGAGTTTTCAATGTGCTCTTTGTTAACTAATTGCTGTTGGGTTTCATCAATGAAATTCTCTTGAATAATTTCTTCTGTCATTGGATTATGGTCAATTAAATTATTATTTAACTTAATTATCTGTGGAAAAAATGAATTGACTCCTTGTGACCCCACATCTGTTTGGCTTTCTTGATCTTTTGCTTCAAAAGCAACTTGAACTAAATATATATATTGAAGTGGATTAACTTTAATTTCATTGAATTTTGGTAACTGATATGCACTTTGAAAGTTTGCATTTTCATTTAAATTTGGATTTAAATCCGACGTAGTTTGTTCTATACTGTTATTTTGTATATTATTGTTGCTTTCATTTTTGTTTTGAAGAATTGGAATTTTTTCTTTGATATTAATTACTTTTTTTGTTTTTATTTTCTCATGTGTTTTATGGTTTTTTCTTTTGATATGCGTTAAAAGAGCTTCTCTTGTTGTGTAGATATTTTTACATGTTATGCACTCAAATTTTTTCCCGCAAATGAGTTCATGAGCACTGTGAGCTCCAATAGTTGCAAATGCCTTTGTGCATTTTTTACATTCAAAAGATTTCTGAAAAGAAAAATAAAAAAAAAAAATAGTGAGAAATTTAATCAAACATGTAATTTAAAAAGTAATTTGTGCAACGATTTGATGAAAGTTAAGAATATAATGTACCTATAACTAAATATCTATAAAATAAGAATAATTAATATTTTCCAAAGTAAGTAATTTAATAGTTTCCTTTTTTATATAAACAGTAAAACTAACTACCAAAGAGCCATTTTTTATAACATTTTAAGTTTTTCAAAGAGTTAGAAATAAAAATGAAATTACTAAAAAAAACAAACCATCAAACTATCAATATGACCAAACTTAATTATTATAGCACCAAAAAATTTTTTTGGAATAAAAATCTATTGGTAAAAAGAAATGTAGATATGTAAATTTAAACAATTTAAAAGGCATTACTTTTAAATATTGCTTTTCAATTAAAATTTAACTCTTACCACAATATGAACTTTTTGATAATGTTGTCTTATATATTTCATACTTGTAAAATATCTTCCACCATTTACAACTTGTTCATTGTAAATACAATCCTCAACCGGACAATAATACAGTTTTTGGTAATTACTCTCATCAATTGTTTTCGGTAAAGCTTCCAATCGCCTGCCATGGCTTCCTTGGAAATGTTTATGATGTCGAGCTAAATGCATTAGTAAATTTCCAGAATTTAGAAATATTGCTTGACAAATTGCACATTCTAGTTTTTTATAAGGAATTAATTCATCTGGATAGGGTGTTATTTTCAGAATTTTTTTTCCAAATAAACAAGTCATTTCAAAACAGATTTATTAAATGTTTTGCTTTAAAACATTTATTTTTATAAGTCTTTTATTTTTTATTTCCGAAGTAAAAAATATCCATTATCCACTTTTTTGTAAAAATTATGTACCAAATATTCGGAATTTTTTTCTTTCTTAACTTAAAAATATAATTTTTACAATTTTTTAAAATACAATTTAGTTTTTAATATTTTCCAATTTTGTAAATATTTATGTATACAGTACAATACAGACTACAGAACCGAATATAAATGAAATAAAATCATCTAAATAAATTTATTAATGATAGATTCTGATCTCTGAGACTGAAAAAAAACCGGGTACAAGCAGGGTTGCCATTCAGAAAAAATTTTTGTTACCAAATTGGTTTTAAAAAGTTACCAAATTGATAAAAAAGTTACCAAAATACCTTGGATACAATGCTTTTGCCTGATATTAAAATATATTAAAATAAACAAAACAATTATTCATATATGCAACATAAAAACACAAACAAAACAATTCATATATATATACGTATACATAAAAACGAAGTTCAAGTTGATGGATCTGATTGTTCACAATCCCCTACACCCAATCCACTTACACGGGCCCTAGTAGATTCATTATCTTCTTCTACTTCAACAACCCGGATATTTTTCACAAGATATCTGCAGAAAACAGTTCGTTATTTGTATATTAAATTATTTTAACAAATTTATTAATTAACTTTCCATTCAAAAGAATCGTAAAAAAGTTTTTAACATATTTATACAAAGTTTGATTGAAATGAATTTATAAAAATTAAGTTTTAAAAAAAAAAGGGTTTCAGAAATTTAAAATGTTAACCTTTAAATAAAATATAATTTAAAATAAAACACGAAATTCAACAAAATAACTCGAATCTAAATAATTTTCGCTTAAATTTTAATGTTCAAACAATAAATACTATGTATTAACTACTTATGTTTTATTACGCTCATAACAAAATCAATATCGCGTATAGATAGACGCGATTTGAGCGATTTGCAGTTACACAACCAAATTCATTGTTTTGTAGGTACATATGTGTAATAAAATTTAGAATTAGGTAGGTAGGTTTAACTATGATCTTAATTATATTTTGAAGTTATTAAAAAATTATCAAATCACCAAAAATATTACCAACTTACCAAAACCAAAATAATTTTTAAAAAATTATCAATTTTGGTAGAAAATTACCAAAGTGGCAACTCTGGTTACAAGGTATTCTCTTTTTCGCTAAAGGTCCCATATAGAATATAATAGTATAAAATGCATAGAAAGTTAGTAGGTTTGTTTATAGAGCAGTTCCAAATTTTGACGTTTTCTAAAATGACAACTCAGTTATATGATATTTTTTGTTGAGTAAGACCAAATGCGAGTAAATTGTACTCTTTTCTTATATGAAAAAAACATTGACATCCCGTGGAACTACTCTATTAGTTTTCAGAACAGAACAGGGCAGGACCTCAAAAAATTAAATTTCAAATACTTTTGGACTACCTAGAAGCAAAGATAATGAATACAACTAGATGTGCGCAGTCCATATAAAACTTTGCTAATTATCTTTGCTAGAAGACAGAACTAATGAAAGCTTTTTTTGGAATTTTCTTTTTACACTTCCAGTTTTTAAAAGTGACTAATAATGTTTTTTCTATTTATTTAAATTTTCAGGTTCTTATTTGTTTTATTTTTTTTTTTTAATTTTTGTAAAAATGTTTAATGTTTTAAAATTTTTACCTGAAAAACAAAAAAAAATTTATAAAAAATTGTCAAAGTAAGTTGTCCAAAACGGATCTGAAAAAAAATTAGAACAGAAAAGTACATTTTAGAATAGTTTTGAAAAACTAATGAACACAAAAGTAGAAAACTTTCGAAGAGAAAAGAATACATTCTAAAACTAATGAACGCAAAAACCTGTACTTTTCTGTTCTAGGTAGTCCTAGGACTCACTAATAAATATACCTTAAAAACGACCAGAACATGGGCTTATATATATTTCGCGAAAAAGGTTTAAAAATAACAAAAAATTGTTCAAGAGGAGAGAAATAAATTTGCTGTTATAAAACATAATCTGACCATTCAATGTGGCTATTTTCTCAAGTCTTGGAAACTTTCTTCTATCAACCTAATACATAAGAAAGAGGCTCATGATGATGTTAGTAATTATAAACATTATCACGGAAAATGCTTCGAGTTTATTGTCTAACTTGAAAAAACTAGGATTGGAAAAACAATTACAAAAAGATATTGCAGATCTAAGTAATAAAATTAAATGGGCTGGTGTGGTTCCTTTGCGAGGGAATAGAGAATTATGGTTTTTTGTACGAATGTAGAATAACATAAAAACTTGTACATACATATTTTTTAACAGTTCTGCCCTAATGTAAGGTAAAAATATGCTCCAAGTCTACCATTTTTTTCATCCACATATGTATGAATTGTCATATAACAATCAAACCAAAATAGACTTTCCCTTGGCAGATTTTCTTTCTGTCATTACTTATATGTCAAAATCGAAAAAGAATTTGTGAGATATTATATTTATTTTAGTGTTTTTTTTTATTTTAATCGGTGGTCAACTTTTAATTTAATTTAATAGTGTGGAGCTAAATAAAATAGGATTATATTTAAATAAAAAAATCTTAAACTTAATTGTAAATTTTAAAGAAATAGTTTTTCAAGCCTTTTTTTAAAGTAAAGAATTTTTGTGTATTATGGCAAATGAACATGATGGCAATATAAAAGTTAATTGCGATCAAAATACATCAACAAATGTTAATAATAATGAAGCATGTAAAAGCGAAAAACGTTCCAACGAAGAGGAAGAATATAATCATACAGCAAATTTGTCGCAAAGTGAACTTTTTTCAAAGCCAAGTAATGCGAATTCTAAAATAACGACGATACCCAATGATATTCCTAATAAAACAGAATACAAACAAATGTCGCAGCATCAAAGAAGGGAGGAAAATCCATTTTCATTTAAACATTTCCTGAATCGTGATACAAATAGTTCTAGTAATTCTACTAATATATCAGCCACTATAGTTAGTACTAGTAGTAATATGCAAAATAGTAATTTAGCTAGCAGTAATACAACTGGCTACCAATTATCAAATTCAAAAAATAATTCATACTCATCTGTATTTAATTTAAGTCCTGGTGGCAGCAGTAATAATGGGACTACTTTAGGTTCACATACTTGCAATAATCAAACAAATAATAATGGAAATATTTCTAACATAATTTCTGCGGATGACGAATTACCAATGATGGATCAGAATCAAATTTCATTCAATAGTAGTAACTCAGTTTTTGGATCAAATTGTAGTAATCCTTACCAAACTTCAACTGGAGCAAGGCCAAAAGTTCCTCAGTCAATCTCAACTTCATCATCAATTGGAAATGGTAGTGACAGTAAAATATTTATAAAAGCAATTTTTGATTAAACTTCTTTTTATTATTTAAGCAAGTGCAAATGAAAATTCAAAAATGAAGAGATCTCCCCGTTTTTCATCTTTTGACTCGCAGGCGAGTTTAGCTGAATGTGCAGCGGGATCAAGTAATGATTCCACATTATATAATAAGTATAATTTATAAGAGGGTACAAAAATCTTCATTATTTAAAAATTTTCTTAATTTTAGTGTATCGGGAGGTTTAATTCGTGATGGCAATGGTATTATAGATGAACAAGGTAAAAAAAATGGTAGTTTATTCATTACAAACTCTGAGTATGATAAACAATTCATACCTCGGTCTTATTCCAATTATGATATTGATATAGCACCTACTGCGAATAACAGATGTTCTAATTCATCAACACCTGCAAGAGCTAATGAAACAAGTTGTTCTCCGTTACGCAATAGAAATTCTCCCGCAATAAGACCAAACCGTCTAATTGGAATTGCCTCGCAATCGTCATCAAATCAACCGAAAGGTAAACCATATTCATCTTCTAATTCAACATCAAACGTTTCTGGAATTCGTTCAAATTCTGAGTTTGCAGCTTCAGCGTTACCAGATTTTGTTCAAGATCATTGGATGGATCAATGGTATTATAACGATATGCATCTTAATTCCCCTCCAAATTCGCCTAATCAGTCCCCAATAGATTTTGTGGAAGATTTACCTTCTTGTATTGTGGGTGGAGAGAAATGTCAAACTTTGCCGGATTTTTTATCTGATGGACCAATTATACATTCTTCTGGTAGATTAGCTGATGTAGCTGCAGGACTTCCAGACTTAGATTCGCCTGAGGATAATTCTCCTGGTTTACAATTATCTCGTATTCGGTTAGAAAATGACCGTTTGAGAAGAGAATTAGATGAAAGTAGAATATCATTATCTGAACAGATACGTAGATCGAACGAGTTAGAAAGGCGACTAGAACAGTCTCGAAACATTGAAACAGTATCAAATAAAAACTTGAATCAAAGTATCGAGAAATCTGATGAAAATCCTGAACAGAAAGTAATTATTTTGGGTTAACAAAATTTTTTGATTTAAAGAACATTATATAAAAAAATTTTTATTTAAACAGCTAAATGCAAGTGAAAGCCAAGCAGCAAAATTAAAACAACAAATAAAACAACTAACAGTAATTTATAAATTTTGTAGTAATTTAAATTATAATACAATTGCGATATATTTTAGGCTGAAGTGGAAGTTTTACGGAAGGAAAATGAAATATTAAAAGAGACTGGTGCTGTAGGTGGAGATTTAATAAATAATAAAAAACCGTCCAAAAATCAGCAATTATCTAGAGATTTGATGCGTGCTGCTGCTAATGCAGAAAGTAATTTAAGGTATTTTAAAATTAATAGTATTTGTACATGAAATCATAAAAAAACTTATTATATATTAGGCAATTGTTAAGTGGTGTGGACAATCTTCGATTAATGGCTAGATCACTGATTTGTGATAATGTTGACGAAAGTGGTGATGGATCAGAATTTAATAGACAGAGTCCATCTATAAATAGATCTACAACTGGTAATATTAATAATTCTGCTTCGATAAATTTAGTTAATGACGAGTATTTATCCGATTGTGATGATTTTGAAGATTTTAGCGGCCCAGCTTTGTAACTTTTTTTTAAATAAAGAATAAATAATGCAAGATAATAAAAGTTGTTTTTTGCAATTGTATATTTTCTTCTAAAAATAGAATTAACACTTACTGAAAACAAATGTTAATGTTAAATATCATAAAATTCATGAAAATATAAATGTCCAAATATTTTAAATTTAAATTTACGATAAAATTTAAAATTCTTAAAAAGTACGAAACTTTGAAAAAGTTGTATTATTTAATTTTTAAGATTTTGATAAGTGGTATTTAATTTTTTATTCTTAATTCTTTTGATTTGGCTTAGAAAGGGGCTTCCCACCTATTTCAATCGATTTTATTTAATATACACAAATACAACCTGTGTTATATACTACATTTATGATAATAATTCGTAAGACGTTTATGCCAATAATTCATCAAAACTAAATACGAATTACATAAATTGAATTCGGTTTTTATTATGCACCTAAAGCGACCAAAAAATTAAGATAGTCATTTTGGAAAGTGAAATAACTTTAATTGTGATATACCATTTTAATGTTGACAGGCAAGTGTACAACTTAAATATTTAACTATATAAATACTGTTGAAAAACATTTAACTTTAAGCTGTTGTAACCTTAGACTTAAAATGCTTTAATTTTGTGTTTTATTTTTTTTGATTAAAAATAAAACTATATTATATGAGTCAGAAATAGTTTAGTCAAATAACTTATTCTTTTAAAAAAATATCCTTTGCTCGTTTATTAAAGGTCTATTGAGTATCGAGCGCCAAACAAACTGTATATTACATTATACATTTATGTATTTAAACATATAAAAAACAACCTTTAATTGATTTGCTGGTCACATTTCTCTGATGAATTTATTATATATATAAATTATAGTAAAAAACATTTTAGTTTAGAGTAAAACCGTTCTTATAAATAATTAAAGAAAATATGTACAAATAACAATTCATAATTTATAAAAATGTTTTAAATCATATAAAAAAAATTTCATTTTTTATTTAATGTTAATTTCAATTTTATTTTTGATAAAAAACAAATGGTTCTTGTGTTTTCCATTATGATATCCATTTTATACTTTTACATCTCGTAGAAATTTATTTTTTTTTATCCTCAAACTCCCGTAGAACGTTATCAAACACATCGATTGTAAAATCAACATTCTCTTTTGTAATACACATAGGAGGTTTAATTCGTAGAACCTACCAATTGATATATTTTTTTTTATTATTACCAACTGTTACATTAAAAACGATTAATACTCACATTTCCGTTTAATCCTCCTCGTCCTAGTAAAATACCTAAATCTTTGACTTTTTCCCAGATGTCAACGACACTTTCAATATTTAAAGGAAGCTTGTGTCCACCATCTTCTACTAGTTCTACACCGATCATTAATCCTTTTCCTCGAACATCTCCAATTACTGAGTATTTTTCTCTTAATGTCGCTAATTTCTCCAAGAAATAAGTTCCAACTTCAAGGGCATTTTCTTGAAGTTTTTCTTCTTTGATCACGTCTAAAACAGATATTCCAACAGTGCAAGCTAATGGATTTCCACCATATGTATTAAAATGCAACGCTTGATTTAAAGATTCCGCGATTTTTGGGGTTGTAACTACAGCTGCCAAAGGAAAACCGTTTCCAATTCCTTAAAGATAAAAATTAAAATTTACTAAAAATTAAATAATCTAAAATTTCTACCTTTAGCCATTGTGACAATATCTGGAACTATTCCATGGCTTTCAAAACCCCAAAAATGTTCACCTGTTCTTCCAAAACCTGTTTGCACTTCATCTGAAACCAATAAACCTCCATTGTCTCTAACTATTTTGGCAGCTTTCCTAAGATACCCTCTTGGAAACTGAACAGTGCCACCGACACCTTGAATTGATTCTGCAAACAGAGCGGCAACTTTTCCTTTTGGTAAAGAATACTTAAATACGTTGGTTAATTCCTTATAGTAATTGTCGGCAGCTTCACATTCGAATTCTTTCGAACAATTACATGATCTTAATGTTTGTATTGGCGAATCACGACAATTTGAACCACCCCAGATTCCTAAATATGGATCAGGATTCATTACATGATGAATACCTAAATTCGTACCAGGTAACTTAAAACGCCAACTTGATTGTGCTGTTAATCCCATTGTTGTAGGGGACATTCCATGGTAAGCATTTTGAAAGGTTAAAACATCGAAATTGCCAGTATAAATTCTGGATAAAAGAACAGCTAAGTCGTTTGCTTCAGATCCTGAATTCACAAAATAAACAACCTAAAAAAACAAATTTTTAATTAATCTCATTTTGAACTTTCGGGTCTAGTGTTAGTTAGCGTCGGAAGTATATTATATATACATATATATATATATATATATTTTTTTTTGACTAAAAAATTATTTTTACTGTTGCAGATATAAAACTTAAAAAATTCAAAAATTTTACCGCTAATCACTAATAAATAAATTAATTACTTTTTTCTGATTCTTTGGTATAAAAAAATAAATTGAATTATTTTTAAAACTAGTGATATATATATATATATATATAACCGTTCCCCCGAACTTTTATTTTAATAAATTATTTAAATTCTGTTATAAATGAGTTTGAAAATAAAAAGTGATAAATAAATTTAGTGAAAATTTAATTTTTTAAGCTTAACTAATTTTTCTCACTTTAAGATCGCCAGGAAATTTTGATGTTAGTTTTTCAGCATATTCGTGTATTTTAGGATGCATATATATATTTGTTGTATGCCATAATGTTTCAATTTGATCTTTAAGTGCTTTTGTTACTTTACTGTACAAAAAAAATTATCGGTTATTTTTTTTATAAAGATAATATTTAGTTTTACTTTACGGGTGACAATGGCCCACTGAAACCGTTACTATTCCTCCAAACATATCTAGATATTTTCGTCCAGTATGATCATAAAGCCATTGCATATTGCCTTTATGGATCAAAAGTGGCTTTTTATAATATGGTATCACATTTGGTGTTAAATGTTTATTTTTTAATTCAATTATTTTTTCATAACTATGTCCTTTATACTCGAAAGTATTCAATTCATTTTTAAAAGATTTACTTTGGATAACTGGTGTAATAGAAACATTTCGTATAAAGTTATAATACCAACGGCCATTTTCTACAAATAAAAATTATATAATACAATTATTTTTATGGTATCATTGTATTTTTTTTTCTTTTAATAAATAATTTTATGAAATTTAATTTGTATTGAGTTATGATTACCATATTTATCAAGATCATAAAAACTTAAAAAAATACAAATAAAAAAAACAATTTTAAGACTAACTTAACATTATAAAATAAAAAAATTTATTTCTAAAATTATCAATTACCCTTTAATAAATCATCTCTATGTTTTATTTTGAAGAAATGTGATAATAAGAAAGAAAGTCAAATAAAATAAGTTTTAAAAGGTAAGATTTAAATTTTAAACTTTATTGATCGTAAAAACTATGTTTAAATATAGCAGAAATAGTTTGAAAATCAAAAATAAATTGTTATTTCCTATAAAACTTATAGGAAACCCTATTTTTGACCAATTATATTTTTATTTAATTTTCAAAACTTCTTTTGTGTGCGCCAATTTTAAATTTTTTTAAATTTTAGATAAAAATAGCATAAAATATTTCTTGGTAATATTGTTTTAGAAATGTAAAAATATAATAATTATAATTATTAATTATAAAACTTAATTAATTAAGATATATGCAATAAATAAATTAATTATGTATGGTTTTAAGTATTTGATTTTAGGTGCATTATTTTTTATTTTACGTCAGAATCACTTTTGCGATATCTACTCATCGTATGCTACGACTTCCACAATAGGGGTGCATTATAATATAACGTAATATAATTGAGTGAAATATATATAAAATAAATAAAAAAAAAATTAGTAGTTTCCTTTTAATTTTACTAAAATTATTTATTTTTACAAATACTAGTATTTTTTCTACGACATGCAGACTTCTTCGGTGCTACTACTCGATTATATATTCTATAGCATAATTTTTAAATTATATAAAATGTTATTGAACTTTTAAAATAAAATGGAAATTTTATTAAAAGTAATATTATCCATAGTATAACTTGTATACACGTATATATGAAAACTTTCAAGGTTTTTTTTGTATGATAATGAAAAAATTATCTTTTGGATTATTTTGTTTTGAAATCTGATAAGAATTTTATTAAATAACCTTTTGAACATGCTGGAAAAAGTTAACATGTAGGTCATGTTAAGATAAGCTTCTTATTATCATTTATCATTAATTAATAATTATATTTTCTTTAAATTTTAATTATTTTAATAGATTCTATTATTCAATTCATGACAATTAAATATTATATTATGTACCTAGTATATTTCCAATTTTTTTTTTTATCATAAAGATTAAATTTAAATTATTTTAGAAATTTACTTAATATTCACTCACTTAAAATATTTAATTTAGTTAATACCATTTTTTGGTTTTTTTAAATGTCTATTTATTTATTTATTTACTTTAATAATTTTTACTTTACGGTAGTAGAAAATTAAAAAACTTATGTTCGTTATCGTCCAAGTTCAAACGAACTAACGTGGAAAAATACTTTCTATTACTACTTATATTCAGGGTTGCCATTCAGAAAAAAATTTTGTTACCAAATTGGTTTTAAAAAGTTACCAAATTGATAAAAAAGTTACCAAAATACCTTGGATACAATGCTTTTGCCTGATATTAAAATATATTAAAATAAACAAAACAATTATTCATATATGCAACATAAAAACACAAACAAAACCATTCATATATATACGTATAAATAAAAACGAAGTTCAAGTTGATGGATCTGATTGTTCACAATCCCCTACACCCAATCCACTTACACGGGCCCTAGTAGATTCATTATCTTCTTCTACTTCAACAACCCGGATATTTTTCACAAGATATCTGCAGAAAATAGTTCGTTATTTGTATATTAAATTATTTTAACAAATTTATTAATTAACTTTCCATTCTAAAGAATTGTAAAAAAGTTTTTAACATATTTATACAAAGTTGGATTGAAATGAATTTATAAAAATTAAGTTTTAAAAAAAAAGGGTTTCAGAAATTTAAAATGTTAACCTTTAAATAAAATATAATTTAAAATAAAACACGAAATTCAACAAAATAACTCGAATCTAAATAATATTTCGCTTAAATTTTAATGTTCAAACAATAAATACTATTTATTAACTACTTATGTTTTATTAGCTCATAACAAAATCAATATCGCGTATAGATATACGCGATTTGAGCGATTTGCAGTTACACAACCAAATTCATTGTTTTGTAGGTACATATGTAAAATATAATTTAGAATTAGGTAGGTAGGTTTAACTATGATCTTAATTATATTTTGAAGTTATTAAAAAATTACCAAATCACCAAAAATATTACCAACTTACCAAAACCAAAATAATTTTTAAAAAATTACCAATTTTGGTAGAAAATTACCAAAGTGGCAACTCTGCTTATATTATTTTAATTTACTGTTTTGTGTAATGTGGTGTATAGATAGATACTAGATAGGGCAAAATGTCAAAGAAAATATAAGTAAATATGTATTGTATACGCTATACATACAACTTATAATTATTATTAAATGTTAATTTATATTTTTATATGCTTTTATAAATACAAATATATTTTTAATAAAATGTAAAATGTACAGCACACATAGAAATTTAACGTTATTTTTATTATATAAATGATATCAGATTAATTCACTTAAATTATTTTATTTATTAAAAAGATAGGAAAAATTTATAATTATTAAATTTTTTTTATATACATTTAGAAAAAAGACATTACATTTATGTGTGTGTATAGTTTTGTTAAAAAAAAAGTTAAATAATTGTAATTATTTGTTTATTCGACATACTTGTATTCTTGTAATTAAATACAGCAGTGCTAGATACTCAAAAAATAAATTTAACTACATGTATAAATTGAATTTCGTTATTTTTGAATTACAATTCAATAGGTTAGAATTAAATTAAATGTCAAAATAAACAAAAGAGTTTTTAAATTATGTTTAAATTTAATTTACAGAAATATAAAATTTTTAGATATTTTTTAAAAGTACAAAGTTATATTAAATGCGTTATTAGTATTTTAAAAACTATCAAAAAAAAATTAGGAATCACTTCTAAAACACAAGATCGAATTATAAATGAAATTTTCAATAAAAGATACTTGTAATTCACGTACATTTCAATAACTTGTCATCATAATAATACGTTCGTTGTTTAATAGATATATCTACCTACTAAACCTTTTTCCGAATTTTTCAAATTTTTATTTTTATTCTTAAAAATATATAATATGTATACATATACCGATTATTTATCCTTCGATCTTGAATTTATAGGTGCTGGCAGATCATGAATCATGATTCATGATATAAGATATGCTTAACTTAATAAGATCCGTGAGCATGGATTGCGCATTTTTTGTGATGTAACAAGTGACAAATTATGGCATTTATATTATTTTTCAGCATGTAAAATAATATATGTATATGATTTTTGTCCATTGATGGCATGTACAGAACGAAAAAAAATTGTAATCGAATTAAGCATATTTTATGGTTATAGAAAGAAACATGCAGTCAGATACTATATAGTTATTGTTTAACCAGCGCTATTTACCTGTACAACAAATAACTTTCCTTAAAGTTACACCAGATGGATTTTAAAACGACAAATAACGGTTTCCACGATTAAAACACAGTTTATTATGCTTCCCATATACGGGGGAGGGTCTTCAGCTTGATACGCGTACTTGCGAAGTTGAAAGACCATTTTGTGTGGACGGAGTCTTTGGTTTGCATTTTAGTTGTATCGTGTATGGGAAAATTGAACAACTTAAATGTCATTTGATTTTTTTTTTTTTCATATTTTGGCACGAAAGAACGTTGAGATGAGATATTCCGATTTGAAAAAATAAGAAAACTATAATGTTAAAATTAACAATTAATTAAGTAAATAATTTAAAATAATTATAAAATTAAGTTAGAAAAATGTTATAAAATATAAAAAAATATTAAATAACATAATTTTAGAAGAAAAAAATTAAATTGGAAGAACAACATATTTAAATAAAAACTGTTAAAAATTCAAATTTGAAATTGTCAGATACTTTTCACATTAAATTTTTTTTTTTCAAAACAAAAAAAAGTAAAATTAAACGATGGTTTGATGGTAGGTTAGATAGTGTATGGTAAGGTTTGAAATATGTCAGCGTACCAAGTTGAAAACCTGGTTCAACAATGTATGGGCTATATTAGACACTGTGTTTAGAAATACAGTTTTTCACATTTTACAAATGATTCATTGTTCTTAAAAGCTTAAAGAGTAAAATTTAAAAAAAAATTTCCATTTTCACCTAAAAAAATAAAGTAAGCGTATCCAAACAAGTTAATGAAAATATTATAGATTTCTATTCGTAACAATTAATGTCTAAAAAGTAAAATAAAAAAATACCGCGTTTCGACTACACAAACTTTCACAGAAAACTACACAAAAATTTTCAAGCGAAAAGTTGTAAAATCTACAATTTAATAAGGGTTCAGAGATATAAACAGAGTAACAACTGGATGGCACAGTGGTTAGAGTGCCGACCTTTCATGAAAGGTCCGGGTTCGAGTCCCAGTGAAATTGTAAGAACTATTCTGGTTTTCGATTCGACTTAGCTACTATTCGCCATTGGGTTCAAATTAATGGCTTCTTCAATAATTAATAATTATATGTTTTAAATAAAAAATACATTAAAATAACAATATAAACAAATGCAAAATATAAACCAATAATTTAATTGAATATTATAACTCACAGATATAGAATACCATATAACTCAAATACAAAAATATTACAATATGAAGAAAAAAATAGAATTGTATCTATTGAAAATCTAAGACGTTTCTATATGTTATAAGGCAACCCACCCCTAGTACTATTTCATGTTTAAATTCATTAAGATCAATTCTAATAGCACGAATACAATATCAACATGTACATATGGACTTTATCTTTAAAAAAAAAAATAAAATATTTTGTAATTATTAGGCTTCAGGCTTTCAGACAAACAATTTATTCAATTTTAATACTTCCTATTTTTTACTGTCAGATTTTTTTTTAGTTTTAGCTTAAAAAATAGCGTCAATAAATTATGCTATTGAATACGAACTATGTGTAAACAATGTATCAATATTTTAAATGTCAATTGTCATATTGCAAAAAAAATAAAAAAAAAATATTTTGTCAATTAGAATTACTTTTACTATAAATAACAAAAAAGTTAAAATTAAGAATGTAATTCAAATATAATTAGTTCGTTAATAAATTAGAACAATGTCATTTAATTACTTAGGAACAAATATTCATTCTGTGGGTACGTTTTAATAATAAGACATTAAATATTTGAAGGAAAATTTTAATATTTTGAATTTCATACAAGTATCTTAGCGATAAAAAAATGTAAAAAATTCTTTTTTTTAACGCTGTTCAATATTTTATTAAAAATTTTTGAAATAATTTATATCATAAAGTTTATTGTGTCAAATAGCTATTTAAGTTCCAGAATAACTATAGCATTAATTCCCAGTTTAATCAGATATTGATTTTTATGTTCGGGTATTTCAATTTACAAGTTAAGAGCGTTTCTCTGAACTTTAAAGTCGAATTTTTTCAAAATGCAAAAATATTTTAATAAAACATTTAACTTTATACATTGAATTGATAAATGAAGTTTTTGTTTTCTATTTCTTTCGTATTTTACTAGTAAAACTATTTTGTTTCAGTATACATGCATTTTCATACAGAATTTACTTTGTTTTTTTCCTATTTGCATTAAAAATAATACAATATCTACAACAAACTATATAAAATATTATATAACAAAAAGTATCAATTGTTTATAGCAAATAAATTAAATTTACTTTTTAACCATTTCGCATCAAGGTTTTATATTTAAAATTAATTAAAAAATTTATAATGTGAATTATTCCATGTTATACATAATCACTTTAGTGCGATCTAAACAATATATCGAGTTATTTATTTATGTACATGTACATATTTTCATATAAAGTAGTTATGTAATTAGATTATATTTATAAAAGAAAAAACAAAATTTGTCAGTTAAAAAAATTTGTATTTCAGTTCCTTTGGTGGGTAATATATCAAATGGTACTAATTTTTTGCAATCTCATCTCACATCTACTGTACCACATATTCCAGTGCACTTGCAAGCAGCGGCTTTGAATGATAATCCGTTAGAGTTTAATCACACAATGTTAAAAGATTCTATTAATTCTTCAACAATGGAATCATCAAACTCAATATTAGCTGCCTCAACATGTAATACTCTTCGTTCTGAGAGTTCGAAGTCTAATAAAGTGACAGATTTCAATAAAAACCAACAATCTAATAATACACAGGGATCAGGACCAATGGATATTGAAACTGAAAGTGAACGTTTAAGTAATGCAACTAGTACTATAGCGGCCGAAATCAATAAACGTTTAGCTAAGAGGGAAAGTAAAACTACTATTAATGTTGATGAGGATTGTGGCATTGTTACAAGTTTCGATAGTGTTAAAAACACTGGCATTTTAAGTAACAGTGGGGTTATAACTCCAAAATTAATAATGGGAAATGAAATATATTTAAACAGCATGGTTGGTGTTCCGGGACCAACACAAACACCTGCAGGGTTCATGATGATGTCAGGAATGATGATGGATCCTAGTGCAATGGCTGGTTTTCAAATGCAATCGTTTTCACAACATCAACTTTTACCAACACAAATAACACAATTTGCTGCAAACCAACCAACTATAGGTTTTAAAATTTTTTATGTCCTGTATAGGCCTTAAATAGATATTTTTTTGCTTTTAGGATCTAATTCACCGCAGTTAAGCGCTCTAACCACACAACAAATAAACGAACAGCATGCAAATCATCCAGTTAAGGAAATTATAACGTGTAAATCATGTATACTGTATCCCCCTAATCCTAATGCTCCACCTCCAACTATTAGAGAAAGACCTCCGGGTTGTAGAACTGTTTTTGTAGGCGGTTTACCAGATAGAATTACCGAAGAAATAATTCGAGAAATTTTTGAAACTTGTGGAGAAATAACAACTTTGCGGTTGTCAAAAAAAAACTTTTGTCACATCCGTTTTGTTTTTGAATCATCAGTTGATTCTGCAATTTATTTATCGGGTTATCGTATTAGAATAAATAATAGCACAGAAGCAATTTACTGTGGACGAATGCATGTCGATTATGCTCAAGCTCGTGATGACCAGTATGAATGGGAATGTAAACAACGCCAAATACAGCGTGAACAACGACATAGAGAACGTATGGAAAGGGATAGACTGCGTTCTTTATCACCACCTCCAATAGTTCATTATTCTGACCATGAAGCTAGTAGTATAACAGAAAAATTAAAAACTGATGATACATTTATTAAAGCTGTACAAACTCTGGTAGCATGGTTAGAACGTGGGGATTGTAATAAAAAAAATGCTAATACTTTTTACACAATGATACAAAGCACCAATGCTCATGTTCGACGTTTACAAAATGATAAAAATGAATTTGAAGAAAATTTAAAAAAAGCTCGAGAACAATTTCGAAAACAAATGTTAAATATGGTACAGCAATGTAAGTGCATATTATAATTAATTTTTATTTTTACTTTTCTTGATTTTTCATAAATAACTATTTGTTGACATTTATTGGTTTTAGTCCCAAAAAGGAACTTTTAAAAATTTATGTATGCTTTTAAAATAATATTGCTCTCTTTAATTTTATTGGATATTTTAAACTTTAACGTCCTGAAGAAGCTTGGAGAACATCAGGTTTTTCACAGTTGTATAAACACTTGTTGAGCATTGTTAAAACTCACAATCATATTCGCTTTTATTCTTCTGCTTGTTGTTTCAAAATTTATTAAGCTACCAAGTCATTCTAAACAAATGTTGATGTTTATTAAATTCATCTTTAATTACAAATTCTCTATTTTAAACCTTAATTTTAACTAATTAAAAATTCTACTTCACCACGCGATGACTAGTGTAATTTACGAAATATTTCCATACTTATAATATAAAGAAATATTTCTATACTACCCAAAGTCGTTTTATTAAATTCGTATATACCCAAAATTTTTTCTTTAAATTTGTTTTCAGTTACAGGATGTGTAAAGTAAAAATTTTTCCCACATTCTTTCTCTTTTTATTGTACAGAAATCATTGTATTGTACAATACTTTTTGCTTACCCGGTTTTAAACCAAAAATTATTATAGTTTCGCTGAAGGTTTTTTTTTAGATTAATATTTTTTTTCTATAATATGCGGAGAAAATGTTATAATTGAACAAGATTAATGAAAAAATGTTTTGAAATTTTCTAAAACTGGTCTTTATAACTTCAACCGTTAATAAAATTTTAGAATATCACTTAGCGTTTTTCATAAAATTTATTAATAAGTTATATTTGCTTAACATTTAACGGTAAAATAAGAAAATTTATTATTTATTCTGGTGTTGGTTATTTTTTATTATTTATTTAAACAAAAAATTTTGTATGAAATGCTTTTTATAATCACCTTTTCATAATCAAACAATTCATATTAAACCATTTTGTTATTATGTTTTTTTTAATCATTTTTATAATATATTAAAAAATATAAGGAAATATTAAGTTTTTTTGAGAAAAACTCTGGGTAAATACAAATAAAATAAGTAATATATTAAGAGCGACGAAAAAGTGGATGACAGTTAAGTGTTGCAAATCTTGTTATTTAAAATTTCTTAAAGTGTGAAATTATATGAATTTTAGTAAAAATATACATTTATTCCTTTTTGAATTAAAAGCTATAAAATTTTTAATTAAAATAAAATTAAAACAAAGAAACATTATATTCGTTAAAAACAAATTAAAACTATTAGAAATTAAAAGGAAATATGAGAGATATATTTTTATGTTAACAGACATTATTCAAACGAAAAAGTTAAATTTTTCTTAATATCATATACCAAACCAATTTTATTTTCAATCAAAATTTTTATTTGTATACATAATTTCTGTAAGTTTTTATATTTTAGCTGAAAATTACAATAGCAAATATTTAATAATTATTTAAAAAATGTTTAAATTAATCAATTAATTTGGCTAAACTTTTATTAAACTCTCGTGCCCCATTGTTTTCAATATTTAACTTCTCTGAAAGCTCCGAATATTTCAATTTTTATTTAAAAATAATTTAGTTTAAAACCCACAAAAATCAAAAACCGAAAGAATTTTTATTAATTTATTGACAAAAAAAATAAGGAGGTATTGGTAAGTTGTTAAAACCCACAAAAAAGGCAATTGAAATGTGTAAAACCATTTTGCTTACTGTAAGTGGTTTTCAAGTTATTTACATCTGGTTATAAAGTTAAAAATAAAAAATAAATTATATAAAATGTTTGTATTAAAAAGCACCTTTGAACCTAGAAATCTATTTATTTTACTTTTCCCTTTATGTATCCATATGTGTGAGATTTCTCCTCGGGTGCGGGACAATTATTATAAATTTTTTTTAAAAATGTCAGATTTTTAGTTCGTTTTTAAACATTACCTCTTTTACCTCATTCCCTTCTTTCCAAAAAATTTAAAGGAAAATTAAGTATGATCTCCCTTCTAAATATTCTACTAAGTCACACATTAATATGTTAAATTAGATTTTGGTAGTTTGTTGCAGTTTTGGCATTTCTTTACTTAAATTTTAAAAATTTCTTGTATTGTCACATTTTGAAATAAATCTTTATTTTATTTAAAAATAATTTTAACATACAAAAAATTATAAATCAAAATTAATTAAACGTTTTAATGAACTTCTAATGAGGTGAAACCTTACAAAAAAACTTTTATTTCATTATATCTAGGTCTGAGAGAAATGAATTATTCCACTATATATAGATATGAGGAAAATAAATGTTGCTTCCACAAGAAAGTTTCGGTCCATTTTTATATCTAAATATATAAATTTATACATATGTATAACGTGTAGAATATTCAACTAATTAATAATTAACCTAATATCAAAGATTGTGAAATACGAGATACGAGATTGTGAAAGACGAGATTTAATAATTCAAATGTTTATGATATACTATCTAATTTAAAAATTCTAGTTTAGTAAATTTGGATGGTTAGGTAAAACCAAAGTTCCGTGGAAGCGATTTTTTTTTAAACATGCTGTGCTTTTTTATAGTTTAGAAAATATTATATTATGATATTTGGTGAAATTTTATAGGGTTTGGTTTAATTAGTTAATAAAAATTGAAAAACAATTAATACTCAAGAAATTTTTTCAAGAATACAAAACTATTATTTTTCATTCACCAAAAGTTATAAATGTTATAATTTTATGATTTAAATTAAGGGCAGCAGCAAAGAAATGAATGAAATGTTAAAAAAAAAATAAGCTAGTTTAAAGTAATTTTGTAGTCAATTCAAAAATGTAAATTTTTTAAAAATTAATAGTTTTGTAAATTAACAATAATTTTTAATTATTATAAAAAGTATTTTTAACAAACAGTATTAAGTGAAACTTGATTAAATAAATTTCTCAATAACTTATGAATTATTAATTTTTCGTTCATAAAAATTATTAATAAGGTATGTAACTTATGTATGTATATTTATTTAAAAATTTCAAAGTGATATCACATTTCAACTTACATAATGTGTAATTAGAAAAACTTGGTCAAGACACCATCAAGATGATTAAAAGTGAATTTTTCAAATTATTAAAGAAAATTTCTAAAAATAAGGTAAAAGTAGCTCACAAAAATTTATATACTATTTTTTTTAAAATTAATGTAAAAAGTACTTTTTTTATACACAGTGGTATAATATAAATTTATAAAATTTGTTATTTTGGCTGTAATTTATTTTAAATTTTGCTCAATTATTATTTGGTAAGTTGTAGGTGGAAAAAAGTTTTAACATGTTGAAAATTAATTAAATTAAAAAACAAATTACTATAGTGCTCTGATAGGTTCGAATTAAAAGCAATTGAAATGAACGAAATATTATTTAATTGCATTAACATATTATTATGTTTACTTTAAATTTTTTAAATTTATTAATTCTGTTAATGAGATAAATGGAGAAACTTCAAAATGGAGAAAGTGATTTTAATTATCAATCAACCAATGTTACTGTATTTAAATTTTCTATATATGTTTTTTTAATTTGTTTTGTTTTGAAATTTAGCTTTTTTAAGTCCATTCATATAAAAAAACCTCTATTTTTTAAGATCTTATTTACTAAATTAAGACAAGAACAACAACAATAACAAAAATTTAATAGAATAATCAACAGTTTAATATGCTTTTTTATTTGTTACTATTATCTCTATTATCCCTTTCCTTCATTCAGTCAGTCAGATTGAAAAAGTGTTCAATGCAGCTAGTCATAAGAAGGTTTGGGACCATTTCACCAAAGCTCAAAGAAAAAACATCGACCAATGGAAGAAAACTTCAATGGTATGTAAATATATAAATGTATTTCGTAATTTAAAGCTTGTAAGTGTTAGCTTCAATATTATTTTTAAATGTATACTAAAGCATAATTAATTCATTTGTAAATTGCATCTCACTAATATATTTGTTTACGTACAATTTTTTATTTTATTTTGTTTTTTTTTTTTTTGGCATTTTATACATTATTTTTATAAATAATATTTTATTTAACATAATATTTTTTATATAACAACCGTTCACTTACATAAAAACCTGAAAAGCCACAACGAATTATTTTTAAAAGATAAGCGTTTGATTAGTTCGATTTTTTTCATTAGACAATGGTTAGGGGTTTGTTGAAATAAAGTGGAATTACAAAAAACAATAGAAATAAAGTCAAGTTAGTTACTCTTTCTTATTTCAAAAAATAAATTCGAAATGCAAAAAAGGAAACAAAGCCGATTTTACTTTTTTTAACAAAAAAAAACGAAACTAAAATCGAATTAAAGCAATTTTATCTTATTTTCAAAAAATTTTAAAAAAACTAAAATAAATGAAATAAAGTCGATTAGATTTTATTATCAAAAAACTCGGATCCTAAAAACTGAATTAACAATCACTCATTTTAAATTCACTATCTTGAGTATAAAAATACAGAAATATTCCGGAAAAAGGGAATACCCTGATTTTTAAACAATCTCCAATCTCTTCCTTATAGTTTTTTTTCGTAAATATGTTCTCAAGAAAGCACTTGAAGGATGCTGCCCTAAAGCCCCCCACTAAACAAAATACTGAAACTTCAATTTAGCAAATAACGATCAAATCCGTCTACTCATTCTTTTGAAATACATACTTAAGTTCTAATTTTGAATTCAATTTTTATATATTAACAATACTGCATGTACAAATATGTTAATATTCCGGAAAAGGGAGTAACCCAAATTTAAAAACCCTTCTAGTTTATAAATATTCTAAAAAAAGTTTTCCAGAAATTCTGATTTTTAAGAGTTAGATACAAAATCAGGATATTTCCCTTTTTCATAATATTTATATCCCAATATTATTTTGTGCTATCTTAAATTCAGAAGAATCTTAAAGTTGAACTCAAATTAGGGTATTTTATTTTTTTTCCAGAATATTTATGCGAGATTTATAATTAGCAGAGATGTTAGTGTTATATTTAAAATCAGTTGTCCCTTCTCCGTTTACTTTATTTTTTGAAATAGAATATGGCCACAGTTCGACCTTATTTCGTTTTTTCGCTTCGACATTATTTTTTGCTAATTTTAATTGGAAATAAGATAGAATGGTTAATTCCACTTTATTTCCATTGTTTTTGGTAATAAAGTCATTTTTTGTTTTGAAATAATATAAAGTTGCTAATTCGATTTTATTTCGCATTGTTTTTGGTTGTAAAGTCGAACCCCGTCTTTACTTATTTTTTTTTGCATTCCATTTTATTTTTTGAACATTTTTTTTGGAAATAAGATAGAATTGGTGATTGGATTCTATTTCCACTGTTTATGTGTTATAAAGTCATAAGGATATAACAGAATATAAGCTGATTATGGCCAAAATATATTGTTTGGATAGGTTTAGGATGTAATAATTCAATTGATTTACTATTTTCGATATTAGTACTAGCTTTTCATTACGTAGTTTTATAATTACATATATACGTATACGTAATATTTAGTAATAAGGCAAGTACAATGAAATTTCTTTAAAATAAAATATAAGAAAAAAAAAAGAATTGTTTGAAAAAGTCCTAACAACTTCTATTATAAATTTTTTGCATTTGAATAAGCATATTACGAAAATGATAGCATTAAAGTAATATTATGAAGATTAGATTATCAAAGCATACAATTTAATTTACTAATTTCACTAATATTCTGAAATATAATCATTTGATTTAGTTGACCTTATAATGCACGAATGTTAATTACATTTATTTTTTAAATTTTATCTATGCAATTATTTATAAAACTATATCAAATGATCTAAATGATAAACTAATCACTTTCTTTCTACTTACAATTTTTTGTTTTCAATTAAAAATTTTATTTTAACATTATTATTTCCAGATATTAAAATATAATATATTTTTCATTTTTTTATTTTTATTTTTATTGGCATTGATTACTTATATGTAATATATGAGATTTCATTTGTTCAACTAGCATAGTTGATACAAAAACAAAAAGAACAAATTGTTTATCTTATTTTTAACCATGTCTTAAGTTTATATAATATAAGTTCTTGAACAGATTTAAATTTCATTTCTTTAATATTCACATATTTTTGGTATTAAAATTCTTATACGTTAATTATGGTTTACCTTAACAAAGTGTTAAGGTAAGTATTTTACTATATGATACAAAAAATTAATAAGAAAGAATTAATGGTTTGTAAAGTTTATTGAATATTAAATGAATAATTAAATGTTTTTTTAATCATTTTTTAACTTAATTATAAATTGAAGAGGAAAGGTAAGAGCAGGTATTTCTTTTTTAAATTTTCGATTAAAATGTTGAATTTCTATTCTAAAAAAAAAATCGTAATATTTAATTAAATATTTTTGTATTGTTTTTTTATTTATTTTTTATATTTTATATTACGAATAGTAAGTTTTTAAAAATAAAATTTTAATGTTAATAAACAATAGTTTAAAAATTTATATAATTATTATTTATAATAATTTATTAATATTTTTATATTTATTTTAAAAGTGCACTCATTATTTTAATCTTTTGTACAGGATTTTTAATTATATATTAAAAAGTATGTTTTTAATTGTTTTTGAAAAGGCCATGGTGGCATCTAAAGAATATGCAGACTATCATCTCTTTAACGCTCCCAATAAATATATTGAAATTGTATTTTTATACCCAAGCACCACACCATATAATAGTTTGGATAAATAATTAAATCACAATGCTTTAGACATTTAAAAAAAAAATTTGAATTTTTGAATTAGGAATTTTATATGAGTTGAAATTGCGATTTTTCAACTTGTTTTTGTGAGTAAATAAAGTTATAAAAAAATAATAACCATATTAGAAAAAGTGCACAAATTAGGCTACTTATAGGCATTCTTTTTCTCTTTAATGCATTTTCCAATCTTTGAGCGCCTGAAAGTATTTACAATAAAAACAAGAAAAACTTGAACTCCACTTAAAATATGTAGCAATATTTAAACAATATACACCATACACCATACACCTATTTAATTTAAAATATTTATGTATTATGTTATATGAAATTATTGTAGAAATAAAAAAGTTATTCAGTTATTGTTAAATATTTTTTTTGTTAACATCATATTCGAATTAATGCTCAACACAAAATACCCACTTCAAATAATTAAAAATTTTTTATTTTCTTTACTTATTAGTTTTATTTATGCAAAAACAATAAATTAGGTTTTATAATTTTGAATGAGATATTGCTTTACATATTATATAAAATTTTCAATAATAGGTTAATTGAATATAGTTTATAAACTTAAAATGAGGTAGTCCGAATATAACAACAAAAACAATATATAATAATAGGTAAGTTTATCTTTGTCTAGACTTAAAAAATCGGAAGGTTATCAGCATAATTTTCATTGGAAAACTCTATATTTTTTTCTATGTATAAGTTATAATACTAGACCAGAATATTAAATAAATAAATAAATTATTTAAAAATAGTATTAAATTTTTTTTTAAAAAAATATTTGATTTTAATTTAGGAAATCCGTAGTGTTCAAATTGATGATGACGAAATGGAAATGTCTGAAGATGAACGTGAAGCTCAAGCCACTAGCTGTAAAAGGACGAAATATGACAATTTAAGGGTTTGTATTTTTATTTTTTTGATTGTGCAAAAAAAAGTTATTTTTGGGGAAATCTTAATGATATACTTATTATTTTAATTAAACAAATCAACATATGTATATAAATTTTAGGATGAAAATGATAGTTTACGATGTCAATTAGAAGCATATAAAAATGAAATGAATCTCGTAAAATCAGACCAAAAATCTGATTCAGATTTTAGAGAAAAACAAATTAAGGTTTTACAAGAAACTATACGCAATATGCAAACTCAATTATTAGACAATAAAATTAAAGAAAAAGAATACACAACAAAAATTTCAGAATTAGAAGATAAACTTAAACAAGCTAATGTTAAAGAATTATTATTAAAAACTAAAATTGCTACTAGCAAATTATCTTCAACATCGTCATCTAAATCTTCGGAAAATTGTGAAGATGATGAAAATAAGGAAAAGGAGTCTTATTTAGAGTGTCAAAATGTCAGTATTCAGGTAAGAAAAAATTCAGATCCAAAAAATATTTTAATCTAATTTAATTTATTATATATATATGTTTATTAGGTAATATACATAAGTAATATTATATGCAATTAAAAGTTTGTTTGCTTTTAATTTTGTTGAGTTCATCTTTCGTACTTAACAAATTTTTGACTTAAAAATATATATGAAATTATACATACTCGTATATGGAGAATACAAATTTATTAGAAACGTTTTCTAAGATAAGGGTCATTTAGTCTTTAAATAAATTCCTATTTCCTGATTTTAATTGGTATGCAATTAATGTTTAAAATTTTTTTTTAAATTAGATTAATTTGACATCAAAAAACTTAATTTGTAATGAAATGAATTGTGTTTGAGTTTAAATTGAGTATTGAACTTAAATTATATTAGTTTCTGATAATTTTGATGTTTTAATTTTTTTTTTTTTTAACTTAAATTAAAAATTTTTTAATATTATATTATATTTTAGGTAAAACAAGAAAGTTGTTCCTCTCAAAACAATACAAAAATACAAAAGCCAATCGATATTGATGAAGCTCATATAATTGGATTAGTTTCAACATTTTTGGTTGTTCATCCTTTCGGCGCTAGTCCTGATTATATATGTTCATATCTACAAAAAATGCATCCAAATTTACGATCGAGGGACTTAGAAGAAATTTTGAGTAAATACAATACTCTGTTTCATGAAGAAATTACAGGAATCGGAATGAAAATTGAACGCAAATGGAAATTTTGTGGTTTTGAAAATCCGTAGTTATTTTAGAAAGAGTATTAGAATTTTTTTAGAAAATTGCTATCATAGAAAGACTATTCAATTTACAATAATGTCAGCATCTAATGGGCCAGTAATTTTCAGTTTCATAGAAATTTTACAAAATTTATCATAATTTTTACGCCATAACTTATTTAGTATATTGTAATAATAAAATGTTTATTAATTAAATTATTTTGCATTTTAATTATTATACTTTTCGTGTCTCTCTTATTATTCGTAGCATAGGTTGTGTTTTTTATTAAAATTAATTATGAATTCACTAACTTAAAAATGTCCAGTAAGTTCTGTTTTATTATTTTTTATCTTAGCTGATTTTTCTATCGCTATTTTAATTCGCATTTGTATATTTGTGTAAAAATTAAATTATACTGATAAAATAGGAATAAAAATTGCTAGCGCTGATTGAAACTTTTTTTTATGTAAATCTTATTGAAATCTTATAGCGAGATCTCGTTATAGCGAGATCGTTATTGCCATTAAGAACATCAATTGCAAACTTACAATTTTGATAGTGTTTTGATTCTAGGTTTTTTTAATCTTCCAAATTTGAAATGGCTACGGTCTGATACTATAATTTAAAATAAAATAATTTTTTAATTGCAGGAAAGACTTTACTTTAATTTTTTCATGAGAATTATCCGAAGTTTGATTTTGCTAAAAAAAAATTTTTAAGTAAGTAAGCAAACTCTCTCTTAGACTCGCTTGATGTGGAATCGATGTTGTCTTCATTAAATATAAACATCTGTCTTACAACAGTTTTATGAGAAGCTAACAACATGTTTTCGCTTAGCAATTCCTTAGCAATTTCATAAAAACTCTTAACTACTCAGTTATTTGTAAAAAAAAATTTTAACAGGTATTTAAGTTATAGGTGTTTAAAAGTAGCAAAATTTCAATTTTCGAGCCCTTATAGCTTCTAAACAGGGGACGTGATAAAAATGTTAACCGACTCTTACTAATTTCTGAAGGTCTAACTTCTCCCAAAATTTTAAGACAATTTTAAAATGGTAAATTTTAGTACCGTATAGAACCCTAAACAATTTTCTTCTAAAAATTTATAAAGTTTAAAAAACCAGATATTTCGTGCCGTTTTCAGATTAAAAATACAATAACAGAACTCTTGTTATAGCAATTTCAAAATAGGGCTTTTTCCAAATTTGGGGGGCTGTAGTTCCGTAACGGGTGGGGCTACAGTTCTTTTATGAAATTATTTTTTTATTTCTTTCCTCTTTTTCAAACGATGTAAAAGTTTTTGTAAACATGCGGACAGACGGACAAAGTGAAACTATATAGGCACTTTTTTACAAAAATTTTTGAAAATGTGCTAAAAATTAAGCACAATATTTCGTTATCAATCTCCATTCAAATGAAAAACTGTCAAAGTTTATAGACTGACTTATGATTGAACTACGCAAGTACGCGTACCAAGTTGAAGACCCGGTTCATCGTGTATGGGTTGCGGTAGTTTGAATAGTGTATGGTAAGGTTTGTAAACATGTCCACGTACCAAGTTGAAAACCTAGTCCTCCATGTATACCTACCATCGAACCATCGTATAATTGTTTGTTTTTTTGTTTTGAAAAATATGTTAAATGTCAAAAGAATCTGATAATTTAAAATTTGAATTTGTAACAGTTTTTATTTAAATACATAGTTCTTCCTATTTAATTTTTTTCTTCTAAAATTATGATATTTAATATTTTTTTATATTTTAAAACATTTTTCTAACTTAATTTTATAATTATTTCAAATTCTTTACTTAATTATTTGTTATTTTATACATTATAGTTTTCTTATTTTTTCATATTAACGATCTTTTGTGTCAAAAAATGAAAAAAAACGAAAAAAAAAATCAAAATGACATTAAAGTTGTTCAACTTTCCCATGCACGATAAAACTAAAATGCAAACTTAGGACTCCGCCCACAAAAAATCAAAATTTTTTGATTTTCTTCCAACCAACTTTTCAACCTTCAAAATGGTCTTTCAACTTGCCCATACACTATTCAACTTAGCAAGTACGCGTACCAAGTTGAAGACCCGGTCCATCGTGTATGGTATGCTTAAAGCACAGAGCTACAAAAAAAAACCCGCTTGGAGCGTAAGAAGCTCTCTTTTCCATTTTTCAGTGTAACCCATAGAATTACTAAGAAGTACTCATAGAATTACTATACTAGAATGGCAAAAGAATGTTCCCGACTCTTTTCTTCGGGAAAGAGAGCTTGAAAATGGGATTTCCTACCTAGAGGTATTCAGAAAAAAAATTCAATTAAAATTTTATTTATTATTTAAAAATGTTAGCATTATAATATTATTTTCAAGTTGGTTCTATTTAAATAAAAGCAATTTTTTGGTAAATTTGCAGAACGGTCCCTTTATAATAATGAAAAATGGAAAGCAGAAACCTAAACGAAAATATCTTTAAAATAATTTAAAAAAAAAAGTTTCTTTTATATTTCTCTTTCAAAAAGAAATTTTTTGCGAAGAAACTAGTAAATCCATACAAATGGTACACGTATTTGTTTTTGAAATTTGTCTGAAAATTTTTTCTCTATTGCCATTCTAGTAATTCTATGGTTGAACCACAGTCAAATGGAATGTCAGTTGTGTATTAGTAGTCAAATGATTTAAATGACAACTTTCGTTACGAATGAATTATGAAAGAAATAAAAGATTTTCAAAATAAGACCATTTTTAACAACATAAGAAAATTTAGTGATTTGTCTTATTTATTTTAATTATTTGTTTTAATAGCTTCTTAAATTTACTTAAAACTTGTTTGGTGCAAAAATGGATATTAACTAAGTTAAAAAGTTAAATATTTACTTTATAATTATTATGTATGTACATATGTAAAACATTTGATTATTTCCTTTCAACACTAGTTGATTAGCACTGAATTTGGAATCAAGGAAATGGTTCACCCGTTGGTCTTTTATAAGCTATAATCAATTAATGTGTTATCAAATTTAAATATATAAAAATATTTATTTAAATGCAAAGAAAACAGTTTTATGAACGTAGTATTTTGAATGTTTTTTTAAAAAAAACATCCTTTCAAAATAATATAAAATATGGATTACGCACTGAATAAGAGAATAGATACATTTAAATATTTAGCACAGGAGAAATTACAAGCCATTTTATGTTCTATACCAAATCCAAAATATGTTATAATAGAGTCAACTATAATCAAAATATTGGAACATGTATGTTCCGCTTCCTGGATAAAGTAAGATAATAAATTAAATCTAAACAATTCTTTTGAGTGGATTAAAATATTTTTGTAGGTCAAAAGGAGTGGAGAAAATTTTTAGATTTGATCAAAATAATCCTCCGAACACTAATAACAGATCTTGTGTTTATATAATAAATGGGAATATATTATTGTTAAAACTGGTTTTAGACCAAATTCATTCACAAAAAAATGAAACTGAGTTTAAATCTGGAATAAAAAAATTTCATATTATAGTCATTCCAGATGTTTATCCTTCCTTTCAAACTCTGTTAGAGGAAGAGGGTCTTTTCGGTTATTGTGTTCTATATAGATTTAACTGGAATTTTATTCAAATAGATGATAGGCTTCTTACCCTAGAAGTTCCTCATTTGTTCAATGAAGTTTTTATAAAAAATGATATGTCAATTTTGACTTCAGTTGCACAGAGTCTAAGAACTTTCCATGTTATTTTTGGCAAACCAGAAATAACAGTTTGCTTAGGGTCAAATGCAGTTAAAGTAATGGAAGTTGTTTTTAAGTTACAAAAATCAAAACCTTTTCAATCCGATAAATTTAACGAAACTTCAGCTATGTTAATTTTAGGTATTCAAATATTAAATAAAAATGAAAATATAAATGTTTATTAAATTTTTGTTTGTAATACATTTACAGATCGTTCTGAAGACTATACGTCATGTTTACTTTCACCAACAACATATTCTGGACTGTTACATGAGGTATTTAAATGTACAGCTGGTGAGTTAGAATGTAGCCCGATCAATAAAATTTCAGCCGGAAAGAAAAGTGTCCTAAATTTTAATGAGATAGATCGTGTATGTAATAATGTTAGTAAAGATGTAGCAAATAATGGATCCAGTAAAAGTAAAATTTCAATGCGAATGTCAGGGAAATATGATGTAATTTATAAAGAAAATAGATATAAGCACTTTGCAGCTGCTAGTAAATCTATTCAAACTCAATCAAAAGCCTTAGGATCTGAATTACAGAATTTATCGCAGATGAAAATAAATGAAATGCAACAATATGTTGCAAACAAGCTCCCTGAAATAACTTTACTAAAAAATAAAATTGTAAAACATATGAACATTTGCGAAATAATTATAAAAGAACTAGCCAAAAACTTTCAGAGGCAACAACAATTAGAAGAAAATATCTTAAATGGCAATGGAAGTCGAAAAGAAATTTTAGATAAAATTAACGAAGTTCTTATAACCGACGGGCACCAAGTTAATTCGGTTCGTTTGTTGTGCTTGTTTCATATATGTTTAGGCTTAAATACAGAAGAACTAAATGCTTTTGTGCAAAATTACTGCAATATATTTGGATACAAATTTTTAACCACTTTTAAATCTTTGGCCCGCTGTAAACTTTTGCCCAAAATGGAAATTATGCCAGTTGAAAAAAATAAATTTTTAGGTTCATTACCAATTACAGCGAAATTTCAACAAACAGATTTTCAAGTGAATTCAAATCGTTTGAAACTGTTACCAAATTCAGTGACAAAGGACAATAAAGATGAATTATCAAAAAATTGTCCAAGTTTTGTTTTTAATGGAATATATATACCACTTGTAGCTCAGTTGTCTTCTATGCTTCTTAATTGTGAATCTATTGAAGATTTATGTAGTAAATTAGGTAACGGTATTAACAACTTCAAATGTTACTCTGATGCATTGGATTATGGAACCAATTTAAAAGCATTTCAAATAGAATGTAAAAAGGGTTTAATTCAAGACCCTTTTCCAGTTAAACAAACACTATTTGTTTTTGTTATTGGAGGAATTAGTTATGCTGAAATTGCTGCTTGTGACTTTGTTTCAAATATTTCTGGATCGAAAATTGTTATATTATCAAATAGCCTTATTACCGGAAGTGATTTGTTAACCTCCAGTTATTAAAAAAGTAAATAAATTGTATATTTTAAACACGTTTACCTTTATTTTGAATTGAAATATTAAAAAAGATAACAACTAATCATAAAATAATTTTTGAAACAAAAGCCAAAAAAAAACAATCTATATCTATTTGAGTGCCAGATAAATTTGACGTTGCGCATAAATTTGGCGTATGGAGAGAATTGTATTAATGTTAAATCGCGGCACAACTCGATTATAAAAAAGGATAACGAAAACATTTTGGTTAAATATATTAATAAAGCAAAATAAAAACTTTTATATAGGGCTAAATTATAAGCTTTTAATATAACATAATATAACTGCGGTCAAATTGCTGTATGACTCCTTTGTACTACAGTCTAGATTTACGTAACCAAATTTTTCGGAAGTGACCGCGAAACAATTTTTAAACTAGTCTTTATTTTATTCAATTAAATTATTTATTAAAAAAAAATTTTTAAACACTATCTATAGTTCGTTCAGAATATGAAATGTTTTTTTATATTAAATTTTTTTAAAATTCAATTTAAAAATCAAAAATTAAGTGAACCATATGCAAAAAAGGAATAAACTTAAAATAAAAAGTTACATTTACCTATACAAAATTACATTCAAATTTGGGACAAACTTGGGACGTTTTTTGGAAAGGGACTAAAAGTTAAAAGTTGCGACAATCCCTTCTAATTTTGGCCGTTTGGTTACCAGAATGTAGATAAAACCACCCCACTACAATGAATATTAGCAGCTACATATTTTTATATACACCGCCCCTATTCAACACTTGCAATTCGTTTCTCTATCACTTCTCCCATAAAAGAATTATTACGTTTGGCTATTCTGGAAGACTTATTTTATGGTGATGTCATTTTTGTTAAGTTGGTAGGCATTACAAATTTTTGTTTTTACTTTTAAATTTTTGTTGATGGCAAAAGTTATAAAAATAAATATGGATCAGTTTTCTTGAAGAATGAAGAAGAAATCCTTTTGAATTATCTAATCCTTATAAGTAAAAAAAAATGAATGTTTAACGGCTTAAATTTTTATTATGAGTGGACCCTTTCATTTTCCGGCTTGAAAAGTTGAATCAACTTATTTTCATATTTAATAATGTTTCTTTATTTTTCAGAAAAGATTCATAAGTTTAATCTTAATCAACATATTTTGATTTTAACCTACATTAAAGTAACTGAAATTTAAATTTATGAAATTCATTAATTTTGTTTACAGAAAATTTTCAAGTAAGTACCTAAACCTAAAAGTTTGTATGTACAATTTTTTTTTTAAAAATATGAACAATTTTCAGGTACCTAAACTAAAATGTTTGTATGTATAAATATGCCTGATAAAATTATACCTTTAATCTTTTTAACAAAACAAATGCTTTTTCATTTAAATTAATTTATAAATTTTTCATTTTTATAATGTTTTAATTAATAAAAATTTTAAATTTAAAGAAAAAAAATACCTCTTCATAGACAAAATTAGAAGTCATACTAAATTACTATCACGTTGTAGGAAAACTGACATCTTATCAAATTAACAACATCACTTTTAAGCGTAAAGATTAGCTACTACTTTTACCAGAATAGTGGTGATAAAATATCCTTTTTACAAAATTGAATGTTCTCTGTAGACATTTGTGTATAATTTTTTTGTTAGGGAAACTTTCCTTTTGGGTCAAGAAATGTCAAAAAAACTGAAATTTTTTGAAATTACCCTTCAGTTAAAATATATTTTACTAAAAGATGTGCTGCAGGCCTCTTTTATTTAATTATATATTACAATTTTTACTTATAATAAATTTGTTTATTTTCAAGTATTTTTTAAAGCTTTTAGCCAAATTTATAACTTTTTTTTTGGCTAAAATTTTTAGTATTCAAAATCCAGTAACATTTCGCTGGATTTAAAATTAAAAAAAAATAATGGGTTTTGAATTTATCGAATTTTGGTTTACTGTATTTTTAATCCGTTTTTTTTTTGAACTCTAAGGGGCGGTAGACATGGTAGACACAGTAAAGTTCATCTACAAAAATAGTTGTTAAATGGCATGTGCGTGTAGTTAAAACTGTTATACTTCAATGCTCAAACGGCGTAAAACAATGCTTATATGTATTTGTTCTTACATTCAATTTATTGATTCGTATGAAAATTTGAACACTGATATTATGTTATACCGTATTTTCGACAAGATGTGGTCGTGAGATATAAGCTTAGCTACCTTCTTTGATACACCTCCAGCTCTCTTTTTTTCTTTTGTTTTTTTGGTTTTTAACCCTATTTAGTTGGGTTATTTGCAAGGATATGCAGGTTGTTATAGTTTTTTCTTTTTGGATTAAATACTACATAATTAGTTTTTTTAGTGTTCATACAAAGCTCATTATAATTCTACCAGTTACAAAATTTGTTCAAATCTTGATTCAGGATTGTTTGTAGGCTTCTGATTCTTTTTGCCTAAGCAATAAAGTTTGTATCATCAGCGTAGATATTGTAGTTTGAGCTAAAATTCCATTTAGACATGTTCATTATATAAATTAGGTACAATAAAGGTCCAAGTAAGAAACCTTAAGGCACTCCTATGTTAATTTCCAATTTATCACTAAATGGTTGGTTTATTTTTGTGCAGAGTGTCCTATTTTCTAAATAACTTGCTATTAGTCTATTTACTGAGCCTCTCATTCCATGATTCTCCATGAACATTAGCAGTTTATTGTGATTCATCGACAAATACCGCTGCTACATAGTTTCCTTCATCTATATAGTGCTTCATAAACTTGGTCTAATGTAGTACTAATAGCCGATTCAGTTCCACTATTTTCAATGAACTCATATTGATTAGGATCAAACCCAATAGTTTTGGTTCTAATCCTGCTATTTAATGCTTTTTCCAGGACTTTATTTATAGAGTTTGAAATAAATATTTATTTTAATAAATAAACTTTTGTAAAGTTATTTATCAAATGCATAATTCATAATTGTGGTATTTTGATTTGTACTGACGACATTTGAACATAAATAAAGATTTATAATTTTTTTTGTAACTCATTGTGACATTATATAACCTACTTTATTTCGAAACAATGTAAAAATCATTGTTTGTGTAATTGAAGATATCATATATTTAATTTAGCTTATAACAAATTTGATTAAAAATATAGAATATATTTCTATCTTGAAATATTATATTTTGGTCTACGAAAATTCGGAAAAAAATTATACAATTAAAGCGAACACATAAGCGATTACTTTATTTTATCCTTACTTCGCTTGCAACTACTGCTTTATATGTCAATAACGTTTTTGTTTGCTTTTGAAGGAAATTTAGAAATATTTTTCAATATTAAATAAAAAAACTTCATTAATATTGTAAACAGAAAATTTATTTTTATAGTAAAAATTAAAACTGTTTTATATTTTTTGTATAAAAGATTATGAATACATTTCAATATACACGACCTCGTCGTCGTTTTGGTCGTCAACCACTTTACTCGGACCGTAATGAAATTCTTTTTGATGAGCGAGCAAATCATGCGTATTTTTACAAAGGGTATATTCTGCAGAATCCCGTTAATCGTTTCACAAATTTAACGAAGCAATTTGCTGTATCAGATGCGCAAACTGAAAATGCAGTTTTGGCTCATCATGGAATGAGTCATATAGAGGGTGGTTGGCCTAAAGAGGTCAACTATTTAGATGAGGAACAAAATATTAGATACAGAAAAAAAGTTGAAAGGGAAGATAATTGGGGTAAACAATGCATGGGCTTAGCAAGGGTAATAATATAGGAAATTTTATTAATATAAAAAACGTTAACTTTTAAGGGTATAATAAAATATAACTATATTTTCTTTTTCATAGCCAACAGTAAATAGTGTAGCACAAAATACAGCTGTAAATATCTATGAAGACTATTTTTCAGAGCACCCGTGTTTGGATTTAAAAAGTTCATTCAAAGCTGTCAATGTTCAAATTTTTCATGATTTGAAATATCCAGCACGAGCAATTTCGCAAATCGATTGGACACCAGGAGAAGAAAGTCGTTTTTTGGCAGTTCATTCCTTGTTTGAAGTTTTTCCAACAATTAAGGTAGACAATGAATTTTATATATGGGATTGTGAAAATCCTTTGGTTCCATATATAACATTGCTGTCCCCTGCTTTAGCTACGAAAGCCAAATTTTGTCCAAGAAATGAAACCTTAATAGCGGGAGGCATGAAAAATGGCATGGTTGGTATTTGGGATGCAAGGTTAGGAGGAAATCCAGCAGCTGTATCGCCTTTAGAAGTATTTCATCAAGATGCAGTTACAGCTTTTTGTTGGGTTCATTCTAAAACGAATACTGAATTTTATACAGGCTCTCTTGATGGGATGATTCGTTACTGGGACGGACGCAATCTAAGACGACCGACATTTGAAGTATATTTAGATCCAGTACGGGCAGAAACACAAGACCCTGATCGTGCTCAAGGTTGCACTTGTTTAGAGTTTGAATATACAATTCCCATAAGGTTCATGGCTGGAACCATAAAGGGTCAATTGTTTTTGGGAAGTCGAAAAGGAAATAATCATTTAGAGTGTCTTCCATCGCAATTTAAAGTAATGGATGGTCCTATTGTAGGGATCGAAAGAAATATTTTTTTTGTTAAAAATTTTTTACTTATTGGAGAATTTTGTTGCAAAATTTATTGTGAAGAATGTAAAGACTATCCTATTACAAGGTTTCCGCAACAGCGGTATGAATTAACTTGTGCTGTTTGGAGTCCAGCTCGGTGTTCTGTTTTTGTAACCGGAAATGTAAATGGAAACGTTGATTTTTGGGATATGTTATTAGATCAAAAAACTCCAACATTTACAATGAGTCAATTTAGAGCACCAATATCAGCATTGGCATTTAAAAAAGATGGAAAGTTCTTAGCCGTTGGAACAAGACTTGGTGATATTTATTTGGTTAAAGTTGATGAGGCTTATACAAAAGGTGGTCTTAAGGATAGAGCTTTGTTATCTGCTGTTAGTAAAGTTTTGTATATCAAAAAATAATTTTATCAAATAAATATTTCTAGATGTTTGAAAGAGAATTGACACGTGTGAAGTTATTGGAAGCCAGAGTTCGAGAGATAAATTTAGCATTTAAAACAACAGGAGCAAAATCTAAAATGGATGATATTTATCCAGATACACTAGAGTATGACGATGAATTATCGATTGAAGACGATGAGCCGGAAGAGGAATCTGATGAAGAAGCAGATATGCAAGCTGCTGAAGAAGACGAAGAAGAAATGGAACCAGAAGCATTGCCTGAGCCACCTGACGAAGATGATGAAGGAGATGAAGACGAAGAAGGTGGTTTTATTAGAGATAGAGACCCAGAAATAGCTGAAGCAAGGAAAAAATTTAGACAAATTGTTGAAACGGAAATGGAATTACAAAAGCAAAAAATAATCGAATTTGAAATAACAGTTTTCGAAGGAGGTGTTGAAGCTTTTGAATTCATACAGAAAAATGAGGAAGAAGCTGAATCTGAAGTCAAAGAAGAGGATGAGGTTTAAATTAATAAAAATATATTTTCAAAATTAAAATAATATGTAATTTTACAATAAAATATAAGTATTTAAAAACAATAAACTGTTTGGGAATTTAAATTGATTAAAATTTAATTTACAGATCTCGTTTCGATAAAACAATATCAAAAATATAATAAATTAATCAAAATACTTTACCTACTAATACATTGTAAATCTAAACTTTATTCAAAACTGGTATAAATTTTTAAAAGTATAATGTTCTGTGACTGCGAAATTTGTCGAAAATGTGCTATAAGTCACACAAAAAGTCCTTCAATTCAATTCAAACCAAATACTAAAATATAATTAATAAACACAGAATATTTTTTTTAAACAAAGCTGCGGAAACTTAAATAAAATCGAAATTTTTCATGTGCATGTTCTCATACTTTACGTTGCCAAATTTAGATATTAAATAACCAGAGTTTACCGTTAGTCTTAAGGCTTAGAATAAAATATTATGTTAGTGTATTATTTTCTATATATGTATTTGTTAATTTTTTCAGAGTCCATTAATTCTTTAGATTGTAAAAATTTCGAATACCTTAATAGGTGTAAGTATTTAAGTCAATCATACTTTTAACTCGTGACAAAATGAAATTTAAGATAAAACTCTTTATTATAAATAAATTAAAAAAAAATCTAGATTACTTTTTAAAACAATGGAATTCAATTATATAGAGAATGAAAATCCGGTAAGTTAATATTTTTCAATAATAATAAAGAAACTTATAAAATTATTTAAAATAATACACCTATGTCTTTTATTTGTTGCAAATTATTATATAAAAAAAAATATCTGTCAATCGTATCAAATTTGCTTTAAAGCAAGCCGACAAAAGGAAACGCCTCGACAAAAACAAATACAATTAAATACTTCCATTTTATTTATGAAATGGAATCATTTCGTTTCAACCATAGGTTTTAACACTTTACTTTTGTATTCTTTAATGCATTATTATTTAAGGTTTTATGCATATTTTTAAAAATAAAATAAGTTCTCAGATTACATAACAACATGAAAAAAAATATGTAATTGCTACTGAATTAATATGGTGCAGACGAATTAATATAATAAAATAAAAATTTTATATTAATTTATTTATGTATTTAATAACAGTCCCCTACTGCGTACAATGTGATAAGTAATGATTCAGCCTTTCTTTTTCAGGTTTGACAAGTATATGTTTTTTATTGATATAAGTTCTATTTTTTTTTGTTAGGTATGATCCGAGTTTGAATCCGAGACCCTTCTATTGGCCGACGTCCTAACCACTATGCACCAATCGGATTTTATATTAATATTTTTTAATATTTATTTTCTTATAATGAAAATGATTTATTAATTATTGTATTGAAATTCCTTTACTGGCTCATTTATCTAACACTAAATTTGTATTTATATTTACCAAAAAATGAAAGAGAAGTATTTAAAGTTAACACAATATTAATTTTTGTTAACATACTGATATTCTTATAATAATTTTATATACTTAGTTTCCTTTTAATGCGACTGAATTTGTTGACATACCTACATAATTTGAGAGAAAATGGCTATACCCCAATTGTATTGGTGCACTAGATGGGAAGCATATAACGTTTAAAGCTTAAAAAAAAAATAATCCCGTCTTATACTATGATTTCAAGGGGTTTTAATGTATCGTCTTATTAATAGCAATTTGTGATGCAAAACTGCAAGTTTAAATATGTAAACAACAAACATTGGAAGCAATAACGAAAAAAAAAATAACCTTAAACATATTGTTGACGCTGGAAACTATCTACCACAAGACGATCTCATTGGCACCAGCAATAGATTTTTACCTCACGTAATTATTGGCAACGATGAAAGAAAAAAAAACAAGTAAAGACAGTAAGGCGGTGCAACCGACTTAGAAATACACTACACCTATTAGTTCAAATTAAATAACAAGTCCATAAGTCATTTTTAAACCATAAAAGCTTTTATTAGTTTGATCGTAAGACATAATTATTTTATAATACTAAAAACTGTTCCTAATTAATTTATTTATTCAAAAATATTAAAAATTCTTACTAATTTATCTATTTAAAAATATTAAAAAAAACTTGACAAAAATGTATTTATAAAATGCAAGTACCAAATTGCAGATTTAAAACTTTTTATACAATTCAATCAAATTTTACACACATGCAGCAATTACTTCTCTTCAGGATTATTAATTATGCTGTACTGCAGTTACTGTTACCTTTGATTAATTATTTTAATTTATATATTTTTTAATGTTATACATAATTCACTTTTAAATAATTTAATTCTTTTATTTTGAAAAATTCTGGTTAGGTTTAATCTATAGATTAATAGGAATTCTATTTACTTTTCCTCGAAATATGACCTGATCCAGGTTTAAGGTATGGAAAAGATTAATTTTAGATTGAAATATTGGAACTAGAATTGGTTAATTCTTTTATATTTATGATAAGAAATTTTGAGCACTTCTATTATAAATAAATATTACAATTGTAATTCGCCTGTGGCACTATTTTAATTAAAATTAAAGTAATTTGAAAGAAATAAAATATAAGAAATTATTATATGGTTTTTAGTGTTAACTAAAAACATTAATTCTTTGATTAGCTTTTTGTGACCAAATTATATGCACCTATTAGAAAAGCTTATAAATGTAAAATATGTAATAAATGTATTTCTAAAATACAACGACAAATTTAGAACTTTTTATAAAATTCATTAAAATATAAAAATAAATCTTACATACATGCAGCAAGTTCCTTTGAATCCAATTTAAGTATCGTAAGAAATTTTTTAATTATATATCTATACTAGCTAATACCCGGTGCGCGTCGCTGCGCCTCTCAATGGAGGTTTAATTTAAGTTGATGATACTGCAAAAAGTTAACACAAATATTACACATGGTGTAAATGTTAATTTTAAAATGTATTAAGGCAATATTTTTAAAACGATTCAAAGAAGTTCTAACTATACTTTCCAAAGTTGGACGTAATTTGTTTGCAAAATTTTTTTTTGACAAACGTCGGTCCGACATGGTATAAGAAATTCCAAAACTGTTAATAACTCAATTCTCAAGGAGCATCACGTAAACAAAATTTAAAATCAATCGGTCAAACCGTTTTAATTTTAGAACAAAAAAGTTTAAATTTTTGTACCACGCCCCAATTTGTCGGGCCGTTAGAGTAAACTTTTAGCCCACAATATCTCTTCGTACCCAAAAACCTCCAAATACAAATTTTCATGGGAATCGGTTGAGCAGTTTAGGAGTATATTCACTACATAGAAACAAACTAGTTACATAAAAAAAAAAATTACTCCAATTGATCCCACATTCCGGGAACACGAGTAAAAAAAAATCTTGTACCAAATTTGAAGGTTCTATCTTTATTTCAAGCTACTATCTTAATTAATTGCAAAGATATGCCTTCATAGTGGTTTGGGTGGTACTCGAACCACTACTTCAATTGGTCCCAAATTTCAAGGACACAAAGAAAATTAGAAGAAACACCTGTGTCCCAAATTTGAAATGTTAGTTTGATTGGTTTCGAAATTATGCTCGTTTGGCCTCAATTCGATCAAAAGCTTCTAGAATTCCGGACCCATGGTCCGATCTCGATCATAGGTAATCCCCGTTGTACTTCTTTGGTTGCTGCAGTCTGCAAATTAAAACGGTCCAAATAAATAAAATATAAGTTGATAATATTATTTAACAAGGCAGAAGAAGATATATTTATTTCATTTTTAACCTGATAATCAAAATTATCTAAAAAACGTAACACCATAGCTGTCGCATTTATATATATCATCTATATTATAAAATAACGGTTAATTGACACTTAATTAACTATTGAAGCACAATTGTTATGCACTTTTATGATTATTGGTATGTATAATCACTGATCAATGTTTATAATGTATAAAGAAAAGTATTTTTCCTATTGTTTTTATCACTATCCGTGTTCTATAAACTGTAGTAGTAGTTCATCTTTGTAGTCCATTCAGAAACAATCAATAAATGACTGATTAATTGAAAGAAGTTACTTTATAAATTTAAATACTTCGAACTATGAATACTTTACACTATACTCGTATATATTATAATGCTATTTATGGCGATATGACAAAAGTCCCCCCAGCCTATGACTCAAACAATTAACTAAAAGTCACCGTGAAATTATAACTTCAATAAACCTTTGCCTTTTTTTTAAGTTAAAAATCCCCGGAGAATTTTTGACTCCCGGACTTTTGACATATTGCTGTTATTTGTATGTTATATATTATTTGATTTTCAAATTTTAATTAATTTTTTAAATTTTATTTTTTTAAATAAATTTTAAAAAAGAAAAGTCTTTTTTTTAAAGGAAATTATAGAAAAGCTTTTTTGTTTTGCAAAGCTTTGTAGAAAAATTGCAAGATTTAAGACAATAATGGCTTAAATGGAATTATCAAAAATGCATTAAAATTTTAAGAAAACACAAAAATAATTTTTCCTTTTTGAGGAAATTGAGATTAAATTTTCATATAAACACATAAAAAAATACTCAAAAAATTCATTTATATGAAATATATGTGTGCAACACATATAAAAAAATTGAAAACTAATTTTTAAGTTCTTCCAAAAAAATTTTCTTAAACAAGATTTTCTTTTCACAATAATAATTGTGCAGACTATACACTTATTGATATAATCATCTCTATGCTCTGTTTTGGTTCACAACACAATTTACATTCAATCAGATATCAAAATTAAAAACATTTTATTGGTCGTTTTGTTGATTGCTCTACTCATAAAGTCTGAACTCCTACTAATAGGAGTCGGATTTTTAATAAATATTTTAAAAGCTTTTCTCATTAATATTTTTCCAAATTAGCTTTTTTCTTTTGTGGTTTTCTTTCTACTAGATGGTTTCTAGAGAGAGGAGAGACAATATGAATAAAGCTTTATAAAGGTATAAAATAAAATAAATTTCAAAAAATGCTTTTTATCATAATCCACAATATCTCTAAACATTGTTAATTTTACTTTACATTAAAAGAAAAACGTATTAATGTATGTATGTATAAAAAAAAAATCCTGAAACATTTTTATACAAATATTTTCAAGAGAGATCTAAACAGGAGAATGAATTGATTTTGTTTTTTAAACTAAAAATATTATTAATTTTATTGTTTATTTTTTTTTTTAAATGAATAAATATTTTTCTTTTTAACTCTTTTGAGAGTTTTCTTCTTTCAATATTGTATTGAAGTGTTACGGATTGTTGTAATTTGTATTGTACTGTATAGAGATGATGCCAAAAAAAATGTGTTATATATATATGTACGATATAAAACTATATACATTACATTACAATGGTAAAATGTAGGAGTATGTAACCTAATGTAAATTTGTACATTGATACATAAAAGAAATAATAAGATTGTATTTTTGTTGCATGTTTGTTAGGTTTGGTGTTTCATTTATATTTAAAGCGTTTTTTGTATGTAAAAAAAAAACAAGATATATAGGTGGGTACATTATATTATATATATATATGTAAATAATAATATATATTGAATGAACTATGAATGCCATTATGAATAGTGTACCAACTCCTAAAGGAATAAAAAAACGAAACATATTAATAAAAACAAAATTATATATATATATATATATATATACATAATGTATTTATATCTATCAATTTATATCTTTTCATATAGTATCTATCTTTTCTATTTATATATCTGTATATATATTTATAAATAATGTGTGTATGTACAAAGCATCCTCTTATAGTCTTATTATATATATCTGGTAATATAAGAGGACATTAAAAAATTGTACCTTTTATGTTAGTTTGTTGTATACGTACATTTTATTTTATTTTTTATCTTTTTTTTTTGTTTTTGTTATCCAAGTGCATAACTATATTATATACCTATTTAAGGTATATGCCAAAAAAACAATTATATAGCCATATATATACATTCATTTACATAATATATAATATATATATATATATAAAATATATATATTTCTATATAAGGTTGAATATGTTGAAATAAAATACTGCGATGAAGAATATACAAAATGTTGTACTGATTGTGTGCGAATTTTTTTTTATAATAAACATTTATGTATTTTGTATGCAAAAAAAAAAAAATAAAAAGATGTTTTTGGTAAAATTCTATATATATTTTTTGGCTTTAGTTTGTAGATTACACTTAATCCGTTCAGAGGTTTTTATAGCCGCACTAAAGTTTTTTTTACCACCGGTTTATCTATTTTTTGGGTTAGTTTTTAACTATGCTCAAAATTTTTGAATTAAAAAAATTGAAGTTTTTTTTTTTTTTTTTTTTTTTTTTAATTTAATTTTTTTTTTTTATTTAGAATTTTATAGATGAAACTCAGTTAAATGTTTTTTTTTATTTTATTTTTATTATTTATTTTGATAAACTTATTACTTTTGTTTTGTGTTTATTATTAAACTTTCATTTATTTTCTTATTATTAACAAAATAAAAAAAAAAAATAAAAACAATAAAAACAACATGGAATAATTAAGTCAAGGATAACACTTTTCATTTCCTTTTTCTTATACGTACCTTTAAATATTATAAATATTCGGAGAATATAATATTATATAAAACATATAAATTTATATATACATATATACATAAATATATATATATATAGCTGATTTGAATTATAATTGAGTGATGATTAGAAGAAAAAGAACCAAATAAACAAACTTGATTTTTTATTTATTTATTTTGATTGTGGTTGAATTTTTTGATTAATAAATATAACATATAAAATGTGTTTTATTCATTATGTTGAAAATAAAAATATTCATAAATAAAATATAAAATTTATCTTAAGATAAAAAGGATTTAAGTAATTCAAATTTTTAAATATGGAATAAAAAGTTACAACATACAATATATACTTAAAATGAAAAACTAATTATAAAATAAAACAAAGATAAAAAATTAAACTAAAAATTTAAATAATTTTAATTATTAATAATATTTATTATTTTAATTTTTTTTTATTTTATTTCAGTCGTTTAAAATAAAAATTTAATTATATTCTGTATTTTTCATTGTTATATATCATTGATTTATATAAATTATTATTTTACATTAATAGTAATTAAAATTTATTTTTTGTAATCTAATACTAAATAATAAAAAATTTTTTTGAAATAATACAATTTCCTGTAAAAGTTGAATAAAAATAATTAAATTTACTTAATTTTAAATAGTATATCCATATTATATTAAATTTAATATACATAATTATTATATACGTATATTAGTATTTTGAACATCATATTTAATATTTATTTTAAAATTTCTGAGTTAAATTATATTTTAAACAATCTTTTAAATATTTTTAATTTGAAAATATATATATATATATATATATATATAATATATATCATAAAATTTGAAAATGTTTTTAATGACTAAAAAACTCTAAGAATATTTATATTAAAACAAATGTTTTTTTACAAAAGATTAAAATAATTAATAAAGATATTATAATAAAAACTATTAATTTAATATTTCAAAATTTTAGTTTATTAATTAAAATTTTTTTTTTTAATTTGTGAATTTATAATTAATTTCAAATGGAAATATTAATTTCTTTGACATCTGATAATATAATATATTATATTAACTATTATTATACTAATTATAAATTAAATTTAAAAGTTTATATTATTTTTAAAATAACACAATTAATTTATTTCAGGTGCTTTTTAAAACTGTTTGGAAAACCTTTTTGTATTGAAAAGTTTGAAAGTTAAAAAAAAAAAAAAAATGTGTTAGTTTATTATTTTTAATTAACATTTTATTTAGTTTTAAACAAAAAAAAATTATATTATTTTTTTCATCAAAATACACATGCAGAAATTTGAATTATTTAACGAAATTCAAAAATATATATATATATCAAAAAAGTTTTTAGTGCGCTAAAATTTCTTTATTACATATAAAAATAAAATTTAAAAAAAAAATTAATTATATTATATTTAATATTAAATTAAAGTAAATTAAAAAAAAAAAAAAAAAAAAAACAAAAACTAATTAAAAATATAAAAAAATGTATCGGTAATAAATATGTAAAATAATATAAAAAAAAAAAAAAAATAAGAAAAGAAAAGATATTGTAATTTGAAATTTCACATGACAGTATAAGTATACAATTTAATTTTAATAAGTGATTAAATTAAAAAGAATTTTAACATAAATATGTGAAAACATCAACTTTACGTAATTAATATTAAAACAATATTTTTTTTTTTTTTTTTAAATGAATTTAAATAATTAATTAAATTCAAACGTATATATATATATATATATATATATTAAAATATATATATATAAATAAAGTACAATAAATAATTTGCAGAAGATGTTAGATGTTAAAAGTGAACAACGGAAATTTCTTTTATAATGTAAGTTATTTATATATAATTTGTAATTAATTAAAAAAATTAATTACAGGATATTTATATAAGAATAAATTAAATTTAAAAAAAAATTATATTTTATAAAATAAATTCACATAAGAGAAAACATGACTCCTTCATAATCAATTCATTTACTTAAATAAAAAAAAATATTAACTTAAAAGTTAAACTTTAATTATTTTATTAACTTAGAGTTAAATTTACTTCAAGGATTCTTAAAAAATACGATTACTTTATTTTGACACTTAATTAATGAATATTTTTCCTTGTACTCGTACTATATAAATATCCAAGAGTAACTAAAAGCTTTATTTTATATATATATTTGTTTATTTTTTTTTTTTTCAAAATAATAACTATTTTTAATTTTGATTGTAAACAATAACAGTTATTATGTTATCATATTGTTTCTCTTCATTTTTTTTTTATCATTTTCTGACTTTTGTTCAATTTCTTAAAATTTTCTAGTATACCAAAAATTTTCTTATTGTATACGGAAGTATTAGATTTTTGTTGTACATATATATACATAATATTTATGTATATAATATACTATAAATACCCATTTTAGAAAAATATATATTGTATTTATTTTTATTTTGATTACATTGTTTTATTATGTCCTTGGAAATTGTTTTGTTATGGGAGAAAGTTGTTTATAAAGTATTTTATTTAAATATACTCGTAGGTACGCAAATAAACTTATCAAATAATTATTTTATTTTGTATAATTTTGAACATTTTAATAATGTGTTAATTGACAAGAATAACGGTATTAAATATTCGGTTCAAAGGTTTGAAGAAATATTAAAATATGTTTTTATTTTAAAATATAATTTTTAAAACAAATTGTATAATTGCTCTATTTTTGTTTATTTTGTATTTGATTTTGATGGCATTCTATTTCTGTGAGTTATATTATTCAATTAAATTATTTGTTTATGTTTTGTATTTGTTTATAATATAAACCATTAATTTGAAGCCAATGGCGAATGGCAGCTGAGTCGAGTCCAAAAACAAGAAAAGTTTGTTTATTTTCACTGGGACTCGAACCCGGTCCTATCGCATGAAATTATTTATTATTAACATTCAATAACCTATAATTTTTAGTATTTAATGTTTAGGAATTTTATTAATTTTGCATTTGGGTGTGTCGCCCAAGGGACTTCGGGTGTCCTCAAGGATAAAAAAATTTTTAGGAAGTAGTTTTAAAATGCTGAGTTAAGAAAAAGCTATGAAGTGCGACAGTTTTATGAATTTTAATATTTTTACTTATTTATATACTATGTGTATATTTTATATTTATAAGGTTCCATATTTATTATATTTTGTGTCGAAAAGAGGTTCTATTAAGAAAAAAGTTGATAAGCCACGTATTAAACAACTACACTAGTAAAACCCTGGTTTATTTTATTTTAATTAGGGATTTGGGGATAATATAAGGGGTGTTCAAAATTGAGGTATCATTTTAATTTTGCCGCCATTTTTTTTCTACCTGGAATTTTTATACGAGGTTTCTTTAGATATATTATAAATACATTCCGGTTATTTAATATGGAACGTTACACGAAGGAATAACGTTTTTTTGTTATTACAACATTTTTTGAAAATGGTAAAAGTTTTCAAGATGTAATTAGGAAATTTCGAACAAAATTTGATAGAGAAAATGCTCCAACAAATCATGCCATCAAGCTGATGGTTGATAAATTTTTTTTAAATTAGACTTTTTTTGTGGGGTTTTGTGAAATCAAAAGTGTACAGCAATAATCCCACAACAATTCAAGAGCTTAAAAACAACATTATCGAGCAGATTTCAACCATTGAGAACAGTTTATTGAACAACGTGATTCAGAATTTTGGTAAAAGATTGGAAGCGCCGAAGTAGTAGGGGGGTGGGGGCCACTTAGTCGACATAATTTTTCATTATTAACCGCAACCTATTTAAAATAAATTAAAATAAAAATATATTTAATATTTAAAAAAAAACAGTCTTTTTTTTATTAAAATTAAAATGATACCTCAATTTTAAACACCCTATATAACACAATACTTTAAATTCACAATTAGTTTTGTATATATATCATTCTAAATAATGTTAAATACGTTATATTTAAATTGAACTAATAAGTTTATTTTTAATATTAATTTAAATTCCAATTATCATTTGATTTTGTTAGAGATACTGAATGCATATTAGATTTTGTTAGAAATACTGAATCTATAGCTTTATTTGCAGGAACTTAGTTTTTTATTAAACTTTGTCCAATTCAAAAGTTTTTGAATGTATAATGAAAAATAATACAATAAAATTAGAAGAAAAATTAAAATTTTTTTAATTAACTATTTTTTGTTGTTTTATTATATTTATAATTTTATAATTACATTACTTTAAAATTAATTATGTAATTTTTTTGTTTATATACATACATACATACATACAAAAATTAACATAATACATTGCTGTAGATAATCCTTTAAAAAAAAAATTAAAAAAGGGATAAAAGTAATTTTAATAATTTTGATATAAATCGAATAAATATGTATATATATATATATATATATATATATATATATATTGATGCATATTTTAATAGATGACTGCAACTGCAATTAAGCCGGATATAGATATGTTTTTTTATTTTATTTTTTAAATTTGAATTCAAAACCATGCTAATAATTTTTTTTATATAATAATATATAATTGATATAAATAAATAATATAATTATGTATGTATTTATATCGTAATTTTTTTAATTTATACATAATATATTATACTGTGGTTTTTATTTTTTACATATATTAACTTTTTTGTGTATGCATTGTATATATATATATATATATAAGGTTTTGGATGAATATTAATAATTTTTTTTTAATAATTTATATTATTCAATTTATAAAATATTTTATTTTACATATATTTTTGTATTTTGTGTACACATATTTTTTTGTTGATTTTCACTAGGCAAGGGAGCATTTGACATTTCCTCTTCACTCAGTTTTTAGATTCTGCTCCTGATGCTGTACATCTCCATGGGTTTTTGAATTTCCTTATCTTCTGCTCCCGTTTAGATTCCACTCCAAAACCATTTTTCCTTCCTTTGTTATCTCGGTATATAGGTTTCTCGCTGTATGTCTCCATTTTATAGTTCTTAGTGAAGTCTCCATATAGCTCTGCTTTACTTATTGTGATAGATGATATTATTTAGCATATATGATGTTTGCGAACAATTAAACATCTTGGTTGATGTTGTTGGATATCATCTATATTTCACTGCCATATATAAGAGTACAATTTACGCTAGAATTGGCATAATTTAGGGTGTTCGTT